>JAWNPR010000041.1:13825000-15030000 GCA_035047405.1 Drosophila stalkeri | reverse complement strand
AAATATTTTTACATATGTAAATATTTATATATACATTAATTTAAAAAAAAAACAATTTTGTATTTTTAAGTTTTATTAATTTAAAAAAATTATTTTTATTTTCAATTAATATTAAATATTGTTTTTCCATACAGCTATTTTTTATAAAACCTTTTTTTTTATATAAATAAATATTATAATAAATTTATTTATTCAGTTTCTTTAATAAATATATAAATAAA
Organism: Drosophila stalkeri; assembly: GCA_035047405.1. NCBI lineage: Eukaryota > Metazoa > Arthropoda > Insecta > Diptera > Drosophilidae > Drosophila > Drosophila stalkeri. The sequence continues at coordinate 15,029,779 of JAWNPR010000041.1, read as the reverse complement.
TATGTATATTTATTCATTTATTAAAAAATATATACATATGCATATATATAAAACGAAAACGTAAAAAAGTAATTCATTTAAAATTAAAAAAAAAATTAAAATAAATAAATTTTTTTTGTAGAACTGCTTTGGTTTTTAAATGTTTTTTTTTTTTTTAATATTTTTTTATTATGAAAAAAAAAATTGATTTGAAAAATTTAAAAATATTATTAATCAATATAACAAAATGTGATTTAAAGTTTTTGGTTTTCTTTCGCTAGAAGATTATACATATTTTTTATAAATAAATAAAATATTATGCAAGAGTAAAAATTAAGGTAATTGATGTCTTTATATATAAATATTAAATTATTATTCACATGATTTATCTAAAGTTATTCTTACACTTAATTTAAAGTCAAATTGATCGACATTGTGCTCATTCGCTACAGGGTATATAAAATGAGCTACGACTGGCATGCGACTTCGACAATTATCTATTACAACTGACACGCGGGTCAAAAAAAAAAAAAAAAAACAAACCAAAAACATAAAAATGAAGTGAGAACAATGCAGTAGGGAGTAACCAACTCTAAAATACTTAACCAAGATGTAAAAAGAGCTGAATTGAACAACTATTGAGAATTTCAGCTAAGCTGAACATGATCAATTAATCATAAAATTGATATACCTTGCAGTTGAGTAATGATGATTTAAGCTATAGCTATTTATAGACAATTTTTGATGATATACATATGTAGTTTACAAGTGCTTAAGGAAATATTTACTTAGTTTTTGGCTTAGCTTATAGAGGAGCTCAAAAATAGCTTTGTCTCTGCTTTGATGTTCTTTTATGTATGTATACATTGTTGAAATGAAAGCAGATTCACAGATTTTTTTTTTAAATATTGCCAAATCTTGTATTCATTTATATTTGAATATTATTGTTAGATATATTGATTGCCTCTTAGCTATACTCATGCTCAATTATATCAAATTTAAAAAATGTTGCTTCAAAGTTAGAGCAGCACGCTTTAAGAAAACCATAAACCCATAAACTCCCTTCGCTCTTTGAGCGAGTATTTTAAATATAAATAAATAAAAAAAAAACTCAACAACTTGCAGTGTCGCAAAGTTTGTGGTTTTCTTCTCGCTGTTGTCTCCGCTGATGTTGTCGTCGGCTCTGGCTAAGTCCACGGCCCCCACCACCGTCAGTTGCACGGGCCGTCGCATCATTTAACGCGTGTGCCGGGCCCAAAAAAAAAAAAAAAACAAAAAAAGCAAAACAAACTGCAGCAAATGCAACTGCAACAAACAGCAATGAGCAACTGCAATTGGAAATGCAATTGCACTCGCTGCTCTTTTCGTAATTGTCGTTTTGTTCTTGTCTATGCTCGCTTGTAATTGTGGCTTTGTTACGTTTCGTAAATTGATTCATTGTACACGGTCGTCGTCGCCCTTTTAGACTCAGCGCTCTATCCGTGCCTCTCTCCCTCTCTCTCTCTCTCTCTCGTTACCGTCCGGCGGATCGGACGGCCATGCCGTAATTGCTTTCAAATGATTTTGTGTCGCTGTGTGCGCAATTCCATATTGTTGTCGTCATTTTTGGTTTATAACTGCCGTCTGACTGCCAATAAGCTGCACTCGCTCTCTCAACATCTCCCTCTCTCTCTCTCTCTCTCTTGCTATCTCTCTCGCTCTGTGCATAATGAGACCTGTGGCAATTTGTGCCCAGAGGTCAGAGCCATTAGCACAAAGTGTTACAGCGGCTCTATTCCAAAAAATCAACGCGATGTCCTGCTTTAAGTGCAACACGAATCGTTAAACAACACTGCGGCAATCGAAGTTGTTTTCTGTATATCGATAACAGTTATTATCGAGGCATTGTCTGGCTGGCATTTGATTACAATTGAAGACATGAATTGGCTTTCGCATTAGTTGGCTCATGAACAATATGGTTTTGCATAGAGATGTTACTTTGTTATCGATAACAATTAAACAACTAATCTCTAATCTCTATAGATTAGTAAGTGAGGGAACTTTAATGCTTTAAATAATAAATTATTAAATATTTTCTAATTAAAACAGGTGAGAGGTTAGAACAAAAATTTCCATAAATTAATACTCCTTGGTTATCGATAACTTTATGAAATACATATCTGAAGCAAGCTCAAATTATATTCATTTAACAAGAATTCTACTTATAATACAGTTCTGACCCAAGCATTTTACTTACCCTACATTGGGCTTAACAACATTGCGCCTCCCTTTGCTTGCCTATCGATAACAGTTGAGCAACAGTTGTCAACGCCTGGCGCCATAACTCCACTTCAAATTATTTGCATATTTTGTTATGCATGTAATTTTTTTTTTTTTTTCACACGAATCAGTGTTTAGAATAAATATACATAAATTGTTTATGCCCAAATATTGACATGTTTTTATGTACAAAATGCCTGTGGGCATTGCTTTGTTTTTGTTTTTCTTTTTGTTTTTTTTTTTTTTGTTTTCTCTCTCGCTCTCTTTTGCTGTCGAACAATTTCATATTTCGTGCCGCAGTTTAGTTTAGCTTTTAGCATGATTTTTTTTTTGTTTTGTTTTTATTTTGTTTTTGTGTTTTACGAATTGCCTTGTTAGTCATGTGCATAAATTAGCTGTGACTTAAATATGTTGTTTGCTCGTTGTTTACAAATGTTTTATGGCCAATTAAGAACTAACAGAGGTGGCACTATGGGTGACAGTGCTGTAAAGTGCTTAAAGTGACGTTCGATTTGAGCTACTGTTAAAAGTGAACTCCATTAACAGGCTGCTGGCAGAGTGAGAGAGCTTGAAAGACTGAAGGGAAGAAAGAATGGGGAGAGAAAGAGAGAGAGAGAGAGAGAGAGAATTAGAAAGCTGAAGTTGAAGAGAGAGAGCGAGAGAGAAGACAATTGAAGTATAAATAAATAAAATAAAAGATAAGAGAGCTGCTATTAAGAAGAAAGAAGAGCTCTGTTAACTCGATTCTGTTAAAAGGCAGAGCTAGGCCTGTCGAGCTCTGTCAAAGAAATTGATGTAGAGCTGCTGAAGCTGCTGTTAAAACTAAACTCTATTAACATGTAGCTGTTAACATATGTAACAGAGCTTAGCTATAGTATATTGCAGAGAAAGAAGAAAAAGAAAATAATAGAGCTAGGGCTGCGTAGTTTCTGCTGTAAGGCTAAGCTCATTTGATATGTAAATTCAATTTTATAGTTTCAGAAAGCAACAGACAAACAAAACAGCTTAACTAAGCTACTGTTGCAACAGAGCTATGTTAACATAATGCTGTTACACAACAGAGTCTATCCTTTTGGGCAATTGCAACCGCAAGCAAAAACTTCTTTGTATCCAATTGACATTATCAAAATTCAATTTACAATCTCAGTAAGTGAGGCGAAGATACAAAGGGCGAGTGAGAGAAAGAGAGAGAGTGAGAGAGGGGGGGTAGTGAGATGAAGAGAAACTTCGACTCGCACTGACACGGCATTTGCGAAACTTTTCATTTGCTTTAGCTGCACTTTTGGGTAAACAGTTCGATTAAAATGGAGCTGCTTGACAGGCTGTTTCAAAAAAGGGGGAAACGAAAGGGGGAGGGGAGTTGGTGGTGGTGGTGGTGGCAATGCTTGAATTGCTCACTATAATGCTTGGCCTAAATGTATATGGAATTACGTATACGTATTTATTTTCCACTATCCTCCTTTGGCAAATCAATGCAATGGCAGAAAGAAAAACTTTTGCCATTGCCTCTGCTGCTGCTAAATGCAGTCATAACTTTTGGCAGCAGCCAGCCGAGCCAAAATAACAAGTTAGCAAGTGCAGCTCGACATTAGAAAATGTTCAAGGGGGGGGGGGGGTCGGATGGCGGTATAGTGGGAGAGCTTGCTGCCTGTAACGCTTTATTGGTCGCCCATTTTGGCCGCCTACAAGACGGCTTACGCAATAAGAAAGAAGAAGAAGAAAAATAAGAAAAAAAGTTTTTCTATCTTGCGGCTAAAGAAAAATGTATCGCCGACATTTTCACAATGCAGCCTTTCAAGCGCAAAGTGCAGGGCCACCAGCCGCCCACCATATTCATTATACATAAATTGCATGCACAGCAGTGAGAAAGAGAGAGAGAGAGAGGTATAGAGGGAGAGCGCTAGTCGCTGACTGGCTTTAAATGAGTCGAAAAAGTTGCATTGAAACCAAGCGTATCCCAATTTTTAGGCCGCTTCCAGACGCTGTCGCCGGTTGTCCGTGTATTTAGCTTTCCGCACGATTAAATCGATGCAACTGTAAAAAGTTCTTTTTCTATTACGCACACACACACAGATAGAGAGAGATAGAGGGGGAGGAGAGGGAGAGGCTAGGTGTGGGCGTTGCATATGAAACATTGCCTGGTTTCCACGTTTAGACGCAGCTCGAGCTTTGTCTGGCACCTTTTCAGCACACACACACATACACACACATACACACACACACACACACACACACTCTCACAAATAGTTGCGTGTCTAGCAAAGCTCTCCACGCACGCCTCGGCTCAGACAATTGTCGTGTGGCAAACATATTTATGCTTTAGCATAACTGCGAACGGCTCTTGGTTTAGTTTTTAGTTCTGTCCATGCAGCACACACACACACACACACACACACACACACACAATCATATATATGAGCAGAGCAAAAGACGGTAACCACACTGCAATTGCAGCAACTCTTCATCATCATCATCATCATCAGCCGCATCTCTTTGCAGCTCTATAGCTCTACAGCTCTCCAGTCTCATATCCATTTCTATTTTCATTGTTGTTGTTGTGGTTGTTGTTGTTGCATTTTGATGATGTTGTTGATAGCCATCGGACGTTTTGACTTAACCGGGAGTCAAATTGTCCATAGGTTTTCTCTCCCTCTCAATGTGTGTGTGTGTGTGTGTTGAACAGAAGAAAGAATAGAAAACAAATTTTAAATGTTGCATAGAACGAAGCTTTGAATACACTTTGAAAAAAAAAATATAATATAAAAAATAAATATAAAATATATTATTTTTAAATTCTAAAAAAAAAATTTTTAAATATGGAATATTATGTTTAACTTTCTAAATTAAAAAATATGGAAAATTATATTTAACTTTCTAAAAAAAACTTTCTAAATTAAAAAAAATTATAGCTCTTCATAGATTTAAGTATTTTAATAATATTTCTTTAGTCTTTTTCATGTTTGCCAAATTTTTTTTATAAATTTTTTACAATTTGTATATTTTTTTATCTTTAAATTTATTAAAAAAAAATTACATATATACATATTTTTTTTATATATTTTTTTTCTTTACTTTTACATTTAACATGCCTGTCAAACTGCCTGGCAAATTAAAGTTGCTTCTTTGCAGTGCATTTCAAATGGTTGGCGTTTATGTGCATGAAAAATCCTTTCATAATTTGCTTAAAGAACAGCCATAACAGGGAGCAAAAAAGAGAGATAGACAGAGAAAGAGAAAGAGAAAGAGAGAGAGAGCAGGTATAGAGTGCAAACAATATAGATTTGTGTTGTGTTGCAAACGCGTATGTAAAGTGAATCGATATGTGTTAATAGACACTCGCACACATTGTGTGCGCTTTTGTTTCGAAAGTGTCGGAAGTAAATGGATTTTCTTTGATTCTAATTATATTAAATGACAAATTTTTGAATCGTGTCAATTGCTGAGCGTGTTTGTTTGTTGTTATAATTATTAAAATTTTTGTAATGGAAGTTTGTTTAAAGAATGAAAATAAATGGTAAAGAGAATTATGAAAATTAATTCAAATTAATACAATAATAAAATATGTTTAGCTAGATAAATATAGAAAAAATATTTTAAAAATTTGAAATAAATAAAAAAATATATCTATATAAAAAAATGGAAAAAATTGAAACAATTAATGTTAGTTTATTTATAAATTTTATTATTTTAATTTATATTTTATACACGTAAGTTATTTAAGGAATATTTTATATGCATATTTTTCTTTAATTATATAGAATTTTGTATATATAAATCTGTTGCTTCATAGCAAGATATTTCATGGCTTGTAAAACTCTTTAAAAAATCTTTAAAAAAAAACATATATGAGATTTTGAGCTTCTCGCATGCTCGTCTAATATAAGATACTTTGCAGTGCATCGAAAACTACCCAGTCATCATATTCCATTTTGAGCATCTGATAATAAATGAAGAGTTCTTCGAAATTTTATAAAAATAACATATATTGCTATAAATATTTATATATATATATATATATATATATATATATATATATATATATATATAAACATATATATTTATATGATTAGTGTGCAAGGGCTAATATATCTGTTTTGAACCAGCAAGTTCACAAAGTGCATCAAGTAAGCAAAATGGTTCACAACTTGAGCTAAGTATAGCAGTTGCTTCGCTTTGTGCACGTGCTTCAAGCAGCTGCAACTGAAGCTTTGAGTTGTGGCACTTGCTTTGTAGTTAAGTCTCACTTAAAAGACTTTTATATTCATTCAAAAAGTCTTGCAGACAGTCATGCTGCGGCTGGTTCTTTGGTTTGGCTGAGTAACTGGTTCGTATTGTGGAACTTAGTTTGATATTATAATGTTGATAATTAAATTATAATGTCATGTTAGTTTACCTTAAGCTTAGCTTGAAGACTTGAGTGCAAGAGATATAATAAATTGTAGAATTTTATATATAAACATCATTAATGGAGAGCTGAGTCGGAGTTCAAGTTGGAGAGTCTAGTGTTAGACTCTTCAAGTAAGAGTTGGAGAGTTGGGTATATAAGTCTACAACTCTCAACTGCCTGATGATCGTCATATATAGAGTTTGGCATTTGCCTCTCCCTCTCTCTCCTTCTAACACTCCCGCACTAGCATATATAAAGATCATTAATGTTGAGCTGCATCGGAATTCACGTTGGAGAGTTAAGTGTCAGACTCTTCAAGTTGAAGTTTAAGACTCTCTGCATTACAGTTGGAGAGTCACATAAATCCCTTTTCAACAACAATATAAATTCTTCTCTCCATTTATAATCGTCATATTTAGAGTTCAGCATTTATTTTTCCCACTCTTTATTTCTAACACTAGCATATATAAAGCTCTCCACTAGCATATATAAAGCTCATCAATGGAGAGCTGGATCGGAGTTGATGATTGTGGTATAAGACTCTCCAAGTTAAAGTTTAGAAATGTCCAAATTGGAACTGGACTTTCGAACTCCAGCTTCAACTCCAATTTCAGCTTTAACTTCAGCTCCAACTTCAGCTCCGACTTCAGCTCCGACTTCAGCTCTAACTTCAACTGCAACTTCTGCTCCGACTTCAGCTCCAACATCAGCTCCGACTTCAGCTCCGACTTCAGTTCTAACTTCAGCTCCGACTTCATCTCCGACTTCAGTTCTAACTTCAGCTCTAACTTCAGCTCCAACTTCAGCTCCGACTTCAGCTCCGACTTCAACTGCAACTCAGCTTTGCATTGATGATCATCATATATAGCGTTCTGCAATCTTCTCTTTTTTCCTCTCTCTCTCTCTCTCTCTCTTTCTCTCCTGCTTGCCACGCTCAATTGCATTTGCAGCCCGTGTTGCACACACACAAACACTCACTCATACAGTCATTCAGCCACTGGTTCATCTCTTGTCCGACTGTTGGAATGACCAGCCACAAGTCTGTCGCACGCTCGCCTGCTCCGGCACTTGCATAACGTTGGCCCATTTAGCTGCTTTGGGTCTTTTTGTCAGTGCAGTGCAGCACTTCGGCAAGCACTTTGCACTCCGCGCTACTTTACTCTCACCATCAAACCACTTCAGCGGTGGCCCTTTGTTGGTGGCACCGCTCACATAATTTGTCATGTGAAAAATTACTAAAGTTACAAGATCTGCACTTTTATTTCCATGTTAAGTCCAACTGCAGCAACGATGTCTGCTACGCTCTGCATGCGTGTAAACCCCCCCAAAGAGGTGGGGGCAGCGGTAGGGGGGAGTTGGGCTGCTTTGCTATTTTCTTGCCTCTCGTTTATGTGTATTATTTATATATATATATATATAATATATATTTTTTTCTCTACTTTTTTTTTTTTTCGTTACTATTTTGCACATTTTTCTATTCAACAATGAAGCCACAATAGAAAAACGTCAACTAGTGCAGGGAAACGCAGCTTGAGTGGGGCGTGGCATGGGCATGTGTGCGTCTGTGTGTGTGTGTGTGTGTGCAAGCGAGAGAGCAACAATTTTCTATGCGCATAGAAAGTCTGAACGGATTTTGAATGGCAAACAAGCGGCAAACGGCGGTCGAGGTTGAACGAGGCAACGCAACGGGCATGGCATTAGATGGGTTGTGTGAGTGTGTAGATGAGACTCTGCTTTATAAAGAGCCAAAGCGCAGAACTCAAACCTAGTAGAGCTCAGCGCCAGAGCCTAAGCTAGCGCCAAAGCTAGAGCCCAGAGAGCCAGTGAATGGGTGACGAACTTGCGCATGAATGGCACAAGTGTATGAGTGTGTGTGTGTGTGTGTGTGTGTGTGTGTGTGTGTGTGTGCCTGTATTTGTCTGGCTGCTGGGTTTGGGGATCCGGCTTCGTTTGCAGGCCTATAGAAAAGTGACGTGCGCTTTACAATTATTTCGTAATGCAAGCAAATGTGACCGAGCCAAAGCCAGCCAGCAGAGGCCACAGAGAGACAGAGAGAGAGAGAAGGAGAGAGGTGGGTAGGGTGGCGGCGCTACACCCACTATCCTCAGCTAGCGTCTGTCCGCTGAGTATCTGACGCTGCGACGTCAGCGGTGACAAATGTCAGTCGGTGGTTGCACTACTAATCGGACATGTTGCGTTGACTTGTTTATGACTGCCAGCTTAGCACGCATATAAACACATTCACACACACACACACACAGAGACAGAGAGAGAGAGAGAAAGGGACACACACTCGAGACGTGTTTTTTGTAATGTTTGCGAACTTGTGGGAAATCTGTAAATAGCTACAAAACTAGAAGCCATCGACGTCGCCCAAGAGACAAAGCACTCGTCATCAAAGCTGTTGTCGTGCTTGATGCTGTCGCTACTGTTGCTGCTGTTGTTGTTGTTGTTGCTGCCCAGCATTACCCGCGGGAATAATGCTAGACAGTCAGCCAGATAGCGGCAACAGCAACAATCAACACATTGACTGCCACTGCACGCGACGTATGCGTAATCTTTGAAAAGCAAAAGTCCTTCATATCCAGCTTGCTTTTTGCGTTTGTTTCAAAACTAAAACAATTTTGGTCAATGCCAACGTTTGGCATGTGGCTTGAACTTTAACTAAATGCTGAGTGAGAAGTCTTTGAAATGAATCAAAATAAATATATTTATTTTTAAATTTATTAACATATAAAATAACAAAAATTTAATTTTTCATTTGATAGTTTTGTTTGTTTTTTTGTTTTTAAAGTTTTATCAAATTTATCTAAATAGTATTTTCTTTAGTTGACTCTAAAATTCTTTGCAGATTTACAAACCAAAATATTGTTTAATTTTTTACAAGTAATTTAATTTAAATTGGAATCTATTAATATATATATATATATGTATGTATTTGCGGTGTGTATTTGCTGTGATGTGTCTTATTTAAATTAAATTTCCTGTAAAATATTTAAGAAATATTTTCGTTTGTAAATTTGCTAAAGGGCCAAGTTAGCTGAAGCTAAAAAAAAAAAAAAAAAAAAAACAAGAAAAATTATAATTAATTTTTTTTTTTTAACTTGATTTACCCTGATTTAGCACTTTACAAATTTCTTCATGTTTTCTTATATTTAGAAATAAGCGCAGTTTTAATAAATCTTATTATATATTTTAGGGTAACTTTAATGTGTATTTTAAAAAATAAAACAAAATTAAAATAAATTAATTAATTTACTTAATTTAATTTCATGTTTCCTTATGTTTAAAAGTAAGCGCAGTTTTAATAAATATTATTATTTATTTTAAAATATCTTTAATGTGTATTTGAAAAAATTAAACAAAATTAAAGTAAATTGTCTGAGAATAGGAATTGCTTATGTATTTTTTTTTATGTCTGAGAATAGATTTCTGTGAATATACTTCAGTTATTTGAAGTTTTTTTTTTATTTTATATATTTTTTAAATTCTATTTATATTCTTATATAAGACTGTAAACCTATTTCTTTTGTTAATTCTTTTCTAATTCTGTAGTAGTGATAAAACTGTTATGAATAGATATAAATTTTACTTAACTTATCTTCTCTAGCTTCTCAACATTTTTGTATTTTACTTTTATTTTATTTTTATTAACAGTTTTGTTTAGTTAAATTGTTGTAGATTTTTATCTAAGACTTCATAGCGCATTTAGTTTTAAAGCTTAGCTAATGTTTGAGCCTGTAAGCAAGTATATATTTACATCTTAACTCTGATTTATTTATTAATAATTTTAAATTATTCTAGAGTATTTTCATGTATTGCTCAATTAAAAAATTTATATTATTATAAAATTTTTGTATACACTTAAATTAATATTTATATATATTAAAAAAAAAAAACAATAATACAATAAAATTTCAAAATTACAATACTCGATAGTATTTACATTAAGTTTGCATAGTTCAAGCAATTTTTTTTTTTGGAAAATATGATGATGAACTTAAATTGAAAATTTCTTTGTTTTATTTGTTTTAAGAAATTCATAAAATTTATTTTTAATTGTGAGATATGTATGTTGATAACTATGTAAGAATAAATGATATTATAATAATAGCTACTAAGAGTTACATATATAAGACCAGGGTATCTGCTAGCCTAGAACTTGACTAGCATCGACACTTACATATTTTGTTGTGCATTGGCTTTCGGTTTATGTTTGTTGTTGTTGTTTGCAATGGCAGGCGGCAATTACGCGTCACGCAGCTGGACGTCGCGGCAAGCAACGCGATTTCCGAACTGCGAGCAGTGAGCAGCGAGCAGAGCGAGAGGCAAGAGGCAAGAGCAGCGAGCACCGAGCTCGCACGCAGCTCGTTTCGTTCGGTTCGAGCTGCAGAACACACACAAATTGCCAGTGTAGGACAAGGTCGCATTTATTTGGTGCAGCCGCAATTGGGCAGCGGAACCGTGAGAGCAGGAAGAGGCGGCGGGGGTGGTTGCTCGGGTGGGTGGTTGGTGGAGGCAATGGCTATGAGTTTGCAATTTGTATGGATAAGTAGTGGGGCTGGGCATAAACAAAAAGAAGGTTGGGGAGGGGGGCGGGGGGGTCTATAACAGCATGGTGCATGCTGCGTACGAAGGTTACCTGACACACGCACAAGAGAGAGAGAGAGAGAGAGAGTGGGAGAGGAGGGAGAGGAGGGAGGTAGACTACGTTGACAGAAATGTTGAAAAATTATGAAATGAATACAAATATTTGCGGATCAGAGCAAAAAAGAGTCATCGCCATTGAATGTCGCCTTCGATGCGACGACAAAGTGCAAATCAAATGTGATAGATGATCTCAATGCATAGAAAAAAAAATAAAGAAAATGTAAAAGAAAACTGAAAAAGAAATGAAAATAAAATGCAAATAAAATTGGAAAAGCCAGCCGAAGGAGAGACAGCTTGAAGCAGTTGAAGCAAAGTATTTTTTTTTTTTTTGTCATCTTGAATAGCTTTATTAGAGATTATTACATTCCATCTATAGGTAGGCAAGGTAAACTCAGGTTGTGAAAAGAGAACTTATTAAATGCTTAAAGCATGATTCATATTGGGAAAATAATTCAACATACATTTTCCATGGAATGCGACAGCTTAATAATTAGCATTCGAATTGGCTTAACATTTAATTAATAACTAGAAATGTTTTCATTTGCAGTGGAAATTCTAGTTTAATGCAATTTTTTTTTAAAATGGTGAATCAAACAAAAAAAAAAGTTTTGTTTTATTGCACTCAAACGTGTTAAAGCCACGTCAGTTGCAGTGCAGCTTGACTTTTTTGTAATCTCCACGTATCGAATTTTAATTGGCTTTAATAGCTGCAGCGACTGATGTTAGTACAAATATTTGTACAAAATTCAATAAAATTACTTTAACTATTAAACAAATTAAAATATTTAATTAATTTATATATATTACAATATCTACAGCGAATTTTGATAATATTATTTTTTATTTTATATTAAACATATTATTGTACTTCATTTATTTATATTATAATATTAAACCAGTTTTGCAATCGGTCTATAATAATTTGTTTGTTATATATGTATGCGCATATTTATTTTTAATTTATTTATTTTTTGTTGTTGTTTATAATTAATTTAAAATTAATTTTTATTATTATTATTATTATTATCATTATTATTATTATTATTATTATTATTATTATTATTATTATTTTATTATTATTTTTTATTAATTTATTACTTTTATTATTATTTTTAATAATTTATGATTTATTTATTATTTATTAATTTTTTTATTATTTTTTGTTTATATTTTTACTTTAAAAAAATATTTTTCTTTAATTTAATTTTAATTATAATATGTATTATTTTTATACCCTGAACCCATTGAAAATGGGAAATCAGGGTATAATGGTTTTGTTAAATGTATGTAACAGGGAGAAGGAGGCGTGGCAGACCCCATAAAGTATATATATTCTTGATCAGGGTGATGAGAGAAGTTGATATAGCCATGTCCGTCTGTCCGTCTGTCCGTCTGTCCGTCTGTCCGTATGTTTGAACGCAAGGATATCCGAAGATACAAAAGCTAGAGACTTCATTCTTTTTGTGTTAGGTTCGTATATTGCACGCGCAGTACGAGTTTGTTTCAGAAATTCGATAACTCTTATATTTCCAGAGTTATCGATATATCAATTTATCGAGAATCAGTTATAAAATTATATCTCGCTCATCTTTAGAGTTAGAGTCTCCAAGTCTTCTACATTTATATAGATATTAATTTAATACAATTTCGGTTTTTGGCAGATTTTGGATTCCGGTCCCCAATTCATCTCCACACCCCCAAATGTGTAAAAAATGTATTTCAAATACTAGAGACATACAGTTTGGTTTGGCATATAGATATGATTGTCATGATCATAATCTGAACGTGTGATTACAAATGTCCATCTAGAAACAGAGTTATTAATCATAGAAGTTGTCGCAACGCAACCCACGTGGCAGAGCAAGCTAGGCAGCGCGTCAGCAAGACGCCTGCAATGCTTACACACATACAAAAATACATGTATGTATGCGTACAAGCGTAGATCAGCGTGTGGCTGAGTGCATATTTGTACATGTAAAGCTAATTGTAAAAGAGTTCAGATTTTTTTAAAATCGTAAAATGTTCAATAGAATATCTAGATCATATGCTGAAACTTTTAATACAATTCCTTAAATACGTTCATATTTATTAAACAAAATAAAGCAATTAAAATCGCAATGCAAATGCAAGCAACGTTGGCAACGCAAAGCAATTTTCCTATGCGTGTGCACATATACACACAAAACAGCCTGGGCTGTTTTCTATGTTGCCATCCATGCAGATTCTTAGAATCAGAATTGTCTTTGAATTGTGTTTAGCATTGTCTTTGAATTGTATTTGTATTTTCAGCCTCTGCTTTAGTTTTTTTTTCTGTTTCGTATATGACGCATAGCACTGAATTTCATTCGTTTTCGCTATTACGAGTTTAAGATGTGCCGTGGTGTAGATGGCTAGACTGTTGCATGTAATGTTAGATCATCGCGAGTTCTACAACACCGATGTTAAGTCTTATGTCCATTGACAAGTTCTAAGTCCATAATAATCTTTATTTTTTTATATTTTATATAGATATACATAGATACTAATTTAATACAATATCGGTTTTTGTCAGATTTTGGATCCCGGTCCCCAATTCACCTCAAAATGTGGTGATATTTTAAAGTCATACAGTTCGGTTTGCCATATAGACCTGACAGTTTGATTACGAAACAGAATTATGAATCAAATAAGTTTTCGCAGCTTAACAAACGTGACAGAGCAAGCGAGACAGCGAGTCAGCAAGACGCCTGCAATGCATACACACATGCATGCGTACAAGCGTAGATCAGCGTGTGTATGCATGTGTACTTTGCTATGCGTGCAGAAACGAATCGAATAATTCTTAGAATATTATTCTTTCTAAGAGGGGTTCAGGGGATTTCGTAGTCGAGCAGTCTCGACTACAGCTTTCTTACTTGTTGTTTTTGTTTTACTTATAAATATTTTTCATTCATTTTATTTTAATTATGGTATGTATTATTAATTGATTACTTTATTTGATCATTTTTTTCTTATTTTTCATTAACTATAATTAAAATAATTATTTATTATTATTATTTTAAAATTCTAACAAATTTTTGTATTATCATTAATATTTTTTTTAGTGAGTGATTTAACATATTTCTTAATAATTTTAATTATATTCAATATATATATATATATATATATATATATATATATATATATATATATATATATATATAATATATATATATATAAATATATATATTTTGAATATAATTAAAATTATTAAAAAATATATTAAATCACTCATTATTTTTATATTATGTATTTTCCTTTTCCCATAATATCAACCACTTAGCTTAGCACACTCAAAATACAATAGAACATTAAATTATTATGCACAAATTTCATTCCCAATATTTCTAACAACAAAAACTTTATAGAATATTTCGCCTCTCCTTTGTCAGCAACTATAACTTTTTCAACTACTATCAGTTACTGGCTGTTCTAAATACTTGATCAATCTAAACTTTTTAGATTCTCGCTTAAGTATTGTCCATTAAAACTTGTTCCTTTTGAGACGAAAAAAGCAAAAACATGACCAAATATATTCAAGCAAAACTATTGCAAAACACTGATTAATGACAAATTGTGTGGCATGCAAACTGCAACAAATTATGTTGTTACTTTATTGTTGCTGTTGTTGTTGTTTTTTTATTCTTTTAGACCCAATTCCAGTGGCCATCATCCAAGTCATTTAAAGTGCTTGCAGAGCCCACAAAAAAAAAAGAAAGAAAGAAAGAAAAGGTTGTTAGTAACTCAGCTCAACCACCTTCTATGTGGCTAGCGCTGTCTCTGTCCCTCTTCCTCTCTCTCTTTGGCTGCAGCTCTGTCTGCTGCCTCTGTGACACCCCCCTCCCCCTTTTGAATGGCGCCTCAGCTCACCTTACCCTCTCTGCCGCTGCTCTCTACCCCCTTTGCACCCTGTCTGCCCCTTCTCTCTGTCTCCCTGCCCCACTCTCTCTCTCTCCCCTATCGCTCTCCCTGCCCTATCTCCTTGTCTGTTGTTGACGCTTCTTCCGTTCGCTGGTTTAGTTTTTCTTTTAGCTTACTTTGCGTTGCGCTTGCTTGCTTGTTGTTGTTGTTGCTGTTGCTGCACATTTTATTAACATTTTCATTTAGTTGCATGTGCTCTCTCTCTCTGTCTCTCTCTCTCTCTCTCTTTCTGTGTCGCTCGCTCGTTCCCACTTGCTTTATTTTGCTTTTCATTGCAATTTGTGTTTCTATGCATTTTTGTGTGTGTTTTACATTCGTTTTTCGTGTCGCACCGCCAAAGCCACCCACTGCCCAGCTGCAGCAGCAACATGCTTGCACCACCACCAACACCACCACCGCCGCCCCCACTTCACCCATGTTGCAACATTGTTTCCACTGTTGCGCTCTTTTGCAGTTTGTTGAAGTTTTCATAATCATTGTCGTCGCCGTCGCCGTCGTCGCAGTCGCCGTCGCAGTCGCAGCCTTTGCTTTTGTTTTTGTTTCTATCTGCATTTTTTTTAAGCTTTTGGCTGGGTCTGTGAGATTTTGCAGCTTGAAAACAATGCCGGGAAAGCGGCTTATTTTCTATGATTTAAATAATGACGAAGACAACAGTCAGCAGCCACCTTCATCATCATCATCATCATTATGATCTCTGATACAATGGCAGCGAGACATCATTGATATAAGATATAAGTCGGAATTGTTGTTGTTGTTGTTGTTGGTTTTACTTGTTCATAGTATAAACATTTATCTTTTGTACTACGTCACTTAGTGTATACGCTCCATTTGTCTATATCTACATATACATATATATATATATATATATATATATGTATGTAAATTTGTATTTTGCTAATGTCTGTTAAATTCATTCCTTTTTGTTTGTTTCTTTACAGCAAAATGTTCATTGGCGGCCTCAGCTGGCAGACCAGTCCAGGTAAGTCTTGGCCCACATCCCAAACGAATCTGTGAAATTAGTTAAAAGATGCTAAAATTTTGCAAGCAGTCAATTAGCATTACTTTTGGTTATAGTATATATCTGATGGTATATATCTGGATATATATTACATTACAGCTAACAGTTCTATGTTAACAAGATGTCTGTAAAGTACCATGTTTGCTATATACATATAGGTATATCTACACATATCTATAATTATAGCTATTTCTTTATCAATATCTATATATGAGGAAAAATCTGGCTACAAGTTGTATTTTCTCTATAAGCAATAATTTTGCAGCAATTCCATCTATTGCTAAAAATGCGCAATACTCTTTATTTAATATTAAGTAAATAGGACTTTTCTAAGCAAATATTTCGAAACGAAAAAAATTACTTAAATTTAACATACAAATATTTTATTATATATTTGAATATTCTATATTACAATTTTATTGAACTGTTAAAAAATTAAATTAAATTTTTTAAAGTTAAATATATGTTAAATAATATATTTATTATTACAATTTCATTTAACTGTTCAAAAATTAAACTAAAAATTTTCTATTTAAATTCAAAATTAAATAAAATTTCAATTTAATATCATAATTATTTCATTTTACTTATTAATAATAATACGATAGACTAAAAATGAATGAAATACTTTTAAATATTTAAATTTTGCATAAATTTTTTTTTAATATTGGCATATTTTATATAAAAATTTTATTTAATTTGAAAATTATTAAATAAATAAATAACTAAATATATTTATACTATTTATATATCTACATTTACTAATGTTTATTTTAATATCTTGATCAAATATTATACTTTATATTTAAATAAAAAAAAAATATATATATATATATATATTATTTTGATAAAATATTACTATAAAAATATACTTTTATATAATATTTTTTTTTTTAAATAAATCGAATACTCAAGTTTCTCTAAAATGCAAAATAATACAATATTAGCTCTATATTTATAGAGAATATAACAGTTATATACAAGTTATGTGCAGCTACAATTTATTTCAATTCAATTAACCCATATTGATAGATACACATACATAAATATATGTGTATAACTATGTACGTATGTATGTGTATATCTATATCGTATATATTTTATGTATATATATATATACATATGCATAGATATTCATAGGGCAATTTAAATGAGGCAACGAATTGATTCATTATTCAGTTGAGTTGTTTATTTGACGATCGAATACAATGAACGACAACGGGTTTTTGCTTAAATTGAAATTGTAATTGATGAAATGCTTGAGATTTTGCCATGCCGGCGACGTAATTTGACGTCAATTGGCGGCAGACACAGACAGAATGTGAAAGCTGCACGGTTGCAAAAGGGGTGGCCGTTAGGGACAGGTAGGGTGTTAGAGAGGCAGGTCGGTGGAATCAACATTATGTGCTGCATAGTTTTCATTAGGCTAATCAAAAGGCGGCTTCACTCTGTGCCACATATATTAACCAAATTTGATGCGCCCACTCGAAAGGTTGGCCAAAAAAAAAAAAGGACAGCAGGAGCAGGAGCAGGAGCAGGAGCAGGAGCAGGAGCAGGAGGAGGCCAGGCGAAGTAGACAACTGCAAGATGCCTTTTGATGGCCAACTTGGAGTGTTGCAGTCTGTGCTGCCGCCAACACATCCGCCGCCGCAGTGCACACACACACATACACACACACACACTCACACTCGAGTGTAGCTGCCTTTTTTTTTGTGTTGTTGTCGCCCCGTTTGTGTTTTTGTTTAGCAAAATTGTTGGCTCCGCCCATCATCAGAATGGCACTCGGCATTACGCTAACATATTATAACCTATAGCGCATATCTACACACACACACACACACACACACGTATGTAGATAGATGCACATATGTATGTGCCGCAATAGTTGAAGAGTCAATGCGGTCTTTGGTTTGTCTCTTTATTTTGGCCGCTTGCTGCTTTTTTTTTTTTGGTTTTTGTTTTTTTGTTGTTGTTGTTGCTCTCTCATTTTTCTTGCTTTTATTTTTCACGTTTTTTGTACCTGTGCCAAAAACATTTTCAAATTTTCAAATGGCTTCTTCAATAGTGGCCCCAACTTGAAATTTTTTTCTCTTGCTACATGTGTGTGTGTGTGTTTGAGTGTGTGTGTGTGTGTTTTCCCTCTGCTGCCTTTTGTTATCTCTGCCCATTTGCTGTGTATATATGTCTTCAATCTTTTCCTTTTTTTATTTTTTTTTATTTTATAATTTTTATTGTATTTCTTGTTGTTTTTGTAGTTTTTGCTTTTGGCATTCGCTGGTTGGCTGGCTTGTTAAATTAGCCAAAGTCTGAAATATCTTGTGTTAAATTAAAGACTTGCCAACCCAACATCAGAAAAAGGGCTACATTTATCTAAAGTCTGCAGTTGCAGTGTTGCTCAACGTCTTCTGTGTTGTGGCTAGTTTTGAAACGGTTAACCGAAGCGAGCAAGCGGTTGAAATGAAACGGTTTTTATTCAATACTTGTATAGTGGAAAGTCTTATCGAAATATAAAATAAAATAAAATATTTATTTGAATAAACTGGAGATGCATGTAAGTTGTGTGTAGAGGTCTTTTAAAGAATTTGATTTTTGGCGAATCGGTTATAAATCGGTTATGCTTAAGTATAAGAAAAAATGATTGGAATAGCAGAGCAATTGAAGGCGAGATAGAGAAACAGAATAAGAGAGGGAAGCAGAAAGTAACAGAGACAGACAGAGAGAGAGAGAGAGAGGAGAGAGAGAGAGAGAGAGAGATAGAAATAGAGATAGAGTGAAATAGAGGGATGTATAGAGATAGAGTGAGATAGAGAGAGAGAGAGACAAATAGATATATAGATAGATAAATAAATAGATAGATAGATAGATAGAGAGAGATAGATAGATAGATAGAAGAGATAGATAGAGAGATAGATAGAGAGATAGATAGATAGACAGATAGAGAAAGAAACAAAGATAAAGACAGGGGAATAAAAATGAGAATGAGATAAAATAGAGAGAGAGAAAACAAAACAAGTTTGAAAGAGAGATCGTGAGAGGACAAGAGGCATAGAAAAGAGAGAAAAAGAGAGAGAGAGAGAGAGAGAGAGAGAGAAACAGAGATAGGGAGAGGGCAAAATAATGAGAGTGAGAGAGATAAATAGAGACAGAAAACGATATATTCAGATTTAAAGAAACAGAGAGAAGAAAAGAGTTTGAGAGAGAAGACAAGAAGTGGAGAGGAAAGATTGAGAGATAGACATAAATAGTTTTTTGAATTTGTGAATGAAATGAGTTTTGAATGTACAAAGAATATATAGAAAATATGAATAATCTATGACTATGAGACGGAAATGTAATTTAAGTTAAATGCATTTGAAAAGACTTAAAAATAAAAAACAAATGAAAACAATTTTTAACTAAGAACGAAATATTTTTGCATTGTTTATGTTAGTAATTGTTTCATTTAAACAAACTTGTAACTGAAACGGTTAAGTGACGATTATGTCTTTGAGCACTTAAAAACAAAAAAAAGAAAAGAAGAAAACTTCACACTTTCCTTGCTGCAACTGCAACTGACTGCGATCATATATGCCATTTGCCGCACAATACATAACTTTAGCCATGCCTATCTTAGCCTTCGACTAGGTTGCCACCAGACAGTGGACCAGTCAGAGAACCTCTTTTAGCCGGGCTGCATCTATGGGCCAGCCGGAACAAGCAGCTGAAGGCACGCAGCTCAAGTGGGCAACCACTCGCGTTGCAGCTTATGCTTTTGGATTCTGTTCAGCAGCTATTGCCACTCAAGCACACAGACATAGTGAAGGAGAGAGAGGCGGAGAGAGGGAGAGAGAGGAAAAACATCTCCCACACAGTAGACACTCGAGAAATGTGCTGACAAAGACCTAATCTAGGGCGTCTATAAACATGCGCCTGATCCAACTGCAATAGTGGTAGACGACAGGTCGGCGGAACGTGTTGATAGCTAGTGATGATGTCCGCATTGCAGTCAACGTTTGGCCACTCCAAGCGTTATGCTCCCCCAGATTTTTAATGATTGGCACGATTGTCTTAGCTACTTAATGATGTGCACAAGTGGGATAGCAGCCATTGCTCTCTCCCTCCCTCTCTCTCTCTCCCTCTCTCACTCACTCACAGTTAGTAAGTAGTAGGTGCCGTTGCTTTGTGTCATTTTTCGTGTCAACTAGCAAAGTGCATACACGCACACACACACGCACACACACGCACACGCACACACATACTTATACATAACTTAATGAACTTTTACGACCTGCCCCGCCTGCTATTTGCTGGCGCCCTACGGCGTAATTTAATTTTAATTTCGCAAGCAGCTCACTGGAAGTAATTGTATGCATTGAAAATGTATTTGCTGCTATCGCATGGAAAACACTCGACAGAGACTGAGCGACTGAGAGACTGAGAGCCTCTGAGAGACTGAAAGACGATGAGACACTCTTACTCAGTCAATTGAAACGCATAATGCGCGCGGAAGTCAAAGCCTCGAGAAGCATCGCTTTTGATGCTCTCTATTAAGGATGTTTTTTTTTTCCCCTTTTTTTTTTTTTTTGCTGTAGCTGATTTTGAATTCATATTGCCATATATATATATATGTGCGTATATATTGCTCATAGCGCATTAAGAAATTAGTATATTAAATTCTGTTTAATGTTTATTTTGTGCAGTTTAAGTTTCAGTTTTATGCTGCTCATAATAGGCTAATGAAAGTGGATTATTAGATCAATTAACTATCTTGGCAATTATTATTGGCAAATTTTGTTGCAGTTCACAATGCAGTTTGCTTTTGTTTGTAAGCTAACTATATCCAATTGTATATTAATGCTGAGCTTTATAACTTCTTTAAATGTGGTAAAATATGACTGGCAATAATTTAGTTATTCTGAGAGTTTTATGAAACGTAAACTTTGGTTCCATTTGGGAATTGGATTCTATCTTAATGCTTAAAAAATAATATTATTATTTGATTACTTCTCTAACAAATATCAGTAAACTTGCAAAAATATCATCATGGCATATCATATATCATGAAAATTATTAATTTAGAAATAATTTTTTTTTTTTAGCTAAAATCAGTTACTTGACTTTTCTGTATTTCAGAAATTTTTATTATAATTTTTATATAATTATTAAAGATATTTTTTCTGAGCTCACGTATTCTGGCCAATATCTGGTCTATACTTTTCATTCTCTAGCTCGCTTTCATTATATTTAATTAACTCTTTTTCTTACTCTCAATCCGTCTAATTCTTTATTTTTCCATTTCTCTCTCTTCCTATACTCATTCTTCTTCTCTCTCACAATTTATATCTATCTCTCTCGAATTTTATCTTTAATTCTCTCTAAACTCTAAATCAACCTCAAATTTATCTCTATATCTCTCTAACAATTTATCTCCATCTCTCTCTCGAACTCCATATTTATTTCTCACTCTCTCTCTCTCTCTCTCTCTTTATATATATATATATATATATATATATATATATATATCTATCTCAAACTCTTACTTTATTTCTTTCACTCTATATCTAACTCTCAGTGAAATTACTTAAAAAAGTCGAGCAATATCACTCGCATATCTGTAAAACTTCAATTGAATCTTAGCTCTTCTATATGATAGTCCCATATCACTTATCTACACTATGCAACAAAGATTAAAAACCAAGTCTTTCTATATTTTACTACACAAACTGTTCTCTTATTTAAGCAAATCTTTTCCAATCCCATCAAACAACAAACGTAATGAAGTAAAAACTTTTACAGCAGAATCAAATGTCTCACGTATCATGGAAGAGTGTATTAAAACTTTTAGCACATACTGTAGACAAAAATGTTGTACTTTGATCACCTCTTGTTTCATAGCAGGAGAAGGGCAAGGGGAGCAGTAGGTGGTGAAGAAGTTTACTGTTGTGTCGCCGATTTGTGTCAAATTGAAACGAAAATTTGTGAAATACAATACGTCGAGGCATGACAAGGCGGGGCAAGGCGCAAAAGGCAAATGGCAGAAGCCAGAAGGCAAAAGGCTTCCCGCCTTTTGCTATTTTGGCTGTGCGTTCAACTGAAATACTATTTATATATGCGCTCAGATGCTCAGATACGTTCCACATACATTTGCATCTGCAGCGCAGCAAACAGACGCCCATTACTCATGCAACACGGGCAACAACAAAGAGTCGAAGAAGAAGAAGCAGCAGTAGCAGCAGCAGCAGCAACAACAAACAGCAAATGGAAAATCTATTCACATATCGCTCACATTTCGATGCCGCTTAGCGATAAAGTCGCGCAATGTCTATAGTTGACGCAGATACAAATACGGATACATTTGCAGTTACAGATACACGGCTACAGCTGCACGGCTACAGATACTTTGAGCAAATAAATATGCATTCTCTTCTCGATTTACCCGAATCGTCGCGTTGCCAGTTTGTTTTCTTTTGTTTTTTTTCTTTTACTCCTCTCCTCCTTTTTTTTTTGTGCTTTTTTTTTTTTTTATCATGCAAATGAAAATGGAGACAGTTTGTCAAGCGACTGCGTTTATTTGCTCAAGGTATTTCCGATTGGGTTTCATTTGCTTTCGAAACGATCGAGAGTTTGAAAAGGTAATTGAATATTGAGTCTGAGATTTTCTAAAAAGGGAATTTAATATTCAATTCTTAGTTGTAATCTTCAAATATAGTAATATTAGCGGCTATTAGAGTAAAGTGAAACGGTAATGGATATTTAGCGGGAAATTTTTTTGGAAAAATGCCAATAATCTATTGATTTATTATGAAACATAAAAATGTACTCAGATGCAAGCATGGAAAGGTTTTCTCTAATTATAATGCAATAAGTGGTTATGAACTGAGTGAAACGGTTATGAATAGTTAGCAAGAAAAATCTTGGAAGAAACTAAAATATTTGATAACTGTATGCTTAATTTCCATAGATAAGACTGAGGAAAAATTAAAGAAAATTCCAAATAGCGTAAAATCTTGAAAATTACTAAAATAATTGTTAGACACATGCTGAATTCTATTAGATAGGATTCAAGAGATTTCCAAAGATTGAAGATTAAAGAAAATTTCAAAGAAAAATTCAAATACTATATGAAACGGTTATGAACCGATTGAATGGATACATAAATAAATCTTGAAAAGTTTATATACGCTGCTTAAAATAATTATTATTATATTCAAATACTCAAATAACTGATTGAAATTGATTATATTATTATAATAAATTGGTTATCTTACCTGAATATATAGTTTAAAAAAATAGCCCTATCCAAATAGCCTAAATATATAGTTTAAAAAATTGCAATAAAATATTTATTAAATAAATTTGTATTCGAATCTGTTTTGAATTAGTTAAAAATTTTAGTACATTTAATTTTTATAATATATATTATTTTTCAATAGACATTCAGTTTTTCTAATCAGAAACATTTATTTACAAAATAAATTCTTATTTAAATCCGTTATAAATTGTTTAGCGAAGTAATTATAACTCCTATAGACAAACGTTCAGTTTGAATTTGTATTAGAAATATTTGGCAAGTTAACTTTTCGCTTTTATAGAATTTCTATTGGGGGCAACGGAAACGGGCAATCGAGCTGACGGAATTCAATCAGGAAACGAAACGTTGATGAAAATATTTGCGTGACTTTTAGCACACAAAATAAAAGAAGAAAAAAAAATATATATATGAGAGACTGGAAGATAAATCTATGCGTCTAAAAATTGTTGAAATATCCTGGGCGTTATGCGACTAAGCACTCCAGGAAACAGACAGGTGACAAAAAAAATTAGGGAGAGTCCGACTCGAGCTGCAAAGACAGTGAAAGCCAGTGGACTGGGGGCAGGGGGTTGGGGGGTTGGGGGTTGGGGGTTGGCCGGTTGTCGTAGTCGATTTCCTGATTAATTTATGCAGTCGACGGCAATGCTGGCAGCCAGTTAACAACAATTTGCCGCAAGCTTCGTTAAAATTGAAAAAAAAAAAAATTGTCAATAAAATAAGCGAGCGACTGTCACTCAGTCAGACAATCAGTCAGTCAGTCACTCAGTCAGTCACTCAGTCAGTCAGTCAATCAGTCAATCAAATGTTCGGTGAGTCAGTTGCACAACGTTTCTTTGCGTCCATCAGTCAAAAGTTCAGTTAGCTGTTGCCGGCCTCAAGTCTCACATCATTTCTAGCTTTTCTAGCTGCCTTGGACAGCTTCCTGTTGGTGCTTCCCTTGCATCCACTGCTTCACATAGCTGCTGTCTGGTGCAGCTGCCAATCTTTGGTCATGTTTTTGCAGCTCGCTTCATTTTCCTTTTGAATGTGATTATCCTAAGGCTGTGGGCAAGCGCATCTTCGCTTTGATAGATGGTCGCCTCGCTGACTCGCTGCCCGACTTGTCTGTCAGCCTGTCGGCGCTGCCTGTCTATCCTTTGGCTCTTCAGCCTTTTGCATTGCATTTAATGTCCTCCACTTGTCCTCCAAGTGGCCACCAGCAGCAGTCGATGCAGTAGTAGCAGCAGCAACAGCAGCTGCTGGCTCCTTGTTCGCAGTTTTGTTGACTTTGGCACGAGTTTGGTTAAAAAGTTCACACATGCCGCAAGGCCCCGCCTCCTACAGACGTACAGACACACATATGCATATATTGTTTTTCATATGTATGTGTGTGTGTGTGTGCGTGCGTGTCCTGGTCATGTTGTTGCGCCTTTGGCGTTTGCCTCCTTCTTGTTTTTATAACCTTTGCTTAGACAGACACCAGCGAGAATATACTATATAAGACAGATATTGCAGCGGGTATATAGGTTTGCATGCACAAGTTGTGTTCATTTTTGGGGTCTATGAGAATATATCTTTATAAAATGTTATGTATTCATATAAGGATGTTTAATATGATTATATAATACATGATTCACTATAGACTCTTATAAAACTCAAGTTTATCAAGAAGCTTAATCCTATAATCTGTTTTATCTACTGTTCGTTAGCTTACATTTTGATAATTGCCTGTTTTTCCATTTAAACTCTAAATTTGAACTCCAAATAAACTGCTTATAGAGTATATTCATATTCTTTTTTTTTTTTTGTTTACTTTAAATAATATACATTCTTATAAGGTATTTTCATTTATGCATATTTTATGTTGCTTAAAATAATTAATAAAAATAATTTTTTTTGTAGCCTGATTTTATAAAGCTTGAGCTGAGCTCTGTTGTATTATTTTTAGATATTTTATAGGGTATTATTCAGCTGAACACTTTTCAATAGTTGCTGTTACTAGAGATTGTTATCTACTTGCCGTATATGATATATGATATATAATATATGAGCTTCCATTCGATTAACTTTCCTTTTTACAGGGTATGTCATGGTCATATATTCATTTTTTGTTTCATAGCTAATGTAATCTAAAGCTCACTCAATTTGCTTATTTTTAAAAAACTTGATCAATAGACGCTCTGAGATTTTTTTAGCATGATGAACGTGTTTTTATCATTGCCTAAACTAGAATAATATAATAAAATTTATTATAATTAATTCAGGCTCGTTTTACAAAAATTTCAAATATTTAGCAGGTATCTCTTAGTCGTACACAATTTTATTTTCAAGAAACTCAATCATCATCAATCCTCAAATCAGATCAACAAGCTTTCCAAAAGGCAACTTGTTGCTCTATCAAAAATCTTAAATTTACTTAAATATTCAAATCAAATAGCTTACACAATTTTCAGACAACCTACAGGGTATCTGCTAGTCGTATAGACGTACTAGATCTGCTTTCTTGATTTTGTCTGTTATTTTGTTTTTTTTTTTTCTGTTTTTTTCCCGCCAAGTTTTCTTCATGCTGTTGTGGCTTTCAAGTTTAGGGGACGTTCTTCTCCAGTGCAGTGTTTGAATATTTACATAAATGACATAGCGACATACACACACACATACACACACACATACACACGCCTACACACGTGCATTAAATGGTCTTGGTGCTGGGCAACAATTAATTAACTTGTACGAGTATCAAACGTCGTCGTCGTAGCCTTTGGTGGCATTTGGCAATTTGAAAGTTGTGGTCCGTGGCCCTAAATGCAACTAACGTAAATTTTAAATTAATAAGCATTGCGCATACGGCCCGAGGTGTTATGCGTGTGTGTGTGTGTGTGTGTGGGTGTGTGGGTGAATGCAGGACACAAGTCGTTTGGTGGTTGGCGCAGCTCGATTGCAGCCGCATGTGGCGCTTGTCATATGCCATTATCTGGAGATGGGGCGGGGGCGGGGGGCGCTGGGAATGTTCAGTCGGGCCCAACTAATAGACAATTTTTTTGGCAACCGAAAAATGGTATAAACGTGCCGCAGGACGACAGCAGAAACTATGTCGTATAGAGGAGGGCGGCACGTTGAGAAGGCGAGCCGATGGGCGTGGCGGGCGTAGTTAGCTTGGATTCTTGTGATGTTGCCAAGGATACGGCTGTGTGCAGCGGAAGCATTTAAATTAAGGACGACACATTAAAATTATGCAATAACAACAGCTATTATTATGACAGAGGGAGATGCAGCGAGAGAGTGAGAGAGAGAGAGAGAGAGGTAGAAAGTGGAAGTAGTAAGCGTAGAAAGTGCTGAGTAAATTGTAGTTCAACTTTAAGCAGCTACGAAAAAAGAATGTTTCTACTTTTCTCACTTCTATTATTTTTTTTTTTTTTTGGTAGTCTGCAAAAGCGGTTTAATGAGCGCTGTGAATGTCAACACCCCAGCGGCTTCAATATATAACAAAAAGCCCGTTAGTGTGGTTGGAGTGGTTGGAGTGGTGCTGTTGGATGGTTGGGAATGTCATAAGTCGCAAGCGCAGGCTAAAAACTAAAATAGGCAAAGCAGAAGAGCAAATATGAAGGCAGAGCTGGCATGGGCACAGTCACAGGAGCCACTCGCCGTTATAAAAGCCAACGGCTGTATGGCTACACACAACTAACCAAACACTCACCCACACACACACACACACACACACACACACATGTGCATGACATTGGCGCTGGGGATTTCGGGTGTAGCCAGTGGCACCCAACCGGGTTATCGACTTTATGTGTTTGTTGTTTTTTTTTTTTTTTTTTTGGTACCCAGGCGCCGTTTCCTTGTCTTTTGGGGCCCCCTTTTCAATTGCAGACGTTGCTGTCGCTGCTGCTGCTGCTGCTGCTGCTGCAGTTGCTGTTGCTGCCTGTTATTGCCCGCCTTTGTTGCCTGTTGGCCGTTGCCTTCATTTGTAGGTGCATTGATTTGCTACAAGCTATTTTCCAACTACTTTTTTTCATTGGCTAGATTGAGATTTTAGAGTCAGTGTTAAGAAAGTCTAGTTAAGGGTACTTGATTATAGTTATGTTAAAGAGACTTTGACTTAAGAGAACTTCAGAAATTGGGCGAGTTCTCAATAAGTGATTAGCTTGAAATTGTGTTGAGTTAATTGAAACTGCATGAGGAAGTGCACAGAAATAAATGTTAATATATGTAGAATTTAGATTTAGTTATTCAAATAAATATAAAATGAAATTTTAATCAAGAAAGATTATGGAGCATAAAGCAGCTCAGGGCTTTCAATAAATTATATTAAAAAAAAAAAAAAATGAAAATCAAAATAAAATACAATAAAGTAAAATAAATAAAAAATATATATATTTAAAAATTAATATATATTCAAATTTACAAAATAAAAGTCAATAAAATAAGAATTATAATAATTATACATAATTATAATAATTATGTATACCATAAAATAATAATATAATAATAATAAAATAAAATAAATTAATAAATATTATAAAATAATAATATATATAATAATAAAATAAAAATAAATAAATAAATATAAATATATATATATATATATATATATATATATATATATATATATATAAATAAATTAAAAAAATTAATAAATATATATTGAAAAACAAATATATATTTAAAAAATAAAAGAATATATTAAAAAAACAAATTAATATATATTAAAAATATATATATATATATAAAAAAAAAAAAATATATATATATATATATATATATATATATATATATTAAAAAAATAATAATAAAAAAATAATATTGAAACACAAATATATATTACAAAAAAATAAAATAAAAAAAAGTAATATTTAAAAATATATATTACAAAAATAAAATAAAATAAAATACTAAAAAAATATATATAAAATATATATTATAAATATATATATAAATAAATAAAATAAATAGTGAATAATCAATAAATATAGTAAGAAATAAAAAATAAAAATATAATAACAGACTAATAAATAATATTTTTAACATGTGAGATCTTTTACAAAGTAAGTCTTAAGCTGTTGAATGAATGATGAATAATTTATGAATGGAGATTAAAGTTTAAGCCTTGTCCAACTCGACTAAAATGCTAATCTCTGAAATCACACTATGAGCTTACCTTATTCAGCTCGTTATTTAACCTTTATACTAAATGCAGTCCATAAGCAGACTCAGAGGTAGCTTAATCCTGCTCTGCCATGTTCGACGCTGTTAAGGCTTGCTCTTAAGCAAACAGATATAAAATCTCTATTTCGATTAGTTTTATTAATTTTCATGCTATATACTTTATTCTCTTTTAATACATTTTATTGTCTATACATGATATAAGTTCTCTCTGCAAAATGTTTATCGATCTTCAGCCGAAACATCAAGGCGACATCCGTAACATTTTGCTGCACGTTTTTCATTTGATGTGTCTGGCGTTTTATTTAATAGTACAACTAAATATGTCAGCCGGCGCATTTAAGAGTTGACAAAAAAAATTTATCACCCAACATGGAGAGCAGTGCGATGCAGCCAGTAGCTGGCACCTGCATTTGGCTTCCAGTTGGAGTTCTGTCTGCTTTTGTGGCTTTTGCCATGTTGCACTTGAGGCAAAGCCTCTTCTGCATGCCACGCTACTTAGTTGCTGGCTTATCAGCGCCTTCTTCTTTTGCCGAGCCGAACTTCGACAACAACTTAGCCTTCATTGCTTCCAGTTGGTTGCGCGACTCGTGGAGACGGCATTTGCCGCTGGCTTTTGTCACCAGGGAACATGGCCACCACCGGGAGAGGCAGGCACACAGACAGATAGAGACAGAGACAGCGACAGAGACAGAGACAGACAGAGAACTCTGTGCCTCAGTCGCGCTTCCGTTTGCAGTGAGTCAAATATATTGCCAACTTCCTGCAGCACCGGCTAGTCAGGAACCCCGGCCACAGTCACCTTCTTGATAGGCTTTTTGTCGACGTCGACGACGACGACGATGGAGACCATAACAACAACAAAAAAATGCAGTTAGAACTACTTGGGGCTTGAGTTTAACTTAAATATACCACGCATAACAGATCTATAGAGAATGCTGTAAGATATGGTATAGATAAAATTGTTAAAATTGTTAACTGCTTAGCTTTAATTTTTGTCATGAAATTTATAATAATAATAATAATAATAATAATAATAATAATAATAATAATAATAATAATAATAATAATAATAATAATAATAATAATAATAATAATAATAATAATAATAATAATAATAATAATAATAATAATAATAATAATAATAATAATAATAATAATAATAATAATAATAATAAAATAATAATAATAATAATAATAGTAATATCACATTGAAAATGAGTAATCTGCGTATAATGTTTTTTCTTTTCTTTTTCCTCTGATTTTGTATTCAGTTCATTTTAGTCTTAGATTTTATAACTTATTATATTTACAAGTCTATGCCTATTACATCACAGCCCCAATAACTATACTATACAAATTACTATATTAATACTATATGAAATACTATAAAATATTTCAATCATAGTATTATGTATTTATTTTTGATCTAATAATCATAGCTCGCAAATAACTGCTAACCACTTGAGCCTACAGCTTCTGTTCTTGAGATCAATTGAAATAAATAAATAATAAAATAATAATAAAAAAAAATAAAAAAAAAATAAAATACTCCCTCGCTCTCGCTCTTTTGTTTTCGTTCAGTTTTTTTTAGTTGAGCGCCTTGCTTTGAACTACATTCGTCTAATGCTCTTTTCACGAAGGTCGTTTAGAGAGTGATACGATTGATGCTCGTACAATGAGCTTCAGTAAGTGAGTGCAGATAGCTAGATAAAGAGTCTATGCAAACGATCTTCTCATGCATATACACACGCACACATTCACACTCACTTATGTTGTTCATGTGCTTAGCTAAGACAACGACTTTCATACACCGAAATACATATACAAAACTCTTTTTACTTCATAAAACTCAATCAAAGATTTGGGGAAACAAAAAACAGAGCACTAAACATTTTCTATTCGATTGCGAGCGAACTCGCTGCAGAACCAAAGCAATCGATTGCTAAGAAATGTTCAAGTCAATTATTTATATTTTTTAATAGGTTTTTAAAATATTCCTGGTAAATAACTACGATATGAATGCGCTCTCTAGATAGTTGCGATAAATAGCTTTTCATCTTCATCTATGTCTGCGGCAAGTCTGCTTTCTGTCTCAGAATTTTTAGTAAGACGCTTAACTGTTGCTTCACTTAAAAATTAATTTAATAAAGTAATAAATATTTGAAAATATTAATTTATAAATTGTTGTTGTGTTTCTGTTGGTGTTTTATATGACCAACATAACAAATGTTTATAGGGTATTTTAGTTATACTAAAAATTCTAGAGCCGGCTCTCGACATCGATTAAGTTATTACGAAATGTGCGCTACGTGCAGCGTCTTCTACACACACACACACACATAGACAACTGCAAGCTGCGCCTATGCACACACACACACACACACTTACACATATAAACACTCCGCATTGTGTGTGTGTGTGTGTTTCATTCCTGCCTGCCTGTTAGCCCACCCACCCGCACTGCCACACAGGACTCACGTAATTTTTGCCTTAGCCTTAAACTGGGTCACAAATTTTCGTATTCGTTCGCTTTGCATAACCAAAAAATTGTTGTATCGCTGCAGACACAATTTTTGTTTACCTGCCACGTGCCACCTGCCCCATAGCTCCTCATTGTTGTTGTTGTTGTTGTTCTGGGTTTTGTTATTATGTCAGCTGAGCTGCCTGATTGACACGCGTGCATATTTTCGAGCTTCTGTCTGAATGTCTGACTGTCTCGCTGTCTGTCTGAGTGGGGCGGGGGGGCTAGCTGGGCTAGGGCATGGGAGGCGAGGTCAAGTCAAAGAGTGTCACAACATGTCTGCTTCCGGTGCACACACACACACACACACACAGACAGACATACGTATGAAATGAGAGAGTAACATGCACTGCAATTCACAGTTAGACAGAGACACGCGCCTGCTGACGGTGTTGTTTACATATAAAAGTTGCATGACCCCGCCAACTGCAGCAGCGGCAACAACAACAACAGCAACAACTAACTGTGTTGTCTGTTTACGAAGTTACCAGCAGCAGCAACAACAACAACAACAACAATAACAGGGACAGCAACAGTCAGCAAACGTTGCAACTTCACAGCTGCTAAAGCATTCTGTTAACTTAACAGCTGTCGCAGCTGCCTTCGCTTGCGCTCTCTTAAGCACGCGCTCTCTTTGAGCGCCCTCTCTCGCTCTCCCTCTCTCTCTCTCACTCACTCACTCACTCACTGATTCTCTTAGTTTGCACGTGCGAAGCTTTCGTCGTAGCGCTTTTCATTCATAAAAATGGCCGTCAAGCTTTTTGCTCGCTTGCCGGCTGTTGCACAAAAGCGCCGCCAGTTGGCGCCACTGTGCCGCTACACGAATTCAGCTGGCGTCAATCGAAATGCAAACAAAAAATTCAAATATGAAAAAAATAGTATTAGGAAAATGAAAAACGTATTGCAATGTGTCTTGTGTCCTGCATCCTGGAGCCGTGTCCCATGGACACATCCTGACGGTACTCATGTCCGCCCCTAATGTCAGCGCTTGTTTT
This sequence comes from Drosophila stalkeri, assembly GCA_035047405.1. Classification (NCBI taxonomy): domain Eukaryota; kingdom Metazoa; phylum Arthropoda; class Insecta; order Diptera; family Drosophilidae; genus Drosophila; species Drosophila stalkeri. The sequence continues at coordinate 14,997,592 of JAWNPR010000041.1, read as the reverse complement.
GATGCAAGCTCACGCGCCGTAAACAACTTATTATCATTGCCTTTGGTCTTTCTCCCGCTCTCTACGCTTGGTCTTCTTTTTGTTGTGTGTGGCCAAATTTGTTGGCTGCCTTTCAAGTTGCATTGAGAGCAAATATTGCACACATACGCCCCAACGGAAACGCAACGCAGACATTTGCAAAGGTTTTTATTTGTATACCCTGTGGCAATTGCAAGTGGCTAGGTAGCGATGAGTATGCTAGGCGATTTGCCAATATATGCAATTGATGCAGCGGGTAAAGGAATAATTCATAAAATATCGGACCATTTATTTTCTATTCAATTTGGATTGTTTGATATTCAATAGGAAACTTATATTCAATGTATAATATTTAATATATAAAATAATATATATACATACATTATAAAATAATAATTATATTCTATAAAAATATTTAGGCATTAATAAAATACATTTAATTTTAACTTATATGCATAAGTTATTTAGTAGGCTATTTAGTTGTTATATAACTATAAACTTTATTGATGACTTTATTCCAAATCGATAATTATCGATAAGCAGCTTGAGTAAAATATACCTTCGAAATATAAAAAACTTTAATACAAGCCTAAAGCCTATTTAAGTACATGGTTTTAATTATGAAATTATTAATATTTAACTATTTTTTCAAAATCGATAAATATCGACAAGTATTTTATGAAGCAGTTATACATTTAACTGAAATATTAGCAAAATTTACGCTTTCAGCTCGTTGTAAAAAATCTACTGGACAGCTTGCTTATATATTTTGCCTGTTTTTCTTTCAATTCTTCAAAATCGATAACTATCGATAGCTAGTTTATATGACTTGATTAGGCCTTAAATTTACTTATGAGTGTTTGCTGGGCATCACCTAGTCTGACATTCCCCACTTTGAGTCATCTACAATTTTTTTGTGTGTCTTTTTTGTTACCTTTCGCGTCGCCAATCTGCGACGCCTGATCAGGCCAAAAAGTAGCTTAAGTGGCACCGTCCCGACTCCTGGGCAAACAAGCGCAAACGTCCAAAAACTGCAAGAAAAAAATGCTATAAAAAAACAAAAAAAAAAACTCCATCAAGCCGCGTGCCAAGTTTGAAATTTCACGAATTGCATTTCATGAGAGAGCGAATGATGTGCCACGCCTCCAAAAACTGGCAAACTTTTATCTCTGTTTTTGGGAAAATGTTTTATTTGTGCTTGTCTAAGCCAGTCGCCCACCCACTCGACCCACTCGACTCACTCCTTGGGTTATAAATCATAAATACACTCACATTTCATTTGAAATAATTTGTGGCATATTGGCAATTATTCATTCTTATTGTTGTTGTTGTCCTTGTTGTTGTTGTTGTTGTTGCTGTCCTGGCAGCTCCTTTTGAGCTCTTTGCAATGCCAACCAAGCTTAAGTGCGACGAATTCAGTTTTTTTCTTCTTCTTTTTTTTTTTTGTTGCCTTTGTTCTGATGTGGATTTTGTTGTGGATTTGTTGTTGGCTTCGGTTTATCTTTTAGCAGAGCTAAAAGAGAGAGGCAGATAGAGAGAGAGAGAGAGAGAGGTAGAGAGAAAAAACACAGTCTGCGGTGACATCGCATAAAAGGTGTAGGACCATAAAAAAAAAAAAAAGATGGGAGCAAAGCGAAATGCTCGAAGGCAGCGGAACTTTAGCGTACTGGAAGATTTGCAGGTGTGGGCGCTTTTAGAGAGCATTGAAGCAAAAGTTGATTTAGTGTCGGAGCTGCTGATAAGCAGCGGCAGCAGCTAAAGTAGCAGCAGCAGCAGTCTCTGAGCCAGAAACATGAATATTATGTAATAAGACTGTGGCTTGTCTTTGAATGCATTTATTAAGTTTGTCATGTAGCGAATATCGTAAATAAATTGAGATGTGTTTGGGAGAGTGAAGAAAGAAAGTAAGCAAAAAAATGAGGGAGTGAGTGAGGAAGAAAGAGAGAGAGAGAGAGAGTGAGAGAGAGTGAGTGGGAAAGTTAACTAAAGTTAAGAGAGAGAACCTAAAGCAATCATTGCTATAAAATTGATGGATTAGTGGTGATTTAGATGAGCTACAAAATGAACTACAGCATGAACTACAGAATGAACTACAGAATGGACTACTGAGTGAAGTATACCATGAATTATAGTATGAAATTTCAGAATGAATTACAGAAAGTACGATAGAATGAACTACATCATGAAATACAGAATGAACTACTGAATGAAGTATACCATGAACTTATGAAATTATAGCTACTACAGAATGAACTACTGAGTGAACTATAGTATGAAATTTCAGCATGAATTACAGAAAATACTACAGCATGAACTACAGAATGAACTAAAGAATGAACTACAGAATGAACTAAAGAATGAACTAAAAAATGAACTACAGAATGAACTACAAAATGAACCACAAAATGAATTACAAAATGAACTACAGAATGAAGTATACCATGAACTATAGCATGCAATTACAGTATGAACTACAGAATGAACTACAGAATGAACTACAGCATGAACTACAGAATGAACTACAGAATGAACTACAGAATGAACTAACAAATGAACTACAAAATGAAGTATACCATGAACTATAGCATGCACTTATAGCATGAACTACAGAATGAACTACAGAATGAACTAACAGAATGAACTACAGCATAAACTACAGAATGAACTACAGAATGAACTACAGAATGAACTACAGAATAAAGTATCCCATGAACTATAATATGAACTATATGCAATTACAGCATGAACTACGGAATGAACCACAAAATGAACTACAGAATGAAGTATATCATGAGCTATAGCATGCACTTACAGTATGAACTACAGAATGAACTACAGAATGAACTACAGAATGAACTACAGAATGAACTACAGAATGAACTACAGAATAAAGTATACCATGAACTATAGTATGAACTATATGCAATTACAGCATGAACTACGGAATGAACTACAGAATGAACTACAGATTGAACTACTGCATAGACTACAGAATGTACTACAGAATAAATTATACCATAAACTATAGTATGAAATTACAGCATGAACTACAGAAAGTACAACAGAGTGAACTACAGAATGAACTATTACATGAACTACAGCATGAACTACAGAATGAAGTATAGCATGAACTATAGTTTGAAATTACAGCTACTATAAAATTAACTACAGAATGAAGTATACCATGAACTATAGCATGCACTTACAGCATGAACTACATAATGAACTACAAATTGAACTACAGCATGAACTACACATACTCGAAGCTTAAGCAACTTCAGACTGCGGTCATTTGCAGCAGCAAAATGCATTGAAGTCAGCTTTGAGCAACTTGTGATTCAATTGAATTCATGACAGTGACAAAACCATGGACAAAAGCTGCTCATGTTGCTAAATAAAAATATTGAGCTAAAGTGAATTGGCTAAACTACATATAAATACATATAAATGTATGATTATTTGCATACATACTTTAATAATAAATAAAATATATTTTCTAACTGAGTTTACAACATATTTTCATTGCAATTTATTTGTCTAGTTAAACTCTTGCTGTTTATCTCTTCTATTCAGCATTCATTCAGAATAGTTAATAACTCTGTATAATTGCTCTTGTATTTTGTAGAGATATGACAGCTATTATTGTTATTATTATTATTATATAACTTGTTGTCTAGACAACCTTCAACTTAATTATTGAGACAGTTCAGGTAAATGATTTAACTCTTCTGCCATCAAGCTTTGGTATTTATGTATATGCACAAGCGGAGGCTTGAATTTTCTATGTATAGACTGTTCGCCCTGCATAGCTGTCTAAGTAAAGTATGCTTAGTTTAATGCCTTACTATGTGATTCTCAATGAGTTGTATTGTAAGAGCTTGCTTGCCAGCTGACTCTCGCTTTCAGAAGAGCAGCTTTATTTTCATTTCTTATATTCCATGCATTTGGTTCATTTGAGCGCAGCTCACTAAGCTTACTTTATGAACTAGTTCCATTTGAGGGTTTTAAAAATACATTTTCGTAAGCAGCTCAATCGATAAAAATCCGGATGAACTGTCCAATAGATTGACTTTAATTTATGTAAAATTCAATTGCTAACACATACACAAAACAGAAGCAGACTGACACAAACACACACACACACACACACACACACACATATATATATATATATATATATAGTAAATCCTGCTTATCCCGCAATTGCCACAATTCGCATGCAAATCGATGCGAGTGGAACTTGGGGTTAAAAATGCGCAAAACTATGAGTCAAAAAAATAGAAAGAAAAAAAATTAGAATAGAAAACAGAATTGATTCGATTAAGCTATTCAACTACAGCTGCAACAAAGCGAAAAAAAAAAATGTAAAAGTTGAGGAAACAGAGAAATGAAAAATTTGTAAAACGTCGTAAAGTTCAGGCGAACCCAATCAAAAGACAACAACAACAGCAACAACAACAGCAACAACAGCAACAGCAACAACAGCAGCAACTATTGCCAGCTTAGCTGAGCTTGGCCATTGAAAAAAATTGCCATTGAATGAATGGCAGGTGCTAATGTATCTGGGCAAATGTATCTTTCAAATGTTGTGCCAATGAATTGCAATGAAAGCTAATTTGCCAATTGCTGACTGACGCACACACTCCCCCTCTCCCTCTCCCTCGCTCACACACTCTCTCCCTCCTGCTGCTGCTGCTGCTCCGCACAATTGAGCTGCATTTTGTATCAGTTGCCAAAGTGTGATTAAATGTGTTTCAAGCTTTTGTTGCGTAGCATAATAGATATACATATATACATATATATACACATATATATATATATATATGTATATATATATATATATATATAATATATATATATATATATATATATATATATATATAGCCAACATCTGCACATGCGACATTAGACAACAGAGTTGAAGCGCAGCATTTTGCAAAAAAAAGGACAAAGCCCCATACACACAGCCATACACTGCCCAAACTCTCTCGTTTTGGTGTTCCCTTTTTTTTTTTCTCACTCCCCTTCCTCACACCCCCCCCCCCTGTCTCGTTGAAGCCCACTCAACGCTTTTGTATTTTCTATTTATATATATTTTGCTGCTTTCTGCTGAGTTGCTAAAAAACTTCTTTTGCGGTCTAAGCAGCACGCAGCCCCTGCCCCTCTCACGCTCCTTTGCTCACTCTGTGTGTGTGTGTGTGTGTGTGTGTGTGTGTGGCTGGCCCAACAACAACAACCCCCAATGAAAGTGAAAGAAAAAAAAAAATCTGTTTGCATATTACACAGCAGCAGCAGCAGCAGCAGCAGCAGCAGCAGCAGCAGCAGCAGCATCGGCAGCCAACGCCGCATGTGGCAGAGGCTAGCGGGGCTATGCTTCCAGCTGCGCACGCTAGGTGTCGCCAGCGTGCAGCGCGTTCGAGCATCTTCAAAGTTGAAGTAATGCGGCCTCAAGTGGCAGACGATGCCATCAGCAGCCGCCGTCGCGTTGATCGTCCTCACAGCGCTGCATGAAGCCTGTGTATGTATGTGTGTTTGTGTGTGTTTGTGTGTGTGTGTGTGTGTGTATTTGCGGCAGGCATTTAAAATTGCTTGGCTTTGGCGCTTGTCCTCACCTGTGTTATGTTTTGAATGAACGCCTGCGTCTTTTATCTTTTCATAAATTTTTTGTTTTCTTCTTTTTCTTCTTTTTTTTTTTTCGTTCGTTCGCTTTTGTTGTTGCGCCGCCCAACAACCTGCTGCCACTTACAATCACTTTTATTTCGCGGCGCGTTTCCTGTGTGCCACGCCTCCTGCTACAGCTACGGCTACAACTTTTTTTTTTTTTTTTTGTTGCCCTCCTCCTTGCAGCCACATTTTAATGCTCAACAAAATTTGAATTGAATTTGCCGACAGGCCGCGCGGATGCGTTCAGCGTTCAGCGTTCAGCGTGCTTTCTGTTTTCATTGCTTTCCTTATTTTTTTTTTCCTCTCTTCAGTTCTTCTTTTCCTTCGCTTTTTTTTTTCTTTATATTTTCCTTCTTTTTATTTCCAATTTGCATCTTGGCTGCCTTCAATTTGGCTCTCGCACTCTCGTCTCCGTCTCCTGCCCATCCCAAACGAAAACTCTCAGCTGCAGGCGCCAACTTCAACTTCCAACTTCTAGCGAAAAACTACAGGTAAAGGTAAAGGTAAAGGTAAAGGTGAGCGCAGCTGCTTGTTTTTTTTTTATTTTTATATTCGCTCTGCTGCTGCTGCTGCTGATGTTCTGCTTCTACTTTCGCCTAGTTTCACGCTTTGGTTTCCTTAATCGTTTATCCTTGGGATTATGGTAACATAACAATGCCCAAAGCGACCCAAGCGAACCGAGCTGGCGTCGCTTGCATCCTTGCGGCTGCTGTAATTGGATGTGAAATGCTTGCTAAACTTGCCCAAGCAACTGCACTGAGCATGCTAGGGTAAAGGGGTTGGGTGGGGGATATGGGCTTTCGTAGGTGGTCTTAGTTGTGTTTGTATTTGGGCGCTTCTACTAGTTTCGAGTGTCTGCAATTGAGCGCTGCAAATGCGCATTTAATTCGTTTTTGTGCATGCAAATGGTTGAGCAGCAACCAGCGAGAGTGAGACAGAGACAGAGACAGAGAGAGGGAGTGAGAGGGAGTGAGGTAGACAGAGTCTGTGCTGGTAACCCACTATGATAGATGGAGTTGAGTAAAGCTTTTGATTTATATAGCCATCGCACTATATGCCAGAGTCATAAATATGGTTAACAGAAAGCGCTTAAGTTGTCACGCCTGGTAAACATTACGCACGCCATTGCAAACAAATAAAAAGTCGAGTACAAGTAGAATTTGGCGAGTTTTTCTCACTTTATTGATTGATAAATCATATGATGGGAATTTGGCTGCAAGCGGAACAGAGCTTAAACTGACGTCACAGTTGACAACTTGTGAAGAATGCCATCTGGGTATAAGCAGTGTTGTAAAGTTGTTGTTTACATTTAGTGTTGGTAAACTGGGGAAAGAAATTTAAAAAATTGAGTTGAGTTACTTAAGGCTGCTTCAGCTTCAGATTAATTAAGGTATAACTTACTTAATTTGTTTGTGTTGTAGCTCAGTAAATTTAGCAATAGGGCTATTCCTATTTACATTCAGTAAATAAACAAGTATTCTGCTTTTCAATTACTAAACTAATTTATCCTGTATGCTTATCAAAGAAAAAAAAAAAAAAATAATAATTATAATAATACTTTAGTAGGGAGTTTGCCGCTAGATATACCCAGAACTACAGCCTATCTGCTTTTTAAAGGCATAAGATGAAGATAAGATTGAAACAAACTTTGATGTAAGCGTGATTTAAGAGAACCTATAATAAAATATTTTATGCTCTAGATGTTTTAGAGTGTGAGCTTAATGTCATCATATTGAGGGACTAACATACGTATGTATATGAAAAAAAAAAAAAAATATATATATATATATATACTAGACAGAAAGGCAAATATGCAGAAAGGCTGAACGTCAGAAAAGCTGACTGACTAACAGACAGAATAACAGACAAATTAACAGACAGATGAACAGATAGACTAACAGAGAGACTAAAGATATATTAACAAACAGACTTAAAGATAGATTAACAGACAGACTCACAGACAGATTAACAGACTAACAAGCAAGTCTGACTAACAGAAAGATAACAGACACAATAACAGACAACTTACAGACCTACAGACAGACTAACAGAAAGACTAGCAGACTGACTAACAGAAGGATAACAAACAGAATAACAGAGAGACTAACAGACTTACAGACAGACTAACAGACAGACTAACAGATAGATTAACAGGCAAACTAATAGACAGACTAACAAAGCGACTAACAGAATAACATACAAACAGGCAGACTAACAGACAGACTAACAGACAGATCAACAAACTAAGAGACAGATTAACAGACAAACAAGCAGACTAACAGACAGACTAACAGATAGATTAACAGGCAAACTAATAGACAGACTAACAAAGAGACTAACAGACAGATTAACAGACTAAGAAACATACTAACAGTCTGACTAACAGAAAGATAACAGGCAGAGTATCAGACAACATCAGACCTACAGACAGACTAACAGACCTAACAGACTGACTAACAGAAGGATAACAGGCAAACTAATAGACAGACTAACAAAGAGATTAACAGACTAACAGACAGACTAACAAAACAAACTAACAGAGAGACTAACAGATTAACAGACAGACTAACAGACAGACTAACAGACAATTGATTGATAGATTAAGAGACAGATTGATAGACAGATTGACCGGCAATCTAATCTCTTCGAGTCTCGAATTCTGTAGAAATTCTCTCTTAACACTTAAAACAAAACGCAAACTGTTTTTAGACTAATATAAAATTATTAAAAATATAAATTAAAAAAAAGTTACAAAAGATAGCCTAGAAAAAAATTAAATTTTCTGAAGACATGGCAAATATAAGCTTTTAACTTATGGAATTGAGTTCAACTCTTGTCAGCTGCCTTAAATTTAATGTAATTCCATTTTCAGTGCTATAAAAACTTACCTGAAATAAAACAAAAGTTCAACTAAATAAATTGCAGTTACTTTGAAAATTGACAGAAGAAAAGCTTTTTAGCTTATTGGCAAGGGTTGAAGCATTTCCCGTTGCATTCAACTTAACTGAAGTCAACTACAGAGTTAACTCCAATTGGTTTGCTATGCTGCAATATTATTTGATCAATTTTAAAGAAACTTCAATTTCACTTAGTGTATGTACAACTCTACGCACGAAGCTGCCAAGCAAAGCTCCCCCCTCTCCCCGCACTTTCATTGATTTGCACATTCATCATTGCCATCATTGCTTGTATCTGTGCGCAGCACTTATCCCAAGACCATTATGCAAAATATTTGTGTTGCCAACTTAAAGGCAACAGCAGCAACAGCAACAGCAACAACAGCAACAGCAGCAACAACAGCAACAAGAAACATTTCGCTTTATCATTTAAGCATTCCAATTTTACGCATACCATTCGCCAAGTTTTGTTGTCCATTTTGCAGCAGTCTCCATGCTCCCCCCCCCCCTACACACTCTCTTAAGATACTCTATAGAAAATTGCATACATATATATATAAATATATATATATATATATATATATATAGTATACAGTATATATATATCGCATACAAAAGTCTGCCACAAAAGCCGCACTTACGTAATACATCACAAAATGTCCAAACAAGGTAAAAAAGGATTTCCATGGCAGTTGCCCCATTGCCATTACCATTGCCACGCCCACACGCCCACACGCTTGTGCCAGTGGGCTCTTTGGCTCTTCCATATTTTTGTAAGCCAAAATGCAGCTTAACATATCAGCACGCCGAAATGTACGAAACGAAACGAACCGCTGACCGAGCTACGTCGCCGGCTATAGCTCGACGACGTTGCCCCAAAGGCACCTGCGTCAGGTGGGTGAGGCGTGCAGCGGAGCATGCTGAATGGATCGTTTCATATGTGCAGAGCAGGAGGCGGCGGCGGCGGCGGCGGTGGCTGCTGCTGCTGCTGCTGCGGTAATTAATGCAGCGCGTTTGCGAAAATGCGAATACATTTCGCCATTTTGCCTGGCTGTCTCTATCTTGCTGTTGCTCTGTCTCCCTCTCCCATTCTCTCTGCGTGTGTGTGTGTGTGTGTGTGTGTGTTGCAGCTACAGATACTGTGGCAGAGGTGGCGTAAATGTATTCACGCTGAAACGATTTTGGGTGCACGGCGACACCTTGGTTTGGCGCCCGCTAACTGTAAACACATACATATGTATGTCTATAGCAAAATATTCAGACTCAGCCCCAAACGCCGCAACTCCTCCGATTCCTCCTCCTCCTCCTCCTCCTCCTCCTCCTCCGCTCGCAGCGCGCACATGTGTGAAAAGTTCCACGTTGCGCTGTTTTGGCAAAATGCAAACGACGACGACGACGACGACAACAATGGCGCATAGCTTGAAGCAGGCCAGAGAGAGAGAGAGAAAGAGAGAGAGAGAGTGGGCGAGAGAGAGAGAGAGAGGGGGGTAGCTTGTTGAGTGTGCTTTGGTTTGGAGCTTGCACGTTAAGAAAATCAAGCAGAAATTTGAAATTTGAATATGTTTTTCTTAACATTTGCTGAAAAAAGATTTTGCTGTCCGATGCCTTTGCCATTTGTCTGCTCCGTTTGTTTGTTTGTTTGTCTTACACATGCCGCTGTCTCGCTCGCTCACGCTGCCTCTCATGCACAGCTCTCTCCCTCTACCTCTCTCCCTCTCTCTGTCGCTGCTCGTGTTATTTATTTGTTAGTTTTGCGATTCAAATGTATGCAATGCCTGTCGCCCGGCCACGCCCCGCTCACTACATATTTGCCTTGCCTTGCCGCCTCTTCCGTTTGCCCATCTTCTTCTTCTTCCTCCTCTTCTCTTTTTTTTTTGGTATATTTTTCTCCAAGTGCCGCTTATTATGCACATTTTAAATCATGTCGAGCGCACAGGACGACGCATCGTCTCGCTGGCAGCAGTTAAATTAAGCACACTTTCTCATATACAATATGATGAGAATTGCGAATGCGTATCTATGAGATACAGTAGCTACTGCTGCAGCTGCTGCTGCTGATGCTGCTGCTACTGCAATTGCAACTGCAGTTGAGGCTGACAAGTGCTTTGCATATGCATTGCTGTGGGTGGCTTAACTCAAGCAAGCAAACAATCATGCACACACACATACATACATACATCTTCATCATCATCAAGTGGGCGTGGCAAAAACATTTGCTTGGCTTGCATATATAAAATTTATATATATATATATATATTTATTTAAATCTCTTATAATTCCATTGAATTTTGGTTTTGTTGAAGCAACATTTTTAGAAATTCTCATCAAATTTAATAATGTAGCTTGCTTAGGCTTAGCCATTGCCATTTGCCAATATTGCATTTAAAAATAGAAATTTATATATATATATATGTATATATATTTAATTTAATTTATTAGCCTTTCAAGTTTTGTTTGCCAAGAGGCAAAGATGATGCCAAGAGCATATTTATGCTTGATTTGTATAGTGAGCTGAGCTAAGATTAACTAAGGCTTGCTAATGAATTGATAAGAGTTTATGATGTCAAGCATTGATCGAGAGCATTAATGTAGAGCATTGGTGTAAAGCGTAGATTGGTGAAGAGCATTGTAAAGCATTGGTGTAGCGAGTTGATATAGAGCGTAGATTCTACAGCAATCTTCACCAATCTATCTAGCATTGGTGTAGACTCTAGAGCAGTTATAAGGCAGAAGCAGAGAATCCATGTAGAACATGCAGCGTGTACTGCATTAGTGTAGATCATTGTAGAGCATTGGTGTGGAGAGTTGATGTAGAGCGTAGATTGATGATGAGCAGATTCTTGATGGTGTAGACTCTAGAGCACCTGCAGAGGATGCATTATTGTAGAGCATTGTAGAGTATTGGAGCAGAGCGTAGATTAATGTAGAGCATTGGCATAGAGCATTGATGTAGACTGTAGAGCAGGTATAAAGCAGGTGCATGGAATACATTGTTGTAGAGCATTGTAGAGTATTGGAGCAGTGTAGACTGATGATGAGCATTGGTGTAGACTCTAGATCAGGTTTATACCTCTTGAGGTAGAAGATTGGTGTAGAGCATTGTAGAGTATTAGAGTAGAGCGTAGATTGGTGGGGAGCATTGATTTAGACTTTAGAGCAGGTAGGTGTAGAGGATTGATGTATTGGTGTAGAACATTGGTGTAGAACAGTTTTGTAAATCACTGTAGAGCATTGGTGTAGAGCATGAATAGAGAGTATTGATGTATGAAGGATTGGTGTATGTATGCATTTAAGCAAAGCATTGTAGAGCATTGGTGTAGACCCCGTATATTGATGCACAGCATTGTTGTAGAGCATTGGTGTAAAGCATTCATCGAAGAGCAGGAATATAGAGCACAGATATAGAGCACAGATATAGAGCACAGATATAGAGCATTGATGAAGAGTATTGATGTAGAACATTGGTGTTATGGGCATTGGTGATATGGGCATGGTGATGGGCATTGGTTATGGTCTCTTAAGTAAATCTTCATTTTTAATAAATCCTATTGTGCACATATGCAAGCTTAACAGACATACATATGTATGTATATCATATCCGACTGCATTATCTGCGCATAACTTTTATTCTTTCAGACTTTCTCTGTCTGTTGGAGATTTATAATTATTCTCTCATCAACTTAACTGTGGATGAGTTTTATATAACTCTAGATGTCCGATGCTAACCCTACATTAAAAACTCTCTCCCAAGCTCAACTCTTACATCTACAAATTATATGTTTCTCTCAGTGCATGTATGTAACTGTAACTATTTTTAAACGAGTATTATATATACAGTTAGTAATAAGCTTTATTAAGCCTTATTTGTCTACGTTATATACATTTTATTTAAGCTGTATTGATGTTTATTTTATATTTCTATAAATTTTTTCAATATATTTATCACATATTATGTCAACCAGCTAAAACATTGCATTGCTTATAATTCATAGAAAAAATATTCAAATTGCCAAGAGATATAAATTGTGGTTTCAATTGACCTGCTACCATTCATTAGAGTTTATCTACTGTCATTCTGTATGCGGAAATTTTCAAAATATTTCTTCATTTAAATGTGAAATAAAAGTGTTTAATTATTATGACTGCAAGGCTGCAATTGCCTCTGGAATAATTCCCAAAAATGTTTATAGATATATTTTTTTTTATTATGCTGCAATTTCCATATTTATTTGAAATTCTTCTTGTTTGGCAATTGGGAAAAATCTATATATATATATATATATATTTTTTTTTTTTCTTTTTTATTTATTTGATAATTTCTTTGCAAATATTGTTAGCCTTATTGTTCAATTACTGCAACTTTTATTGCTGCAAATTATTTCAATGAATTGTGTTAGTCACTCAAATATGCTGAGAGAGCAGGACAACAGGACAACAGGACAACAGGATAAGAGGACATCAGGACATCAGCAGCACCGATTGGCCATGCATAGCAAATACTTTTGCATAAAATACTGTTTGCATTTGCTGGCAGTTGTGAAAATGTAATTTGATTGCAATCATGCGCAGTTGATTGACTATGATATACCTGAACTGGTTTATAAATCTGACATATATATATATATATATATATATATATATAACTGAGATAATTAGCAATCAATGCAAGTAGTTGTTTATATTATTAGAAATAATGATGGAAACATTTATTCAGAGTTCCATTTGCAAGCCAAAGCGTTATGCTTCAAGTGCTCAGCGCAGTTAAGTGAGCTGTATAAGAGCGAAAAAGACTCTAATTGAATCAATTTGATATGCCCAGCATAAATGCTGTGGTACGCGCATTAACTGTATCTGTTTGTTCAGCCCATTAAAAACCTGCATTTTATTGCTCATACAACGCGTGCACCCAATTGGCTGGCAACAATAAAAACAGCAACAACAACAACAACAACAACAACAACTGTCGCTTTACAGTTAACAAAAGTGGCTACAAATTGTGTCGCGCTTTAGGCTACGCTTTTGCAACCCAGCGAACTATCAGCGAACTCAACTCAACTCGGCCAGGTGCACAGCCAGCGGCTAAAGTCTGTAGGCCAACTGTCAACTGGCAATTGGCAGTAGCTGGTAAAGCTGTGCCAGAAGTTGGCCACGTCACACGTTAACTGCCCGCATTGCCTGCTTCTCTCCAACTGCACTTCATTGTCAACGTCATCGTTAGCGTCGTCAATGTATTTAATTTGAAAACATTTTCGTGTCATTTACGTGAAGTGCAGCGATTAGATGCGGTTGCCATATCACAAAACTTAACTCTATCTCTCACTCTCTCTCTCATCTCTCTCTCTCTCTCTGCGTGTCTCTATCTCTAGCATTGTTTACTTCGCCGCCTGACTGCGCTGTTAATACGCTCTGTTTGTGTGCTCTTCTGTTGAGCTTTGCACTTTAGTCAGGTGATAGGGCATGCTTGGACAGATGGTCTGATGAGCATGGTATATAAGAAATATATATTTATATATGGGACAAAAATACAGAGTTTTTAGGCAAGTATGGATGACATCTGAGAGTAGAATACCTAATGTAAATCAAATTTAATTTGAGTTTGTTTGTGTTGGGTAAAAAAGAATAAATTAATAAGTTATACATTAAATCGATAAAAATCGATTGATCAAAAAAATCAAATCTATTTTCGATAAAAATAAAATAAATATAATATAAAGCTGTTCTAAATAAAAAATCCAATTTATTTTCTATTAATATACAAAATAATATATATATTTAAAATATATAAAAATAATAAATAAAAATAATATTTATAAAATAAAATAAATAAAAATTCAAATTTATTTTCTATTATTATTTTTTTTTAATTATTTCTTAATAATTTAGCTTTAAGGAAGCAATATTCTATAAATGGAACTAGCTAATAATTTAAATATTTATATGCCCAATATTAAAATCAATATAATCAAATCAATATTATCAATTATTCAAGATAAGAAAATTATCATATTTTTTATCCTTACTATCAAAGTATATAAAAATAGATTACAAATTTTTTGATTTATTAAATATTTATTATATTTTCTATAAATATTAAAACAACATATTTCTTATTTTTGATTTAACAAATTTTTTAACATATTTACTATAAATACTCTTTCTAGTCTGTTATCAAACTAGAGAAAAAATATTTTAAATATTATATATTTAATTATTCAACACGAAAAATAACAAATTTTTTTATATCATATTTACTATAAATATCATAATAATATATTTTCTCTCTTCTTTAAATTTTTAAATTTTAAATTTCATATGAATTTATATTATTTGTATATACAAATTGATATGCATATATATAAATAGTATATTCATCTCTACTTACATATATGTATATTCAATTTCATCAGAGTATCTAAAGTTGAACTATCTAAACATTTAAGCTCTTGTTATTGCACTTGCTTAACTAAAAGTTTTCAACTAGCACACACACACTCTGCCTCTCTCTCTCTCTCTCTCTCTCTCCCTCTCTGTCTCTTGCTCATTCTATCCTCTATACACACTCGCATCACCTATGCTAGGTAATTACGGTGCAAATGTTTGTGATTTTTGCTTGAACAACAATTGATTACAGTTGTTGTTGTTGTTGTTGCAGCTGTTGTTGTTGTTGTTGTTGCTTTTGTTGTTATTTAACTTTCTATGGGCGAGTTGACATTTGCCAAGCACACTGCGCTTTAGTTGTTAATAACAATTGTTTGTTGCCGTTGCGGCTATGCTTCGGTCCGTTATTAGTCGCCCACGCGTTACATTTGACCCGTTTTGCAATTAACATAAGAAATAATTTATAAACGTGCCGACAAACATGTACAGAATGTTGCAAATATTGATGATGCTTTCAAATATGAGCTGAATATTGAATTTTAATTGATTTCATAGGATTTAGCGATATTATAGAGAATATTTTGATACTCTATTGATATGAAATGATATTAAATTATAGAGAAAAAAAATATAAAAAATAATAATAAATAAAGATATATAGACAATTTTTATAGATTTATATTCAAAGAAGAAAGAATAAATAATTCATATATATTTAAATATATAATTCATATATATTTATTTAATTCAAATATTTTATTACTTCTCTATGGGAAGCACATTATAAATTTCTTAAATAAAATTCATTTATTAATTTATATTAAAAAATCTGCAGCTGAAAATTCATCATTTAGTTTATATTTGATATATAAAATAAATTAAAAATATTATATTTGAAAATAAAATAAAATTTAAAATATTAAAATTAAAAAAAAATTAAATGTATAATTAATTAAATTAAAAAATATTTAAAAAAATATTAAATGTAAAATTAATTAAATTATAATTAAAAAAATTAAATTTACAATTAAATAAATTCAAGAAATTAAATGTAAATTTTAATTATATTTTCCATCGATTAATCAGTAGAATGAATATTTATATTATCTAATTATTTATATTTAATTAATATATTCCTAAATTCTTTTGGCCTTAACTAAGTTGAATATTGAATTTAAGCAACAATTTGTTTATTTTATATGTCTTGAACGATTCGGTAATTATCATAGTAAACTTAGTCTCCCACTTATTTATTTATTTATTTTTTTATTTACTTCTATATAGAAACATAATTTCTCTTTATGAATTTAACAAAATCTACTTTAGATTTCTACAAATTTCTGCAGCAGACAATTATCTAGAATTTTTAAATATTTCTTTCTTATATTTCAAATTCTTGAAAATTCGTTCCTCTTCTTCTTCTTAGCACTTAGCTCAAATGCAGGACATAGCTAAAATACCCGGATGCATGCAGTGTCATAAAAATTGCATTTCAACTTTGATATTTTACCTTGGACTGTGCTACTTCTAATGCATGCCAAATGGTGCTCGCATCAATAAAGCGTACGTCACTCTAATTGTGCACACATACACAAAGACACACACACACACACACACACACACACACACACACACACATACAATCACACACACGCATTGCAGCTAGACTTTAGACTCTTTGCCAGCTCTTTGTATGCAAGCATAGCTATAAGACCGGACATTGAAAATGTGTTTGTATGCGTGTGTGTGTTTAATATGTTTGTGTGTGTCTGTGTGTGTGTGTGTGTGTGTATGTGTTGGTTTTTATGGGTAACTGGTAGCTGGTAACGTGTAGTGTAATGCCATTAGCTGCCAGCCGCGCGCAAAGCCATTTGAAAGTTCAACACGTTCAAAGGTCCGACATGCGAAGCGTTGTCTGTCTGACTGTCTAGCTATCTTGCTCTTACACACACACACACACACTCTCTCTCTCTCTGTGTGTCAGTCTCTAGCTCTCTGTTGCTTTTGGTGTCTTGGCGTGTCCTTTTTGCGCAACTTTCACTGTTTATTCTGCTAAAAGCGCTGGCCAACACACTCATGCACTTGAAACGCTCACACATTTCTAGCGAAAGGGCTGTGTGGGCGTGGCAGACGAACAGACAGACACTCAGAGAACTCAAACTGAACGCAGCTGCAATAGCAACTGGCTTCGCTTTTAATTGACTTTTTATGCGCTGAGCTGCGCACTTCACTTCCACTGCCAATTTTCGCAAAAGTTCCAATTGCACGCGCCGCCACATGCCTGAAACAGGCCAACAGCAGGAGGCAGGCAGGAGGCATTCAGGCAGGAGGCATTCAGGCAGGAGGCAGATTGCAAGCAAGTTGAATTTGAACGCGCTTTAAGGTTTTTGCAGAGCATTTGCATTTGCCAATCCACAGGCGCAGCCACTGTGACACTTTGCAAGCCATTAAGCATTTTCATTACCTGCTGCCCAAGAGCTGCTTTGCATTTTGATAGTCAGTGCGGAGCGAGCATTGTCCCCTGGTCCTTTGCTCCTGTCCTTGTTCTGTGTCCTATCCTGGCTGACTCGTCCAACTGTTTTGTTTACGTCTGCGCTATTAATTGCCACAGCACCAAAATGCAAATTGCAAATGCAACTGCAAATGTCCAGTTTGCCAGACAATCAGACAGACAGAGAGACAGAGAGGGACAGAGAGAGAGAGAAAGGCAGCCAGTTGGCCAGCCCATTCAACCTATCCAACCCATCCATTCCAGTCAGTCAGGAGGCGGTCCTTGTGGCCGTTAGAGCCAAGTTAGTCAACTGCCAAAGTGAATTATTGTCCTGGTTTGCATATTATGCTAAAGTTTTCGTTATACCCGAAACGTTTACGTTCGCTCGTCCGTTCGTTCGTGGGTAATTAAAACGCTTAAAGACGCATCAGGGCGTGACAAATCTTGCTTTTCACTTTTCACTTGGTCAGCACTGCGATGCAGTGGTGCGGCAGAACTTGGCCAAGTACCAGCAGCCGAAGCAGCAGCAGCCGAAGCAGCAGCAGCAGCAGTTGGGCATCTATTGTTTGTCTTGTCACTCAAATGTTGAGCCAAAGTTTTTGCCCATCCATACACTTTCCATTGGAAACAAATGCTTCAAAAAATTGGGGTTTCTACATTTTATCGCTGCGTATGTGGGCTTGAGAACGCTTTGAAAGTTGTCTCTATGCCTTTGCATTTGCTAATTAAACATTTTCCCTTATCTTCGAACCATAAATTTGCCTTTTATTTGAATTGAATTGAGAACTTGACTCAGATATTGATAAGTTTATTTGTTTGCCAACTTGAAAGACTTGCGCTGAAAAGGCTTATAAATTGTATTTCCTAGAGGCATTAACTAATTAGATTGCTTTTCTATTGTTATAAATTTGCTTTTGATTAACTTTGAATAAGTTTTGTACACTATGTATCGATCTATATAGTTTTTTCTTTTAAGTTCTACTTAAAATTTTATTCTGTGATAAGTTTAAAGTTTTTCAACATTTTGTTTGTGAAGTTGTTTTTATGAAGCTGTCGTTTGCAGGCTTAATCTCTACATCTCTCTCTTCTATTTTTTTAAAAAGTTTTTTTTCTTAATTCGTATCTAAAATTTATTTCTTATACTGTCTTTTGATATAGTTTCATAGCAATCAGCTATTAATCTGTTTACTGGCTATCCTTATATTACTTGTCGCTCTCCGTCTTGTTCAAAATTTGTTAATTTATTTTGATTCCATTTTCTCAATAAATATAGTTTCATAGTATTCACCTTTTTATTCCTTTATTGAAAATATTATAAATTAAATTTCTTTCCTTTTCATCTCTCTTAAATTTTAACGAGTTTTCACTTTAACTTTATTTTTTCATCTCTTTCGCTCTTTTTCCCTCCGTCTCTCTCTCTCTCTCTCCCTATCTATCTCTCATTTATTTTTTTATTATAAACAATAGCTTTCTCCTTCTCTCTGAGCCTCTTCCAATTTCAAACCAAAGTTTCATATCAGTCAGCTCCTGTACGGCATTTCGTAACTTTTTAAGAACATTTAACTGAGGCCTTAGGTCAAGTATTCATGCCATTTATATTAATACATTAAAGTTTATATATTTTGTATTAGCTTTAGGATCATTTAAGCTGAAGTTTTATAGCAAGTAGCTATAGCCATAGCTCTTCATCTTTCTTAGTCTCTTAAGCTGCAATAAAAGGTTGATTTTGCTAAAAACTAAAAATTATCTATATATTCGATAGTTTTATCTTTCTCTTCTGTCTCTCTCTCTCTCTCTCTCTCTCTCTCTCTCTCTCTCTCTCTTTCTCCCTTACTCTCTCTCACACTTTTTCTCTTTTTCAACTAACAAACTACATTAAAGTGCAGTTTCATAGCGAAGAGCTTTCTCTGTATTATTTTTAAGGCTGCCAGCTAAGACAAAAGTTCATTTTTCTTGATGTTTTTATACATATTAATAGCGAAAATTGAGTGCTCATAGAGAGCATTCTATAGTTGAGAACTGCACGCTGTATCCATTCTATTATCTTGTCATTGTTATGGAAGCCTTGTTGCCTGCTGCTGCTGCTGCTGCTGCTGCCTGATGATGTACAACTACTATCTCCTACTTCTGCTTTCAGTTGGCACTCCATCTACTCAGACTGCTGCCACTTGAAGCTTCATTCAACTAAATTCTTATAAAAGAGTTGAAGTTGTGTGCTCAAGAGGAGAAGCAGCAACAGCAACAGCAGCAGCAGCAGCAGCAGCAGCAGCAGCAGCAGCAGCAGCAACATCTTCGATTGTGTCTTGTACAGTGTCCGGCACTTGGGGTAGCTGGGGATGATAAAGTGTTTCTTTTGGCCAAGTTGATGTCAGCATTAAACTGTTTTAAAGTTGCGGCGCACACAAATTTTATGTAAAAATTGTGACAGCAGTGCGGGCAATTAGTGTAGCCTGATGCCAGAGAATTTGTCGCAAATCTAAAAAGCCAAAAAATGACTTAATAGCCAAAAGTTGTGCATGCGACAAAGTAAGCGTTCGTGCGTGGCACTGAGTCGAATTTTCGAGAGCTGGATATGAGCAAGAGAGAGAGAGAGAGAGTGGGAGGGAGAGGGAGAGTGGAAGAGAGGGGGCGCAGAGTTTGTGGATTTTAGGCACGCGGAGTGTTTGGGACACTCGAGGTTGGGATATTTGCGGCGCATATGAGTGACACAGGCAGGCTGACTTGTCGCCACGACAGCAACAGAAGCAACAGCAACAGCAACAGCAACAGCAGCAGCAGCAGCAGCTGATGTGGCAAGCGGCAGGCAGCGCGTGCCGTTGGGAAAGTTGCCAGCCAGCCAGTCGGGGCGACCGAGCAGTCGGGGCAGACCAGGGCAGCCGCAAGAGAATGCGTGCCTGTGGACAAAACATGTCATCAGCCTCGTCTCGGGCAGTCTTCGCCTTCGTTTTAATTCATAACAAAATGGATGATGAACCCATGAATGGGCTCTACTACACATTGAGAATGAGCTGAGAATGTGAATATCGAGGGGCATCTGACGGCTGCTGCTGCTGCTGCTGTAAGCTCTTTCAAATGTTCAGTTGGCAATTATAATTTTCATTTGCTTGTGTTAAAAATATGTTTCAATTATTGTGGCCCCGGGGTCATGTTTTATAATAATGCACAGTAAATGAATGAGATGAGTTGGTATATAGAGCTAGATGTGAATGAGATAGAATTACAGATTTATTTTATAATTTCAAAATTTTTTTATATTATAATTCTAAATAAATTTCTTATAATAAAGCATTTTAAATGCATGATAATGGAAGTAAACTTTTCATGCATATATCACATATTTTTAATTTATTTTAGAATTTCTTATGAAACTCACAAGCAATGCATATATTTTTTATAATAAAATATTCGAATAGAATTCATTTTCAGAACTTATTTTCCCTATATCTCTTAGTTCAGAATTTATTCTACATATTTTTTATCTTAACTATTCTCTTATAATTATGGAATATATTTCATTCTAATGGAATTCAACTAGAATATTCTCTTACAATCATGGAATACAATAATATAATAATAATATGATAAATAATAATAATAATTTAATAATGATAAATTATTCTAAATTAATTCATTTTCATATTTTTCTACATCATATCATATATAAACATTTCAACACATTTTCCATTCAAATCAATGCAACTGATTCAATTCATCTTCAGTTCTTTCCTTACCACAGAAATATTTACCATTCAACCTGTTCAACATTTAGTTCAATCAATTATCATCTTCTCTGGCCCAATTAAACTCGAGCTGTATGAGAAATTATTATTTGCTGCATGCTTTTTAGCCATTTTCTCGTTTGGTTACACAAATCTATGCAACAAATGCCGCATTTAAATTGATTCGCTTATCCGAACAGTGTTGATGAAGCATGAGCAAGGGGACGGGGGCGCTGGAACATTGGGGGCTGGGGAAAGATTAAGCTCGACTGGGTTGTCTGCGCTGTCTGTGCTGATTAGAACTGGAGACGAGGATAGACGACGGCGTGTAAATGGCGTCAGTGCAAAAATGAACCAAAAAGTATGAGACAGAGAAAGAGAGAGAGAGCGAGAGTGAGAAAAAAGAAAACTTAAAAAAGGTGTTGATGATGACGATGATGATGATGTACATAAAGTGCCGTTGGGCTGACAATCCACTGCTTTGGCATTCTGGTAAAAACGGGGCATAGAGCCAGGGCAGCTCTCTGGCTAAAAACTTGTCGCCGCGCACGGAAGCACGAAAATTGAATTGACATGACAGTCAGTCTCGTCCCGCCAAACCCGCCAAACCCGCCAAACCCATCGACCCCGGCCACGTCTCACTGTTCGTCTGTCCGTTCGTCTACTTGTCTTACGTACCTTCGTCTCCACTCATTCTCGATATCCCAATTTCAACGCCTCGCCTCCTGCTAGCAAACTGACAACAGTTTATGTTGGGTACGACAGTTCGGCGTACGCTTCATAAAATTCATTTCCGCGCCGCGCTGCTGCAAAAGTGATTAAAATTATAATTAAACTGTGACGGCAACAGCAGCAGCAGCTGATAGAGTTTTATCTTTCTATATATAGCTATATCTATATAGCAGTTTAGCTACAATTCCAACACCTGCTTCAACTCCACTTACAGCTGCTGTTGCTGCTGATTCTGTTCCTGTTGCTGATTCCAATTCTGATTCGGATTCTGCTTTGCCAGCAATAAGTATTCAATTTGAGCTAAGCTCCTCAACTGTCGGCGTATGAGCAATGAGCTAAATTTTTACCGTTTTATGCATTCCCAGCCAGCCGCGCCATGCTCACGCTCCTACTCCTGCTGCTGCTCCTGCTGCTGCTCCTGCTCCTGCTGCTACTCCTGCTCCTGCTCCTGCTCCTGCTCCTGCTCTCGTGCATTCAACGGTTCATTGGTTGCTATAAATATATAATACGTGACAAATACGTGCCGAGTTCCTTTCAATCCGTGTGTGTGCCGTGCCGTGCCGTGCCGGCGCTGCCCGTGTACAAATCCTTGCTAGCGCACAAAAAGGACAAGCAGCAGAGGCAGAAAAGCGTGAGAGCGAGAGAGAGAGAAAGAAATGGTTAGCAATAAAAGTGTTCAGCGTCCTGTTGCATATATGCTGAGCGCGTTCTTTAGCTTTTTCTCCTTTTTTTCCCAGCAGCAGCAGCAGCAGCAGCAGCAGCAGCAGCAGCTCCTGCTGAGGCTTGGCCTCAGCTCAAGATGGAACGCACTTGTTGATTGGCACTGAATGTTGCGTCTTAAAGGATTGATATACTGTCAGTATGGCATGTGTCTGTCTCACTCTCTCCCTCTCGCTCTCTCTCTCTCTCTCTCTCTTGCTCTCGCTCTGCATATCTGTGTGTGGCTGCCATGGACAACGTCTATGATGCACGTGTCGACAACGACAACGACTGCTAGCTGCTGCTCCTAGCTGGTTGCTCCTGGTTGCAAATGCTCTGCAATCATCTGCAGGTGCACATTATTACCAAATCCATATATTATGCGTTAGACAGAGGTAAAACGCTGACAGCATCGTAGCTGTTAACGGCGGCTTAAATGCTAAATGCAATTGAAATATATCTAAGATGTTACATATGACTATATACATATATATATTCGCATAGTATATATATTGTATTTTTATCGCATGCACTTTGATATTTAATGAGGGACTCTCTCTCTCTCTCTTTCGCTCTCACTCTCTCACACTTGCATTTAGTTACCTTTATATTGTGGGAAAAGATTCGAGAACTGTGAAGGCAATCGCATGAATGAGTTTATTTTTGCATTGGCTCTTCTATGCGATTCGAGTGGATTCAAAGTGTGGTTATAGTCTGAATGGAAGTGTTAATGATGCTTAGAGAGAATGATATGTTTTCTTTGCATGTGTGCATGCAATCAGGGATCTACATACATATGTACGTACGTAAGTATGTTAAGTAGGCATATGTATATATGCATGAAGACATGTATTGATGCATGTGTTTATGTATGTGAAGACATATGTGATATTACGCATGTGTGTGTACATGCATGTATGAATGTATGTATGTATGTATGCATGCAGTCATACATGTAAGTAAGAATGAATACATGCATACATGTATGTGTAACAGCATGTATGCATGCAGACATATACATGCATGTACATACATATGTGTGTATATAAGAACGTATGCGAATGTATGCATGCATATATGTATGACTGTAGGCATGCATGTATGTATGTATGCAGTCATACATGTATGTAAGAATGAATGCATGCATAAATGTTGGTGTAACAGCATGTATGCATGCAAACATATACATGCATGTAAATACATATGACTGTATGACGAATGCGAATGTATGCATGCATATATGCATATATGTATGCCTGTATGCATGCATATATGTATGACTGTATGCATGCATGGCTGTATGCATGCATGCATGCATGTATGTATGCATGCATGTATGTATGCATGCATGTATGTATGCATGCATATATGTATGACTGTATGCATGCCTGGCTGTATGAATGTATTGCATGCATGTATGTATGCTTGTAAGTATGTATGTATGCTTGCATATATGTACGTATGTATGCAAGCATGTACATATGCTTACATGCCTATAGGCCAACATGTAGATCTGCATGTAGATATGTTTGACATATATATATGTATACATACACATATGCATGTATAAACATTTCATGTATGTAAGCACTTATTATTAATATACATATATATTTATATTTATTTGTATGCATGCATGCACGTACATGTCTGCTGTATAATCTTATTTACCATTATATTTTTAATTCTTAACATATTTTATTTTTCTTTATTTTTTACATTAAATTTTGCTCATATTTCTTTGTCCTTCACTTGTCATACTCAATCATTTTCACAGCACCCAATAGCACCTCTCTCCCTCTCTCTCTCTCTCTCTCTCTCTCTCTCTCTCTCTCTCTCTCTCTCGCTCTCTCTCTGATCAGTTGCATGCACTTTCACTGCGCTGCTTTCGCTTTTACTTTGACTGCAACATTGCTCATTGTAGCGCATTTCCGTAATCGCCCGCATCCTCAAGGCTTGCCATGTCATATATCCAGCCAACCGACCGACCAACCAACCAGCCATCCAGTCAGCTATCCGACCATTCATCCTGGCATCCATATATCCATCCATCTTGCAGTAACAAGCCCAACCAATGAGCGCGCTTATTCCATTTGCTTAGACACAAACAACAAAAAAGCGAGCACAAAAAAAAAATATATATATATATATGTATATATATTTGTATGGCAGCAAGCGGGCGGCGATGAGTGCTGTAAAAAAAAGAAAAAAGAAAAGAAAAAAAAAATGGCGTAAAAAGGGAAACGGAAATTGAAAATCTGAAGCTTTTGGTGAGCGAGTGAGCTGTGAATCCTATTTCAAGTGCAATCTTCAGTCACACTCGCAGTCGCAGGTTGAAAGTAATTCAATAGTTGGCGGCTCCTGTGGCTCCTGCACACGCTCCTCCGCTCTGTCCCGTCCGTCCGCGCGGGGCATTGAATGGCAATCGAGAGTGGCACGTAATGCCAACAATTGCTGTAGTGCAGCAGCTCACCAATGCAAACAGCCGTAGCAGGAGGGATGGCAGACAACGTAGTTTACTCATTGGTTGCATTGCTTGCATGTTGCACGTGTGTAGATAACATGGCCCCAGTTGTGCCAGCAGCTCCAATCTGCAACCTCAGCCCAAGGGTTTGCTACTTTGGGCTTATGCTTCATCTCCATCTGCTGCTGCTGCTGCTGCTGCTGCTGCTTCCGCAATAGCTACTACTATTGCCGGTTCCATCTTTGCCATGTGCGTCTCATGCTCGGCGGCGGCTGCGTACACAAAATTCATTTATGTGCACGCAAATCCCTAATCCCTAGTTTTTGCTGCCTGTTTGTTCTTGGTGTCCTTGCTGCCGCAGCTGGAAACGTTTGCGGAAATGACTTTTGAGCGGCTACAGCGGCATATGGCAGCGCTGCCATTGGACTGCCAGCCAGGCAGGCTGTCAACTGTGGCCCGGGCTTAGTAACAAAATTAAAGTGCCGCCTGCCTGCTGCCGGTTGAGTCAGTTCGCCAGGACTTTGGCTCCTTGGCTTCTCCTGCTCCTGCTCCGCTGCTGCTGCTGCTGCTGGAGCACAACGCACCTGACGCAGTCGCTGCGCTCGACACAAGATTGATGTAGCATTCATTTGATGCGGATTAGTATTTTATAGCTGCACTTCAGCCGTGGCAGGAGTCCATGGAGAAGGCAGCAGCGAGAGCAAAATGGATTGTGTGAAGAGCTCAGCCCCAGCCATATTCCTTCTGTTCGAGGTGTTCAACGCACAAAGGCAAAGGCAGCTTGTGCATTTTTTGCGCTCTTGTGCCTCGCATTCCTTGCAATTGATTGCCTCCGTTTTCGTAAGGATCTCAGCGAGAGAGTGGGTGTGTGTGTGTGTGTGTGTGATGTGTGATGTGTGGTCGTCTCCTCTCTCTCTCTCTCTCTCTCTCTCTGTGTGTGTGTGCATTGTCCGCTGTTTCATTGATTGGGGTCAGAGCCATTCCAATTGGTCTGTGCGGCGATTGCAGCCTGGCATTGTGCGTTGCTTTGGGGCTATTGTTTAGCTGTTAAGTTGCTTACTTGATTTGTAGCACAAATTCAATTCAATTGGCGCATTTGGCGCTTTGCAACACTGTGTGCAACAAATTTTCCAACGGGATTTCATTCAAAACCAACAAAAAGAAATGGAAAACAGAAAAAATTTGCTGCTGCAAGGGATGTAGAAAGAGTCGAAAGATTGACATCAATTGATTCTTAAATTCGAACTTGCAAATATATCTTGATATTTAGTGAATGTGAGTTGAGTTTAAGTGTGTGAGAGTGTGAGTTGTTAGGTTAGGTATTTCAACTTTGAGAAGTTGAATGGGAATTGAAGAAATGTTAGAGAGAAAATTACTTATGGGAAAGCAAAGAACATTAGCGAGCATTAGCTTTTCGGATAAGTAGTCAAAGGAATTTTATATCAGCTAGTATATATAAACGAAGTCACAGATAACTGAAAGAGAGAGGAAGATGGAGAGTGAATGAGAGAGAGAGAAAGTGAGATATATAGAGAATAAAAATAGAATAAAAGGTAGAATCACAGACAGAATGAGAAAGGAAAATAGAAGAATGAATGGAAGAGAGAATATGACAGCGTATAGAAGAGAGAAAAATAGAGAAAATAGGTCAAAGTGACAGAAAGAGAGACTGGTAGAGAGAGAATGAAAATAAGAGAGAAGGATAAGGGGAGAACGAACCACAAATTAAATGCCAGAGAGAAATAACAGAGACAATAACAGAGATAATATAAAATGAAATGGAAGCAAGAATAGGAGAGGGAAAACAAAAGTGAATAAAAAAGAAGAGAGAGATAAAGCGCGCAGAAAAAATTATAATGTGAGAGAGAATTACAGAGAATAGCAGAGATAATTGAATGGGAGGGAGAAAAAAAGAGAGTATAAAAGAGAAAGTAAGAGAGAGTCAGTAGGAGAGAGAGAGAGAGAGAGAGAGAGCGCATGAGTTAATGAATCATGAATGAATGAAGAGTAAGGAAGTTGTAGAATCTGCTTGAATACGAAAATGAGAGTCGACCTGAAAAATAAATATTAAAAAATTTAAATAAGAGAATAAATATCCAATTAAAAATGATTCCACTCCAAAGAGTCTTATAAAACAAAACAATGAGAATTGTCATAGAATAAGCAATGGAATCATGAAACGAATCTCACAGAAGGCTAAGTAAATTTCGTAAAGTAAAAATTAAAAGAAATATGCGAAAGCTTCTATAATAACTGTAAACAAATTTCAATAGAGTAGATTAGATTGTACTTGATTCTTATTCAAGCTAACTCCATCTATGGAGCAAGCTCGCTGCGTCAATCTCAATTACTTCGACCTATGTCAGCCTAATATGCGAGCTGCCTAACTAGTTAATATTAAATAACAGTTTAAGCTCTGCGCACCATATAAATAATTAATACAAGTTAATGTTTCTTATACATACCTGTTGGCAATCATTGGCCTTGTGGGCGTGGCACAGCTTGAACTGAACTCGAGTTTAGTTTAGATTGTAAGCGAGACATTTGGCACTTGTCGTCGCTGTGTGTGCGGTGTGAGCAGAAGCTAGCAAATTAATTAACTTTGACGAGACGATGGATGGTGGGAAACCATTTTTACTGCCCACCCACGCTGCTCCAACTCTACCCACACTCCACTCCATGGCCGTGCTTCTTAGATATAGCAAAAACCCCGTTGAGCATCAAGAGCAGACGAAACTTTTGGCAAATATAAATTGTGGAAGCCCGTATGCAAAGGTTTCTTATGTTCACTTTCCCTACGTCTGCATGTGTGTGTGTGTGTGTGTGTGTGTGTGTGTGTGTAATTACTTGCACACCTGTCGACAGCTACACATTTACTCACTCATTTAACAGGTAGAGCAAAACGCCAGCTTCCTGCTACCATTGCCCTTACCCCTTAGATTCCATCTGCAGCTGCGTCTGCTGTTGGCCTCAACTAAAGCTACAGCTCCAGCTCCAGCTCCAGTTTCAGCTCGAGTTTCAGCTTCAGCTTCTGTTGGGTTAAAGTAATTTGGTGCGCTCTATGGCAGCCATTACATATAACGGCATTTGGCGCCACCTGCCACAATTGCAAATGATTTTCACTTTCAGATCGAAATGAATGCTTCACTAGTGTTGGAGTAGAGGTCTCACTGGTGGTCGAATGGCGCCGTTACAGTTCCAGCTGCTTCTGCGTATCCATATCCAAAGCGTTTTGCTAGGTGCGACCAGAGCGCATAAATTTTCCTTGTCGCACACACACACACACGCACACACGCACACACTTACACCTATGTAGTCAGCGCTAAATGTTGCCGCTCTGCCTGATAAATGACCCTTGAACACCTTTAAGTCCCCCAACTCCAAGTTGGCTTTTGGGCATGGTCTGCCCTCGAGGCATATAAATTGAAAGCTATTTATCATACATATACAAGTGCTGTATGTGCGTGCGTGCGTGTGCGTGTGTGTGTGTGCGTGTGTGTGTGTGTATGTGGGAGTTACAGCCGCAGTTAACTAAGTTTTTGGTTGCGCTTCGCTTAACTCAAAAAAAAAAAAAGCAGAAGAAGAAGATGAAGCAAAAGTAGAAGATGAGGCATGCCTCATTCAATTGTACAGCCCGTTGCTTATTACCACACTCGGCATGCTTCATTTGCGGCCACACTTTAGGCTCTGGCTGTATTTGAGGGACGGTCTCTGTTTTTTATTAACTCAAGCATTTGACTGAACATTTAATGCAACACTGCGCCGCATAAATTGTACTCCTTGCCACTTGCACAACTCAGACTCACACTCAGACTCAGACGCAGACTCAGACTCAGGCTCAGGCTCAGCTGTTTTCTTGGCAAGCTGCTCGCGCTGCCATTTCTCTATGAGTCTCATATGTGCCATAAAAATTCGTATAATCGTAGCTGCTTTTTTTTTTTTTTTTTTAATGCCATCGAAGCTGAAGTCCATATCCATGTCCATGTCCATGTCCATAACCCTAACTCGATGCTCAGCAGCTGGATGCCATCCAATGCCATTGTTTTTGCTAGTTAGCTGCCATTGCAGTTGCGACTGCGAGCACTTATACCACATTCCTGTTGTTATTGAGGCCAAAAGAATAATGAAAATTGTGCATAAAATGGCTTTCGAAAGCGGAAATAATATGCGCTACAAGCCAAATGGTATACAAATGAAGTGAACTTCACTCCACAAAAGAGACAAACAAATTGTTGCCATGGGCACAGCTCGAGAGTTTGCATTGCATTTTAATTAATATTATGCAATACTGTATATAACTGTATATATATACATATATATATATAGTATTGTATTGTGTTATGGAAAATGTATTTGTGGCAAAGTCGAGAATTGAATTCATTATTAGCTGGACCTTGATTATGTAGAGTGCTTTCTAAGATTGGTGGCTGCTCTGCTTTGTGTAAGCTCCATTGCTTAGTGTTTGCTCAAGACCTTATAATTTTGAATGAATCATCAAGTTGAAATGTTAATTAAGCTTAGAAGAAAGAGACCAAAGTGGGATGGAGATGGAGATGAAGAGAGAGAGAGAGAGAGAGAGAGAGGGAGAAGGAGTGCTGGTCGAAATGGAAATAGAATTAAAGGCGGATGGAGGCGATGGAAAATTAGAGAAATGTAGATACAGAAAGAGAGAGAGAGAGAGAGAGAGAGAGAGAGAGAGAGAGAGAGAGAGAGTGTGCGACAGAAAGACAGAGATAGTGAGATAGAGAGCTAGATAGAGGCAGAGTGATAGAGGTAGGCTGAGCGATAGAGGCAGAGAGATAGAGGTAGAGGCAGAGTTTGAGAGAGAGAG
Source organism: Drosophila stalkeri (assembly GCA_035047405.1). Taxonomy (NCBI): domain Eukaryota; kingdom Metazoa; phylum Arthropoda; class Insecta; order Diptera; family Drosophilidae; genus Drosophila; species Drosophila stalkeri. The sequence goes on along the minus strand of JAWNPR010000041.1, from coordinate 14,967,699 downwards.
AGAGAAAGAGAGAGAGAGATTGGATAGATATATATATATAATATGTAGATATATATAGATAAATATAAGGAATGTATAGAGAGACAATCAGATATAAACAATGAGTAACAGACGGAAAAAGATGAGAGAAAACATGGCTAACATGAGAAATGAGAGATAAAATACAAAAAAATTAAAATAAAAAAATAAATAAAAAAAATTATAAATAATAAAATTAAAAAATAAATAAAAATAAAAAAATAAATAATAAAAATAAAAAAAATACATTATACTTAAATTTTATAACTCGGGGATATATATATATAAATATTTTTATTATTAATCTTAATTTATTATTTTTAACTTGCAACACAAACTTTGCAAATTTTCCCTTTAAAATAAAATTTTAAATATTGTTTTGCAACTTGAATATTTGAAAACGTAATACTTAATAGAGCACTAAAATGGATGCAAAATGTTGCAATAATTTAAGTAATATGTACATTTGATATGCTTGAATATTTTGTAGATATTTTATTTCATTAATTTCCTTAAGCGATTTCTTGTTGTCTTTCGTTTTTGCGCTATTGGAAAAGTTTTTGGTTCTTGCATTAATTTATTTTATCGCTCGAGTCGCGTCTGCATTCACATAAGTGCAAACGCTTCGACTCGACTCACATATGTATTCAGATGTGAGCCATGAATGTCCTTTTTTCCCCATCAGACATCTCTGCTCTGCTCAATTTTCAGTCTCAAGAGTCTTCCAAATGCTTCCGGCATCAGTTTCGGCAACTTGGCAAACTTCGAAACGCATTTGCCATCTCTCATTCGCGTGCGTAGGGGCGTGGTGTGCTTTGTTGGCTTTGGCCACGACAATTACAGAGCAACAGCAACAGCAACAGCAACAGCAACAGCAACAACAATAGAGAAGCAGCGGCAGCAACAAGAAATGACAACAGATTTACGGCTACAAAGTCTAATTAGCGATAAAGACTGCTCTAATATTTGTCACTTGAGACCGAAAATAGCAGCCGGCATTTGCTGCGGCCCCTACGGCACCCAACTCTTGCACAGCCACGCCCCGGCTCCCTGGGGGGCATCAAGTGCTCTGTGGGCAAAATGGCAAAGCGAAATCGCTGCCAAATTGCAGTCGTGGCTTCAAATGTTTCGTTGCTGTTGCTGTTGCTGTTGCTGTTGCTGGCAGCCAGCAGATTTCTGCTGGATTTTGTTTATAAAAAACTTCTGGGCTGGGCGGGCAGGTAGTGGGCGATGGGGATGGCGTTGGCATTCCTTGAGGAAAAAAGCATAGGCGTGGCTGGGACACGCGGATTAATTGCAAAGGTGCGCGTGGCGGGGCATTGGGCCACACTTTAGGGGCCCATTAGGCAAATAGAAGGCGTAGCTAAAGAGGGCATGCAGCAGCAGCAGCAGGAGTAGCAGCAGCAGCAGGAGGAGCAGGAGTAGCAGGAGTAGCAGCAGCAGCTCATTTGGCATTTCGAGTGCTTTTTGATTGTTTTTATTGTTGTTTTGGTTATTGGTGTGGCTGCCAAGAGCGATAAAATAAAGTACGAAGCAAACGAGCAAAGCAAAATACACATATAGAAAGGCCAAGAGAGCAAGAGGAAGAAAGAGTGAGAGAGAGTGCGAGAGAGTGCGAGAGAGAGAGAGGGGGGAAGAGACTGATTTTGGTCTAGATCCAAAAAGTCGTTGGCCATAAAAACTTAACGCGTTTGCCATTTTGACCACAAATGATGCATTATCCCTTCAGTTCAGCTGTAGCACAGGATTAGCTCAAAAATTTGCCTCCAGGGAGAAACAAAGCATAAAAGGCAAGTGGGTAAAAATGTTTAAGAAAAGCAGCAGCCGCACAAGGCAAAACTCTCAACTCAACGCACAACTCTCGAAACTATTTGTAATCTATGGCCGGCAGTTGGAAAAACTCATTTGAGCGTAGGACGACGCAATGCGATTATTGAAATTTTATGCAAAAACTCACAAGACGTAACGTGATGTCCAACGTAATGTAACGTAACAGAGCACAACGTAAGGAAAATGAATTGAAGAAAATGAAAAACTCGAAACTCACGTCATGACTGGCCAATAATTTTCATGCTCGATCCCCAACTGCCCCAACATCCACCATGCCCCATCCCCTATCCTTTCGCCCTCTTCCCTCCTCTCAGCCAGTCAAGTCGAAGATTTTCCAATATTGCCTGGCCCCTGCAATTGGCGTTCAAAATTTATTTCACTTTGCACTGCCAAATAAAAATAAGGCATACGCAGAGCAAATGTTTACAACGAATTTCCTATACTCTAACAATAGGTGTGCATGAAGGAGAAGTTGAGAGCAACTAAATATTAGAAATTGAAATATTGAAATAAAGAAATTATTTTTTTTAGTGGAGATTATATCAATAGAAAATTTCTAGAAAATTATAAATAATAGATAAGGCATAAGAGAGAAACTTGATGGATGCTTAAGTTATAAAAATCCGATATAAAAATGCTTTGAACTGTTTTTATGTCATAATAAAATAAAATAATAATAAAATAAATAAGAAAATCATTTTAAAATCTTTATACGAGTTTCGAAAAATTAATATATTTATAAAATTCTTAGCGTATATTGCACTAAAAAGATATAAGCGAGAAGCTTAGAGAATATATATATTTTTGAAAATTATAAATAAATATTATATATATATTATAATATATTAAAGACTTCAGATATTTAGGATAGATTTAGTTCAATAATCTAGAAAATTTTCCAATTAAATTGTAAATAATAATAATATTAATAATAGTTAGATGAGAGACGTGATCATAGACTTTAGATATTTAAGATAGATCTATCTATTACTAGATATTATATTTAGTTCAATAACAAATCTAGGGAATATTTAAAAAATATTGTAAATGATTTATTTAGAAATGTTTAATATAATAGTAGATAAGAGACTTGATCATAGACTTTAGATATTTAAGTTAGATTATTAAATTAAATTTAGTTCAATAAAATTTATAAAAAATATATATATATTTTTTAATTGTAAATAATCAATAATAATAATATAAGATGAAAGGCATGCTCATTTAAAATAAATTTATTATATTTTATATTAAATATAATTCAATCAAAGTTCGAGCCAGTTTGTAAAACAAACCTGGTTATCTATAAATCATATCAAATTGAGAGTGTTGAAAGACAAACAAATTGATATTCAACTGCCTAAGGTGCTGTTACAAGCTTCAGCTTAATGTCATAATATTCTAATACCCTAGCTAAGGGTATGTCGGAGAGCGTGCTAAAGAAAAGAATGGAAAAAAAATCGAGTGCGCGTAACAATGAAATTGATACTTTTCCTTCTTTTTTTTTTTTTTTTTAAATGAGTCTAGAAGATGGAGTAGCAGGAGTTGAGTGCGTGAGCCATGATGGGGGGGGGGGGGGGGTAAATTGTGCCTCAAGAGCTGTCGCTGCTTTTTTTTGCTGCTGCCCTTCTCGTAACTCAGTCAAGTGGGCGTGGGCTGGGTATGAGGCGTTTGCTACGTGCTGCGAATGCGTGAGAGATTTTTATTTGCCTGCCACTGAAGGCTATCGATACACTGAGAGAAAAACATACAAACAAACACACACACACACACACACACACAGGCATTGGCTGCATATGTGTGTGTGTGTGTGTGTGTGTGTGTTTGTGCTTGGGGGCTAGGATGATGCCTGCTCCAGACATCAAGCATTCAAAAACAAATGGAAAAAGTAATGATTATTTGTTTAGCTAATGCCGCACAAAGTGGCCGCGACTGAGGCTAAGGAAATTGTTCGACTGCTGGACAAGGTCCATGCTGTTGTCCTGGCATTGCGCATACGCCCCGTGGCACATTTGATTGCCGTGCATAAATAATGTAATGCTATCGATTTGCTACAGTTGCACAGGGCAGCAACTGACCCCCAGTTACAGTCCCCAAACCTCTGCTCCTCCACTCACTCGCCGCCTCTCAATTGTTGCTCATATTATTTCTGTTTTTTTTCTCTCTTTTTTTTTTTTTTTTTTTGTATTTTTTTTTGTTCTTTGCTTTTTGCTCGCTTAGCAAATTAACAGCTGTGCGCAATATTTGCATATTTGTTGGCATTGGTGTGGGCGTGACTGATCCCTGGTCATTTGAGCGTCTCACTCACTCTTGCTCTACCTCTCTCTCGCTCTCTCTCTCTCTCTTTCTCACTGTCTTTGCTGCTTGGCATTTTGTTTACCATTTCGATTTGGCACAATTTGTCACTGGCTGGCTGTCATCTTATGGCTTGTTAGTTGGGTTTGTTTGCCTGTTTGCCCAGCCAGCTTATGGACACCAACAAGTGCCCTGCCCCAGCTACAGCTTCAGCTACAGCTTCAGCTAGTGCAACTGCCCCAGTAGAAAAGTTTAAAGGCCCTCAGCTCTGACTGATATGTGGCAAAGGCAAGTAGCCAGCCTCGTTGCTTGTCATTCTGTCGCTCGTGTGTCCTGCTGCACGTCTCGTTCTCGTCTTTGTTTACACTGCCAGCCAGTGTGCTCTTTGCTTTGCTTCCTGGCTGCTTCTTCTGCAACTGGCTGCTGCTGGTCAACGTGTGGCAGCTTATTGTTGCTCGCTCCCTTTCACTCTCTCTCTCTCTCCCTCACACCCTCTCTCTGTGTCTCTTTGGTTAAGTGTCAATTTGATGCTGCCTGCTTTGTTGTTCCTGCTGATTTTTCATGTTTCATGCTGGCTAAATGCCCCTTGTCTCGTTGCTGTTTGCCATAAGTGCGGCATTTTGTACACCAAGTTAAGCCACTAATGAGCCAGCCACCTGCCGCTGCCAAAGCCAATCAAATAAAAAAAAAAAAAAATAATAATAAAGTAAGGCAATGGGCGGCACACACACACTCTCCCTCTCTCTCTCCCTCTCTCTCTCTCTCGCTCTTTCTGTGTATATAAACACTAAAGTAAATTGCTTGGTAATTAGTATGAAAAATTGCGTGAAAACTTGAAAGCGCGTTGATATCTGAACTGGGCTGACTTGATGAGCTGGCCAAGTGGCCACAGAGTACTTCACATAAAGTGCTCCTTGCTGTGGCTCTAATATTATGTAGAGTTTGCTATTTGAGGTGACTAAGTGTTGAGAAAATTTCAGCAATTTCTTTTAGGAATTTTTGTGAACGATGCCGAGAGGTGAGTGGATGAGAGATAATAAAGAGTACGAAATTTTAGTTGGGTATTAAAAAAATATGTGAAAATTTGTGTAAAAGCTAGAGAGGGAAGGGAGAGAGAGAGAGAGAGAGAGAGAGAGAGAGAGAGAGAGAGAGAGAGAGTGTGAGAGAGAGAGAGAGAGAGTGTGAGAGATGAAGTGAGTGAGAGAAAAAGAAAAAGTAGTTCTAGTCTAACTTAAACATTTAAATTTAATATTTAAATATATAAATATTTAAAAAAAAAAATTGTTTATATATAAAATATAAATTCAATATATTAAATCAAATAAAAAAAATAAATAAAAATAAATATTAAAGATATGTGAAGAAAATCACGTTACAATAAATCATATGCAAATTCGAAAAAAGAATTTAAAGAAAATGTTTCAAATAAAAATGCAATATAGTAAATTATATATAACAATAAAAAAGAAATATAAAAATAAATATTTTATTCGAAGAAGAAGATGAAGTAAATGTATAAAATATAATATGCATAAAACAAATTATATAAAAAATAAATAATAAATATTTAAGATTTATCAAGAAAATCATGTTAAAAATGCTATGTAAATTCGAAGAAGTTAAGAGACTTTTTTTTTTTGCTATAAAAAAGAGATTATTAGAATATAAATTAGACTTACTCGTGTTTTATGTTGGAACTATAATGGAAAAACCCGAACGTTGTTTAAGGGAGCGTTACGATTGACGCTCGCACAATAAAGTTCGTAGAAGAGCTGAGTCTTTCCACAGACTCTACACAAATGATCTGCACTTATACACTTATTTATAGTCAGCTTACGTGTGCTTAGCTTAGACAACCCTCGCATGCATACCAATACATACAAAAGACTTCTTGCTGCATAAAACTCTGAGTGAAAAAAATTTCTGTCTAATTGCGAACGAACTCGTTGAAGAACCGACGCAATCGATTACTCTCTGAGTTTTTCTTCACAAAGTGTGAGTGAAACAGTCAAGAGACATATTGCGAGCTCGGCTATTAATTTAAATTATAAATCTAGTCATATATTGATAGACAAATTTGAATATTAATTTAAATTAAATTAATATTAATATTAATTTCATAAATATGAATTTAAATTATAAATCTATTCATATATCGATAGACAAATCTTTAAGTAATATAATTATCAATTTAATCAGCTCTCAATGTAGCCTTTTTTTATAATTCCTTAAAAAGAAGAAAATGTAACGAAATTTGATCAAATTTGCCAGCTGCTTGGCCAGACAGACATCATTTATTCAAATGGTTAAGGCAGCTGAAATCTGGCTCTAATCCATTTGCTCATTATATTAACTTGGCGTTTCTATAGATTCGATTATTATTACCATTGTTAGCCAGGGCTAACCCCGCCCCCATCTTTTAGACTATATGCTGACTCAAACCTTTGGCCCCGTTGGCCTCTTGGGTCCATCTTTTGGCGTTGGCTCTCTCTAAATTTTTCGAGCATTTTTAATTTGTTTGGGATAAGCCTTTAGCTCGCAAACCCACTTCATTTTTAATGAATCCAATTTAGTGTGTGTGTGTGTGTGTGTGTGTGTGTGTGTGTGTGTGTTTGGTGTGTCTTGCATTAATTTTATAATTTTCTGCTATTAATTATAATAGAATTTTTCAGTCAGTCAACGGCTTCGACGCCGGTTGCCTTGGCTACAAAACTTTTGGTGCTCTCGCACCCACTCACTCGCTCTCCCACTCACTCTCTCTCTCTCTCTCTCTCTCTCGCTCGCTCACTCGCTCGCGCTTCTTATTATCGGCCACCATCATATGCCCGTAATTAAAACTTATTTCGAGGTTTTTGTGTAGCCAACAAACCAAAAACTTAATTCGCCCCGCACCACCCCACGCCAGCCCCTTTGCTGCAGCCAATTGGCAATCAGTGCGGCGGGTTTTGTTGCCTGTGTGTGTGTGTGTGTCTGTGTGTGTGTGTGTGTGTGTTTTTTTTTCTTCTCTTCTCATCTGCTGCTGTTGTTGCTTCTTGAGATTTTGTTGGCCAGGGGTTCTGGATGGTGGCTGTTGGTTAACTCCAACAAGAGTTGCCGCCCGCCTGCCAACACTTTAATACATCGAAATCTTGGCAAGACGCCTGCTGCACGTTCCTTAAGTAATGGATTCAATTATAAAGTTAAAATCCATGGCGGCTGAGCGCAATCCGACTGGAAATGATTCGCATAAATTCACAATAATTTATAAGGAAATCCTTAGAAGCTTCAGGTCTGACGCAAATATATACATATATATATGTAAATATATATATATATGTATGTAATACAAAAGGCGCCTTCATTTACGTCCCATTTTTGGTTTATTGGCACCCCAAGACTTGCGTATATCAAAAAAGCCCCTCCCTACACCAACTCCAACTCCAACTCCAATCCCAGCCAAACCCACACTCAATCTCCCTCTCGACAGTTCATTCGCAACGCTTGACCCTTTTGTTCAACTCTTACTTATGCCATTTATTGACTTGACTTGTCCACCAGGCAATCTGCACTCTCTCTCTCTCTCTATATATATATATATATATATATATTAGAGAGAGAGAGAGAGAGAGAGAGAGAGAGAGAGAGAGAGGGAGCTCTTGCCTTTTCTCTATATTCTTTACGCTTTTCTTTTGTCAGTTACTTTTTAATTTGCCTTCAGTGATTTCCACGACGATTTACCTGCTGCTGAGCAAGAATTTATTCCGTTCGACTGCATTCGCAAAAACAAACTTTGCATTTTCCGCTAGCCTCAATCCGTAACCCAATCGAGGCACCTTTTCGTAGTTCTCTGGTTACGGCTCAAAATCAATTGATTCGCATATCAGAGCTCTCTAAGCTTTCATTTCTTGACCCTTTTTTTCGTGCTTGACTTCTTTTTCTCTCTTTTGCCTTTAGCCGGGGCGTTGCGGCCAGAGCTGGACATTAGCATGCTTTTGATGCGTCCACGTTTTGCTAGAGCTATAACCCCTCCCCCCTCTCTGGTGGATGGGGTATATCTTGTTGGTAGATAAGCAGGCCGCCGCTCACTTGACTGAAAGTTTTTGCTTTCGCCTTTGTGCGAAAGTTTTTGGCCACCTTTTGTTTTGCCAGCGACTTGTGTTTGGCTTTTGTTTTCCCAAGCACTTTAGCTTGGACTTTGATTTTTGACATTCTATTTGGTTAGCGCTGGGGCCCCGTTTACCTTGTGCTATTTATACGCACAACTATATACTATAGATATATATATATATATATATATATATATATATATATATATATATGTATGTAGCTGTGTGCGCTTGCCCCATTGTTTTTGGGTCTTTGGCAATATCGGTTATCGGAGCGCCGCAACGGCCACATCCTGCCAACGTCTACAATTCCCATATAAACTATTAAAACAAAAGGCCTCGCCCACAGTTTGGCTACGTCCCCTCGTCCAGGCCCATTCATCAATCATTTTGTGCGTTGATTTTAATTTGTGCGTCGTTTCAACTTTGAACCAGACAGCACACCAGCCAGCCTGGCAGTCAGGCCTCACATAAATTATGTAAAGTTGCCCGTCTCAAGCGCCGCTCTCTGCGATTCACAGTTCAGTTCAATGCAATTATCGTAAGTGCTGCATAAGTCAAATAGGTAAATCCATAAGTTTATGACTTTTCTATCCATAAATCGCGCCAACTTGAGCAAAAATTTCTTAGATCCAACTTTCGTGGCAGGTAAAAAAAAAATGTCGACGCATGTAAACAACTTTAGTTGAGGTTGGAGCTTGGTGCTTGCTGCTTGCTGCGTGACGTGGCATTCATACTAATGGCTAATCCAATTTCTTATTGTTTATCATTTCAAAAATGTTTCTTATTCAAATACGCAAAGCTTGTCAACAAAGACAGAGAGAGTGAGAGAGAGAGAGTTAAGGAAGAGAAAACATTTACGGATGCAGCAAAAATTGCAAGTTAAGATCTTAAGTGCAGAAAAGCGTTTGAGCTTATGAATTTATAGAATTATTAAAATATTTATATAAATATTTTTAATTTCATTTTATTTTCAGCAAATACAACTTGACAGCAGCAGCCTTTTCTGGCTATTTCTTTTTGCTTTCTTATAGTGCCGCTGGGGCCTATAAATTTTAGAGGAAAAAAAAAACCTTTGGGAGCTTTGACTATTGAAAACTTTTGTGCGTTTGTTATGAGATAAAATAAATAACAAAAATAAAAAAAAAAAATATATATATATATATATATTTCTATATATGACTGCTGCAGAGCAGCAATTGAAATATTCTTAAATATTTTTTCGCTCAGCACCAAAAAAAAAAAAGAAAGTATTTCTAGAAACTAAATTCAGTTTGAGATAATATCATTTAGCGACTTATCAAGTGTTAAATTTCAACAATTTCACTAATGGATTTAGGGCATCAAAATGTCAGTGCGAGAAAGTTGCGGGATTTACTTTTTACTTGAACTTGCTGTGGGCCATGGGCGGTGGGCGGGGCCATTGTCTAAATATTATTATTTACGGCTTAGGGCCAAGGGCCAACGGCGACAACTGTTACCCGGTAGCGCTCACTGGCCTGAACTTTAACCCCTTAAAGTCGACGTAATTCACTAAGCGAAAGCTGCTGGCAACGGCAGCGAGACACAGATGCAGATGTCTGTTTGAGCTGTGGGCAGTGGGCCATGGGCGGTGGGCCATGGGCGGTGGGTGGTGGGCGTGGCTGGCAAAAACAAGAGATGAAACGTGCGTTGTCTTGTCGCAAAGTTTTTAAGACTTGCTTGACCGACCTTTGTCAAAAGTTGTTCGAGCGCATGAAAAATGATGCCACACGGCACGGGATGTGTTACAACAGGCACAGGCATTCGCTCTCTCTCTCTCTCTCTCTCTCTCTCTCTCTCACTCACTCACTCATTGTCTATCTCATTCGTTCTCTTTCTATGTGTGCAGACAAAATAGCAATTTGCGTTTTCAAACAAAACAGGCCGAGAGCAGAGCTTTAGTTTTTGTTGCTGCTTTTTTTTTTCTATTTTCTTTTTTTTTGCCTTGGTTCACAATTGATTGAAATCCCTTAGCGCACACCTTTTCATACGCTGCCTTTTAGGGTATTGTCACTATGCTGCGCATTTTAGCAGGAGTTTCTAATGGAATGTTTTTTGAGTCCTTGTCTTTATTTGTTATGTTATTATAATTGATTATAAATTGCATATTATATTGAATTTTTGTTATTTGTAATTCCTCTCTTAAATTCTTTGGAGCTGCAATCTTAGAACTTTGTCATATTACTACTACTACTATATTATATTTCTTATATGGATATTGTATTTCAAAAATTTAATTATGGTTAAAAAAAACCTGAAGTATTGTTGATTAACTCCAGCCTAATTCAGACATTCATGAGTCTAACTATCAACTGTATAACAAAGCAATAAATCTCAATATAATGAAAGTTTTAGAGATATAATTACTTTCAATGAATTTTTATAGTATATATATATAGTATATTATAGTATATATATAGTATATATATAGTATATAGTATATTTATTATATAACAATTTTTTTATATATACATGATATAATATAGAATATATGTATTATAAAAAACTTTGTATTTGTATAGGATATATGTATATATAGTATATTTATTATATGATATTTATTATTTATATATGAATATATGCTATATTTATTAAATAAACATTTATATGCATATAGTATATGGATTATATTTATATATAATTTTTTAAGTAGCCTTATCTGCCAAGCTCACAGCATATAAGCAAAATCGTATCTCTTTGGAACTCTTATATCATAGTGCCGCCGCTGGCAGCTGTGGGTTGTTTTTTATTTTGTTTTTTTTTTTTTTTTTTTCACCCTCCTACCGCCCGCCCCCCCCATCCTCACCAACATATTCCGCCCCCCCAACACCCCAATTAATATTTTTTTGGGCAGTATATCATGGGGGAAATACACCACCCCATCCTCTCCTCTTATATCATTTTTTTTTTTTGTGCAGAGCGTTCCTCCCAAAATTTTTTTTTTGCGCGTTTTTTTTTCCACCAAAGAATTCCCCCTTTATTTTTTTTTTTTTTTTTGTTTTTTTTGTTGTTGCTGCTGCTGCTGCTGCTGCTGGTGTTGTTTGCTGGTGTTTTTGTGCTGGGCCTGGCTTAGCTGCGTCACAGAAAACACACAACTTCCGCTTTCTTTGGCAAAAACAATAGAAAGCACATAAATTTATGGTTTTAGCATTGTGCTTTTGACATACAACCATGTGAGAGGGTTGCCAAGAGAGCGGGTGAGGGAGAGAGAGAGGTGTGGGGGGTGTGAGGGGTATGCTATGCCTGTTGTAACGTTAAGGGGTTAATATGCCTGCAACCGCAAACGGGATTCGGATTTGGGTTTGCCAATGAGTGAGGGTTGGACTTGAGTTGACTTTTCTTATAAATAATTTTACTAAATGGATTTTGTATAAATGCTGACATTAAGCACGTGTGTGTGTGTGTGTAGGGGTGTGTGTGTGAGTGTGTGTGTGTGTTTGGTAGCTGCTTGAACTAATTACCTGCAAATTTATTTTATTTTTGTTTTGACAGGCAAATTCTGTTCAGCAAGTGCAACAATCAAAATTGGCCAATATTGAGAGTTGGCTCTATAACGGTATTTATTTACAGTTATAGAGTGTGTATATGCGTGTGTGTGTGTGTGTGTGTGTGTGTGTGCTGGGCCAAGTTTAATGGTTTTTTGGGGCATTTTCTTGCAGCTGTTTCGCTTTGTGGTTGGCAGCGCTGCTCTTGCTGCTGCTGCTGCTGCTGCTGCTGCCGCTGCTGTTGTTGTTGTTGTTGTGGCTGTACGTTTCAAAATTTATGTTTGCTGGCTATGAAAATGAAATGACTGTGGTAAACATTTTAATTAAATCCAAGTTTGGCTTCTGCCTTCGTTACAACAATATATTTTGTTGTCGTTGTTGCCACTTTGTTGCCCTTCCGTCCACTTGACTCTCGCGCTCTCTTTCACTCTTTCACATTCACTCTAACTAGCTCGCTCTCTATCACTCTCTTCTATTCTACATGCACGCACACACAGTTCTTTATATATATATATATATTTTTTTTTGTTGTCGCAAATAAATTTTAATTTTATGTTGGCCGCGTTTTAATTTGTTGTCCACTTTTTCTTTTTTTTTTTTTTGTCATTCTTCATTTGTATATATATATATATTTTTTTATTTATTTAATTTTTATTTTTTTTATTATTGTTTTCTGTGCTTTTATTCGCATTTACACTTTATGCATGTGCGCATTTATTTTGTTTGCTAGCTTTTCTATTGGCTACGATGCGGGTTGGGTCAAGGGGCTGCTGGCCGTGGTGGGTGGGGTTGGGCGTAACGCTGACAGCCGGTCAAGTGACAGTTGCCACTGTACACACATAAAGAGAGAGAGAGAGAGAGAGAGAGAGAGAGAGAGAGAGAGAGAGAGCAAGCACGCACGCAAATATGAAATGCAAAACAAACTTTGCAGCTGTCACTCAAAAATGAGCGTCGCAAACGGACGACAGCGAACAAAGCGATGCAATGCACACGAACTGTAGCAGGAGTCGAGACTGTTTGGGGTGGGGCTGTTTGAGCAGGGGAAGGGTGGAGGGGGTTCAGTCGAGGAGCACAGTGCACTGAGAGAAATGTGAAATGGTTAATTGGGCGGAAAGGTATTTGGGTATGCGAAATGGCTGTCGCTCTATAAAATGGCGAGTTTGCAGTGCTAGCAACAGCAGCAGCAACAGCAGCAACAGCAGCAGCAGCAATAGCGACAAAGTGGGTTAGAAAGGTAAATGAAAGGTTGACGGACAGTTAATTTCGGGCAGTTGATTGAGTTATGAGCTCTGAACACACATTGCAAGAAAGCAACAGAAAGAGAGCGACAAACAGAGATTGAGTGAGATGGAGCAAGGAAGAGTGCGAGAGAGGTGAGACGGGGTAACAGTTGTGGCAGCTATTTGCGTATATACGATTTTCCATTTTGGCATATGTGATATGCGTGAATTGTGCGGATATATGACAGATGCATGCAATGGATTTCCAGTTTGAAATCTGTTGCAGCAGCAGCGAGTGCCAGACGTTGAAGTAGAAAAACTTTAAAAGTTGTCAATAAACTTTGTATGAGAATTTCTGATCTTTGAATAAGTTAAAAGTCAACTAATTTGTTTCCGTTTTATTATTATAAAATATATGAATATACAATGCTCTAAGAGAGCTATAAGTATAAGTAAATTCCATTGTAGGTAGAGAAAAATACAAAATATTTCAGTCTCTTGCTGAGCTGGCAAATATCTCTTGACGGTTGCTCAGTGTTTGCAAATAAGCGTCTTGCACTCACAATTTGAGAAGAAACTCAGAGAGAAATCGATTGTGTAGGTTCTTCAACGAGTTCGATTACGATCGGCTAGTAATCATTTTTTTTTTCATCGCTCTGATTTTTCTCTGAGCATTTACTAGAGTTTTATGTAGCAAAAAGTCTTTTATGTATTGGTGTGAAGCCGAAGCTTAGCTTAAATGTTCACTGACTGAACGAACGTTAATCATATCACTCTCTAAACGATGTTCGGGAAAAGAGCATCACATGAATAGCTCGTGCTCAGCCGAAAACCAAAACGATAAGAACCGAAGGCCCTCAAAGCTACAGCTTGCAATGAGAGCACACAAAAGCGCTCTGCTCTTCATTCTGTTCTTTTATTTTATTTTTAATATTTTACTAAATATTTTATTTGTAAAATTTTCTTTTTGAGAAAATATTTTTAAATATTTGTGCGCATCTCTTTATAAATAATTCTTTGAATTCTTAAAATTAATTAATTCATTAACGTTAAAATTAAATTTAAAAAAATGAAAATAAATAAAATATTAAAATACATATTTTTTCAAACATAAATATGAAGTGTTTAAGAATTATTAATAAATATAAAATTTTAAATTTGTTATTTAATAAAATTATTAAATTATTCATCAAAATAAAATAAATAGAATATTTAATAGAATACAGAATATTTTATTTTAATTTTTAAGTGATTTTAAAATATTAACAATTCGTAATATTTCATAAAGCATGGAGTGATTTTAAAATAATAATAATTCTGAATATTTTATAATGCCTAGAGTGTTTTTTTAAACTAATAAACATTATGAATTCATAAATCTATCACAGTTGGTCATGATTTGTTATTCATTTGTGCAACAAGCTTAGGAATCTGACAGCTGCAACAGCTTTCCCCTGAGACGAGTAACCTTTCCTTTGCTAAAGGGCAACATGAATTGGCGTATTATAAAATGCATATTCAGTGTGAATAAATGCCTGGTTGCTAACTCGACTTTTCTCTATTACACTTGATAGAAAGTTTGTCTACACCTCTTGCTAATTGGCAGGTCATTCCAGTTGGAAATGTCGAGCGAGCCGTCCCATTAAAACTTAAAGTGTAGCATGCGATATTACACATACGTAGCGTAGTACAGAGTAGCAGTTCCAACTCTCTCTCTCTCTCTCTCTCTCTCTCACACACACTCTGTCATCAATTTACATGCCACACACGCATAGCGAACCGCTGCACTTGCCCTGCTACCTCTCTCTCTCTCGCTCTCTCTCTGTTTCTCTCTCTTTCTGTGGCTGCATTTACGCCAGTTGCTGCTGTTATTTATGGCCAACGAAAACTGTCATAAGCAAACAAATTGTTTTTTATTGTTCATAATTATTGTGCATACTTATGTAAATCACGCGACGCATTTCGACTGCGCTCGTTGCATGCACCACGTCCTGAACTCCCGCCGACCCCCGTTCGATCCACCACAGAGCGTGGCAAGCGCAACTAGTTGCTGCTCCGTCTCCTGCTACTCCTGCTCCTGCTCCTGCTCCTGCTGTTGCTGTGGCAGTGAGGGGGAAAAAAATTGTTTGTTTTATTGAATTTTTATTGTAGTTTGAATTTATGACGCAACGCGCTAGCAGCCAGTCGACTGGATTAGGGTATTTCTTTGCCAGCTCTGGTAGCAGATGACTTTATCGGCTTTTTGCTGCATTAAATCGCAGCCAAACTGTTAGCCCGGTCCCATCATGCCATGCCCAGCTGAGCCTCATCCCTGTCTCCCTCCCCCCCCAGTACCACCAATCCTTGACTGACTCGCGCTGTTTGTCTGGCAATTTTGTTGAAACAACTTCAGCGTTTGCGTCTCTCTGTGTGCGTACGTGCCACTGAAGTGCGCTCGGCTCGGCTCGGCGCTCTGTGCTCTGCTCTGCCAGATTAGCTTGGCAAAACCGCAGACAACAGCTGCCATGCTGTAGCTGGGGAATGAGCTGATCTCCTCACTCTCCCTCACTTTCCCTCCTTTTCTCTCTTCATCTCCCCCTCGGTTTCTGTGCAAGTGCCAAAGAGGCGGCACGGCATGAGTTTTTCGCTTTTCGCTCGTATTTTTGTGTTTTTTTTTTTTTTTTCGTCCTGTTGGTTTTTGTTGAGCCTTGAAGCGTGTGCATGTGAATAATGTCCAGCAATTGGCTTTGGAGTTGGGGGGGGTTTATTGGCGGCTTGTGTGTGCCACAGACGACGTCATTTATTTATGAGGGCAAACGCGCGCGCGAATTTTTATGAAGACCGTAACAAAAATTAGTAACTTTTGCCAGGCGCTGATTCGACTGGAGTTTCTTCCTTATCCGCATTTGATGACTGCTCCCTGACATTTCATAAACTTTCGCTTATTGATTATTTACCACAGTTACTGCTGCTGATGCTGCTGCTGCTCTTGTTGTTGTTGTTGTTGTTGTTGGTATTTCATCCTGTTGCTTTTGTTTTTATTTGCAGAGAGCTTACGCGATTATTTTGGACGCTATGGCGATATCTCTGAGGCAATGGTCATGAAGGATCCCACGACACGCAGATCCAGGTGAGTTTAACAAATCAAGTAATCAACAACAAGTAATTCTCAGTTGTAAATTGAGAAAGGTTAAGTTGCTAGCTTAAATGTAGAAGGCAAATTATTTGGAGTTTCTTGTTGTTGAGTTTTGAGTTGAGGTATTATGTGTGATGGGGAGCTGGAATCGACAGAATTAGGCAATCCCAATTGGACATCTTTAAAAGAAGAGAGACAGAGAGAGATTTACTTAATAATATGAAGGAGAAACCTTGGCTAGCTAGCTTTCATCTAGTAGAAGACTTTTGCGTATTTTGTATAGTTCCAAGATTTCTTTAACACATCTCAGTAATACGAATCCAATAATTTAATATATTAAAAACTCTAATTGAGTTGTTCTCAAAGTGTTCTAGTATTATTCAACAATTTTTATAATTTGATTGAAATTTGTTTAGTGCACAACTTTGTGAACAACTCAAGTTATACAATTTTCAACTTGGCAAGAAGTTAACTCAACTTTAGCATAAAGCTTTTGAGCTCACTTTTCATATTTTGGCCATAAAAGATTTCAATGTAGAAATTTTTAATATTTAAGCAAAGAGAATTTGCTTCAACTTACTTTTGATTTGTCCTTTTCAATTTCAATTTGAAAGAGTTAAAAATGATTATAGTAAATACATACATAAAACATAATAAATAAATATATTTGTATATCATTTTGTGTATTTTTGTAAAATAAATTAAATTAAAAAATAAATTAAAAAAATAAAAAAATAACATAAATAAAATAAATTGAAAAAAATATATAAATAAAAATAAACAATTATCAATATTTTTCTTAAAAAATAAAATAAGTTTAACTATGTTATTCGATTTATTTAAATATATAAAAGTCATAAATATGTATTTAAATAAAATAATTTAAGCTATACAAACTTATTTTATTTTCTATTAAAATAAATTAAAATAAACGAGGAAACTTATTTTATTTAAATAAAATAAGTTAAATTGTATTATTTTATTTATTTAAATATAGAACAGCCATAAATATTTATTTAAGTAAAATAAGTTAATATATAAATTATTTAATGAAATTAAATAAATTAAACTCTTAAACTTATTTTATTTATTTAGATAAAACATATTGATAAATAAATAAAAATAAATAAAAAAATAAATAAAACAATATGTTGTATGTAAATAAATACAATAAATTAAACTCTTAAATTTTATTTTATTTATTTACATAAAAAATATGTTTTATTATTTATTTATTTGTTTCTTTTAACTTACATTTTTATCAGTTTTTTTAGGCTTTGCTTTACTTTAATTAATTTATTTTTAGCTGAACCTTTAAGTCAACTATAAGCATGTAAATAATATTTTGAAATAAGTTTTCAAAAAGTAATTGAAAACTTTGCTAACTGCAACTAGTTTCAGGGTTAGTTAAGGCTTTTAAAATGTTTAGTGAGTCATCGAAATGACTTTCAGCTATAGTTAAACCAATTCAAATGTGAACCAAGCTTGTTATGCTCGTTCAGCAAGCGAGATTGAGTATATGAGCTTTATGCAATGTTCATCTTGCTCTACGCTCAGTTGCTCATTTAAATACAAATTATATAGTTTCAATTGTATTAAGAGCGAAGTTCGACCTCTTAATAGCTGCTCTTAAGAAATCATCAACTCTTTGATCAAACACAATCAACAGATTCACTTTTCAAGCAGTTAAAGTCACTTTCTAGCTAATTTTTAATCTCTTTTCTAGTTACTTTCTGGTAACGTTACAAAAAAAATTCCATATCGATTTCTATTCACCTCATGTATACAATTTTATAACAAAGAAAAATGTAAAAAGTAAAAAATAGGAAAAAATCATAGATATCGCTGTAATTGTTTTTTTTTATGCCTTGCGTTTGGCTATCTGACCAGACTTTGATTATTATTCTGGTAAATCTCGGTGACCGCGTTTACCTTTCCAGCTTTTGTTATTGACGCTTGTTAGCTCTTCTCTGCTCTTCTCTGCTCTTTCGACTACAAATTTCCATATCCGTTTTCGCTCTGTTTCTTGTTGTTGTTGTTGTTGTTGTTTATGACCATGCGCGACTGCATCCATTTCCAAATTTGAACAGTTTGGTTAACCGCTAATTGGTTTTCATTTTCATTGATTTTCCCCTCTGCTTTTTTTTTTTGTAGTCCACATGATATATGAGTGTATGTGTGTGTGTGTGTGTGTGTGTGTGTGATGCAGGCAGAGCATGTTACAGCCTTCTCGCTTGCCCATGCTGCAACTGTCTCGCTTCTGGTGCGTGTTGCCGTGTGTTGTGTTTATTCGAATCGTTTGTCATTTGTTGCGGTTTCGATCAGCTTTTGGTTGACTGCACCAAAACCAACTGCCACAGCCACGCCTCGCTCAATCAAGCCGCCCTTTCATTACATGTTGTTTTTTTTTGTTGTTGTATATTTTTGCCTGTATGTTATTGCTGACCTTATTCAAAAATGCTTAACGTAAATTAGCTGGTTTTTGCGGACGCTATGAATAATGAGCGGCATTTAATGAGTCAATTGCAATTGAATTTGAGCTGCGATAATCATGAGCAGCAGCAGCAGCAGCAGCAGCAGCAACAATGACAGCTTGTAAATGAACTTAACGACTTTGTGTGTGTGTGTGTGTGTGTGTGTGTTTGTCACTCAAATTAAGCGTTTTATGGCGGCGCACGTGGCGTATGCGCAATGTGAGCACACGCTAAGCGTAGCGCGTGCAAAAAGTTAAGCGCATTCTTTGCCCTTTCTTTTTTTTTTTTTTTCTTTTTAAGAACTGGCAGCTGGTATGCCGTAAGCGAAATACATCCTTGTTTTAATTGAATTTCATCTAATGTCCTGTGCGCCGTTGAATGGGTTGGCAGCTGCTCGACTCAGGTTAACAAGCGTCGCGGCACTGACTGCTGCTGCTGCTGCTGTTGCTGCTGTGCAAAACTTTATGCCACATTCTCCAACTACGGCTATGAGTGCTGCTGCTGCTGCTGCTGCCAGATGTCCTTTGCCTTTGTGCATGTCACGTTGGCTGGCAAAATTTTTATGAACTGCGTGCAGCAGGAGCAGCAGCAGCAACAGCAGCAACAGTAACAACTCCACTGATTCCCAGAGCAGGCGACGGCATTGGCTGCTGTCTTAACAGCAACAAGGACAACAAGGACAACGAGGACAACGTGTAGAGCGAGGCTGTGTCTGATGAAATCTACGGGCTCTACGGTTGTAGTTGTTGCTTGTAAATTCCGCAGCTCTATTTGTTGCCAGCATCGTACTCGTTGCTGTTGCCATTGCCATTGCCGTTGTCGTTGCCGTTGTCGCTGCTGATATCATCGTGTCAGGGATTTCTAGCAAAATTTAATAAAAACTTTATGTCGCTTAAAAGAATGTTTATGGAAATTTTTCACTTAAACTTGCGCAAAGTAATAAATGTAAACAGAATTCCTGAAAAGGTGCGACAACAAAATTCAAACTGAGAGCAACGGCAACAAGCTGCACACTAACTTGTTGTTGTTGTTGTTGTTGTTGTTGCTGTTGTTGCTATTGTTGCTTTGTTGCTGTTGCTGTTGCTGGTGGCGCCGCAGCGAGAGTCAACAGTGCGGTTAATAAATATGCGCACCAGGGCAGACATTTTACCGCTGGCAAAGAAAGCATTGCATGCGAATAGGCGCCCCCAATTCAGTCCGCCTCCTGCTCGTTGCTCTCTCCTCCTCCTGCTCGCTCTCCCCCTCTCTCTCTCTCTCTCTGCCTGTTGCTGGCTTAGATACAACAAGCAGTCAGATAGATTGAGATACATGCGCCGCACAGATATGGCAGGCAGCACTTTTGCTTCTCCCTCTCACTCACTTTCTACTCTCTATCTCTATCTGTGTGCAAATGAGATTGTATATTACAATAAAATGGAGTGAAGTACAAATTAGAAAACTTGCAAATAAATTTAAAAGCACAAAATGAAAACACAACAACAACAACAACAACAGCAACTGGAATAAATAACAAAAAAAAAAAAAGAGAAGAAGAAACGGAAAGGAAAGGCAGCTCACAGAGCAAAGCAAATGGCAAACAAAACACATTCAAGCCAAAGCATTAGATAGAGCGGGTGCTGGGAGCTGCGAGCTACGAAAAAAAAAAAAAAAAATAGCAAAACTTTTGCAACTTAAGCGAGTTTTTGCTGTTGTTGTGGCAGCAGAGACAAAGCGGTTCGCTGAAGTGCAACAACAATAAAAATTGAGTAAAATGGCAAATGGCAGCTGTAGCAGCAACACCAGCCCCAACACGCCCCCCGCCGCCCCCGCCCACGCCACCAACAGCAGCAGCAGCATAAGTAAATCCAAACAATTTATTGTTGTACTTTTAACATTCTTCTCATGCGCATTATTGTTGTTGCTGTTGTTGCCTGCCACCATTGAAGCAAACATAAGCGACTTTTCAATGAGTTTGGAAAGTTATTGAAACATAAATTATATCGCACGGCGCACGCACGCCAAACGCAGAGACCCAGAGACCCGGTGCCAACAACCACAAGCAAGCCCACAAAATACGCCCGAAAGCAGCAGCAACAGCAACAGCAACAGCAACAGCAACAGCAACAACAGCAACAGCAACAAGAGAAACAACAAATATAACACCCCTTTATGACTGCCAGGCATTTTAGGGGTTGGGGCTGAGGCCAGTTGCTGCTGGGGCGAGCATTTGCCACCTCACGCATTTTTGTGCATGGCAATTAAGTTAAATTTTTCTTTCTCTTGTTAATGTTTTTCCATACCCTTACCAAAAATAAAAAAAAAAAAAATAAAGAAAAAGGTCAAGGCTTAACACATTTCTCATGCAGCTTGCAACGCAGTTGAAAGTTTCTTTTGAAATGGCTGTCAGCGCGCATAAAGAAAAGATGTGAATATTATTGTGAAGCGAAAAAGTGATTCAAAGTGTCAGAGTGCTTAAGCTATAAATTAGAATTCTGTTTAATTGCATATGAAAAGAAGCAGGGCAAAGGTATTCTACGGCAGACTACTTTGTGGAGCTTGTTATAAAGTAGCAAAAATTATTTCAATTGCTGCAGCTGAAAGTGGGCAAATGTAAAATAAATAAAGGAAATTGTTTAGTAAACTATTCTGAACTTGCAGCTAAAAATTGGTATTTGGCAGCAAAAAATAATTAATAATAATAATTATTTTTCTATTTATTTAGTTTTTATATATTTTCTGTCTTTTCTTTATTTTTATTGTATATGGCTAGGAAGAGTGTGGAGAAAACCTTAATTTGAATCATTATTAATGGTTCATATATTGTTGGATTGTCAGCTGCTTAAATATTTATAGCTATATCATAGTTTACGAAGAATATTTGACGATCTTTTCCTTTACGCTCAATTTGTCAAATCTACCAATAAAATTTGAGCGAGATTCTTCGTTTCTTTTCGTTTGAGCACCTTGAGTTGAATTATATTCGTGTGATGCTCTTTGCCCGAACTTCGTTGAGGGAGCGATACGATTGACGTTCACACATTGAGCTTCAGTAAGTGAGTAGATAAGTCTAAGCAAGGCAATTTCTCAATCACCTAAACATGCACACATTGAAATCACTAAGAATCAGAGCAAATAAGTAAAAAAAAAAAAAAAAAACGAAACGAATGAAAGGAATGGAGTCGGCTGGCAAAGCCGATCGTGAACGAACTCATTTAAGAAGTCAATACTCTGAATTTGAGTGAAAGAGACTTATTTGCTATTATTTGCGTAATATGAGAAATAGAAATTGAAATAGAAATTGTTTATATAAAATATATATTATAAACAGTATTAAATAATATATTAGGTTTGTTGGGTAAAGTAATATATATTTCCTTTTTTTTTTTTTAATCCGTTAAGTTACACTTCTACAGCCAAACTCGACATTTTTTTATTGTGACGCAAATATTTGAAAGCTTTGCGGCTGAGCGTGTTTTATCTTGTCTTCAATTTTAAATGTGCTTAAATATTTTTATTTTCTTTGTCGAAGCAGCAACCATGCAATGCACAAATGTTTAAAGCATTTTACAATTTAATTCTCTATTTAAATTTTTTAATGGTAAATAAGTAGAGAGTTTAAGTGGAAGTAGTAGTTGATAGATAGAATAGAATTGAAGCTCTGTTTAATAACTATACAATAAATCTGCTCAAAAATCAAAATATATTAGCTGAAAACTTAAAAATTTGTTAACTTAAATTTATATATTTATTACATACAGAATATTAAATTATTAATAATAAATTATAATAGCCATAATATTGATAGCAAATTACTTCATATCTATCAAAATCTACTCATTCGCACACATTTACAAATATCTTTATGGAATCTCATCATACATCTATTACTTCTCATATATATAGAGTATTCTCTATTTCACCTATGCCCGCAATATTCACCTCTTTATCGTTATCGTTGTCGTTGCCGTTGCCGTTGTGTGTTCGCTTGCTCCCTCCTCCTCCTCCTCTCTCTCTCTTTCTCGCTCTCTCTCTTTTTTTTTTGTTTCTTACACGCGCCAAAAATTGTATTTTTATTTATACGCTGGACGCTGAGCGCATGTTTTATATATGTGTATGTATATAAATTTACCTGGATCTGTATCGAGACGGCGATATAATTCAAAGCAACATTCGCTGCACAATGCTGCACATAAATTTAACGGGTCTTAGATAAGAAGTGCTTGTCGAAGAGTAAACACAACACGAAACACTTTGAAAACCATTAACTGTTTAGAATCTATAAACATTTACACACTCAACTGAATACTTGGTCTTCGTGTGTGTGTGTGTGTGTGACTGGTGTGCTTTACATAATGTAGAGATTGCCGATGCCAAGGTTAAGAGTCATAAATAGATGTGTTGAAAATGGCACGAAAGGGATTTTGATACATGAGCTAAAAGAGTTTCATGTAGAAAGGAATCTAAATGAAGAGCAGCTTTTAGAGCTTAAATGAACAGACCCTAGGTAAATGTAAGAAGCTTTTCAAATAAACAGCTTTTGATTAATTTCTATTAAATATAGAATTGTAAACAATTGAGGACGAAATAAATATGAAAAAAAAAATGTATATAAATTTAATACAAATTTAATTTATTTGCAGCTTTTGCAAATCAATTATTTTTTAAATAAATTTTAATTATTTTTATAATTTTGAATAAAGTATGAGCAAACACAAGATGAGAGCTTTACTTCATTTACTTTTTGAATATTTTTTTAAACTTAATTGGTTTTAAACCATTTTAGATTAATTTGTTATAGGAATGAGCATAGATTGAAGAGCATAAAATGAAGCTTAAAGAGCTTTAAGCTGAACTTTTGTTTAATTAATATTAGTAAAAGCTCGTTAGCGTCAGAGACTCTCTAGCTTAGCTTAAAATATTAATAGATTTCTTTCAAAAGCTTTAACTTGAGATAAATCTAATATGCAGCAAGTCTCTTTGGTTCTTTTGAATAGAGAGCTTTTAGTTTTATCTAAAAAATTAATTTGATATCTTATAAATATATTACGCTGAATATGGCTGTAAATAATATATAAATGTAAATAATTTATATAACTGTTGTTAAGTTACTACACTTGTAAAATAATAATACAAAATTAAATAATAAAAATAATAAAAAAAATATTTAATAAAAATAAATAAATAAATGCTCTTAATCTTTGATCAAGTAAATATTAAAAAAATATATATATATAAAATCTCTTGATTAATCTGAAATTAAGCTCGTGTAATTGCAAATTCTACTGTGAATACGAAATAATTCTAAAATATGTAAATACTTATATCTAAATTGCCTTGCTATCCAAATAGAAAGACCTGAGCAGAGCTTCAATTGCTTCTCTCAGCTCTCTTGTGCTCTATCACAATCTTTGTCTTTGTCAGTGCGAGGCAATTGGAAATGCCTTTGCAATTGGCAAACGCATATCTCGAACATGCATAATTGCAATATTCAGGATTTACTTTCGCCTTTGGCATTTCGCTTATCAGCAACAGAATGCTTTTGATTAAAACGCTTAAGCTAAGCTGCCATTAGGATCAGTTTCGTTTGCATTCACATCCGCTGAGCACTTTAATGTTATTTATGAGCCTTTTGTTTTGTTTGTGTGCGTTGTGCCATAAGGTTTCTGGTACTCATCACGGTGGCCAAGCAGAGACTGGGGCCTGGCATGGCATTTGGGTTGTTCCCTTGCGCCCTTACTCTCGGCCCTTGGCCGGCTGTCAGCTTCAAATCACTCATTACACTTACCACAGCAATCCAAAAACGTGGCCATAATTAACTCAATTTAATCGGCCTCAGACCCACGTCCACGCGACGCTTTAGTGGCTCACTTGTGTTTGTCATGCGGCCCTTTATATGTGACTACAGCCTCTGGATGCTGCTGCTGCTGCTGCTGCTGCTGCCGACTGGCTTGACCACTCGACGGCCTGGTCAACGGCTGTTTTGGCAACGCCGCTTTGCCCTTTTCATGTTAATTTGCAGCACAATGCCAAATGGGTTTATATACATATATATATATATATATATATATATATATATATATGTATGTTATATATATATATACATATTTTTTGTTGTTTTTTTTTTTGTTTTTTCTCACACCCTCTATCAGCGCAGCTCAACTGCATATGTTATGTGAGCATGTGTGTATGTGTGTGTGTGTGTGTGTGCGAGTGTGTAGCAATTTTTCATCATTAATTATGGCGTTGGCTGTGGCAAACATCAGTCAGCCGCACCAGCAGTAACAAACGAAGCCAAAGACCATTAGGACATTTGCTCCACAACACCAACGACCCCCCCCTCCCCCCTCCCTGTTCATTGCTGCCCACTCTCCACACTTCTCTGTCAGCTGCGCTTGTGTTGCCCAGGGATTGCCTTGCTCTTGTTGTGTTGCCGCTGTTGTTGAGATGTCAGTCGCACACTCGGATGTTGTCAACTCGTCTCTCTGTATGTGTGTGTGTGTACTCTCATCTGAGCATTACAAGCGGCAATAGCAGCTCACTCTCCTCACTCTCTCTCTCTTCTACTCCCTCCCACTCCGCCCCCTTCTAGCTGTCCCTGGTCACCCGTGCTCGCACCATTGTTGTTACTGTTGATTATTTCATGCGCTTTCTGCGCGTTTTTATGCGCATTTTATGTTTTGTATTTTTGCCGTTCTTCAACATGAGTTTTATAAAGAAAGCCTAACCGAAAAAAAAAAACAAAAAAAAAAAAGCGAAAAAAAAAAAATAATAACAAACAAAAACGAAAGTAAAATACTCGTATGCCCAGCGCATTCGCTTTTTATGTCTTTCAGGCAGAGGGGCATATTACTTTTGTACACAGCCTCAGCATCAGCTGTTGCCATATAAAACTAAAGTTCTTAATTAGCCAGCGAAATTATGAGCCAAGCGTAACGAAAATTTTTACAAATTGAGATATTTATATACAGGCGGAGGTGAAGAAGTTGAAAAAAAAAATACGAGCAAATTTTGAAGTTGTTATATACAAGTTTAGAGCATTTTAAAAAATGTTAAAACATTTTAGAAAATTTTGTGTATAATTCAAATAAATTTTGCTAGGTTGTTTTAGAACATCTTAGAACATTTTAGAATATTTTTTGTTTATTTAAAATAAATTTTGGCATTGATTTTGTTGATATTTAGAGAATGTTTCTATTTGGTTAAAGATCATGATATCTTTAGAGATCATGAGTGAAGCCTTTGCTATAATATTAGAATTATAAACAGTTATATATATATAAGACAAAGGTGAGGTAGAGTGAGTAGAGAGCAGAGAGTAGAGCAAGAGAGTTTTATGTACACATATTTGTAATCATAGATTTAGATTAGCCAACTTTATCCTAAATAACCAATATCCTAGCCAACTTTAAATAAATAATTTGGCAACTAATTTGAACAATATTTGATAACATTTTTAAACTCAAATAGGTATAAGAACTATTAAAGAAAAAATATATAAAAAAATATATATATATTTATATAATGTAATAATTAATATTTAATTTTATCACAAAGTTAAAAAATCTAAAAAAAAGATTTATTGCTCAGGTTACACATCTAATAAGAGCTATGAGAGCTCGTAAATTAGATTCCTATGACAGAAAGAGGCTTCCTAAAAATTGGCAAAAGAAAAACAAATTTCGGCTTACTAATTCAGATATAAAATTCTGTTATAAATAGCTTGCATTCAGAATGATTCAATATAATTATAAATATAATTACAAATACATTTGTATAATTTAATAAAAATTAATTAATTGTTATTTATATTAATTTATATAATTATAAATTTATTTCTAAATTTAAATATTAATAATGCTTATAAATATTAATTTATATAATTATAAATATAATTCTAAATTTAAATATTAATTATGCTTATAAATATTAATTTATATAATTATAAATATAATTCTAAATTTAAATATTAATTATGCTTATAAATTTTAATTTACATAATTATAAATATAATTCCAAATTTAAATATTAATAATGCTTATAAATATTAATTTATATAATTCTAAATTCATTTCTAAATTTAAATATTAATAATGCTTATAAATATTAATTTATATAATTATAAATTTATTTCTAAATTTAAATATTAATTATGCTTATAAATATTAATTTATATAATTATAAATTTATTTCTAAATTTAAATATTAATTATGCTTATAAATATTAATTTATATAATTATAAATTTATTTCTAAATTTATATATTAATTATAATTGTAAATATTAATTTATATAATTATAAATATAATTCCAAATTGAAATATTAATTTATATAATTAAAAATAAATATTTTGAAAAACACCTTCCCCAGTTCACGCTTCAATTGCAGAGCATTCACCTAGTCGCTGACGTGCATTTCTGCCCTCTTGCTACTTGTTATATATATATATACTTTTTACGAGTTCTCACTCCATTGTAATTGCTCTGCCGCAGCACTTTTACATAATAATAATAATAAAATGAATTATAAAATAAAGTTACCTTTTCGTTGTGGGCCAACTAAATGATATGCCCCACTGCCGCAGTTGGCCAGCAATGAGGAAAAAAAAAAACAAAAAATAAAATAAAATTATATATAAAGAAAAGAGAAGAATTTAATGTCTGCGTCGCGTCACAAAAGAAGGCAACGCTCAAAATTGACATTAGCAGCAGGCATACGAACCATAAAAACATAACAAATGGGCGCCATAATGTGTGTCCTTAAACTGTCACTAAATCGATAAATTTTCATAATGGCCGGGCCATTTAAATATTTAGCCAGGCAGAAGAGCTGCGACGGTACAGGCACAGGCACAGGAACAGGAACAGGCAGAGTCGACAGTCCACAGGCGCAACCCCTTGTGCTGCAAGTAAAACCAATGGAGGCCTTTCTTTTTCGCTGGATTAATCAAATTACCAACGACCCGCATAGATAGCCAAAGCAGGACTGCAGGAGCTGGGGCCGTGTTGCCATATCAACGCAAGGGCACGCACCAGCGCCAAAGCAAGTGAAGGAGAGTAAGAGAGAGAGAGAGAGAGAGAGAGAGAGAGAGAGAGAGAGGGAGAGGGAGTGTTCTTAAGCAGCGACGAGAACGCATTCAACTTGAAGGCGGTTACCCAACTTTGGTCTTTGGTGTATGTCCATGTGGCAAGTTGCCGAGCGGATGAGGGAAGCGGGGAGGGTTAGCGATGGGCGGTGGGGCTGTGGGCTCATTTTGAGTAGCTCAACTGCCAGAGCAGCTTGGCACTCACGCAGGCCCAGTTAAGTGTGCGTGTTCAAGGATGCATTTTGGTGTGCCCAGGAAAGCGACAACGACGACAAGCGACGACGACGACGACGACAACGAAACAAGACAAAGGCATAAAAACGTGCAAAATGGGCGTGTGTAGGCGTAGGCTTATAAAGTGCGAGCACGGCATCAAGGCAGGAAGCCACTTGTGAAAGTTTCATGCACGCGGCCCCACTTCACACGACAGCAGCTAGCTGCAGCAGCGGCAGCGGCAGCGGCAGCGGCTGAGACGAGGTCAGCAGCAAAAAAAAAAAAAAAAATAAGTGAGGGGTGTACACAAAAAACAAAACACGATAGGAAGCACCACAAAAGCATCGTCGAGTCGCCAGGACCAGCGTCTTGGGCCCTGTCGAGGCAAGCTGCAAGTGCTTGTTAGTGCGGGATTGACGTTGACTGTAGCCAAAGCTTAGAAGTGCCTCAGTCCGGCCCAGACCCAGACCAAGTCAGTCAAGTCAGCTAACCCACACTCAGTCAGTCTGCCTCGCGCTCTCTCTCTCTCTCTCTCTCTCTCTCTCTCTCGTCTTGAGTTGCATTCCTTTGCAATTGTTTGGGCGCTTTTGTTTTGTTCTGAATTTTTACACGAAAAAGTCATTTGAATATGCGTCCTCGTCGTCATCCTGGCACCTACTATGTGCTGCCTGCCTCCTGCCTCCTGCCTGCCCCCTGCCTGCCTCCTGCCTAGCCAGCAGCTGCGTCTGATTCGCTCACTCTCTTTCGCTGTCTCTCTTTCTCTTTCTCTCAGTGAATTGAAAGTTTTGTTAGCCGTCAGCTACTTTGCTCGTCGTGCTGCCTGCCGTCGTGCTTGTAGCTGCCATTTCCAAGTTTTTAGTTAAGGTTGAGGGCATGACTTGCGGCTGCCATTAATGTTCTCCGTGCAGCCTTGACAGGCGACTGCTGCAACAAATGGCGACAATAAACAGTACATTGTACATAAAACACTCTTGTGCACTCATCAATGCGAGCGGGCGAGCGACCGTCATTTGTTGTGCTGCACGCCTCTCTTTGCGATTCTCATTGATTGCCAGCGAATGGCTGTGTGCTCAAATTGATTTGACTTGAAACTTTGACTAAGATTGAAGAGAGAGGGAGAGAGCTTGATAGATTTTCCATAAAGCAAAGATTACATCGATTCAAGGTCTATTCTTAACTAACCACAATCCCCCAAGATCAGAGACCCAAAAATTGTTGCTGAAACTCGACTTACAGAACAGCTATGCTTAAGCATGCATGGCATATCTGGGCAGCATGCAATGCTATCATCTAGTTAAGCGTCCTCTGGGACGTTTTTCTGGGACTAATCTACTATCAGTATGGTAAATGTGCTTACCGTGCGCAGTCTTTAAGGGTCACACACTATCATGCTTACTGGACAGACATATTGTGCTCAGTTTTTGCCTGGCAGCTACGTAAGCATTAACTAGTTGAGTCCTGACTGTGTGTGAGTGTGTTTGCTTCCTTTTTTCTATGTGTGGTGTGGTGTGGTGTGGTGTGAGTTAAACTGGTTGCTGGCGTTTATCTCAAGTTTTGTGTGCATGGCCAACGGCCATGGTTTAGTTTGGCAACATATTCAGCTGACAGCAGAGAGAAATGCGGTATGGCATGGAGGACGCCTCTTGGCAACACCTTAACTGAACTTTGACCGTTTGGTAACTCATTTAGTTAGATTATTTACGGTAATCCAAGACGCTGCCAGAGACAGAGACAACCAACTACACACACACACACACACACACACACACATATATGCTGATGATGGCTACTCCTGGCTGGTCTCTCGGCCTCTGGTTGAAGCAGCAATAGCAAACAACTAGCCCATAGGCTAAATACATGCAAGTTGTTTTGCTAAATTGTGCGTAAGCCAGCAATAGCAACAACAACAACAAACAACAATGCAAACAACAACTGTAGCAGCAACAAGGATCTGCGACTAGGAAACTTTCTCAAGCTCTGCAAGGCAATTCAAATAAGACTTTTATGTTGCTTCCTTGCAACACTGCTGCTGCTGCTGCTGCTGTGGCGGCGGTGGCGCCTCTTCAACTCGTCTCGTAGCTGCTACGTGTTTGCGGCGTGTGTGTTACATGATTGCCACGCCCACATCACAGCCCTTCTGCAGCTGGTGCTGCTGCTGCTGCTGCTGGTGCTTACCTTGGCAGCTTGTGCGTGCGCTCATTAGCATTCTGAAACGGCTTTATAAAATTCAACAAGCAACAATCCAAACGAACCAACAACAACGGCAACAACGACAACGGCAAACCAAACCAAACTGAACCATATACAGCATCAGCAGCAACAGCAGCAGGAGGAGGTGCAGCAGGAGGAGGCGCAGCAGCAGCAGCAGCAGCTTCAGCTCTGGCGCAGCTCTCCCTTGGCTTGCCCTAACCCACTCAGACCCGGCCTCTCGTCCCCTGTCCTTCCTTTTGCTTCCCTCTCGCAGTCTCAGCTTAAGGCTCAGCTATATCACCCACTACAGCGACCCTCCCCGCCGGCACCTGCCCAACTCTGGCTGCATGTTTTTAGATCCTCTAGCCTGCATGTCTCTGTTTGTTGTACTAAATGTTCTGTAAAAACATTTAAAGGGTTGTTTTAGCCTCTACTTGACTAGGATTTCTCGAACATCTTTTTTATTGAGTTCTAAGAAACTTTAAAGCTGCAGCTGTAGCTTAAAGAGAGCTTAGGCAGAAACTTTAGTGAAAATGTTTGTTAAAACGTATATTTAAAGAAATCTTAATAAGTCTTACCTGAACTTGAAATTAGAAATGAGATTTTTACTTGATTAATAACGTCATTTGATAAAAAAAGGAGCT
This sequence comes from Drosophila stalkeri, assembly GCA_035047405.1. Lineage (NCBI taxonomy): Eukaryota > Metazoa > Arthropoda > Insecta > Diptera > Drosophilidae > Drosophila > Drosophila stalkeri. The sequence continues at coordinate 14,937,047 of JAWNPR010000041.1, read as the reverse complement.
TTACATCCAGTTGTCCGGAGTTTCATCTAGAAAACTTTTATAAGAATTTAGTGTTCTCTCATATGAAGAATTCAGTATGATATGTTATAAACTTTTAATTGAGCTTTAAAGCTGCCTAACTGCATAAACATAAACATTCATTATTCATTATTTAAGGGAGCATATGAGTAATATAAAGTTTTCAAGTCAACACAGCTTCCATGATTAATTTAAAGCTTTCAATCCGAGAAAGCTTTCGTGATTAATTCAAAGTTTTAACGCAACAAAGCTCCTACAATCAGTATTGAAGGCGCTAAAGCTCCTTTGATTAATTTAAAGCTTTCGTGACAACAAAGCTCCTATGATTAGTTGAAGTTTCAATCACATTTGACTATAAAACTAATATGCTTTGAATTTCTTATACAGGGTATCTCTCGACTCTAGCTGTTTAGGTATTTGTTGTTATTTTGCTTTTTATTGTGCACAAAACTCAGTTTCTAAAACTGTAAGTGAGAGAGAAAGAGATGGCTAGAGATACCCACATGCACATCCTTATTCTGTTGTTATCCTGGCGCTGTCTGTCGCTGGGTGTTTGTTTTTATTTTTTTTTTACAATTTTTTTTATTTTATTTTTTTTTCATTTTTCGTGCCTCTCGCCTGCTGCCTTGCCTCGAGTTGCATAAATTGAATCTGAATTTGTGAGTAAATTGCACACAGGAGACACATTATTTTTGAGTTTTGCCTTTTAAATTTGTGGCTTTTCACTTTGTGAGAGACAATAGGCGTGCGAGCGAGATGCCAGCAGAGAGTGACTATGTGTTGGAGAGAGTGAAGCAATGTCTATGCTTGCTCATGTAAGTGCAACAGTGCAGCAACATTGCAACAGTCTTGGGGCCTCAACTTTGTGTCATTTGACGTTTGGCAATTTTTGTGTGTGTGACCCACTTGAGTGGAACCTGGCCACGCCCACGCAAGGCACGATAGTTCAACTGTCCACGCCCACAATTTAAATCAATATTAATAGCGTACGTAGGCCTCTTTTTCCGCAAAATGCATTTGCACAAATTGCTCGACTATAAATACCAGCAGAAATGTTTATTTAATATGTGCCAGGCGCTGGCGAGTACGTATGCCCCCGACCCAGCTAGATATATATATATATATATATATATATATTTATATACTATAACTAAAACCCCTTTTTCCAGTTCGTAGTTCAAGCTTAGATGCAATGCAATCCGATTTTCTCTCTCTCTTCCTCTCTCTCTCTCTTTGTCTGTCTGTGTGTTGCAAGCTTTTCCATATGCAAATTGTTTTTATAAATTTGCAACAAGCTCTCATTGTTATTGTTATTGCTGCTGTTGCTGTTGCTGTTGCTGTTGTTGCATAGCAATTTGTGTATAAAGTTGGTGCAATAAAAAGCCAAGTGGACAAGGAGCAGCTGTAGCTGGCCATTGGTTCCGGTTACTGCGAAGAGTGGTATAATCAAAACCGTAACAATCGCCACAATTGCAATAGAATCGTCGTTAATTACTGTCTGTGCTTGCGGTTCAGCTTTGGCTCTCCCTCTCTCACTCTAACAACCAGCTAGATTTGATGTGTGTGTGTGTGTGTGTGTGTGTGTGTGTGTGCAGCGCCTAAAAGAGCAAGACAAATACGAACGAGCGCTGTGGCTGCTGTGTGTCTGGCAAAGAAGTTGGAGCTGAGTCTGGAGTCTGGAGTCTGGAGCAGCATCGTTAAGCGTCGCTGCCAAGTGGCAAAACTCAAATAAACATAAACGTGCACACACATACAAATACAGAGTCAGAGTGAGAGAGAGAGAAAGATGATGGGAGAGTGAGAGGAGTTGAGGCTGCTGTGGCACAGCCAAAATCTGTGAGCTTGGTTTGTTGTCTTTGGCTGTTGCTGTGTGGGCATGGGAGACTCATTAAAATGCAGTGCGAGATAATAAGCATTTTAATTAAATATTTAACAAGAATAAGTTTATCACAACACGAAATGAGGGGAGTGTATATACATACATATATATATACATCTACATCTACCTCTACCCATCTCTCTCTCTCTCTCACTCTGTGTAATGGCTTGTAAGCGTCTGTCAGGTCGAGCATTAGCGGCAAGGCGAAATGCTCGATTCGTCTGGCATTTGGTTTGGCTTTGGGCCCAAAGCTCGTCGTTGACTTCTAGTAGTTGCCTAGCCAATATTTTGATGTAATTTGAGCTTCTAATTGGCGCACGTGCTGGCACGGTTAACGTTCTTGGTTTAGGTTTGAGTTCAGGTTTATCGAGCTGCTTGTCAAATATTTAAGCAACTTGTCTAACCGTGTTGATATTTACTTTCATCTCTCACTCTAACGCTCACTCACTCTATCTCTTTTTCACTCTATTGCAGGGGCTTTGGCTTTGTCACATTCAGCGATCCAAATAGCGTAGATAAGGTACTCACCCAAGGCACACACGAGCTGGATGGCAAAAAGGTAAATCTCAACAAACAAACACAAGCACATATACATCTCTCACTCAGACTCGCTCTCTCTCTCTCTCTCTCTCTATCTCTCTTTATATATATATATATGTATATTTACAAAAAAAGGTGCAGAAAAAACTAAACGACAATCCGTAACTCGAACCCAACTCATGACGTTAGCAAACAAAAAACTTCACCAGCTATGCAAAATATTTGCACAAAGCAACTCTCGTGCGCGCGTTCGCTTCATAAATTGCCTCCCAATCTCTGTCTCTATCTCCATTCTGCCCTCTCTCTCTCTCTCTCTGTCTCTGTCTCTGCCGCTCTCTATTGACAGCAATTAGAAACTCAAAGCAATGACAGGCAACTAACAAAAACAGCAAATCACAAAAGTTAAAAAACATGAAAAAAAAGCCAAAAAAAAAAACACGCTAAAGAAGCAGCAGCAGCAGAAAGAAAACAATAACCTGTCTATGAAAAGCGCAGATTTTTGTAAAAGCCAAACAATTTTTAATTACGTCAGGTGCTGCCCAGGCATTGGCAGCGCTGCGAGCTTCCATTACACTTTGTCATTACTGTTTCCCATTTCCTATGTAAATATCAGCAGTAGAAAAAAATGAAATATATTTGAAATATTAAAGGCAGCCTAAAGCCGCTCAGCTATCGTTGTTATTGTTATGAAGTAGAATAGATTCAAAAAATAAAAAAACTAAGAAAATAAAAAGAAATTGCAATTTATTTATAAATAATCAAGTTATAGAGGAATAAATAATGCAATCATATTGAAAAAAAATAAAATGTTAGGGTCAACATAAATTATTAAAAAATATACATATTTTTCATATTTTTTTCTACTTTGAACCCATTAAAAATGGGAATTCAGAGTATAATGGTTTCATTTAAGATAATGCAAAAAAAAAAAAAGTATATTCATGAGTTTTGAAAAAAAAATATATATATATATATGTAAAAATTATAAGTCAACATATTTATTGCCATAAATTCTATAAAAAAAAGATGGATAGGATATAATTAATACAAGAGAAGAAATAATTAAGAATATTAAAATATAATATGTAAAAAGTGAAAGTCAATATAATTTCAGCAAAAAATTGTTTAATAAAGTAGAATTTTTTAATTTATTTATTTATTAATTTTATTTATTTATTAATTTTATTTATTTATTTTTTTTTTATTTATTTACTTAGTTTTTATTTTTTATTTATATTATTATATTTTTTTTTTTTTGGAGATAAAATATAATTAATGCAAGAAAGGAATAGACAAGAATATTGAAAAAAAAAAAAAACTTAAAAAGTGAAAGTAAAAAAAATTTTTAGCCATATTAAAAAAAAAAAAAGAAAAAAAAAAAAAAAAAAAAAAAAAAAAAAAATATATATATATATATATATATATATATATATATATATTTTGCATTATTTTTTAAATTTAAGATAGATCATAATTAATGCAAGCAAAGAAATAGTTCGATTTTTGATGTGCTATGAAGCTATGAAGAGTTTCCTCTATAACTCTGCTCGAGTTACTTTGACTGAAGTTTTGAGAATTAATCCTAAGTGTTTTCTACATAAATTTTGCTTGCAAAAATTAAAAAAAAAAAAAATGTATATGTTGGTTATATGAATTCGTATGAAGAAATGAAATTCAGCTCAATAAGGCTTGAGTGAGTTTTGCCTAAGCAAAGCATTAGTATTTTATAATTTTACTAAAGAGCTATTTAGAGAAGATTTATAGCGAATGCGTTTAAACTAAATTTTAACAGAAAAAACTCTCAAGTTTCTTTGTGGCAAATTGAAATGCTGAAAGACATTTCACTTGAAAGTCAGTTGAGAACAGTAGAAACAAGCTGAATTCAATTGTTAGCATGATTAACATATGCATAGATACAGACGCATATATATTTATCTATATATATATATATATATATATATATATATATATATATATATATATATATATCTATATATATATATATATACATCTACTGTCTGTTTAGTTCACACTTAACTCTGTAACCTGCTTTATTTCATGCCATTGATTAGTTTCGATTTGATTAGCATTTGGCATTGGTGAAGACAGGAATTGCTGTTTGAAGGCAGCTCACATTACGCATACGCCGCATTGGCATTAGCTTAATTAGCTGCACTGTTGTGCGCTGTGTGTGTGTGTGTGTGTGTGTGTGTGTGTGTCTGCGTTGGTCATTCTTTTATGGCAACACAGCTGGCCAACTGTAAATAAAATGCGCAGCCATCATTTATATGGATATGTATTTCACTTTTCTATTTTATTTTAGTTTTTTTTTTTATACCAAACCAACTGCAATACACCAACACACACACACACACACACACACACATACACTCATAAGTGTGTAGCTCAGTCGTGCAGTGTTTCGTGTTTCCGTTTGGCTGCACAACACACACACACACACACACACACACACACACTTTTACACTCGCATAGAGCGCACGGAAAACTGAAAACGATGCGAATTCATTTCATTTCATTTCGTTACGCTTTTTCGGTCTGATGTATTTTCCAAAAAGTCGACGTCGACGTTTGCCACTCAGCGCTGATTAGTTTTAATTTTAATCTAAAAATCAATTTCCCGCCAGGCAGCCGCACCCCCTGCCCATCGCCGCAACAAATGTTATTGCTGTTGCTGTTGTTGCTGTTGTTGTTTCTGTTGCTGCACACAGGAAATCAACACGGCAAACTGCCGTCCTGTCACCATTTGCTGCTGTCCTGTGACAATTTTTGTGCGAATTATTATCGCCAGAGGATATTGCGTTGCTTACTTTGCCAAGCTCACCCCTCTACACTCTCCCTTTGTCTTTCACTCATTGCAGTTATCTTTCGGCAATATCTCTTCATTTTCATTTTATTTGCCATTTTATTTGCGGCATTGGCTTAAGTTCGTCCCGCACTTGCAGCTAAATGCAGCGCAAAGTCACTTCAAAAAAGATTTATCCAGCTGGGGAAGGCAAAGCGAGCTGGCCACAAATCCTCGCACCACCCCCACCATCATCTGGCTTACCGTTGGTGGGCTGTCAGTAAGAATGCTGTCAGTGCTGGCTAAAAATGAGAAGCAGCAAAGCACTTAAAATTGAATTTTTATGATTTTTAATTATTTTTAATGACGCTGCTTATTGAAGCAGTCGACACGCAGAGGGGCGCTAGGAGCCAGCTAGTAGTAGTACTCTGGACGCGCAATTTGTTATGCGTTAATTCGTGCGTGCTCAGCTTTCAAGTTGAGCATTGCCACAGACCGCCAGCATGACACCAACAGCAACGCCCCCCCGCGCCCCTCATTCCCCAAGGAGTAATTCCTGCTTAATGCGCAATGCAGGCTTATGCAAGATTTATGCTTGGCTATTAATATGAAGAGTTGCTCGAAATGCTTTTTCATTTAAATGTCATTAAGCATACGATTTCCTCACACTCTTACTACGCACGCTCCAGCTCTAGCTGTCTCAGTCACACTCACATTGTCTCTCTCTCTCTTTCTGCTTGCAGGTGGACCCGAAAGTAGCTTTTCCGCGACGTGCACATCCCAAGGTAAGTACACACAGAAATATTACCAAAAAAAAAAAAAAAATTCTATATATATATATATATATATAATATTTCTGTGCGAATGCTTGAGCACTTGAGTTTTGGTGTGATGTGTGCGGTACGGGGTAGGGTTTAGGGAGGGCTGGCATGTGCCGCATCCTGGTCTGGGCAAAGGATGTGTCATAAGTAGCAGCAAATGGCAGATGAAATTAAAAACGGAAGATGCCAGCTACAACAACAACAACAACAACAACAACATTAAATACCCGCCCAGAAGAAAAAAAAAAAAAGAAGAAAATACTGGCAAGCAGATAACTTTGTGGCTGACAGGCAGCTTCAACTCCATCCACGCCCACACTCAACGCATTGCGCCCATCCACTCCATCCGGCCCATCAGCTTCAGTTGTTTCTATGCCAGCAAAGTGATGATGACAACAAAATTTCGACAGCATTGGTTGTGCGTGTGTGTGTGTGTGTGCTTGTGTGTGTGTGCCCGTTTAGGACGTTCTCCTTGCCACACGCTCGCTGCTCTTGCTGCTGCCACCAGCTCTATCTTTATCTGTGCCCCTGCCACAACTAAATGCCACACGCACATTTCGCTGCCTGCCACTGCGCTCGGTTAGACAGAGTTACAAATGTGTGCCCATCTATGTAGCGGCTTCATGTTTTCTTTTTTCTTTCTTTCTTCTTCTTCTTCTTCTTCTTCTACTTCTACTTCTTCCTCTGGGCCGCCTTCACGAAAAATACTCTAAGCTGCAGAAGGAGTTAGGCGTCTCGTGTGCTGCATATGATGCGTAACGTCTTTGTACCTCTGGGAATATTGCTAGAACGTTGCTGTAATACATACGCTATTCCTTTAGAGGTTTAACAAGTTTTGAGTGTGCGTGAGGAAGGGGAGAGACGATTGAAGATTGGGTTGATAAGTGTAGCAGAGACTAGCTAGAAAGCGGAATTACCAGTAGAGTTTAGGGAATTTATATATTTATTATATATGAAAATAGAAACTAAATTAGAAATTTTAATAATCAATTTGAAAATAAAGCAAATTCTTAAGGTAAAGTCAAGTAAAGAGAAATCATTTGGGAGAGAAACTTCTCTCTAACTACTATATGAATATGCTGATATATGTTTGAGCTAAAGAAGAAATGATGAATGATGAATAAATGAGAAAATGATGTCCGCAAACTAAATAGATGTTCATAACATAAGAGAAGGAGAGAAGGAGGAGGAGAAGTTTCTTATGATCCATTCCACTAAATGAAAAGACTTTCCTAATATTTATTCCATATCACAGAAAAAATAGAACCAAGGATATTTTTTGAGAGTAAGTTTTTGGTATAAGAGTTAATTAAAATACCGTTTTCTTATGATCCATTCCACTAAATGAAAGGACTTTCCTACTGTCTCTTCTATCTCACAGAAAAAATAGAACTAAGGAACTTTTTTTGAGAAGAATGGATCGTATTAAAATTTAAATAATTATAATTTGTTTTAATTAACTCTTATACCAAAAACTTACTGTATAAGAGTTAATTAAAACAAATTATAATTATTTTAATTTTTAAACGATCCGCTTCTATCTCTAATAAATATATAATTTTTATCAATTTTTAACGATCCTCTTCTATCTCCCAGAAGGCGTAGAATTTAGAAATATTGTCAAGAGTTATTATGAAGCTTATGAATTAATTAAAATAAAATAAATAAATAATAAATAATAAATAATAAATAAATAAATAAATAAATAAATAAATAAATAAATAAATAAATAAATAAATAAATAAATAAATAAATAAATAAATAAATAAATAAAAAATAAATAAATAATAATAAATAATAAAAAAAATAAATAAAATAAAATTATTTATAGCTATTTTTAGCTATAAATTTCTTCCTCTGCACCAAGAGTAGCCTTCATTCAATTATGATTTAATTTCCGAGAAATATTACTTAATTTAAATTTAACAAACTTTTAAGCTTCACATATCAAAAATTTTGTTTTTTTTTTCAAAATTGATTTAAAATACATCGAAACTTTCCATAACTCAGGAAATTTGTTAAGCTTGACAACTTCTTAGAACACAGCTGAACATATCTTAAGCGTCTAAACTGTTGACGACAAGCTACACATGGAGGAACTTATTTGCCCAACTGAAAGGCGTAAAAGTTAAGCTCACATAAAGGATTAATTGCTCATGCCATTGTTTGTTTAGGCTCTACACAAAAGTTCGGTTCCAATAATAACCTTTGCTGAAAACATAATTCGCTTTGCAGCAGCTTAGCTGTTATTATTCTAAGGGTATTTGCTAAGGCGGCTTTGTTGGAGTTTTTCGATTTTGCCACAGCGATTCTGCGACTAACCGCAAAGCACACCATAATACGCACCCAAAACGTACCCACACACACACACACACACACACACACATAGATAGACAGAGGCACACGCAAACGCTTACCAAGTGCGAAAGCCTGAGGCAGAGCAGGACTCGGCCGTAGGCAGCGCCAGCTCCCGCTCTCTTCTCTCTCTCTCTCTCAGTCTCGCCTAGTCTCTGTCTCACTCTCAGTGTCCTGGAGGGCTCGTTGGCAGCGCTTTGCTTATCAACACGCAGCTGATTTCCGTTGCTATTCCTGCGGCGCGTGTTGCCATTGCCATTTGCCCGCGTCCTGCCACGCCTCCCGGCGCCCTGTGGCAGCGACAGCGGCCGCGGCAGCACCCAACAATTATTTACGTAATGTTATTATTATAATATTTTTTTAAACGCATTCTCACTGGATTTGCGCCATGCCATGCCACGCAACGCAACGCAACGCAACGCAGCCGAGCAGGACGCGGCACAAGGATGCGGTGGCAGGCGACTAGGACAACGAGGATGGCTATGCGGCATTTGCAAGTGGCTTTGTGTTCTGCTTTGCTCTGTTCCTTTCCTTTCCTTTCCTTTGCTTTTTTTTTTGTGTTTTGCTGCTGGGGCGCGCGCGAAGATCCTCTCGCATATTAAAAGGCGTTTAAAAACATAAATCCAACGTCTAACGGCTGCTTATGAAAATTACGAGAAAAAAGTGAGTGAATGACACGAAGGGATGGGTTGCCAGCAGAAGGAAGTGGAGGGAGAGCGAGAGAGGTGGCGCGTAGCTTAGCAGGAGCCAAATGGCAGGCAGTCAGGACTGGCAGGACACCCAAAGGAGTTTGCTACGCAGGACACCTAAAAAAAAAAAAAAATAATAAAAAAATTGCATGCGACATCAGAAGCGCAAAAAAGAAGAAGAGATATAATAATGTAAAAAAAAAAAAAAACTGGGAAAAAAATGACGAGAGGACAATTTCTCGCACCGTTTGTCGACGGCCCAGGCAGAAGGATTGCCCACAAAATGTGGCCCAAAATGTTTGCGGTTGCAGCGAAAGTTAAGAGTTTTTTTTTTGTTTTTTTTTTTTTTTTCACTCACCCATCATCTTCTTCTTCTTCCCTATTTTTAAAGTATAGGACTATGGGACTGGGACTGAGCTATATAATGAAATGAAGCATACTAAATGAGCCTGCTAAGTTTTCAGTTGTTAAAGCGCTAGAGTGAGACGGGGGAAGCGAGCGAGAGCGAGAGCGAACATAATGAAATGCGAAAAAATGATGATGATATTTTTGGACCATAAAATGCAGATGAGTCGACTAAGCACAAAAATAGTGTGGAGAGCTGAAGCACATTTCGAGTAGGCCGTGTATGTGTGTGTGTGTGTGTGTGTGTGTGTGTGTGTAAGGGGTGAGCACACACACGCATACACACACACTCGCGTACATCTAACACATTTTCATATTCAACATATTACACATACGCCGTGTGTGTCGCATCGACAACTCGTCGAGTCGTCGACTCGTTTTCAACGTTTGTGCAAACTTTTGTGAAGTTAATTTCTTTGCTTTTAAGCTCTCAGACTATGAATATGAAATGTGTATTTGTGCAACTTGTGTGTTTGGCCAATGGGTGCCACCACAAATGCTGTCAACTGTGCTGGAGAGAGATAGACAGAGAGTGAGAGAGAGAGAGAGAGGGCAGGGGAATGGATAGGTTGCGACTGGCTTACATATGTCATGTTAAAAAGTTCCGCTTTAATGTGCAAAATTTTTGGTGGCCAAAGCCATAAAAGTGCATGGGATAAGTGAAATGGATTTCGCTCGACTGTCCCACATAAGTATGCTATAAAAAACTATGCGATGCGAACAAAAACAGCCAAAGAATGAGACACACACACACATGCAAAAAAAAAAACTAAACCGAAGAGCGAACTATACAAAACGGAATCTGTACGAACGACAGCACAGCTCTGAACTTGCCGAGGATTTATGAATGTTTGTAAGCGCCATTGTCATTTACACACACACACACACACACACACACAAATACATCCGCCATATGTGGAAACAAATTTTTGCTATGCAGCCTTATATAAATCTTGAATGTGATTTCAGCGAAGTCTTAATTAAATTTGCAAAAGGGAAACATGTAAATGGCTTTGTTTGATATATGTATGTAGTATATAGTGTATATATGTATGTTATATATATATATTTTTTTTAAAGATATTTTTGAGCGCTGCTGTTTAGTTGTCTTGATTCGATTTGATTGGTTTGAAGAGTTTGGTTCTTGTTGGCTTTGCTTAGTTTAGTAGGTAAAATATGAGCTCATTTACTGAAGAGGCTTATTAGATTCTTGGAAACTTAGATTTATGGACTTAATGTAGTAGATTTAGTTTACTATTTATATAAAAATATATATGTTTTAATACTTTAACATAGCTAATATAATAATATTTATATAAATGCCAAACACTCTCTCTAATTGAAACTTTTCTGGAGTTATTTGTATATGAAACATATTTATAGATTATGTAGAGATCATAGTTAATACAGTGGACCCTTGATAACGAACACATTTTGTTGGGGAAAATCAGTTTCGCTGAACGAACACAATGTTTCGCATAACGACCAACAAAAATTCCGATTTCTGTCTGTTTTAAGTAACGAATTAGCGAAAATCTTGAATACACATTATAATGCAGTCCATTGACAGTTTTTTATAGATTATGTGGAGATCATAGTTAATACAGTGGACCCTTGGTTAATGAACGCCTCGTATAACGAACATTTCGCATAACGAACACATTTTCATCATCAGTTTCGCTTAACGAACACAATGTTTCGCATAACGACCATCAAAAATCTGTTTAAACAACGAATTAGCGGAAATCTCGAATACACATTATAATGCAGTCCATTGATAGTTTTAGCATATTTTGACACTATTAAGCATGCAATTGAAGTATAAAATATTTTTGGTTTCGTTTAACGAACAAGCTGCTGGAACAAATTGTGTTCGTTAACCGAGGATCCACTGTATATTTAGCGTTTGGCTGAGCTCATTGACGACACAGCTTGAGATGCACAGACAAACAGACTGAAAGTGCAGCTTAAATAGCTCGCCTGATTATATAGGCTCATTTATTATGAAATTATATAATTAAGAAACACAAAACAGAGCCAAGATAAAAAGTGGAAAGATCTGATTAAATGGCATATTTCACATTTAAAAAATAGATTTTGTTAGAAATTCAAATTTATTTAGAAAGAAAGTGAGCTTATAGTTATAGAGAAGCATGAGCAAGAATGTCATTGAAATTTCCATTTTCAATGGGTTCTATATATATATAAATATTATTAGTCATATTATAATTCCATACACAATTAGTAGAAATCTGGTAAATTATTTGTAAAATGAAATTGATTATTTAGCTAGCCATTTGGCATGCCAATGTCTTTATGGACACTATTATGTGTCACTCTAACAATTGTCGCTCAATTTTATCATGGTATTGACAATTATTGAACTATAATATATTAAGCTGTGTGTTGTGATGTTGCTCTTGCTGGCTGTGAGTAAAACATTCTTCAAATACAAATTGAGTGCGTGTAAAATGATATATTTGAACTGAGGCCAGTCAACCGCACAGACAGACAATGCTACAATATTGATGGCAACAACAATGTGGAATGTGTTTAAATGCTGGCAAATGGAGCTGTCAAATTATCGATTGTGATGGAATCTGTAAGCCTCTATTGGGCTTAAAATTCAAAATAGATTACAAAAACATGGGCGAACGTAAAGTTGTGGCCACATAAGTATGCAAGGGTAAAAGTATGTATGCAATTAAGGCACAAATCCTGTCAGAGATATAGTGTGGCGAATGCGTGTGAGTGTGTGTGTGTGTGTGTGTGTGTGTGTGTGTGTGTGTGTGTGTGTGTGTGTGTGTGTGTGTGTGTGTAAAACAATGCGGCTTCGATTGCATGACCATGTCATAATGAAGCACATTTTACTCTATGCTGACCAAATGACAGATATCAGCAACAGCAGAGTGAGTGAAAGAGAGAGAGAGAGAGAGAGAGAGGGAGTGAGTGAGAGAGAGAGAGTAGCAAAAGCTTCACTCATGTTGCCATTAAATTAACACGCTCGAATGTCTATCAATGTGTGTGTGTATCTGTCTCTCTCTCTCTCTCTCTGCCTATCTCCCTCTCTCTCTCTCACTCTCTCTCTCTCTTCGTTTTGTTGTGCTTGTGTACATTGTGCAAACTTTTCTAATTTAAACCGGCAGTTTCAGTCAATTGCCACAGCTTACCGCCTTTCGACATGATTTTTACTTTTTTTTTTTTTTTTTGATTTTTTTTTTGTTTACTACCTTCGGAGACGCACAAGGCAGTATATATAAAAAGAGCAGTGCAGACATATTAGATATTTCCAATACATTAAAACTTGTGTGAATACACTTGCCGGAATCCATTATACACAAAGAGAGTGAGAGAGAGAGAGGGAGTGAGAAAGATAGACAGACATGCTGAAAGGCAGCCATAAATCTAATAAATACGTGTGTTTCTCGCCAACTCCCGCTGCAGGCACACACACACACACACACACACACACACAATGCAATAACTTGTAAAATATGTAATCAATCAAGATGAAACAGTCGTTGAGGCAGTCAAACTATGTCGAAAGTATGCGTCTGACTGCAGTTGCAGACATTGAGAACGGGAGCCAATGCCAGAGCTCTACGAAGGCGTTGCAAAGGGGGCGATTAATTCAACTTTTGCACAGACAATAGCAGCGGGCAATACAAGGAGCGAGCACGAATGACTGAGTGAGTGAGACACAGAGAGACACAGAGAGAGAGAGAGACAGAGCGAAACAGTCAGATAGACACTGAGCGTAGGCAGCGAACTTCTACACCAGCCGAAAAAAAAAAAAGAAAAAAGTCAAAAGTTGAAAGTGCAATTTTGTCGTTATTATTTTACATTTACAACAAAAGGCAGGCAGGCAGCAAGCAAGCCAACAACAGCAGCAACAACTAATAAAAAAAAAAAAAAACCAGCGCAGAGAATAAAAGTGAAAAGTTACTCAACTATTTCATGCAGCGGGGCCAACCGCTGAGCATGTGCCCCATCCAGCACAATCTATGCTAGCTGCATGTGCGTGTGTGTGTGTGCGTGTGTGTATGTGTGTGTGTGTGTGGGGTGTGTGTAATTGTCAGTTAGTTGGCGCTGTCAGTCCGAATGTTGAAATTAATTTATTTCAATTGAAGTTGAACTTTTGTGGCTTTATTACTTTGCAAAAGTTGTGCAGAGCTACGCATAATAAACGCCAGCCACTAACGTCAACTGTTTGCACTCTCTCTCTCTCTCACCTCTCTCTCTCTCTCTCTACAATTTTGAATTGCCAGGTGCTGCACCTGACCCTTGCCACACTGACAGTTATCTTCACCCTTGCAACCAGACTCTCCCTCTATCTCTCTCTTTCTCTCTCTCACTATATATACTATATATTTTGCTTTGCAAAATAATCAAATTGGAAAATTGCAGCGTTTGCTGGTTTTCCTTGTTCGCTTTCTCCAACCCCAAAGCTCGTCCTTGTCATTGTCGCCGTCAACTATCATATTTTCTTTTCTTTTTTTTTTTTGTAGCTTTTTCTTATTATTTTTTATTTTTATTTGTATTTTTTGGTTTCTTTTTTCTTTGTTCATCTGTTATTTTTGTATATACCCTGTAGTCAGTGAGGTAAAGGGTATACGACAGGCAGAGCAGAGGCTCTGTAAGGCTGTGCATAGGAATATGATTAGCTATGACTAAAAGAGATATGAATGCATAGCTGATTCATGCCTGAATTTCGTAATTCATATGTGCATATCTTTAGGTGATTCCCAATTTGAATATATAGTAGCGTTAGTCTTGAAGCTAACTTCTTCTAGCATTATTCCTTCTATCTTCCCTTTGACTCAATCCATTGGAATTAATACCTAACTTATTTATTATTAAATTTATAATTTTTTTAATTCGCATATTTCAGACTCTGTTTCTGAATATTTAAATATATCTTTGTTATATATACATTTATACATTTATACTCTAAAATCCTTTAGCTCCACTTTTCTCTTACCTCTCACGCCAGCTCTACAGACTACAGCAGCTCAGCTCCTATATACAGGGCATCTCTCAGTCGTATCAAGCAGTCTTCTATGATTCTTTTTATATATATATATATATTCTTTTTTTTTTGATAGGGTACAGCCAGCATCTGCAGCAGGTGCTATTGACGGCCCTGTTGATAATTTGTTGCGAGATTTTGACATTTGCGAGTGGCAGCCGTGCGGCATTGATAGTTATTTGATATGCATATATTGAGCTAAAAATCATAAAAACAATATTGAAATTCTTGTAAGCGAAAAGCAGGTAAATAAATAAAAAACGAAAGCAAAAAAAAAAAGCAAGGAAAAATCTGTCAATGCTAGACACAGAGATACCATAGACTCGGGGAGAGACAGGGGCGTGGCAGCGTTGACTGCGATTTCTTTTTCATTAAATTTAAATTTATATTTTCCCTTGCCTAGCTTGATATTATCTTTAACATTACTCACATAATCATATTATATGCTTAAAGGCAAAGACTTTACACAGATTTGATATGTGTAGCTAAAGCAGCCGCAAAATTTCATCGATTTTCATTCTTGCCTAACGAGCTCTTTATGCTGGCATTTCTTTTCAAAATGTTTCTAAAGAATTTTACAAATTTTAAATTCATTTAGAATTTTTATTAATATTTTTAAAGATTTTTTTTTTCATCAAGGATTTATTTGAATTATTCTAATCGATTGTTTCTCTCATAAAAGGATTTACAAAATTTATTAGATATTTTAGCTATATTAGTAAGAGTAGTATAGAATGTATTATAAAAAAAAATTACAAATTTGATTTTATATATTGGATATATTAAGAGAGTAAAGAGTAGAGAATAGAGAGTAGAGAGTAGCGAGTAGCGAGTAGCGAGTAGCGAGTAGCGAGTAGCGATTAGCGAGTAGCGAGTAGCGAGTAAAGAGTAAGTAGAGTAGAGTAGAGTAGAGTAGAGTAGAGTAGAGTAGAGTAGAGTAGAGAGTAGAGTACTCTATTAGATTAAAGATTTTAATTTTCATATTCATTTCACTTAAAGTTCTCTCGCACAAACTCTGATTATTACATACACTCCCTCTCTCTTGCCTCTGCCTCTCTCTCGCTCTCTCTCTCTCTCTCTCTCTCTTTCTCTCTATCTGCCCGCATAGTTAGCTTCGTTATGCTCTTTCATTTGATTACAAACTATGCCATAAAGCTTGTCTTTGATTAGCTAAAATTCCTGTTTCAAATTTAAATGTAGCATAAAATGAAACTCTAATGAGTTTGCAAAGCGAATTTCTGCTGCTCTTCTTCTTCTTCTTGTTGTTGTTGTTGTTGTTATTCGCAACGCCTTTTTAAACAGAAATCAAAAATCAAAATCCGCACAAGCTACAAATGTTAAATCCGCAAATAATTGACAAAGTTTAGGCATAAACGTAACGCTGTCTCTATATACATACGCTCGCGATGGTTGCTGTTGGTGGTGCTCTTGGTGGTGTTGGTGGTGCTGCTGCTGTTGCTGTTGCTGTTGCTGCTGGGGCTAACTTCAAAATATGTTGGCCACAAATGGCAAAAGTTTGACAGGTAAACGGAATTTGCTAGAATGTGTGTTAGATTGGGGGGATGGGGGAGTCAGAGCTCTCTCTCTCTCTCTCTCTCTCTCTGTGTGTGTGGGTTAGCAAATGCGCATATGGATGTATGCGTATTCAGTTATTGTTGTTGCTATTGCTGTTGTTGTCGCGCGGGTTGTAGTTGCGCTTTAATTTGTTGCCCGACTCAAAGTCGAGTATCTATTATCCAATTCTAGTTGGTATATGCCGCCCGCCGCCTGCCGCCTGCCGCCTGCCAGTTGCCCATTTATGTTTAATGAGATACTTTTTAACAGCCTCATAAATGGCTATGATAACCACTTAATGTCGAGCTATAGCAGGCAACAGCAGCAACAGCAGCAACAGCAACAGCAACAACAACAAAAACAATTTACATATTAAACTTGCTCGCTGCGCGTCTGCCAATGCTGTCTCCTCTCTCACACTCGCTCTCTCTCTCTCTCTCTCTCTCTCTCTCTCTCTCTCTCTCTGTGTGTATGCCATCCACATGCTGGCCAGGCATGGCAGCGTTTCGCTTCTCGCCGGCTCGTGCGAAATATGTTCGCCTGCGGCGCATTCACTTTAATTTGATTAAATTTTGAACATTTTCACGTAAAAGTTGCTCCTTTTGGCTCTTCAGCCTCCGCCTACGCCTACGCCCCCTGCCTCAGCTTCAGCTTCAGCTTCAGCTTTCAGTTGCAGCGCCACCTTCGAGTCGGTCTTCGGGTTTCCATTGGCGGCAATGGCGTTGGCGGCTTCGCGCTGTGGATATGGATGGATGATGATGATATGTATGGGCTTGAATTGTTTGGGCTGCAGCATGTGCCCAGCTGGATGCCAGGATGCTCAAAGGCTTGCCGCAGAGTCGCCACCGATGCCGATGCTGCCTCTGCGCTCAGCTGCTGTCTGTTTCCATAGCTCACTATCTCCCTCTCTCTCACTCTCT
This sequence comes from Drosophila stalkeri, assembly GCA_035047405.1. NCBI lineage: Eukaryota > Metazoa > Arthropoda > Insecta > Diptera > Drosophilidae > Drosophila > Drosophila stalkeri. Next base: position 14,920,034 of record JAWNPR010000041.1, on the reverse strand, counting down.
CACTCTCTCACTCTCTCACTCACTCTCTCTCACTCTCTGTGTGTAAAATAGTTTTTTATTTCAACTTTTTTTTTTTTTTTTGCAACTACCACTTTTTGTTGTATTTCATAATAAATAGTTGTTTAAACTTTTGCCCATTGCCTCAACAGCCGTTTGCCACCAATGTGGTTGCCTCTCATTGTTGCTGCCTCTGCCTCTGCTTCGGCTTCGGCCTCAGCCTTCTCCGACTCTTCAACTATTTTTTGTGCAATCTGCTCAGAGCCTTGCATTGTTGTTGTTCGCTTCCTTTTGTTGGCCGCACATAGTTATGGCCACGGTTTTTTGGCTTTTTCGGCAATGTGCACTGATTTCGTCTTGTTCCTCTTTTGGCTGCTTTAAGCATTTTGAGCTCGAGCCACGTTAGTCAGGTTGCAACACATTGCAAATTTTCAAATTAATTCGCATCATTTAAATCCCAGACAGCAAAATCTTTTCACTTCAACTGTTTCAAAATTTTACCGATTCTTATACTGTGTGAGAGAGAGAGAGAGAGCGAGAGAGAGAGAGACAGAGTCTGGCTAGAGATGAAACAAGTCTTGGCAATTTGAGCTGAGTTAAATTGGAAGGCAAAGGTGCCACTCGAAAGGCAATTAAAAATTGTGGATGGCAAAGTAGCAGAAGTTCGTGAAACAACTGGCAAAGCTTAAGGTGTGATTCGCAGTTTACTTAAGACTCTGTTGAAGTTCGAGACGCGAAGAGTTGAACGCAATAAGAATTGAGATTTTTGATATGTGAGTTAAGCAGTAGGAAGAGAATCCATAGAGCAATGAGCTGATAGAAATTAGCCTAAGAGATATTTGTATTTCAACTGAAACGTCGAAGTAGTCTAAACTTAACTGATATATATTAATGATATGTTGAGTGATTTGATATATTATATGAATTGTGATGAATGGAATAAATTTATATATATATATAATATATTTATTCCATTCATCACAAAAGTTTTGAGCTTCAGCTTGACTAGAATAGAAATTGAGTTTCAATCAAATTTTAATTCCTTTAACAAATTCTGAGCTTTAACTAGTCAAACAACATGCATTGAGATTTTATCAATTTAATTATTATAATTAATTCAATTTTAATTTTAGTTTACTTTCTTTCACTTTATATATAACTTTAAGATTACAGATTAAGAATTTTGTAGCCCTTGTTCATATAGCGTAATCAAAATATATTTGACTTCTAAATACCATATTATATATATATATATAGAATATTGCAATTTTTCCTTTTATATATATCTTTAAGAATAGATTAGCAACTGTGCAGCAAAGTCTTATTTAAATGAATCAGTGAATCATCTCTTTGCCTGCTATTCTCTAGAAATCTTTGACTTTTTACTCAATTAAAATATGAAAGCATTCATCAAAAAAGTTTATTCTCCTTCACATTATATATATATATGTATCTTTCAGTTCAGATCAATAGCTATATAGACCATCTCCTATATATCTAAATCAACATTTTGTTATCTTCTATTCTCCCTCTATATCTATCTTACGTGTCTCTCTCCCTTTACAATCATCTCTACAATCTGCAACTCGTGCAATTAATTTCGCGTGACACGCGATTCGTGTATCTATCGCTTTTGCTATCATCTCTAGCTGTTGCTAGCATTTAAGTTATGGAGCACATCGAGCTGAGCAAACGAACAGATAAACAATAAGTAACTGTGAATTATAGCGGCCATTACTTTGCTGCTGCTTGTGAGGGTGAATCGACAACTGTTGTTGTTGTTGTTGTTGTTGTTGTTGTTGCTGTTGTTGCTGTTGCTGCTGTTGCTGCTGCTGTTTGCTGGTGTTGCTCTCTGCGTCTGTTAGTTGTTTATGGCAGGACAATAATTAGGACAATAGCGCAACGCATCAGTTTCAACAACAACAACAACAACAACATGTCGATAGAGTTGAATCTTCCACACACACATACAATACATATATAAGCTGTGCCCTTGCTCCCTTTAGATGCCTTGGCCTCAATCACGAAAATGATATTTCGAATGTTCGCTCGCTCGTTCGCTCGTTCGTTCTGCCAAGTTGGCTCACAAAATTAGTTAATTAGGCGCCGTTGTTGATGGGGCAACATTCAAATATTCAAACAGCAAAATTCAGCTGCTACTGCTCTGGCTGCTGCTGCTCTCGCTGCTACTTCAATTCCATTTCCATTCAATGCCTGTCCTGCTCCTGCTCCTGCCTTGCCACTTGATGTGGCATCAACAGTTGGCAAATCGAACTCTGTCGCTGCGTAAATTGCTTATGAAATTGACATCCAATGCCAGCGATGACTCTCAGACAGCAATCGCTGTTGCTGTTGTTGCTTCTGTCTGCCGGAAATGGAAACAGCGCTAATGACGAGCCAAACGCACACACACACACACACGCACACACGCATTACCCACATAATTGGCAAATCACACACATTGATTTCAACGTGTGTGTGTGTGTGTGTTGTCGTTGGCAACGCAACCACAGCGCCTACATGCCGCTCAGCTGGTGGCCAGCACCACCACCAGCACCACATCCGACGAGCCAAAATGCTGACAGAAAATATGGCGCATAATTTTAAGGCAATGGATACCAACCACTCGATGCGCTCCAATCACCTCCTACATCAGCTTGCCCTCTCTTTCCCACAGCATCTCAACCTCAATTTAGCCGAAGCTTTTAGGTGTGTGGCTGTCCTAATGTCTATACGTATGTGTGTGTAAGTGTGTGTATGTGTGTGTGTGTGTGTGTCATACAGCGCATCATTAATAACAGTGAAACATAGCTGCACAGAGACAACAGCGGCAACATCATTATCAAAACCACCAAAAAAAAAAAAAAATAAACAGCCTCATGCAGCAGCAGTAGCAGCAGGAGCAGGAGGAGCAGTAGGAGCAGCAGGAGGAGAGCAGCAGCAGCAGCAGCCGCACAAGTTCAATTTTCATTGTTTTGGTTTTTCATTGAGACTGGCGCTGCTTTCTTGTCGTTTCGACTTGAAATGGCAGCCGTTGATCTTAAATAATTAGGCAAACTTTTCTGTCTGTTACGGGCAGTCAACACACACACACACACACACACACACACACACACACACACACACACACGCACACTTAGGCTCATATGTAGGCAGAGAGTCATCAACTTTAGCCCCAGTGCCCTGTCAGGCAGACAACAAAAAATTGCTTCATTGCTGTAATTTATAACATTCGCTTGTCATTAACAGCAATTTTAATCGCTGCCAACTCACACACACACACACACATGCCTATAAGGGTGTGTGCGTGTGTGTGTGTGTGTGCTTGGCATTTAAAGCGTGAAAATATTAATTTATGAGCTTTTAAAATGAGTTGGGCTGTTCAGCAAATCGGCTATGAAAATACGCAATAAATGTGCGTAAATGTACTTGTGTGTGTGTGTGTGTGTGTGTGTGTGTGTGTGTGCGTATCTATATATATAGCAAAATTGTTCGTATTAAATAGCAAAGTAGACGATAAATAGTCAATCAAATAAACCATAAATATCATATAAATATCACATTAATACCCAAATGAATGGCAATTTAATAGAAATTTTATTCAGCTGCTGTTTGTAGAAAATCATCAATTAAAAGAGACTGAAAGAGAGAGAGTGAGAGTGAGAGAGAGAGTGAGAGTGAGAGAGAGATAGTCAAAAATTATGTCAACTAAAAACTTAAAATGTCAAATGAAAATAAAATATATATTATTTCGATTTGATTGCCATTTGCATTGCCATTCATTGGCAGCTGCAATTGATAATCATTTTTTTGTTTGCATTGAAATTCAATTTCATGTGTTTCTTTTCTACCCAACTTTTGTTCCATTCCATTCCATTCCATTCCATTTAACATTAACTTTGTTTCTCAGACTTTTTTAGTTGAATTTTAGCTTGTTTCTTAAGAGACTTAAAAGTGTTTCTTATTCATGTTATTCATAGTTCATTTCATAATATCTATTCATTTAGTTAGTTATTGTAATTTTAATTTCTCTTTTCAATATATTTAAATTTTATTCTGTTCATGCAACATCTAGCTATTGGGCTAAACTGGTTTTCCCTTTCTCATATGCACTTATATTTGATACTACTATCCAACTACGATATTTGATTCTAATAACCTTACATATACTGATTTAGAGGAGCCCGACCTTAATAAACTGCCAGATAGCATACTTTGTTTGTGAATTCTTCTCATTCATTGGCTTCATATCCATTCTCTCATCTACCTCACACCAGTCTACTCACACATCTGTAATAACATAGCTTATAGATCACTTATATATTGTTTGCAGCAATTCAAAATTACATTGTGTTTCCAAGCCATCTGTTCCAATTCCATTTGTTCCATAACAGAGCTCTGTTAATCGTTTCTCAATGTCTGCAAATCAGCGTCATTCACTCACACTTTGATAAGAAACTCTGAGAGCAAGCGATTGCATCGATGCTTCAACGACTTCGTTCGCGATCGGACGGAAACCTTTATGGGCTCAGAGCTTACTCCGAATGTTATTTTTTTTTTGAGTCTTCGGAAGCAGAAAGTTGTTTGTGTATGTATTGGTATGTATGCGAGCATTTCATACGGGTATGTGAGTATGAATGTGTATATGTGTGAGTGGATGAGAAGTTGGTTTGCATATACTTTTTGAGAATCGTTTATCTACTCACTTACTGAAGCTCATTGTGAGAGCGTCGTAATCGTAACACTCCACAAGCGGTGTTCGGGAAAAGAGCAGCACACGAATGTAGTTCAACTCAAACGAAAGCCAAAACGAAAAGAATGATTATGATTATTTTATGATTATTTTTTTCTCACTTGATCTAGGCAATAGAGCGAGCTATGTTCAATTCTACATCATCAATGTACATCTGACATCTCTGAGAGTGTCTGTGTACACACGCATATTAAATTGCTTTAATATTTCTGTTACAGTCTGTTTTTATTATCCTTATCAAAACTATTTGATTTTCATACATTTCTCATGTCATCGCTCAGTTTCTGCTTCTGCACACTCTCTGCCAGCAGAGTTATTGTTATCTTGGGCAACCAATGAAATCATTTCACTGCTTGCTTTAATTCCATTTCTGATACATTCAAAATGCTCGCAGCAGCAGGATAACAACAGCAACAGCAACAGCAACAGCAGTAACGGCAACATCAGCAATAGCAAGAACATGTGTGGTTAGGTATATGATGAAATCTATTTATGCCGCTGCTTAAAGCCCATAAACCACAGCCAGAATCCAGTGGTCGTCACATTTAAGTGCGCCAACAACCACCGTCGAGCAAATCCGCCTCGCCTTAATCTTCACTTGCTGCGCGTATCTTAATAAACTATTAAATCAAACTCAAGCTTCACTGCACGCAAGCACACACACACACACACACACACACACGCACAGTCGAGCATAGCGATATGGATACACATGCACACATGCACACGCACGCAATCGCATATATAGTAAATAAATAAATGAGTTATATGCGCGTTGTTCGCATTCACATTATTCTCAATGGCATTGGCGCTTTCCTGTGTACCGAGCTTCGCAGTTTTTGGCATTGGTCGGGCGCGTGTCCTGTTTTATTCCTTTTCGTTCCTTCTTTTTTTCCCTTTTTTTTTTGCCTCTTTTTCATCTTTCAGGAAGCCGATACGACGTGGCCATTATGGCTATGCGCTGGCCTGTTAGTAAGTAAGTCACCCAGCAGGAAACCAGGAAGTGAGTTAAGGCTCAGCAAACAGAAATAAATTGAACTCAAATTGGCCCACTATGCATTATAAATGTTACCCAAAATGAAATGATACACAGCAAATACAACAACAACAACAACAACAACAACAACAACAACAACAACAAAATAGGAATTCGTTATTGTTAAGATAAATAGTTATAGATACATGTACATATATAGTTGGTTTCGATACAATCTTAAGAATTATTTTCGGGAGCGCTAAAAAGTTGAAACTAGATTTATGAATGGATAGTTGAAAAGGCTGGGCTTGTGAAATGTGGCGAGACTAATGATAATTGTTTAGAATTTAAAATTTAAGCTTAAAAAAACTTTAACAATCTTTAAGAGATTTTATATGTATTATAGAAACTTAATGTAATTTAGAGAAATACATAATATATTCTATATATTATGTATTTCTCTAAACATATCTAGAACAATTTTCTCTTCACTTCATCAACTTGAAAATAATTTTTATTTTAACTAAATATTAATTGATCCCAACTCAAAAACTTATATTCAATAACTATATTCGAAAAAATTTTCTTTTATTTTTTCTTTCAATTTTTTTTCAATTTTATTTATTTATCTTATTTATTTTATTTATTTTATTTTTTAATTTTATTTATTTATTTATTTATTTATTTTTTAGTTATTATATTAATTAATTTTTTAAATATTTATTTTATTTTTTGTGTAATTTATTTATTGCATAATAATTGTATTAGGAAAAATGTATTGTCTTTTATTTTTTTAAATTTTATTTATTTGTTTATTTATTGCATAATAATTATATTAGGATAAAATTTATTGTTTCTTTTATTTTTTAATTTTATTTATTTTTTAGTTATTATATTAATTAAATTTTTTAAATATTTATTTAGTTTTTAATTTATTTATTTATTGCATAATAATTATATTAGGAAAAATGTATTGTGTCTTTTATTTTTTAAATTTTATTTATTTGTTATTGTTTTTTTTATTTATTGCATAATAATTATATTAGGAAAAAATTTATTGTTTCTTTTATTTTTAAAAATTTTATTTATTTATTTATTTATCAATTTTTTCGTTATTATTTTTGTTATATTTTTAAAATATTTATTTTATTTTTTATTTATTTTATTTGTTTATTTATTTATTTTTTTTATTTAATCATTGTATTTATTTTATCTGTTATTTATTATTATTATTTTTATTTATTTTTGTTTTGTTGAGTTTATTTTATTTTGTATTTTATGACACTAAAGTCTTAAACTGCTTTCTACGCTCACCTTTGGCTTGATCTGCCTGTGTGTGTGTGTGTGTTATTTTTTAGCAACTAAATATATTGTTGTTATTTTTTGCGCTATATTTTTATTTTTATTTGTGTTCAGTGCCCCTGGCTATGGTTATGCTTTCCTGGGACAATATCTGAGCTGGCTCTTCGTTTGCCTCGTGGCAGTTCCCAGCAGCAGCAGCCTTGGCTTGGCTTGGCTTGGCTTGGCTGCTGCCCCTTGCCTATGGCCGCTCAGCTGCTGCTGCTGCTGCTGCTGCTGTCGTTATTATTTATGTTTTGTTATCCGTTGACCAGAGAGCGTTCTTGCTGCTTGTTTTTTTATACACACAGTCACACACGCACACACGCACACACACACACATGGACACACGAGCAAATGCTGTTGCTCACCTATTTTACGATAGAATGAATATCTTGCGCTGCTCAGCAAGGGGTGTGAGAGAGCTGGGTGTGCGTGTGTGTTTGTGTGTGTATTTGTTTGTGTGTGTGTAGTTTTTGCCACAGTATTTTTCTATAAGCTCGCAGGTTTTCCAGCTCTGTTCTATTCTGCTCTGTAGTTTTTTTTTTTTTTTTTTTTTGTGTTTCTGGCTGCTGCTTCTATGTACTTCCGTTTTGTAGTGAAAAGAGCTTTGCGTGTTGCTGCATGCGTGTGTATTTGTGGGTGTGTGTGTGTGTGTGTGTGTGTGTGTGTGTGTGGGGCTTGCCAGTTTGTTTGTGCTTAGAGAATTGATGGCAAAAGGATGTGTGTGATTTCGCATGTGTGTGTGTGTGTGTGTGTGTATAAATGTGTGTGTTTTTGCTACAGCTACAGTTACTGGCACTGCTACTGCTGCTGGCCGCAAATATCTGCTGAATGAAGTGGCATTTGTTAGTGTGGTTTAAAGTAAAGTGCGCGGCGTAAGCTTTTAACAAGCGAAATTGCTTAAATGTTGCTGCTGGACAACAGCAACAGCAGCAGGAGACGTGGCAGAGGAAGCCAAAAGAGTGAGGGCAAAACAGTAAAGACGGAGACATTGCTCGACTGGCTTAAAGTTAACCAGCAGGTGGGGCGCACATTGCGAAAGTGCCAGAGAATGTTAAGTAGCCATGTAGATGTCGAGTCTGCGGACTGACTAAATAAGTTATTCATATCAAGTATTGTTTTGCGGTTTAACGCAACTGAAGTGCTTTTCGATTTCACTAAATGCAGCACACGCAAGAAAAGAAAAAAAAAAAATAAAAAGAGAAAAAAAGACTAAAACATTTCAAATTCATTTGAGCTGAGCGTGTGAGTTTGTAATAAACTAATTCGCTTTTTAGCTTAAATTGTGCATGAATTGAAGTAAATGAATTTAGCTTGAATTGTTTATTTGATGTTCAATTTCTCACATGTATTTATCTTCATATCTTCATGGATTTTAATTCACGTGCTCAGTCAAGCTATATTTATAATCTGCTTCTCTTCTATGCAATTCTCATGAATTGAGATTTGACTTTTGCTGGCCCGCTTCTATGTAATTCACATTTTCAAGAATTCAAATTCGTTCTTTAACTGCCATCATTTTACCTGTTGCATGGGGCAATCTTAAGTAGAGCTCATCAATTCAAATAAGTTTCTTTTAATGTGAATTTCCCATGCAATTCCTTTGAATTTTGAGTTCCAGCTGCGTCCTCTTCTCACATATTCTCAGTCAGTCTATACAGTTTGCCATATTTCGATTTCATCGCCTCTCTATGCAATTCTCATGAAATCAAATAAGCTACTCACCTATTCATTAACAGCTTTTGCTATGAATTTCTCTACTATGAATTTCTTACGAACTACCATGAAATTCTTATGAATTCATGTACATTTCATCAACAAGCTTTCTCTTTATTCACAGCTCTCTTCGATAGCGGTTTATATTTTTATTTGTGTGCATTGCACGAGCAATCCGTTTGAGTGAAATTATTTTTCGTTTAGCAATTTATTGTTTTGAAATTCTTCGAATTAACTGTAGAATGCCACACGCACATTCCGATTTGTTGCAATGCACGCATACGAATCGTTTTTCTAAGTGAATTTAGTTGCTGCCAGTAAGAGTCCCTTCCCCATCCCAACTCTGCTCCAGGTCTTGTATATCAAGGCACGCACACACACACACATGCATAAAATAATCTTTTTATGTGGCTGTTTGGAGCTGTTCGATAGCACAATTTGAGCAAGGGAATATGAGGAGTTGGATTGGAGTGTTGTCTGAAGGCATCTCGGGCGTCCATTGTTTGATCTTGTTTGGTGCTCGCTTTGAGTGACTTGGCTGACGGAACATCGAGCCAAAGCGTCCCCATGGAGTCGTCAATAAATGCGATAAAGCCAAACATGTTTCATTTGCAGTGAACCACACACACACACACACACACACACACACACACACACACATAGACTCGGCTCGACTGCACATCTCTCATCTTACCAAAATGAGGAAAAAGAAAACAAAGTCGAAAAAGAACTCATAAAATTGTGCGACGGGCATTGAGCGTCAAGTGTTTCGTATGCCCAAACTCCTGTGTGGATTTTGACCCATAATTGACTTGTACACATGCCAACTCCCAAGTGGAGCGGCTCCTTCAATGCCAATGCGTGTCTAGGCGGCGTTAGATGCACACAGCTAAAGATATATCTATATATATATATACACACACTTATACTTATATATATATATATGTGTTTAAATATATATTTATATTTGTGCTTGTGCTAATCCTAAGCTCACTAGCGGAAGTACTTGGCCTCCTCCTCCTTAGCTGTGCTGAAATGTCAGCTTTGACATTTTTAATGCCCCCATAGCTATCATTAGATGGGCGAACAAAGCGCAGTCAACGAACAAAGGCAATCGAAATAATCAATACAAATTTTATAACCTCACCCACACACACACATACACATACACAGAAATACACAACAATGAAATACATTACAAATCAATTGCAATCGCTCGAAAATCGGCGTACGAATTTCCATAGACGATGTCTGGCTTTGTGGGTTTCTAGCTGTAGCTGTGTGTGTGTGTGTGTGTGTGTGTTTGTTTGTTGCCTGCTTGGCTGCCCGAGTCCTGGCTGGAAATTCCTGGCTAAGGCGAAAAGGGGCAACATTATTATCATCATCAAGCGTACAAAGTTAGTGCCGCCGGCTGCAGAGCTCGAGCGGCGGCGTTTGGCGGCGGCTGCGGGGCGCTGCTTCAAATCGGCAAATGAAACAAACCAGGATTTACATGTACACAGTTATTGCTGCTCTCACACACACACACACACGTATACAGTTAGACGCACGTGCGTGTGTGTGTGTGTGTGTGTGTGTGCAGGCAGCATTTCCTTTGGGTTATTTTCCGGGAACAACATTTCATGGCACTGATAAAGCTGCCATGGCAGCAACACCAGGCAGCAGCCGCTGCCAACGTCAACAGCGCTGCCAGCGACAGCAGCGCAATTGGGGTAATGCCGGCCGACTGCGCCGACGCAGAGAGACCGGAGAGCACGGAGAGTTCGCGAAGAGTCCATTCATATTCATTTTCGTGGGAAATTCTGCTCAGACAAGTGGCGCTGCGAGCGTTTTTCGGCATTTCAGCAAGCAGCAGCAGCGGGGAGGGGGCGTCGGGAGGGGCCAGCGACAAAACACAAAAACTGGCCCCGGGGCGGTAGGCAACAAAATATTTGACGCAAGTTGCGCGCTGCGAGCGTGTGTGTGTGTGTGTGTGTGTGTGTGTATGAGTGTGCTGCTATGTGTGAGCGGTGCCGTGTGCACTCCAGGCAATGTCAAGTTGACACTTTCACCAACACACACGCACACACACACACACACACACGCTGGGAGATAGGCGTAAGGGAGCACACGCTTAACAAGCGCCAAGGCAATTATGTTATTGTTGTTGTTGTTGATAACAATTAATTATTAAGCGCATTAACTAAAAATTAGATTAACATTAATTGCCACACACACACACACACACACACACACATGCAGCACTGTTAACATGCAACATGCCGCATGCAACATTCATTAACAGCGCTAAACTGATGCGGAACAGTGAACACCCTCTATAGAGGTTACATTTGGCTATTGTTGTTTGTTTGCACCATTTGCGCCTACCCAAAAATCCACCCCTCCCCACCCCCAGCAATCCCCTACTAGCAGCGCCTGCTTCGCTGCGTCTCTTTCGCGCTGCCAGCGTCGACTGCGGCCACCCACGAAAACAAACATAAAGGTGCAACAATGACGCGCGTAGATTTTTCAGCGCCTGCTCGCTTGCTCACTCTCTCTCTTTCTCGCACACACACACACACACATACATGCGCTCGCTCCCTCTCCCTCTCTCTCCCTCTCTCTATCTCTCTCTCTCTCTTTCACTCACTTGCCTTATTGTGTCTCTCTGGCTGGCTGGCTCTTCAGCTGCAATTAGCGCTCTCTCTGTTAACTCATTTCGGCCTGTGAAAGTGAATTTTTAGAGACTGTTTTTGTGTGTGATTGCAACATTGTGTGTATGTGTGTGTGTGTGTGTGTGTGAGTAGGTGTCTGTGTAAGCTTCGAACTGCTTAGCTAACAGCGAGCGCGCTAAGTTAACAGCATCGATCGATGCAAGTGCATGAAAAAAAATGTTGCATACCCAAAAGGCGCAAATTTTATTTTTAACATAGAAATTCTTTAAAAAATTCGAAAAAATTAAAAAAAAAATTTAGAAAAATTAATTTGATTAATTCTCAGCTTAGCTTTAACAGTGATTTATTTTTGGCATTCATTGGAGAGCCTGGCAACCCTGTTAACTGGCCCGCATCAGCAACAACAAGCACACGCTTAACATTCTTCGTGCTGTCGTGCCTATGCGGGGGTGTGCACGAGCGTGTTCGCTCTCTGTGGCGTCACAGCTGTGTCGCCCTCTCTCTCTCTTGCTCTGGCTCTCTCCCTCTCTTTCTGGCTGCCAAACTGCTGCTTTCCCTCTCTCTCTCTCTCTCCCTCTCGGCTTTTGTTTCCTTCTCTCTCTCTCTCTCTCTCTCTCTCTCTCAGGCTGCTTTGCTCTCGCTGCCTGTGGCACTGTTAGTTGCTTCCGTTGTTGTAATGCTTCTGCGCTGCCGCTGCCGCTGCCTCAGTTGCCGTCGCTGCCACTGCTGACGTCGCAGCTGTGGATGTGCTGGCTGCGTTTTTGCTTTTGCTAAAAATCCTACGCAATTCGCGAGAGTCCTTCAGTCGTTATCAGACAAGCGAGTCCAGCAGTCGTTGCGTTCTGTTCCTTAGCCGTGCAAAAGTAGCCTAGTGAAAACAACAAAAGCCAACACACAAGCAACAGCAACAGCAACAGCAAAAGTAATAAAAGTAAAAAGAAAATAATAATAATAAAAGAAAAGCCCCAAAAAGGAAATCAATTCTCAAATTCTTAGCCAAGGAACAACCACAATCGCAACAGCAACAACGCAATTTCAATTTATTGTCAATAGCGGCGAATAAATAGATTTCGGTAGACGACGCGTTTTACTTAAAAAAAAAAACAAAAGCGAGCGATTTTTATTCACGTGATTCACAACGCGTGCAAGTGCAATCAACAACAACATCAACAACAACAACAACAACAAACAAATCAAACCGGAAGCAAAGTAAGAAGCAGCAGCAACAATCGCCGCCGCATCAAATCACATACAAAAATTTGCAGGACAATTTTAAACGCGCTGTCACACGTCACGTTGAGCTTTAGTAGTGTAAAAGAAATTTATAAACAAAAACATAAACAAAAACCAAATGCAATTAGTTAAAAGGCAATTTTAAGAGCTTCTCTCGTTAGTTGTGAATCCTAGCAATAAACAACGAAACGAACACAACAAGTAAACAACAACAAAATAATAATAATAATAAAGTAGCCAAAGAACAGCAGCAATCACAACAACAACAACTTGCAACTTGCAACTTGCAACAGTTTGAAATTTGAACGCGCTTCGCAGTTAACGTTCGGCCGACGGTTTGTTCGGCGCTTCATACAAGAAATTTCCTGTCGAAAGTGTTGCTATAAATTCAATCAAAATTTCACACTTTGGAGTAAATCTGTTCTACGTGAAGCAGCCAGCGGAGTTATTTCAGCAGCCGCCGCCGCTTCCGCCGTTGCCAACGCTGCCAGCGCCGGCGACAATTAAAGCGATTAGTCCGCCAGTGACAGCAGCGGCAGCAGCAGCAGCAGCAGCAGCAGCAGCAGCAGCAGCAGCAGCAGCGCCGCCTTTGACGCCGACGCCGCTGTCAGCGACAACCGCCACAATTCCAACAAAGAAACTCGTTGTAAGTAGAGCCACAACTCCACAACTAAAACCGTCAATAGCCCCTTAAGACATTGCTTAATTATTTATGTTTTTTTTTTGGCTAATGTTTATGAAATTTCACCCACCAACGGCGCCTCAAGCAGAAGAAGAAGAAAAACGCTGTGTGCAATGAATTATTTTTGTCCTGTATTTCGTCTCATTTTTTTTGTTTCTTCATTTCTCTCTATTATTTTTACATATTTCGCTTCGCACGCAATAAATTAATTTATGTTCTACGTCAGGCACGTTTCGCACCCAGCTAAAAAAAAAAAAAAAAAAAGTTAAGAAAAACGAGAGCTGACCCCGCTGGGGGCGCTCGTTTCTCACCTGTGTTTGCCTGTGTTTTTTCTTCTTCTTCTTCTTTTTTTGAGGCCATTCATTACAACGTGTCGTTTATAAGATTTGGCTAGTAAATCGTTTTAAGTGTGCGCCGCACATTTCGCCTCCGGCACAACAGAGAAATTAAAATTCCAGCTATCCGTGCGGCTGCTGGCATTGCCATTGCTGCTGCTGTTGCCGTTGCTGTTGCTGCTGTTGCTGTTGCTGTTGCTGCTGTTGCTGTTGCCGTTGCTCCTGCTGCTGCAGGACATCGCATCTAAGCTGTAGTTCCCACTGCCTTGTTGCTTATAATTTGCTTTTAATTTGTTTGGCAAGTGCCAACACTTCAACACGGACGCCGCCACGACACAAAGGACAAAGGAGCACACACACAGGCACACACACAGAGGCACACGCACACATATACATATATACATAACAAAAAATAGAAAGAAAATGTCATAAAAATAATTACGCAGCGCGCGTATAAAACGTAACGCGTTGGCAATTCGCGTGTCTCAACGCGACTTTTTCCTCGACTTGCCGCCCTCTCTCTCTCTCTCCCTCTCTCTCTCTCTCAGCCGCCTCCTGCCATAAATTTTATGGCACAGCTGTAAACGCGCATAAAGGCTCGATCGAAAAGTGGCCATAAATAAGTTGATATATATACAAGTATTTATAGTGTGGTTTTTTCGTCCTTTATTTTCTCATCTTTTTTTATTTTTTTGAGGGGCGCCTACAGCTGTTAGTTGATAAATGTACGCTATGGCTCTATTAACTGAAAGTTGAATGAAATTTTTTGACTGTTGGTCAAATTTTGTATTTAAAATTAGTTTATCGTTGCCTGAGCTTGAGCCAGCAACTTTTATGATGCCATCAAATAAGTTGAAGCTACTCAAAGACGAAGCCGTCGTAACTTTTTTCTTTTTTAGTTCTAAAGTAATATTAGTTTGAGGCGAGTTAATTAAATGAAATTAGACTTATCTAGTTTGGTAATGGGTTTGCCGCACAGTTTACAATGTAACTGAGTTGAGCTAAGCTGTCTGATTGCCTCAGCTGTCTGTCGGCACAAGGCTTGTCCTTTGCGCGTCAGCAGCTGCTTGAGGCAAAACTCTTCAACTTGTTACAAAATCTCAATCAAATTATATCGTATTCTTTGTTATATTATAAAGAATTTCTAGTCAGTTTCTAGAGATGAATGTTGTCTCTATTAGCTAGAAGAAATCATCAGCTAAATAAGCTAGTCATTGACTTTTTCAAGTTTACTAAAGTCTACTTTAACATCTGGCAACTCTAGTATTTGGCAATTCTTATATCTGGCAACACTAATATATGACTTATCGAATATCTGATACTTTTTTCTTCACTATTTCTTAAATTATCATTTGAGAATTGATTTCTCAATGTATTATCCTTGATATGCTCTGGTATTACTTCATATAAAGAGGCGCAGAGATAGTCCACTCTAACATCTGGCAATTCCAATTGTCTGTTATTTAGTATAACAATAAGAAATTACATTTTTAGAGCAGTATAAGCGCTACGTCAGCATCTTGTTCAATCAACATTTCTATGCTCTGGCAATACTGAATTCAAAAAGGCATAGAGATAACCCACTCTAACATCTGGCAACTCCAATTGTCTGTTAACAGGTCGAAAACGAAAACCTTTGAGTATTATAAGCGCTTAACAAACGTCGTGTACAACGAACCTTTCTATGATCTAGCATATAATATATGACAACTGCTCCAATATCTGACAATTATCTGGCAACTCTGATATCTGTTAACTGCAATATCTGGCAACTCTGATATCTCTCAACTGAAATATCTTTTAACTTGTCCTACTATCAACAATTAGATAATTTCAGACTCAACTTCTTAGCCTTTTTCCCTGCATATGCAATGCTAAGTTAGCTTACAGTAAGTTCATATCATAGGACAGCTTCAGCATCTGGCAACGCTTTCTGCTAACCCGGCCATAAACTCTTAAAATTGATCATCTCAAGCATAATTTCTTATGCATTTAAGTCTATTTTGCTCCAGCAAAACTGACATAATCCTATATAAAATCCGACAACGCTCTTTAGAGAATTTGCAGCGCTAATCAAAATTCTTGGAAATACTTCTTAATAAGATTCGCTGAAATTTAAGCAGAAATCTTATCAAACTGCTTGACTTACCTCAGCAAACATCGCTTGGATATACAATTATATATACAAGTATGTAAATATTTGTAGCATACTTAAAATTCGCTCAGCTGTTATCAGCAGCATTTAGCTGCGAGCATTGCTTAACTTGTCAGTTAAATTGCAAATGGAGAAGTCTTCATCAAATATTCCAACAATGCCGTCAGCCCCATAAATTGTGAGGCTGTGTAAGTAACTCGCTCAATTCTCAAGTTCAGTTGGCATAGTGCACCTATTGATGACGACGATGGCCAGGCTGTTGGCAGGAGTCTGATGCCAGAATTGTAAGCCACATTAGCTTGACTTGCCTGCCGGCTTGCCTTCGTTCAGTTCGCTTGTCTAACTGCCAGTTTAGATTTGTGTCTAGTGACTTTGGCTTGTGGTAAACACTTGAGTTTAATGGTTTGTTGACTGCCTTTTGCAAGCTAAAGTCAGGTCCCCACAACCAGAGCCAGAGCCAGAGCCGAAGCCAGAGCGAGAGTATAATAAAATTTCTCGTCTATTGCCGTGGCCATAAAAGCTGGGCTACATAAACGAGCATTAAACTGCCATCCACTTCAGCACTCGACTCTCGACTGTTTTATTATTTACTAACTATTTTATTTGATTTGATTTAATTTTAGCTGTTGCCATTGCTAGTTTTAAAAGGCCTTAAAGGCTCACCCAATGCCCGCCCACAAAGCCCATTTTTAGTGACATGCCATAAGCTCCAGCTGCACAGGATTATCAATGTCTATGTCTCCTTTTGCAATTTACCAAAAAAAAAAAAACCAAAAAAAAAAAAACGAAGCAATCAAATAAATGCGATGAGCAAGGTTTTTAGCAATAGTTCTAATGGGTTCTACATGGCTTATGCGGTTGACAGCTAAGGGGTTTACGTTACTGCTGCTGCCCCGACTCCTGCTCCGACTCCTGCTCTCCTGCTGTTACGCTCTTTAAGCTGACAGCAAATTTGAAAGTTTCAGTTAGTGCTGCAGAATTCCTTTGTGGCTCTAAACAATAATTTATTTACTCAAGAAAAAGTTCCATATATATATATACAAAATCCAGCTCGATTTTATATTATTTTCTTATTTGTTTCATTTTGTTTTTTGTTGCCTGCTTTCATAAGGTGCTTTGCTATTTCGTTGACTTTGGCGTATTTGCGAGTGGATCAGCTGGCGAATAACAGAGCTCATCCGACTGCTTACACACAGCCAACAAGTCAGTCACTCGAATGAGTTTTGGTGGTGAAGCCATGAAGTCCAGGCGTTGGTTAAGTCCTTTTTGCTGCTGCTGCTGCCGTTAAGCGCTGCTTGAGGGGCTTAGGCGTTGCTAGCCTCCTCCATAAAACTGTCACAATCAAGCATGTGGGTGGCTTATATATATATATATATATATATATATATATTTATCTGTATGTGTGTGTAGCCACAAGCAATTAGCTGTCATGCAGATGGGGAACCAAACAAAAAAAAAAAAAAAAAAAACAAATTGACAGAGAGAAAGAAAAATATGAGAGACAACAGAGGAAGCCGCAAATCAAAAGCAAAAACCAAAAGCAATTGTCAGCCAAATTGGCATTGGCATTGACTGCGTTGAGATTTGATTTATCAACATGTTTCACGTGCGGCACACTGAAATCGCTGGCATTGTCAGCCCAGCTGGGGACCAACAAGAAGTAAAGGCAACCAGCCCCAGCTCCAGTTCCAGCTCCAGCTCCAGCTCCAACTCCTGCTCCAGCCCCGCCTCGCTCAACTTGGGCCCTGGGTCGAGGCAATCACACAAATACGATGCTTTTCGTTTTACGCGTCGCCGCATCGAAATGTGCGTGCCACACACACACACACACACACACACACACAGACACACAGAGAGGCGAGCAAAGTCGAGTGGCAGCTGGAAGTTGGTAGCCCAACTGACGCGTTTCCGTCAAGTGCAACAAGCAGAAGATGAGCAGATGAAGGGAGCCCATGGGGGGAGGGGGTATGCTCAGTCGGCAGTCAGCGTGCGTGGGTTTATTAAAATTTTAATATCAACGGCAAAGACGACAGGCAGCCAAGTAAAAAATGTGTGTGGCGCAAACTTTCCTTTTTTTCTTATTTTTTTTTTTTGTTCGTCTTCTTTGCGCACAGGACGAATGTCGACGCACAAGCAATCAAACCCAGCCCAAAAGACAGACAGTGAAGCAGTCGGGCAGGCAGTCGGGCAGGCAGCATGCCAGCGCTGAGCTGCTTCAATGTGTGCGTAAGAAAATAAGTCATTTTCCCTTAAGGGTAAAGCAACAACGGCAGCTAGCTATAGCACTGTGTTGACTTCGCGCTGCAGCAGCAAATTCATCGATTGAATACAATACAAATATGTCAACGAGCCGCTTGAGATGTCGACGTCTAAAATCTCAGAGAGAAACTTTCAGCTGGCAGACGAAGTCGAAGACGGGTCTTGGCTCATTTCAATGTGCCAATGGTTAGGGCAACGGGTGTGGGGGGAGGGGGGAAAACAGCTCCTGCTGCTGCTGCTGCTGCTGCTCTGGTTGCTTCTAGTCTCGCCTGGCAAAACCAATCAGTCAGCGGAGTGGAGTGGCTTTTGCCGTGGTGTTGAATTACGGGTATTTTGTGTGAATTGAATTTGGCATATGATGGGATAGATGATGGTGGGCAGGTGGCAGGAGGGGGAAGGGAAAAAAAGGAAAAAAAAAAAATAAATATATATATATATAAGAAAACTTGGCCCACACCTTGCAAATTATTTGCAAACGCATTCCATTTGAGTTACTTAGCAGAAGGCGACAGGAAGCAGGCGCCAAGTGACAACCGCCGGCGGCAATCAGCGAGAAGCCCTCACGGCCGTTCGTCAACAAAAATAACAAGCAGGATGTGGATAAGAAGTGAATCAGGCAGATGAGTAGACAGTAGTGGTGGCAGGGGGGGGGGGTGGGCGTGGCATGCGAAGAATTGTTATTTTATGAAATTGCAAACACAATCAAGTTGACAAGCAGCCTTTGTCTTTTATCATGAAGACTTTTCTTTGTCAGCGATGCGAACACACGCTGTGTGAGCGAGTGTGTGTGTGTGTGTGTGTGTGTGTGTGTGCGTCTGGCTGACAAATAAATTGCACTAATGGAGCTGTTAACAGTTTTTGCTTGTGTAAAACTTAAAAACTAAGCACGATAGCAAAAAAAATAAAAATAAAATAAAAATAAAAAGAAAAGAACGTAAAGGATGCTTGTAAAATATATTTGAATTGAGTGCAGGAAACTGGAAAATTGCAAAACAAAAAAAAAAAAAAAAAAGAAAGAAAATTGCAGAAGCAGCAGACGAATGCAAACCAAAAGAAAAACAAGCTGCAGAAAATGCCGAAGCGCTCGTTGAACAACTTGCGCCAAGAAGACAACAATCCGCTTTGGCAACTTGCAACTCGCAACTTGCAACTTGCAACTTGCGGGTCAAGTCATTGTTTTTCGAGCGTGTGCGTGTGTGTGTGTGTGTGGGCAACCAAGTTATTAGATTCATTTCAAGTTGTACGGAAAAGTGCACTCGAAACACGAAGACCTGGAAATGGAAATGGAAATGGAAATGGCGCTGGACAAAGACGAGCGCAAGACTGCGACTATTGCAAACTGAGTCAAAGTAAAATTTGTGGTGCTGTGGTGCAGAGTACAGAAAAAAAAAAAATAGTGAAAAGAGGAAGAAAACTTTCATGAAACACACAGACAGCCAAAAAAAAAAAAAAAAAAAAAATGGAGGAGGAAGGAAAACTGAGGCTGGCGTTGACAACGCAGCAGCAGCAGTTGATAAGATAAAAGCAGCTAAGGGGGTAAGAGGTGCCAGTTGGCTGTGGAGAGGGGTGTTGGAGGCTAGCGCACTACAAACAGAGACCGCAACACTAAAAATGTGGGTAGTTGGTCCGCCGAAACGAGTGTGCGGCACAAAAGAAACCGCAAGCTCAGCAGAAAAGGAGCAAAAATAGAAAAAAGCTAGATGGAAGAAAATAAAATACATGGAAAAAGCAAAAGCACAAAAAGCCCCAATGGAGGCCTTTTTTTTTTGGGTGGCGGTGGGCGTGGTCGAGCCTAGGCAATTGCTCTGTGTTTTTCGGGTGGGAGGCAAGAGATTGCTGTAGTGGAGGCTGGCACTTATTTCAAACAATTAACTTGATATTGTAACGGTCTTTGTAAAAAGGGAAAACGAGCCTCAACTAGAGGTCAGAGTGACAGAAAGAGAGAGAGAGAGACAGTGGAGCAGGAGGAGGAGGAGGAGGTGATGGTGGGCAGCTCGTCTGCTTGGGGTAGCAGCTTGTATGTAGTCTAAATAACAAAGCAGAACTTGGCAGCATGTGGCCAAAAAAAAAAAAAACCAGCAGAGCAATCTACTAGCAGTGGGTGCTAGTGGTTGGGTGGGTGGCTGCTTTTGGTGGTGCCAAAAGAAAAACATAATAAAATCAAACCAAGTATAGCTGTGGCGGTTGCTGCTGCTGCTGTTGCTGCCGTCACACGAAAGTAAAATAAACTGAAAGAAAAACAAAAACTCACGAAAAGCGCTGAAGCGACGCTGTCCACGTTGCAGCAGCCTCCTGCTCCACGGCTCCTGCTCCTGCTTCTGCTGCTGTTGTCTTTTGGAATTGCTATCAGTGTTACAGCTGGCGGCTGTCCTGCTGCCAACAGCAGCAACAGCAACAGCAACAGCAGCAGGCGTCAACTCTTGTGCTACACAACTTGAACACGAAGTTCATCAACTAGCGCGTCGCCTAGCAGCAAGCAGCAGTGGCAGGAGGCGGCAGAGCTCGCCCGCAAATGGCAGCGTCCAAAAGCGTTATTATACTTGTAGTAGCTGCTGCTGTCGCACTTGTTATTGTTGTTGTTGTTGTGTGTTTGTTTGCCAGAAGAATGAATATTGCCCAAGTTAGCTGCGCCGCCCCGAAGCTGTTTGGCTTTGGCCTGACACACACACACACACACACACACACACACAGAGCTCTTGACAAGCACCTGTCCTGGCTGCAAGTTTCTTCTACAACTACAGTTTTCTTCAGCTCTCCCATGACTGCTGTTGTTTGTTTGTCTTATAAATTTACTTACGCTTATTTGCGCTGGAAATGAGCTGGTCCCAAAGTGCAAAGACTCTCACAAAAGAATACAAAGCAAGCGAATGTAAATCTGCCCAAGTTATTTGCGTTGACAAACACACGCAGCGTATGCGCAATAATTTACAAAATTATTGTGCCAAATTGCACGAAAAAAAAAGAAGAGAAGTGAAGAGAAAAGAAAAGAAAAGAAAAGAAAAGAAAGGAATTTCTCCGGCTGTCGCAGATTGACACTGGAAATGCTTTTTATATGATTAGTTGACAGAGCCACGAGGCAACAGCTGCAAAACAACTAAAAATGGCAAAAAAAAAAAAAAAAAACCAAAAACAATACTCAAGAATGCGGAAGAAAAAATAAAATTTATTTTAAAAGTGAAAAAGCTCAACAAAAAAAATGAAAAATGAAAAAGAAAAATGGAAAACATCAGCAAACAAAAAGCCAGCAGAAGGCAAATATTTGATGTTACCCAACGGCAGGGGGGCAACTGAAGTGCATTAACAATGTGTGTAAAGCCAAACAATAATAATAATAAACAATCTTTCGTTAGCGAGCAACTGAAGAGGGCGCACGAACGCATTACAAAATGAAAAGGAATTCTCTTTTGGGTCGAAAAGGTTTCATTGCTTGGCCAAAAATAGAAAAGTGTTGAGATTTTGCAGAGCAACTGAGTTGATTTGTGTGCAAGAGTAAAAATGAAATATGGCAGATGATTTTATGGAAACTTTATATGAAAAACTATCGAAGAATTGTTGTGGATTTTATTTTATGTGTGAGAAGCAGATAGAAAAGAAAAATGCTCATTTATGCTGGGCTCTCAGAAAACTCCATTCGATTTTCTACATTCTGCTGTTATTATAAAAATATATATAAAAAAAATATATCTATAGCTTAAAAAAATGTAACTCAAAATCATTAAAAAACTATTATCTAAATTGTAAAAAGTATTGAAATCATTTCTGTAGAAAAACACACAAATGATCTATAAAAAAAAAGAAAAGAAAATATTTGTGTTTATTAAATAAAATTTAAAGTTATTTCTTTGAATAAAATTTAGTATTCTATTAAATACTTATAGATATTTTATTATTATTGACATAGTGGAAAAAAAAATAATAATAATAATAAATAAATAAATAATTAAATAATACTTAAAAAAATGTAAAAAACATATACATAAATAATTTTTTGTTAAATAAATAAATAAATAATGATATAAATAAGTAAATAAAAAAAAATAAATAATATATATAAAAATAAATAAATAACAAAAATTTAATTGAAACTCAGCTCTTAAAAATAATTAATATAAACATTTAAATACATTTTGTTAAATAAATAAATAATTAGATAAATAATTAAATAAATAAATAAATAAATAATATATATGTAACTAAATAAATAACAAAAATTTAATTAAAATTCAATTCTGAAAAATAATTAATATACATATAAATACATTATTTTAATAAATAAATAATTAAATAAAAAAAAATAAATAAATAATATATATCTAAATAAATAAATAAACTTTAAATGAAAATTCAATTAAATAATTAAAATAAAAAATAATTTAAATATATTCAAACTCTGTTAACACTTTAAACACTTTTCCATTTATCTCTGGCATTTTTTTCTTAGTCTATCGTGAGCTCTGCTTAATAAACTCTGTTAAATTCTTGCCAACTGTGTTAATAGTGCTGAAAATCTTCTAAAGATGTATAAAAAAAAAAAAAACTGTATGTTCTGCAGGATATACGAATGGCCTATGTCAAGCTTAGATAAGAGTTATAGTCGAAAGCCATAAAAAAAGCTAACTCGTATATATATACATTTTTTTTTTTTTTTTTTGCAGAGCGTTGATTACGGCATATTTACGCGTTGGCCATAAAAAACGTTTACTATGAATTGCGACTGTAAACTAAGCTCAATTTGTCAATTTGACAATTTGGCTGGCTTTTTTTTTATGATTTTGCGCGCGTTTTAATAAACATTTCAGTGCGTTGCTCTCAGTCGATTTCATTTGCTTCGTTTCTATTTAACGAATAATAAAAAAAAAAAAGAAAATAATTTGATTGCAAAGCTAAACAGAAATGAAGCGCATTTTACAACTGGCTCGGGCACGGGCTCAGGCACGGGCTCGGGCACGGGCACTATCTACTGTGCTGAATCGCCAATCAATGATTGTGCGCACAGGATTTTTGCTTATTTTCAATTCGCAATTCGTTTGTTTGATTCCTGTTGCCGCCTGCTGCCTGCTGACTGCCGCGTGCTGTACCACATCCTGCTTGGCCCGTTTTTGTGCACAGGAAATGTTAAATGATAATGCGCGGCACGCATAAAATGCAGTTGCAGTTGCAGTTGCAGTTGCTGTTGCAGTTGCTTCAAATGCGCTCCCTGTTGGCCCTTTGGCCCCCTTTGGTTGCTGCTATTGTTGTTGTCGCTCTGCGCTGTGCGTCACACTCACATTACGTATACGTAATTTTTATTGCGTATACGTAATGCATTTTGATTTTCAGGACAACAGCACACGAGGCCAAAGGGTGGATAACAATTTAAATCATGGGCGGTCATTTACGTGCACGCCATGGCAAAATGCATTGCAAATGTGCGGCTCTGCTTTGTCTCTGTGTGTGTGTGTGGGTGTGTGCGGGTGTGTGTGTGTGTGTGTGTGTCTGTGTGAATGCGAATGCGAATGTGTTGTCTACTTTACGGCGCGTGGCCGTTATTTCCGCTTTACGCGCTGCCACTAATAAAAATCGTTTAAAAAACCGCATGACAGCAGCAGCGGCAGCAACGTTAAATAATAACAATCATGTGTAAATTTTTGCAGCGCATTGCAAAGCCAGCTCACTTCTCCTCACTCCTCACTCCCTTGCATTTCTCACCCCCTGCTGCTGCTGCTGCTGCTGCTGCTGCATTGCCATGCTCTGCTGTCCCGACAGATTTATGTGCCCCGACAACTTCAAACTGCAACGTGGCGTAATAAATCTCAGCTTCAAGAGTTGCAACCAGCACCTCACTCCCTCTCTCTCTCTCTCTCTCTCTCTCTCTCTCTCTCTCACTTACTCACTCAGCTCTATCTCTCAGTGAGTGTCTTGCAGCTGCATTGCTGGCTAAGCTTATTTGTCCCACTGTCTGTCCGTCTGTCTGTCCATTCGTTCGTCGTCTTCCTTTGTCTTCCATTACTAAAATTAAAATCGCAGGCAAACGCGTTTGGCGCGATTCTATTACCAAAAGTGACTCACACTACGCTTGAAGCAGGGAAGAAAACAAAAAAAAAAAAAAAACAGAAATGTGGCTCAAATATTTTGCTCTCCACTATCTGTTTTTTTTTTTGCTCTTCTTCTTTTACTTTGCTTTGCTTCGTGCTTGTTCTGCTTCTGCTTCTTCTTGAAGGCTTTTACACTTTTAAACGTCGCATTATTTCCGCTGCTTTTAGTCTGTCTGGCAGATCTCCCGCTCTCTCTCACTCTCTCTCTCACTCTCTCTATGTGTGTGTGTGTTTGTGTGATTTTTCGTCTTGTCTTTGGATAAACGAAAAATACGTTAAATTAAATTATGATTTCAGTCGTCGCCCTCCCCCCGCCAATGCTTCACAGTTGCCCTCCATCTAATCGCACGTCTGCTTTCTCTGTTTTCGTATTCGTTAAATTCATTTTGGCGCGTTTTCTCAGCTTTTTTTTGCTTTTTTTTCTTGTTTTTTTGAGTATTATTTTAATGCTCTAGTTGAGCAGAGTGTATTAGTTTTATTGTGCATTTCGTTATGGAATTAAAGCTACGATGCATTTGAAGAGCTGTGTCAATATGCTTCTGTCTCTATGTGAACTTGAAACTATTCTCATTGAGGTTTTTATATATTCATATTTATTTATGCTTTATCTTAAGCTTAAGTGAATCTCGTCTCATTTTACTTCATGCTATATTTATATATATATATATATATATTTTTTTTTTTTTAATATTTATATCTCTCATTGTAGTCTATCTATAAATATAGATATATATATATATATTTTTTTTTTTATTTTCTTTTTTTCTTTTATCCATATTTATATATATATATTTTTTTTAATATTTAAATACTTCCAAAATAATAATATTTGCTTATTTCTATGTGAAGCTCTTCACATTGAGTTCGCTCAAGATTCAGATTGCCTTTTAAATGAACTTTTATCTTTGGCTATCTTAGTCTAGTTATTTCTTTCTTTAATCTATATCTTTATCTTTCTTAATTTTTATATATTAAATAAAATATATCTACTAGCTGTTTCCATATGCCAATTCAGCTAACATTGACTCCTCTAGGCTCAATCTTTTACTCTCTAAACTTTTCTAGCCCAGCATCACTTCAGAGTATTTCATCTTTGCCATGCTATTTTCCCCTCTCTATCTCTCTCTCTCTCTCTCTCTTTCTCTATCATTTTTTTTTTTTCAGTTTATGCCAAAGTATTTGCTAGCGCACGTTTCGGTCGCGTTTTGTCCCTGCAGTCAGTCAGTCACTTAGTCAGTCAGTTAGTCAACACAGACGACCGCATCGAGGCGTGTTGTTGTTGTTGTTGTTGTTGTTGTTGTTGTTGTTGTTGTTGTTTTGTTGCTGGTGTTGGTGTTGCTGGCAAACGGCATCTGGAATCTGAAATCTGAAATCTGGAATCTGGCAGCACAAACGCTCAACGCTTCATCCCACCATCCATCCCTCCATCCCTCATGGCACCCCCCTCCCCTTAATTCCCTTTGCTGCGCAAAATTTTGTTATGCGGCTGCAAATCTTCAACAATTGCCCTGATTTATAATTTCTGCTTAGCAATGCAAAATACTTGAGCCGCAATAGGCGGTATGGCTGGCTGGCTATGAGAGTGAGCATGGAGTGGGTGAGTGTGAGTGTGAGTGGCGAGTGTGAGTGCGAGTGTGAGTGCGAGCTGCCAGCTGCTGTCGCATGTGTTGGCTTAGCATACAAATATTTTGCTGTTTGTTTGCTTTAGTGCGCATAAATGGCAAAAGCAAGCCAAGAGGTTGGCGGGTCTGTGTGTGTTGGCAGTGCGGAAGAAATGTGATGAGTACGTTGACAAGAGAGCTGCCTAACCGCCATCTACCAACACACACACTCATACACACTCATACACTTGCCACGCCCACGCAGTGTCATGCATAATCCTGGCAGCCGCCTGCTGCTGCATCAGCCATACGTCTCCGGCTCGTCATATTGTGGCGGGTAGTGCGCTTATGCATAATTTAGCCGCTTGTCAGGGCACAGCGAGCGACAGAGTCACAGAGAGAGAGAGAGAGAGAGAGAGAGAGAGAGAGAGATGAAGAGAGCGGAAGCTCTAAAGATATGTCAGAGCTAAAAAGCCTAGCCAAAGTCACAGGGCACAAGCCTCAGCCTCAACTAGTCAAGTTCACAATTTGCTTTTCACAAAAAAAAAAAAAATATTTTCACAGCATTCACAAGAAGAAAAACCGTTTGACATGCTGATGTAATATAATGATGTATAAAAATAATAGATATATGTATAAGATTTATGTATATGTAAGCTAGGTATATTCTCAAGAATTTCATTTAAATAATATAATCTATCTATATCTATTTATGTATATATCTTTCTAATAATAGATATATGTATAAGAGTTATGTATATATAAGTTAGGTATATCCTCAAGAATTCGATTTAACCTTAGCTTTCAATTACAAAAATTGATTGAGCTATGCCCACATATACTAATTAATAGCTAGTGCAGGTATTTCTAGTCGGGCACGCCCCAAAGCACTTTTATTTGCTATTGCCAAAGATATTCAGCAACACTTTCAGTGAAATTTTGCAATTTAATTACGGCTTATTGTAAGCAAATAGAGGGTGTTGGAGCTAGAGCGAGAGAGAGAAAGGCAAAGAGAGAGTGAAAGAGAGAGAGAGAGAGAGAGAGAGGTAGTCATTGCCTTGCTAAATACCATATCTAGTCCTGCGCTGCTTAAGGTCAGCTTTGCCAAGACAAATATTTGAATTTCATGTATTTTAATTGCACGTTTCGTGAGCTGTCGTGTCTTTGGGTTATTAGTGAGCGAATTTCCTTAAAGTATATATAAAAAGAGAGAGTGTGTGAGAGAGAGAGAGATAGTGTGCGAGTGAGAGAGCTCAAGTTGTTCTTTAGATTGGATCGCCTGCTCATGTTGTTGACTGATTGCTTTGACGGCGCCCAAGACAAAAGGCAAAAGCAAAAGCACAGAACAAAACTAAACACAGAAATTCGTGCGCCATAAATTAAAGTAGTTTTAAGTTTTATTCTCTCTCTCTCTCTCACACACACACACACTCTCTTTAACTCACTCTCCCTGTCTCTGTCTCTCTGGCTTTGGTTTTGGGTTTCGTTTTAGGTTTTTAGCAATTCTGGTACCGCCCGCTGGTTTTTGCCTGGTTTTACCCTAAAAATAGATACACAAATGTGTTTTAATGGTCGCTTTTTGCTCGCGTTTTCCTTTCGACTCGTCCTTCGCATTCGCATTGCGTCCCAATCTCTGCGCTTTGTTATGCCGTCTGTCGTTTTTCTATGTGACTGAATTTATTTGCTTATACACGCTCTCGCTCTCGCTCTCTCTCTATACCTCTCTCTCTCTCTCTCTTTCTCTCTTTCTCTCTATCTCTATCTATCTTACTCCCTTAGCTATTATATCTTTGTGCGTGTTTGACTGCCATTCGCCAAAAAGTTTTCTGGCCGCTTTTTCAGAGTCTCGAGTTTTGGGTCGGCTGCCGCTGCCGCTGCCGCTGCTGCTGCTGCAGCTGCTTGAGTCCTGCTGTGGGGCGGCAAATGGTTTTGATTTGATTAATGAATGTTCTAATTAAGCAAAACCGTCACCTAAGCCCGTTCAGCTGCCGTTTGACCTTGGCCAAATAACAAAAATCTAACCGAACAAACAGCCACACACACACACACACACACACACACACACACACACACACACACACACGCTTGAATTGGTTTTTCTGTTTCTGTGTTGAGCTTCCAACTACTACTAGCTATATCAACTCTCTATTAACCATAGAGTTTTGGTTCGGTTCACGTTTGTTTGCGGCCGGCATGAAAGACAAATTATTTTGGCCAAGTTCAGGAATTTCATTTTGTTTCCACACCTCCAATCCCACGTGACGCTACATTTGCTTTTGTGCGTTTCGTTGCTGCAAGTGATTAGCGTTAAATGAAAGTCGAGCTCAACGGAGCTCGTTGGACGATGCGTAGCACTAAAACTTTATCGAAATTGACTCCAAATTGTTTTTCGTACAATCCACAGCTAGCATACCCTACCCCCCCCCCCCCTTCCCCCACGATGCACGTTCAGTGATTGTCTTGGGCCACAAATTTCAATTATATGCCCAGCTCAGCAGCTCTAAGCACCTGGCTATGCTTGCGATAATTACGTAATGGCCATTGCCTAATGATGATTGGGCTGCCGTTGTTGAAGTTTATGAGCATAGTAATTGCCATAAGTGTAACTGCCTTGGCCCAAACTCCTAACTGACTGCAATGCTAGGTTGCCTGCCTGCCACGCCTTCTTCCCTGACCAACTCTCTCTCTCTCTCTCTCTCTCTCTCTCTCTCTCTCTCTCTCTCTGTCTGCACTCAGCTATGCAAATTTAAAACTTTAAGCACAAGTTGCTGCTGCTGCTGCTGCTGCTGTTGCTGCTGCTGCTCCTGCTCCTGCTGCTGCTGCTGCTGCTGTCCCGTTTGTCCTGTTTGTCCCGTCTGCCATATAAATTTAAACAATGTTGAAAACATGCTGCCTTGGCACTTTTTAACCACGCGCCACACACACACACACACATGCGTACAGCGCCAAGCAGCATTTATGCTGCACACAATTTACATACACATGCTTCAGGCCAGTGCTTCTGTGTGTGTGTGTGTGTGTGTATTTAATGTCGAAATTATGGACGACAATTTTAATGACAATTCAACTTAACATTAGAACGACAACAACAATGTCGACATGCGACCAGCAACAGCAGCAACAGCAGCAGCAGCAGCAGCAACATGCGCAGACTTTGCTGGTCGTTAGTCGCTGCAACAACAACAACAACAACAACAACAACAACAACAATGACTTGGCTTGGCAGGCAGCATCAACGGCAGCAAAACAGTTTCCGCATCCGCCAGCCGCCATTGTGCCAGGATGCCAATGCCATGCACACACACACACACACACACACACGCACACACATGTTGAGCATGCTGCTGTCGACGACAATGCGTGTGAGTTAAATGTATGCGCATAAATTAATAATTAATTACACAGAATTACATTTCGGGCTTGTTGTATAATATTCATTATTGTTATGCATAAATAAGGAGACACACACACAGAGAGAGATAGAGATGGGGAGAGAGAGAGAGGAGGGGGAGCGTGAATGAGTGAGTGCGAGAGCGAATCAGTCCAGCTGGCAGTCAATTTGTGAGCGATGCGCCATTTTAGTTTGTGTTTAGTTTGTGCAGCAGCTCATTAAAATGCCAGCAGAGAAAGCTGCCTCAACTCTTTTTTTCTCTATTTGCATTTCTCTTTTGCTTTTTATTAGTTTTTTTTTTCTTTTGCCTGTGGCTCACACATACACACACACACGCGCGCATCAATCTTGAAATGTATTTATGCTGTGCTCGTAATATATTTCATTTGATTTACAAGCTCTGTCCGAGTCGGCAGCAGCAGCAGCAGCAGCAGCAGCAACAGGACGACTGACAGGACACACGATTTGCATTCCTTTTGATGGCGCTGGCTCCCTGGGGCATATTCAAATGCTGATTTGCTCACAACTACAACTACACACACACACACACATTTATATAGCTCTCTGTGTGTGTGTGTGTGTGTGTGTGGCAGGAAGCCCATTATCCCTTGTCAGTGGCACAAACGTGTTTATTGGCTCAGCACAAGGACACATTGCCGCATAAATATCAACGAAATTAAGGCGCAAAATATTTGCCAGAGCAATAAATCAACAGTGTGTGCGTGTGTGTGCGAAGGAAATTGACCAAAAAGTATTAGTAAAGGAAATTGCACAAATTTTCGGTCAAGCAACTGTGGCTCTGTCCCTTCAGACAGCAGACAGAGCTAACTGAGCTCAGCTCAACGATAGCTCCCTCTCTCTCTCTGTCTCTCTCTCTCTCTCTTTGCCCAGCTCGCTGTGTGGTCATTTTAATTGAAAGCAAGACAAAAGCACAATGGCATTGATGGAGCATATCGAATATGCATAGGCAGCAGCAATACACACACGAGTAACCACACACATCATCGGAGATAAACATAGACAGGCTGGCCAGACAGCTGAAGCGGGTCACAAAATAGAATCGATCCTTGTTGTAGGCCTTTATCGCTATTGTTGTGCATTACACATTACATATAAGCCACGTGTGCATGTGTGTGTGTGTGTGAGTTTTTGTCAAACTTTTCCTTCATTCACTGCTCATATTTCAAATGGCGCCTCGCGCTCATAAGTATGCAACACTTTTTCCCACGGGCCAACGGCGACCCTTCCCTGCCGCCTGGCAGCCATTTTGTAAAATTTGCATGGATAATTTGTCACTTTGAATGATGTTGAAGCTTTCTGAGTGGGTTAGACAACTACGCCCCAGCCCCCAGTCGTCACTCTCCCTCTCTCTCTCTCTCACTCTGCCGCATTCAAAAATGCTTGCGGGAAGTGCGGCAAATGTTACAAATTGTTGTCAGCCCGGCGAATGGCGGGGGCAGCAACAGAGGCTGGGATTGCTGGAATTGGCAGGATGTAATGAAGTTGAATGTGTGTGTGTGTGTGTGTGTGTGTGTAAATGCCTTGTGTCGCATCAAATTTTGGGCATACACTAACGCACACACACACACACACACAGAGAGAGAGAGCGTCGCACGCATAGCATACATAACATAACATAATAGGTACATGAAGAGTTTTTTGTGGAAAAACAACTTTAATAAACCCGCTTGCCCGACTAATTTGACAATAAAAACCAAATGCTTTGGGAACTGCACTAAGTAGGGGTTGCCTGCCAAGCACGACAAGAGGAAAAAAAAAATAAATAAAAAATAAACAGAACAGAAAAAGAAAAAGGGACAAAGGACTTAGGCACTGAGCGGGAGTGGAGCGGGCTCTAGCCTACCCTTTTTATGGCCTACATGCGCCGCGTTGCTAACAGGTTTAAAAATTACATTTAATGACAATTGGCGCAACCCGAAAACCTTTCCAGCCCCATCCATGAAAAGCCCATGGCCGCAATCAGATATACAAATTTAAGAGTGAGTAACATGGCAGAGGGACATGTGTAGATGCTGAATGGCTGGCAAAAGTTGGCTGGCTGGCTGGCTGGCTGACTGGCTGGCTGGCTGACTGGCAATGGCAATGGCAATGGCATTCTCGACAGGTTCGCGCAATTTCCAGCCAAGTTGCTCCCATTAGCCACATAATTTTAAGTGTGTGCGTGGCGCGGCTTTTCGAACGAGTGCTGCCGTCGGAGGTGGAGTAGAACGAGCTCATTTAATATTAAAAGGATTTATGAGACATTTTCCTTTCATTTTGACAACGCAAAAGGACGCACGGACGCACGGAAGGAACGGGCGGAACGGACGGAACGGACGGAACGGTTGGAGCGTTTCAATGGCGAATGGCGAATGGCAAATGAAAATTTCTCTCGTGCCGTTGATGAAATTTTCGCTTAACAGAATTTGTGACGCTTCGCGTGGCGCCGTTGCCTACGCTCGGTTAAAGGGTTTTACTTTTTAGTCTCAGTTCCACTTTAGCACCAGCTCTCCGTCCGTCCATCCGCTCTGCCTTCGTCGCTGCTATTGTTGTGCGCAGCGTGGCAACTTTTGCGCTGGTTTAGCTTACGCCTGGGAATTATTTGAGTGCTTTTTGCAGGCGCACCCCCCCGTTGCCCACCCCGTCGCACTCCTCCTATACTTAACCCTCGTTACTCCCACCAGTCAACATCCCTATCGCGATCCTAAGCGTGTGAAAGTGCAGACGCCGACAACCGCTGAATGTATCAAATAAAAGCCTGCTTTCAATGTATATATATATATATGTGTGTGTGTGTGTGTGTGTGTGTGAATTTTGACAGATTTGAAAATTATTATGCAAAATGAATAATTTAGTTGAAAGTGTTAAATTGATTTTGCCCTTTTACAACACACAACGTCCCCAACATCGGAGATGAAGGCAATGCTGTCTTGATTGTCAGCGCTGATGGGCATTTCCAGACAGACTCCACTGACAACCCTCACCTGACGGCAGGCCATTAAAAGCAGCTTAAGGGGTTGCAAATCATAGTGAACTCTATACGATACTCAAGTCAAAAAATATTGCATACGCAGTTACCAAATTTATGCCGTTAAACCCATGTTATAGAGCTACTTAACTAAAAAGTGGGAGGGTTGAAGAACTTCAAAGGGATGGAGAGTTTTCCCATGTTGTCTTTGACACTCTTATATTATTTAATATGTTAGCTGAGCTGTGCTTGATGTATTTTAATTTGTTTATGAAAGTCAGTTCTATAAGGTCTAAAGGAACATTACAGCAAGGTAGTTGGGTCTATGAAGACTAGGTCTATGAAGACTAAAGGAAAATTTCTGCCTAGAAAGTTGAGTCTGTGAAGAGAATAGTAGTTAGGACCTAGAACTCTTTCATTCCTTCAGTCTCCTTCTATTTTACTGTCTCCTTCTCTCTTTATTTCTGACTGTATTTATCTTTCTCTCTCTCTCTCTCTGTCTGTTTCCCTCTCCTCAAATTTCTCTCAATCTTGAGAAATTCCTATTGTCGTTTATATTTTACTGTTTCCTTCTCTTTCTCTCTCTCCCGTAGTTAGGACATTCCTTCAGTTCGTTCATTCCTTTAGTCTCCTTCTATTTTACTATCTCCTTTTCTCTCGCTTTTTCTCTCTCTCTCTCTCTCTCTCTCTCTCTCTATCTCTTTGCTTAACTCTCCTCCTTTTGCTCTCAATCTTGTGAAATTCGAGCTGCTAACTTTTATTATCCCAAGACCGTAGCTCTTTCCACCTCATATAGATATTCTCAAACGAATTTTTTTCTTCTCTTCTCTTCTGTTCTCTCTCTTTTTTTCTCTCTCTCTATATATATCTCTCTCTCCTCTCACTCTTGAGAAAATCCTATTGTAGTTTCCTCACATATTCCAGCTGCTAACTTCTACTAGTTCCAATCCCATAGCTCTTTCTATCTCCTACCGATTTTCCCAATCGAATTTCCTTAGCTTATCTGATTTTCTACCTAATTTTTCCCTTATAGCAATATAACTCTCTTCTAAGCACTTCCGCAAACTTTGACAGAGCTTCAAACCAACTTTGCCTTTGACTTGTCTCACTCGCCAGATTAATTTCCCTGCTCGATTGCTAACACTTAGCTAAAGTCAAGCATTTCGTATGCTCCATTCGTTTAGGAAGTCCATTTCTTTAGCTGTAAGCAACACCTTTTCCTAATCAGACTGTGGGCAATTGCGCGTAGTTAGTTTTTGATAGTTGAGTACAATTTTCTTCGGTCATTCGATTTCTTTGTTTCTTGTAACATGTTCCAGGGCCACGCCCACTTCAGCTTGGCTGGTTACACATCAGCTTAACGCCCATGTCTGACGTCATTTGTCAAAACTTAGCCAAGTGCGGGAGACATCCAAACCTTTTACCAGATAGATACAGATACACACACACACATTTGTACCTCTTCCACCTTTCACCTACCAACACATCCCCCCAGCCCCTTGTCTTCAATGTATGTGTGGCCGTAGCCGTGGCTAATATTGACATTCCTAATCTGTGCAGCGCTGTGTGTTGGCCGTTAAAATGCCGTGTCACATCGTTAGTATGCGTGTGTGGTTCCATTTGTTGAGGTCGCCTTGGCCTGATCAGCTCGTTCGGCTCTGGACTCTGGGGGTTTGGGGATTTGGGATTGGGGCATTTCGAATTGAGTTCCGTCAGCTCGCCTTTGTATTTCTCATTTGTTGGCTTCTGGGTGTGTTTTGTTTTTGATTCATGCCGCGCTATCAGCACTGGGCGTGTTTCCAACAAATATACAAATACATATATATAAATTTATATATATATATATATAGATGTGTCTTTGATGATGACATTGCAAAGTCAAGCCAGCGGGCAGTTTATTAGTTTAAGTAGCTGCCTCATTGGCAGTGATTAGCGCTGGAGTCAAGCAAAGTAACAAAGTGCTGGCGGCCACTGTTTTTGGTATTGCTTTTTAACAACGCTGCAATTTTGTGCGTCATCTCGAATGGCCGAGACGGGTAGCTGGAGTTTCGAGTTTGAGTTTCGAGCTGTGAATCGGAAATCGCGAGCCGTGTGTCTGGACGTCATGTTGTTACTTTCTTGCAGCGCACTCAACTTGACGGTTTTTGTTTGTTCTTGGTTTTTCTCTTTTGCTGCAAATTGTTAGCAGCTCGCCCGCAGCGAGCCAGGCCCAGACCCAGACCTCGCGATACAGACTCAGATCCACAACCCAGACCCAGACCCCAGACCGAGACCAAGACCTCTGGCGTGTATTTGCCCAACCTGTGTAAAGTGCAGCGCAGACAAATACACACACACACACACACACATAGAGAGTGAGAGAGAGAGAGAGAGTGAGAGAGTGTGACTCTAGGGCTGACGGCCAAGCTGGCAGCCCGGCAGAAACACGGGCCAAAAGCGATTTGCCTTGCCAAAAGCTGCATGACTAACTTTGTAGTTGTACCTCGCTCGCTCTCGTTGCCTCTCTCACTCTCTTTCGCTCTCTCCTTCGCTCTCTCTCTCACACACACACACACACTGTGCTGCTGGTGCGACAACACAAGTGTTTTAATTTTACGACATTGTATGAATTTTACTGCTGGCACAGCAGAAACATCAGCACCGCTGTTACATATCGTTAGCTTCCTTAACGGACGTATCCCACATCTTGCAACCGTCTGTTGCCACGCCTCCCAAGCCTCCCAAGCCCCCCAAACCACTCGACCGCCTCTATCTACCTCTTCGCTCTGTAGCCCTGCAGCCTGTTGTCTGTGTGCTCATAAATTGCAGCTAGCAAGCTTCAGTGCAATCAACGTCATCAGCTTCATCCGGCCCTACAGCTGCAACAAAAAACCCATGAAAACCATGGGCCCAAAAAAGAATCCCTGAAAAAAAAAAAATAAAAAAATAAAAATAAAAATGAAAAAAATCGTATAAAATGTGTTTAAAAACCGCAAAAATTTCGAAACCAACTACCAAAAGTGGAAGAGGAAAAAAAATGTTTAACGAACCCCGTCTTAACTATAGGGTTCATCAAGTGAATCATTCGATTCATTATCAATTGAACTTGATTTCTAATTGAGCTGAACAAGCTGCAAGTGAGCAGTGAATGGAACTAGTTATTGAACTAGTATGATTCAGTAACAAAATATTTCTATCATAGTAGAAAAATATTGCTAAAATTAAATGAACCAGTTCATGGTACGAGTTCATGACAAGATTTTTTATTATTGTAAAAAATAATGTTTAAACAGAAGATTAACCAATTGAGAATCGAGCTATATTTAAAGCTATTTAAAAAAAAAAAAAATAAAAATAAAAATAAATAATAATAATAATAATAATAATAATAATAATAATAATAATAATAATAATAATAATAATAATAATAATAATAATAATAATAATAATAAAATAATAATAATAATAATAATAAAAACTAAAAATAATAATAATAATAAAAACTCATAATAATAATAATAATAATAAATAAATATTTGCTAAAAAAAAAATTAATCACTTTCTGAATCAGTCAGCTTTTTTTACTCTAATAAATATTTTTAAACATTAACTAAAATTCTATTCAAAAATTTGAACAATTTTCATAAATATGAATGTTATTTAACAAAAAAAAATAAAATTAAATTTTGAAAATAATAAAAAAATAAAATAAAATTATTTTATTTAAGTCTTAATTTCTTGCATTAAATTTTGAAACAGTTCCGCGAACTTGTTCGCATCGTTGGTGTAATTGCAACATTAGCAATTGTAAATTTCTATAAGTATTCCGATTAAACAAAACGATTTTTAAGCAACTCAAAAGAAAACTGCTAGCTGTTCCGCAAATGAACCAGTTCTCTCGGAACTTGGCTAACAAACTATGCTGGCAAATCGTTTGCTCCACTGTCGCTTAACTGCCGTCACTTAACGTTAACAGTTTACGCTTGCCTGCGGGCTAAAAAGGCTGGCGTTGCAATACACACACACACACACACACACACACACACACACACACACACACACACACATACATACACATGCATACATATAGAGAGAGCCGTGTGCGCTTGCATGTGCTCGGCACTCTTTGGCGCGCCATCATTTTTGGTGCTGCTGTTGCGCTAACTGCGTAAAGTTGGCACTTGAAACTGTCAGCTTAAATATGCCAGCTGCACACACACACACACACACACACACACACACACACACGCATGCACATGTGCACACATGCACATGTGCGGCTACTACATAAAGTGCACAAAATGGTCGACGCATAGCGAAAGTTGTTGCCGTAAGTTACAGAAGCAGCGACTCTTACGGCTCCGCGCAGTCTGGCGGGCCATAACTTTGGGTAACATGGGTTACCCCCATCGCCACCTAACCCTCGTTTTGTCATGCCCCTGATCCAATTTACGCTTCGCCTCGTCCTTGCAAGTTACCATAAATGCATTTTTAAATGCCAGACTACAGCTAAATTAAGCAACATTTGCCACTTGCGCACTTTAAGCGCTCATTCGTTCGTTCATTTATGCTGATACTTTATCACAATTTCAGTATCTCTCGATCTCTCACTCTCTTACTCATTGCCTGTCTCTCTCTCTCTCTCTAACTATTTTGTTGCAGATGGTGACGAGAACGAAGAAAATCTTTGTGGGCGGCCTCTCGGCGCCCACCACGCTAGAGGATGTCAAAAGCTACTTTGAACAGTTTGGTCCGGTAAGTAAAAAAAAAACCCAAAATAAAATAATAAAAAAAATTAAAATTGGAATAAATATAAGCGAACTAGTTCTTTTGTACAAGCAACGTCTGCCAACTTGCCAAATAATAATAATGAAAATGAAAAATCTGAATGACAGTTGCCGAAAAACGAATCATGCAATTTATGCGCACTGCGCGTGTTTCCCCCATAGACTTCAGATATATATATGTATATACTATATATTGTATATTGTATATATGTATGTGCTGAGCAATGACACCTTCACTGGCTGCCACTTGCCAGCGTTTGTTTGATCAATAAAAATGCCAAAAAAAAGAGGAAGTATATATATATATATATATATATGTATATTCGTGGCAAATTCAATCTTGACAAGTACTGCAAGGCACAGACGTTGCAGCGCCTACTAACCCTTCACTCAAAACAATTTATCCAAAAAAAAGAATGCTCTATAGCAACAAGCACAAACTCCACTTAAACAGCAGCTCACACACACACACACACACACACGCACACTCTGTGCATGTGTTTGCGGCTGAGTGCTGTTCGAGTGCTCTTTAAGTTCTCCATTCAGTCAGGCAGGTATAGGCAGCTATAGTCAGGTAGTAGTGGGTGGGGCACGCCCCATCTTGTTATAGCGCACAAAACAAATTTTTAGCACGAGTACAAAAAAAAAAAAAAATATAAAGAAAAAAAAAATTTGTTGTGTTCTCTTGATTGCGATACTAAACGAAAATCGATTTGTTTCGACGCTCTTCGATTTTAATGAGCGACTAGATGCTTCAGACTGCAACGAGCGCTGTTTGTGCATGTATGTGCCAGGCCGAGGCAGAGCTGAGGATTTCATTAACGATATGCAAAATATTTGCTTAAACCTTATCCAGCAAAGCTCTGCGTGCATGCTTAAACATAAATCTTTAATAAGGATAAGACAAAATGAACGAACGAACTCTGGCAAATTGCTGTTGCAGACGGAAGATGCGAAGAAGCTGCATTAAGATTTGCTTAAGATTGTCATTTAAATAGTCACATTAAATGGAATTGCACTAGAGAAAGCATTAAAGCTGACTGTGCTTGTATAAAATAGAATTAAAAAAAAAAAAAAGGCCTTATTCAATTAGAACTAAAATTACAGCAGATAAATCTAAAAATTTCAGATTTCATTTTGAGTTCATTTCAATTAAATAAGAACAGAATATTGTAAGAATATAAATAATTAAAAATACTTAATTGCTGCTTCAATGTGCTATAAAAGCTTTTAAGGCAAACAAAAAGCTTTACTCTAGACATGCAAAGCTCATTGACTATTCAAGTTTTCAGTTGACTAACAAAGCTTTTGTTTGAGCTAACCTATATACAAAGCTTTCACTTTAATCTCAAATATTACATGTGCTTTTTGTAGCTTTATTTTCGGCTGCGCTTTAAGCCACAATCATCGCGTTTAACATACAACAAATGATGCTAAAAGTTTTCATGCGCTTTTGAAACTTCAATTAAATATTTGATAAGAACATTTTGACGTTAATCAACTTTTATAATTGCTTTGCACTTTTAAATTGGCTGTTGGCCACCTGAAAAAATGGCATCTATCACTGCTGGCATTTATTTTTCTTCGTTTTTTTTTTTTCGTGCGACAAGCCAAACAAAAAATTACATTATGAAATGGAGAATGGAAAACTCGGCGCGCTCAACGAAATTTTCGCGCATAAAGCCGCAATTTATTCTCATTTTTTTCTGCTGCTGCTGCTGCTCCCTACTGCTGCTGCTCCTGCTGCTGTTGTTGTTGTTGTTTCGCATAGCTTTGGCAATATTCATTGTTTTGTCATTTAATGCTGCCCCACATTCTGCAAAAAAAAAAAGAAAAAAACTCTCAGCGGATTTGGAAACTTCACTCAACGGCCAGGTGAAAAGCTGCAGCAGATTTGCGAGTGGAACATTGAGGAGCGGGGCGAGGGCGAGGGCGTGGGCAGCCTCCTGATAATTGACACAAATTGGCGCAACTTTTTGTCAGCTCTTCAAACCGCCAGCACGTCAACTGGCATTTGCGATGGCTCATTGCGCCCGCGCCCACGTCACGTCGATAATGCGAATATAATGACGATGCCCCACAACTTGCAGCACAAGCACAGGCGCCCCCCCCCCCCCCCTCCAGCTGGTAGCGTTGCCACCATTCATGCCACATAAACGCCCATCAATCAAATCAGCGCTGCGCAAAATGCTTTTAAGTAATTTTCATCATAACTGCGAATGAAGCTGTCAAAATCCATAACGATCAAATAGTTGAAATACCTAGCCAAAAGATATTGCCTAGGTGGTAAGTGGCGATTGCTCCACGAAAGATAGTGCTCCCTCTCTCACTCTCACTCTCTCTCTCTCTCTCTCTGTGTCACTCTCTCTAATGAAACAAAGGCAAAGCAACTTAACCAAGCGCGAATTGCTAATGGCAAACTTTTCAATTAATCCACATTGGCAAAAAAAAAAAAATATATATATATATATATATAAAGAGAACAAAAAAAAATTATAATAATAACTTGGCGCACAAAGAGCTCAGAGCGGGGGGGCGCAGGAGGCGCATTGGCAAAACTTTCGACAGGCAAACAACAGAACTGAAGATGGCTGGCCAGACCTGCTTGCTTGGGCCAAGTTATTGATTACAACTAATCCCCTTTTGGCTTTTGCCTGCCGCCTCATTGAGCAGCGGCTTGGCAAAGAGATTTGCGCCATTCGCCCATAAACAAAATAGTAGCAACTGGCCCCGCCGGCTCAGACGGCCAGCTCCTTGTCTCTCACTCTGTATGTGTGTGTGTGTGTGTGTGTGTGTAGCCGTATCCGTGTCCGGATCAGCAACAGCAACAACAGCAAGCTGAAGCATATCCCAGGGCAGGTGGCCAGCCAGGCGTTAATGACTTTATCGGCCATTTTTCTTCTATGTGAGTAGATGGAAAGAGAGATAGGCAGCAAGAGAGAGAGAGAGAGAGAGAGAGAGAGAGAGGGAGTGTGATTGGAGGCAGGAGAGAGATGGCCTTTGTCGTTGTCAGTGCCATTAGAGACGGCACACGGTAAAGATTGATTAGCCAGGATGACACAGTCAGGCCCAGGCACTGGCATCGCCATTGCCATTGCCAGAAACAGAAGCCATTCAATATGATTAATAGTTGTTGCATGTTGCGTAGCACGATGGCGACAATCAGAATGCTACAGCCCAATACAATAGACCAAATAGACCAAATACCAAAAATGCCGTTATAGTCCAAAAGCGCAAACAACATCGAGATTGTCTATATAGAAATTTATGACCCGAGCAACCAGCCAATTTCATGTTGCCAGCGCAATTTTTTACGTTCACCTACAGCTCTTTCTATTATATATACAATATATATATATATATATATATATATATATATTGTATATATATTTGTTTGTTGCTTTTTTTTCTAGTTTCGCCTGCCCTCGGCCATGTCAGCGGCACATTTTATTTGCATTTCATTTCATTCCGTGTTTTAAATGTTGCATTCGCATTGTTTGCCTTTTATTGTGCATTTTGTGAGCGAGCGCAGCTGCAGAACGAATGCCAAATGCTCTAGATGAATTTCTTTTTCAATTTTGCAATATATTCAGATTGTCATTATATTTGATAAATTTCGATAAGATTTATCTCAAAATTCCATTGACAGCTGGCGTATGTAAGAAAGATTTCAGATGTGATCTGGTTTATATATGCAAAAGATTTGAAAGTGAGATTCTGAAAAAAAAAACATTAGCTGAAGGTTAAATATATCTATATAAAAAAAGATGTGATATCTGATTAAACTGGTTTATATGTGAAAGAGATTTGAAAGTGAAATTGTGAAAAAAAATCTAGCTAAAGAAAAAATTAAAGCCGAAAAGGTTTTGATAAGCCTTAAATATATATAAAGAAGATGTTGATATGTGATTAATCTGGCTTAAATATGAAAGAGATTTGAAAGTGAAAATCAAGCTAGAAGTTAAATCAGCAAAGGTTTTGATATATAAAATATATAAATATATAAAGTCATATATGATTAAACTGGTTTATAATGAAAGAGATTAGAAAGTGAGATTGTTAAACAAAAAAAAAAAAAATCTAGCTAGAGAGCTAGAGATAAACACATTAATTAATAATTAACTCGAGAGATTAACTTGGCATCCAAGCTAAAAGCTGTCTATTATTTATTATTATTATTTCATTAATATACAAAATATTAATAAAAAAAATTAAAGATAAATATTTTTAATTTACAATTTTAATTTAATAAAATTTTA
The DNA here is from genome assembly GCA_035047405.1 of Drosophila stalkeri. Taxonomy (NCBI): domain Eukaryota; kingdom Metazoa; phylum Arthropoda; class Insecta; order Diptera; family Drosophilidae; genus Drosophila; species Drosophila stalkeri. Next base: position 14,878,874 of record JAWNPR010000041.1, on the reverse strand, counting down.
TTTTATTAAAAAAATATATATATCTTATATATTCTACCACTTCTTCATACCCAACTTCATCTTACTCTAAGTTCTTATATATATATCAACATTTAACAGTCAAAACAAAAAATCTCTGTGAAACTTTGGCTTAAATTAAGAAGTGGCTTAGTTAAGCTATATATAGCTTATATATGACTTATGTATATTACTTATATAAAAGAATTTACTTAACTCAAATGTAATATTTGCCATACTCCCATTCAGTTCTCTTCAAGTTCTCTAAAAGTTAACCATATTCATCTTTCATTTAAATACCTTTTGATCACGCTTCACGAGTCTCAGCTTTCAGTTGCAACATTTGACATTTTATATGCAGTATAATATCATATGGCGTGTGCACAAACATAGATTGCAGCTATGAGCTCTTATGGCCTAACGTTACTTGGCTAATAGCAAAGTTTTAGTGCCCCGCTGTGTGTGAGGTCATAAAAACTTGAATCTGTCTCCCTCCCCTCTCCCACTCCCATTCCCCATCTCTTTCCTTCATTCACTACGCAAACAGATACATTGAAGAGGCAGATATGGCAGACAGAGGGCAATCATTTGAACCCCTTAGCCTCCGAACCCATGCTGCCTGATAGTTGCCACACCTTTTAAATGCAAATCAGAGAAAATGTTTTGTCCCACTCCATAGCCAAATAGAAAACAAAACCAAACCAAACCAAACCAACAAAACAAATGGCAAATTTCAAATTTTCACTATGCAAGTTTTTAGTGCAAATGCTTCACATTTAACTGGCACACACACATTCACACATACATAGTGCAGTGGACCCCAAACTGACCTCAGCTGCTGCAACCTTTGCCACTGATTTTATTGCAGCTGCTGCAAACGCTGCGATAACACAAATTTCACATGCCGCAAGGACAAGAGACGGCAACAGCAGCAGCAGCAGCAGCAAAGAGAAGCCAAAAATACAACAAACAGAAAAAAAAAATGAAAAGTAAAAACTGGCAACAAAACCAACAAAAATGCAAAGCTCTTTGGCTAAAAAAATTGCAAATAAACTACACATTTTGCAAAAATCCCTCCCTTATAGCTACAACTACACCCCTGCATGACCTGCCGCCTCCTGCAGCGCTCAGCAGCAGCAAGCCTGAACTATGGCTATGGGGTATGGAAATTGCAGTGGCCAGTATCAGGCAGCCTGCAGACATTGCCCTGTGGCTTTTAAAGGTGTTTACGGTGTTTGCTTTGCCCTGCCCCAAGGGTTAGTTAATTTAAGCGCTTTTCATAAGCATTTTATGTGCAGAAGACGAACAGGCCCAGAGCCAAGTGGCAAAAGTGCAGCCAAAAGCTGCCAAATGTTCAGCCAGCTGGCGTCGGCTACTTCTCACAAATCGAGCTGAGGGCAAACCAACAGCAGCAGCAGCAGCAGCAGCAGCAGAAGCAGCAGCAGCAGCAGCAGCAGCAGAAGCAGCAGCAGCAGCAGCAGCAGCAGCAGCAGCAGAAGCAGCAGTTACCCCTGGGGCATTAATTATGACAAATTATGCAAAATAAATTGCAACAAAAATACAAAAGAAGCAAAGTATAAGTATTTGATATAAAAGAGAGAGTGGGAGAGTGGGCGTGGCAATGTAAGCATTGAAATGATTGACATTTGCTTATCGAATAATTCATGTGCTTTTATTCAAATATGAATTTACATTTATAATTATTTGATTATGATTGAATGCATACAAAAGAAGACAGATTAGCTAATGATAAATTGAAATTAAAATACGCTTAAATATAAAATATTTAACACTTCAAATTGCAGAACAGAAGTTAATAACTAAGAGATGATTAAAAGAGACGATTAATCGAGCTCTTATGTTATATAAATGATAATTTGAATAAAAGATTATTTATAATAAAAAATAAAAAAAAATAAAAAACAATTTTTAAATATTTTTAAAAATATTTAAATGATAGAAAATATAATAAATAATATAAAAAATTTATTATTTACATTAAATAGATAGATAATAAATTATATATTTTATTTAGAATACTAGATAAATTCTCTTCTGTCATATTACTAGCTTCAACTAGTTATCGAGTTCTTACGTTATATAAATGATAATTTGATGATAAAATATAAGATCATTTCTAATAAAAATATATATATTAAAAATATTAAAATAATAGAAAATATAATACTAATAAAAAAAAAACTATATTATTTATATTAATTATTTAGTTACTTAATAAAATAATCGTGTTTATTTATTTTATCAAATAGTCATCGATATTTATGAATAAATATAAAATCATTTCTGATATAAAACAATTTTTAAAATAATAATAATAATAATATATAATAATAATAATAATAATAATAATAATAATAATAATAATAATAATAATAATAATAATAATAAAAATAATAATAATAATAATAATAATAATAATAATAATAATAATAATATAGATATAACTATTATATTATATTATTGATTTTTAAAAATTCTAATTACATTCTCTTCTATGCCATTACTTGATTAGTGATTTATGCTTTTATGCATTAGCTTCTATTGAACATTTTCAATATAACAAATTATTTCTAACTTTTCTCTGAGCATCTCAATTATATCTTATTATATTTTTTCTCTATATCTTATACATAAGTTAAGTATCGCTTAACTTATATGTATAATATGATATTTTATATATTATATCTTGTACATATCTTGTAATCTTTTCTCACTATATTCAATAATTACAATGCATATAGAGTATATGCAGGCAGTGTGTGTGCCGCTGCTGTTGTGGCTAGAGTTTCAATCTTGTTTGTTTGCTCACCTGCCTCGGCATATCAGTCAGTCAAGCAGTCAGTCAGTTCTGTTTGTGTTGTCCTTGTGCCTCCACACACACTCACTCCTATCTCTCTCTCTCTCTCTCTCACACACTCGCTTTCTGTGTATGACATAACTGTGGGCAATTTTTGAGGTACTGCGAATGCGAAGTGCCTCTTTCCAGCTGCATAAATTATGATGAAGCGCAAATCTTCAGTTAGCCGTATGTAAATGTAAATGAAGGCTTTGTGCCTATGCATGCGTGTGTGTGCTAGTGTGTGTGTGTGTGTGTGCATGTGTGTGTGCACGATGAGTGGCAGATTTGCATAATCCTTAGCAAAAGGTTCCATGACAACGCCGCTGCTGCTGTTGCTGCTGTTGCTGATGCTGCTGATGCTGCTCGAAATGTCAATGTGGGTGCACTGGTTGGGTTAGATGGTTGAGGTTAGTGGTGCTGTTGGTGGTGGCAGTGGTGGCTGCCTGACAAGCCACAAATACTTCAGCACCTACACCTAAGCTCGTAATTAACAGTATATATGTATATATAAATGATATATGCAACACACATTTGTATAGGTTGTGCTGCTGTGTGTGTGTGTGTGCACTCAAAGCGTGCACTAGCAGCTGTCATTTACATAGCCAATTAGTTGTACATAAGCACAACAACAAGAAGAAGAAGAAGAAGAAGAAGAAGCAGCACACCTGAACTGCAGCTTCAACTGGCAATTTCTAGCTTAATCCCCGCCCGGCCGCAACTAATTTAATTGTGTTCAATTTGGCATAAAGGCGTTTAATGCCAGCCAGAGCTGATAAAACCTTGTAAATACACACACACACACACACACACACATACACACATATATATTAATATATATATATATACATATTGTCTGGGCTATACATTATGGATTTTTCACATGATATGCAAAAGCCCAGCGGCGTCAAAGCAAAACCAACTGCAGAAAAGCAAAAAGAAGCTAAAAAAAAAAAAAGCTTAAAAAAAATGGAAATATAACCAAACGAGCCCCCAATGCAGACGAAGACGTTCGTTCGTTGTTAATGCTTTGATAGACACATTACTTCCGTCTCAGTGGTTAGGCAGTGCAACAACAACAACAACAACAACAACAACGGCAGCAGCTACAACCGCAGCACCGCCAGAAATCTAATACGTCTTGCCAAGCGAGGGATAACTGTTTGTTTACACAGCCCGACGACTATTTGGCCTGGGCTAAAAACCTGAGCCCTTGCTCTGCTACTCGGAATTGGGTCTGGGTCTGGGTTTGAGGGTCGCAGGCGGAGGCGGAATCGGAGTAGGAGCTAGAATAGGAGTAGCAGGAGGAGTTGCAGGAGGAGTAGCAGGAGGAGTCGCAGTAGCAGTCACTGAAGGCGTCTCGTATGCTGTTGGGTTATGGGCTCTCTGTGTCTCTGGACTCGTCTGCCGTTCTGCATATCTCTCTCTCTCTCTCTCTGCAGGCTTTGGCAAATTGCGCAAAAAACATTGCAAAAGGCAGCAGGAGAAGCAGAAGAAGCAGCAGGAGCAGCAGCAGCAGCAGCGGCTGCAGATTTCATGCACAACAAATTGTCATGCGGACAGGCAGGCAGCCCACACACACACACACACACACACACACACACACACATATAGCTACGCAGACAGCCAGCGCTGCGGTTGGTCTCTCTCTTCTTCCACCTCTCTCTCTTTCTCCCTCCCTTGGCTGCTCCAGTTGCTGCTCAAGCACATGAAATCCTTACCCAGGCGCAAGTCAAGCAAACAAACAAACCGCAATGACATGCAGGCAAAGCACAAGCTGTATCTCCTGCTGCTGCTCATCCTAACCTAACCACCCGCCGCACGCCTCTAGTTGCCCGCCATGCCACGCCCCCTAGTAGTCAGCATTGCCACAGTTGTAACCGGAAACTGTCGCACTTATTTGGCTACGCGCTAGTTTCGCATATTTCACTGTCAACTTGCGGTAAATAGACTTTAAACAAATATGAAAATAACTCGCAAGAAGCTCACAACAACACACACACACACACACATACACAGAGTAGGTGAGTCTGTGTGTGTGTGTGCGTGTGTGTGGGCAAGAAAAATGCAAAAATCTGCAGAGCCAAAAGAAATTTGCAAGTAAACGTTGGGTAAGCAAATGGCAAGTTGTAAAGTTTGCGGCTTCTCGTTTCCCTGTCAGCGTCTGAGCTCCCTTTGAATCTCACTCTCTCCGTCTCCTGCTCCTCTGCAGGATTTGCGCTCCCAAGGGGGGGGGAGGCCATAGCTATGTACGTGTGTGTGTGTGCGGCACTCAGTGGGAGTCTGGCCACGTACGTAATGGAAATCAATTGTTTACTTTATATGAGTTTTTCAAGTGCTTATTCAATATCATTAGATGAAGATGAGGTAGCAATGCGCTCCGACTATAAATGCCATATGTTGTATGCCATGACCTGTCCTGCCCTGCCCTGTCCCGCCCTGCCCTGCCTGAGTCGAGCCGTGCCTGAGTGCATGTTTCGTAATAGTTCTGTGGCATCACTAAAGTGCAACCAATGGAAACTACAACTTGAGTTGAGCGTAAGGTCAAAGCTAAGCAAATTAGTTTGCCAAGAGCCTGAGCTCTACAAATATATATATATATATATATATATCTTTAGAGAGCTGTAACATAAATGAGAATCCTGAGACTAGAGTTGATTGAGCAAGCAAAGCTTAAGAATTGTATATCCCAAACAGAGCAAGAAAATGATTCGCAAATGAGAATATGAAACCAGAGCTAAGCAACGTTAGAGATTACATAAGCAGCGCTGAGAATCGCCTAGAAGACCGCAAAAAAAAAGACTTGACTCTGAAATCTCTGCAATACATGTGGCTTAACTAAATAGAGAACTAGAGACTCGATTAGAGAAAGGTCAAAGCTATGCAAAGTAGTTGGCCAACTGTGCTCGAAAAACGCAAATCTTTAAGCAGACTTGAGAATCGTCGCGAGAGGAGCGCAAGACAGAGATGGTCGACTGCATAAGCAAACTAGCTGCAGGCCCGCCAGCGACAACTTCTGCCATCGACTTGGCCAAATTATTGCCCAAGTCGCTGGGCAAACAGCGCACGGCCTGGACTGCAACTCAACTTTTCTCATTTTCAACAGCAAAATTTCCCTTGCTCCCTTACCCCAAACATTTTCTTTTTTTTGTCAGCGAAAATCTTAATTTAAAAGCCCAGCTGTTGAACCAAAGGTTAACCTTTCAGCACGGTCCTTTTACAAACACACAGCACAGCTTGGGTAAAGCATGAAGAAAGAAATGCCGTAAAACTCATTTTGTCAGGCAGCGAGCAGAGACTCGACTCGCTACGACTCCTGCACACACACACAGAGAGAGAGACAGAGAGAGAGAGAGAGTGAGAGAGAGAGAACTTAACCAGTTACAGCAACTGCTGCGTATCTTAGGGTAACTCGCGAGAGATGCAAATAAGCGAATATTCATTTGATGATACGAATACGAATGCGAATGCGAACACCCAAGTACAAGTGTGTGCTACACGTGCGTCGTTGCCAACCGACGACAATTTAAAAGTACGTTTTTATCGCAAACAGACAGCAGACAGCACGAGCTTCAAACTGGTTAAAAAGTGTGAGAAAGCGTAGAAGTTGAAGAGAGAGAAGAGAGAGAGGGAGAGGGGGAGAGGGGCAGGAGCTGGGATCGACAGCTTGAGATAGTCACGTACACGCCTTTTGTTTTTTTGTTTTTTTTTTCTGGCTTTTTATTTCGTGCCAATTGTGCGCCTAATTAGCGTCGAATCGCAATGCCAAGCGCGGCATCTTTGCAATTAAAACGCACTTTTCATGTGCCCTGTCTGCTGAAAATAAAGAAAACACACACACACACACACACACACACTAACACACACACACTCGCCTACAGCTGACGCGTGAGTATGAGAAATGTGAAGCCAGCTACAAAATGGCGCATGTTGCCGCCTACAAAATTAATTTGATTTATGCTGCTTTCAGCTGCGTGCCCGTGTGTCTGTGTGTGTGTGTGTGTGTGTATTTTCCAATTGGCATTGTTGCTGCTGACACTGACTGGCTTGCCAGTTCGGTCAGGTAACGAATTTCTGGCTAACAACGCAAATAAAAATAAAATATTGCCCTGGCGAATGTAAAGTGTCGACTTTTACATAGCACATATGTAAAGCCATATATATGTGTATGTGCATTCGTATGTGTGTTCACGTCTTTGCAATAAAACAACAAACACGAACAATGCACAACAACTGCGTTTCGGGCGTTGATCTACCGTGTGGATGCTGTCTGTGGGCCGAGTTGCCTGCAACTCTGCCGAGTCTTATATGAAACAGTCAGCGCCAACAAATGTAACAAGCAGATGCGCAAACAACATGAATACAACAATAATAAAAAACAATCACAACAACAACAACAACCAGAGTAGTAATAAAACAAGCTGCAAATACAAATATAAATATATATAGCGAAATTGGCAACGACTAGAAGATACCTGCTGCTGATAACAGTTCCAGATTGTAGCTAAGACTTTGATTATATAGACAGTTTCAAGTTTAAGTTTAAGCAGTATTTTTAGCAAAAAAAATAAATTAAATTAAATTGAATAAATAAAATAAAACAATATATTATGTATAAATATAAAATATATAAATTATATATAGTATATGCACTATTTTTACAGCATTAAAACACAGCAAAAAAATCAATATAAAATAAATAAATATAAAATATATTATATATAAAATATTAAATAATTTGCCACCCTAACCAAAAAAAAAAAAAAATAATAATAATTAAAAATTAATAAATGTAAAAATATAAAATATTTATATTATTTATAAAATATTATATATTTTAAAACACTTAAACACAGAGAAAATAAAAACAAAAACAAAAAATAATATGATTTATAATATTATTTATAAATAAAATATAATAATATAATATATATTTTAAAACATTATAATGCAACAAAAAAAAATAAATAAATAAATAAAAATAAATATATGATGTATAATAATAAACACAGAAATAAAAAACAAAATAAAAATAAATAAATACATGATGTATAAATATAAATAATATTTGGCTTCGACTGAGCTAAAGCTTTGATTATAAAATTTATATTTAAATATTTTTAAATATTTTTTAAAATTAACTATTTATAATTCAGCATACTTTGAAGCATCTATAAAATATATATAAATTATTATAAATATGTCAAACAGCCATCATGGCTAAACTCAAAATTCATTTTACCAAAAAAAAAAAAAAATTCAGTATAATATTCAACTTCAACTACAGCTTGAAGCAAATCAGTTTAGCTCTTAATCAAGACTTATCTGCCGCACACAAACGGCAAACAGCAAACGGCATTCGGATATTAAATTTCGTGGCCATGAAGGTGCGTATGGACCCGCAGCGCTGGCAACGCATATGCCAGCACAGGTATGAACATGGCAACAGGCAACAGCCAGCCGCACAATGCAAATAAAAAGCCATAAACTTTCATTTAAGTTTAAAATGGCATTAAAATGAATGAGTGGCTGCTGCCACTTGCTGCCAGCCAGTTCCCATATTCATTTTCATTTTCATTCTCATTCCCAGTCACATACAGCATTTTTTTTTTTTTTTGTTCTCCTTTTCGTTTGTTGTTTATTTTTTAGCTAACAGTCTGTTTTTGGCTGGGGCACGGCCAAGTAACACATGTATCATAATTCATGTTCATGTTTTATTTCATTTTAACTGCAGTTGGCAATGTTTGTCGCACTCGTTTATTTGCCATGTGTGTGTGTGTGTGTGTGTGTGTAGCTGCTGCGTGCTAACATAAATATAAATGAAAACAACAGCCAACAGCTACTAACAGCAGCTCCAAACAAACAACATTCAAATAATTGACATATACACACATACACACGCCTGTGTGCGTGTGTGTATACTACGCACACATTTAAACCTCATCTAGATATCTATGCTTGTCCACATACTTGCCTCTAGATATATGACAATTAAAAGCCAACATTGTTTAATATTTATTTATTCAATGGAAAAAAGTGTTGCCTACCTTTGAGCGCTAAAGTTTTTTTGCCATTTCAATTAATTAGTGCAAATGCAACAAATTTCTGCATAACTAAATTGTCAACTATGAAATTTCATTTTTATAGCCAGATCTGCGCACAATGACAATTAAAAGCCAAACTTTGCTTGTGTTTAATATGAATAATTTGAATATTAAAAATTTCGTTGCCTACTTTTGAGCGCTGCAAAATGTTTATATACTAATTCAATTAATTAGCTCAACATATACGATAACATTTATTTTTTTTCGCAACGTTATAATGTCAGGTATAATAGTCTAACTTTCTGCATGCGCTTATAAATATTTAATAAAATTAAAAAGCAAACTAATTGTTAATCTGTGCGGCTTGCGGCTTTGCCATATGCGCTTTTGTCAACAACAACAGCAACAACAGTAACGAGCGCCGTCTGTCTGTGCGCTTCTCTCTTTTTCTGGCCACTAACAAGCTCTGTTGAGCTGACCACGCCCCATGTTGTTTTAGCCGCCTCCGCTTCCGCCTCCTACTCCTCCGCCTCCGCTGACGCCATGTTTAAAATGTAAAGCACTTGCTGTGGTCGCTTTGAGCGACCCAAAAGTTAATCTCTGCCAACCGCTGAACAGGCAAACTGAAAACCTATTTGCCTCTATGAAACGTCCAGCTGCACGCCCCCCTCCCTTTCTATTGCCCTCAACTCTGAAGCTTAGTTGGTTATTTTTGCCAGCTATTCTATATTTTTTTGTATTTTTTTTTCCAATTTTTTTTCTGTAGCTCTCCCACTGCACACACGACCACAACTTACATTTTTACAGAGACGCGTTTTGTTTTTGTTTGTTTTGCTTTATTCCCGCAGTCACTTTTTATGCTCAGCTTACAGTATTTTTTTTTTTTTTTTGTCGCTCTCTGTGAGTCTGAGTTTGATTTGTGCCAGCTAGAAGTCAACCAGCCAGTCCAAGATAAATCGCCTTTCAACGCAACTGCAGGCATAAAAAATCACACGATCAGTCATTACACACACACACACACACACACACACACACACACACACAGCTATGCACATATCCTGTTATAGCATAAGCACTTATGTGGTCTCTCCCTCGCCAGCAAAGTCATTTTGCTTCTCTCTCTCCCTCCCTCTCTCTCTTTCTCTGTCCTTCTACTTCTTTTTTTTTATCGCTCAAGCTTTAAATTTTTTATGCAAGCTGCGCTGCTGATTTGGCGATAGTGTCGTCGTCCTTGTGGCTGTTGCCTGCAGCACATAAGTCATTTTGCAGTGCACTTGTAAGAATTCACACGAGCTGCATCCCATCCGCCGCATCCTGCATCACTTTAGCGTCTCAATAGTCTGTTACTAATACGTTTTTGCACAGTGCTGCCATTTTAATGCCTTTCATGCAGCACCAGCAGCACCACCAGCAGCACCACCACGTTCTTTTCGAGTGCATAAAGGAGCGACAGCTAAGGAGCTGCTGCTGCTGCTGCTCTCATCACTACAATCTGCACGGCCAAGCTGCTGCGTCACTGCGTCAATGCGTTACAGGATATTACCGCCGTCATTCAAGCAGCACACGCCGGCGGGGCCAATGGGGCCGAAGGGACCCACGCACATGCCTTGGACTGCAGCTGCTGTTGGGTGGTGCAAGTGGTGCTCTGGCGCCTCAATACTCTGACGCTTCCGGTATTTATGATGCAAGTAATCAAATTGAATGGCGCGTTGCAGTTTCTTTTGCCTTTTATTTGAGCAGACTGATGCTGCAGCTACAACTGAAGCAGAAGCTGCTGCTGCTGCTGCTGCTGCTGCTGCTGCTGCTGATGTGATTGCTAGGAATGGCAAGTTCTTTTGCCTTTGCCTTTTCACTGCATGCGTCTTGCAGTGATAAATTCTATCTCTCTCTCTCTCTCTCTCTCTCGCTCTCCCTCTGTCTCTTACTCATTGCTGCTTCCGCTGGCGCGGCATAAAAAATTGTGCAAAACTTTCAGCTTTCTACACATTTTCGTCGCTTATCAGCGACGGCTGCTGCAGTTAAACTCGACTCGAGTGGGTGGTGCGGGTGGTAGCCCAATGATAATAATGAACGTGCATGAAAAATTGCAAGTTGACTTGGCACTTGGAACTTGGGCATTACCTAAGGCGCAATAAATAATAAGTACCAGTGTAGCTCGAGCTGCAGCAGTTGCCTCAACCTGAACTGAATGGGCGCATAATGAACGAGTTCTTGAGCGTTACGAAGACCGAGCGTAAACCGAGCGCTGACTTGCATAATGCTAAATTAGTGGCCATGGATGGCCTTAAGTGCAGCGCGGGGCAAGCAGCTCAAGTGATTTACACAGGATGCGCCAGCGATTAGCGCCAGTTGCTGACTGACTCTCTCTCTCTATATATATATATATCTATCTCTCGCTCACTCTCTCTATATCATCTCTCTCTCTCTCTCTCTTTCTATCTCTGTCTACCCAAGGCTAAGTTTCCAATTTATGCTCATTTGACAAAGTAGATAATCAAAGTACGTAGCATAGCGATAAAAGCTTCAATAATGCGCTGATATTAATAGTAGAATTTATTTATCAATTTTATTGAAGGAAGCAGGGCTGTGAAAAGAGAAAATACTTGTAGAGAGAGAGAGAGAGAGAGAGAAAAAATAAAATATTTATGTTTTTTTTAGGAAATTATTGTTACAGTGATTCAAGTGAAAATAAATTTCTTTTCTTATGAAAATATTGCTACAGTGATTCATGCTAGTTTTTCGTAAAATCTTCTATTGTAAAAGAGCTGGCTGAGTTTAACGATTAATAATTATGAGCTAGCTCATAAATGCTATGAAAAGAAAAAATAAATGCTATAAAATAAATATGGAATACAGCAGAGATTGTGCAGCTGCTTAAAAGAGACAGATTTTCAACAGTTATTCAATAATTTAAATGGCAATAAAAAATTAGATTTAAAAATTTATAATATATATATTAAAAATTTATATATATATTTCAAAATTTATAATATTATAATTTTGCAAAAATAATTTATAAAAAATAAATTTTGTTGTTTCTTTAAAATATTTTTTTGAAATGTACAATAAAATATTTTTGTTGAATTAATAAAATAAAATTATTTTTTGTTAATAATTTATTTAAAAAAAATAAATTCTAGTTTTATTATTTTATTTAAATGTACTAAATATTTGTAAACTTTTTTATTTAATTAGAAAAATAAATATTTTTTTAATAACTTATAAAAAATAATTTTCAGAGTTTTTTTTGAATTATTTTTTTTAAATTTACAAGATGTTTGACGAAATTTTTTGTTAAATTAAAAAAAAAAAAAAAAACAAAACAGATTTGTAACCAAAAATTTTTAATAATTTTTAAAAATTATAATTCTAAATTTTCTTTCAAAATAATGTTATATAATTTTATATTGCATTTAATTATTATAAGCATGACAAGTCCAAGGCTAAGTTAATTCACTTCAATTTCTTTGTTCTGACGCTTGAAATCAAATATTTGTTGTCTTGTTTTTAGTTTTAATTTAGCTTTTAGATTAGTTTGAAAACATATTCTATAAATCAGTGTATGTAAAGAAGCATCTATAAAGACATATAAACAAACTTATATACATACATAAACTTACATGCATACACTGATGAGCTACACTTTGACTCTGGAAATTCTCGCTTTTTAGCTCTTTCCAAGGCCTATTCAGCCTTCCAATAGTTGTTCGCCTTTGTTCAGCAAAACTTTTGTTTAAAATCTAGCTTTTGCCGCACTTGGCATGGCAATCAGTGATAAAAATCATGGACTTTCTAGCGCTCTTCAAGCTCTTGAGCTGCCATTGAACAATGTTGCGCGCGGCTGTAGGTGCTTTAAAGCTTATGGCTTATGGCTCCCAATCCTCCCTCAATCTGCAGCATTCACGTGGCGGCCATTGCCGTGAAGCGGGCCATGAAAAATGCAGCTGCTGCTAAAAATTTTTTTCTCCTCTACGCTTGTTGTTTTCAGCCAAAAACGTTGGTCAGCAAAGCAAAATACAAAAATACTAAAAATAGAAATAGAAAATGGCAAAGAGAATGTAAAAGACAAAAAAAAAAAAAAGAAGAAAATTATCCGACTTGGTTGATTTATGCTTTTGTTATTGTTTTTCATAAGCCGTCGCCAGCCAAACTGAGAGAGAGAGAGAGAGAGTGGGAGATAGAGTGTGTAAAGAGAGAGAGAGAGAGGACAACACTTGAAGCACACACAGCTGTCGCTGGTAGATAACCCTAAAAGTTTGCACTAAAGACTCAATCAACGTGGCTTCTAAGCAGCTTCCGCCCAGTCGTGTCTGCTGCAATAAATGAACAAATTAATTAAGAAGTGGCAGCAACGTGAATTGTTGCACGATTGCCAGTAGCTGATGCTCCAGCTCCAGCTACAGCCAGTGTCCTGCGGGTCGCCGTCGTTGTCGCTGGCGACATCAAATTAATGCAGCGCTGTCAACCTGCCCGGCAGCAACAACAAAATGTGCTGAGCACAAAGGCGCTGCGAAACGTTAACGTTAACGCTTCACTGCATACATGGACGTGGACCCACACCCATTCTCTTCCACTCCCACTCCCACTCCCACTCTCTCTCTCTCGCTCTCTCCATTTCTAACTCCTGAGCTGAAAAGCAGCTTAGCCTGCAGGTGATGCGAGCGACAACGCAAAATCAATCGAGAAATCCATCGGCCAGGCATAGATGGCAAGCTATACGCTGCACGCTTCATTCCGCTATGTCTATGTCCTTAGCCATGTGTGTGTGTGTGTGTGTGTGTTAGTGTGTGGGCACGTGCTGGTCAGCGCCAATAACGACGTAATCTGTTTATATCCCTTTTTCCCTTCACTTTTTCTGCTCTCTATTCTCTTTTCTTTCTTTTTTTTTTTTTTTTTGGCTATTGTGTTGCGCACTTTTTCCATTTGTCGCTTGGAGCTAGCAGAAGCTGCTTGGAGCGCTTGGAGCTGCTTCAATTTTCTGGCCGGCAGTTTTTGTCGCTTGTCGTTCGCTCGTACCCTGAATTGAGTTGTTATTTTTCGCTTAGTGCAATTTATTTTGGCCAAGTGGCAGCCAAACGGGCCAGGCAGCGCTTAATTTATTATGCTGGCTGGCTACAGTTGCTGCTACTACTTCTGCTCCACCTCCTGCTGCTCCTCCTGCTCCTGCTCCTGCTGCTACTGCTGCTGCTGCTGCTCATCAGCCAAATTGTGCTGGCCATTGTTCAATGGCAGATAAAAGAAAAATTAAAGGCAAGCAAAATGAAACTCGTCGCTCGACGTTGCTTGTCGAAGCAGCAGCAGCAGCAGCAGCAGCAACAACAAAGCAGTCAAGCAACAGAGAGTGAGAGAGAGAGAGAGAGAAAGGAAAAAAAAAAACCTTATTAATTTCAACTTTGAAAAATTGTGCATTGGCTTAGAGCGGAGCAATTTCACATCGAGGCATCCATTTATTAGCAGCGTGATAAATACTTTCAATTTTCCTTTCAATAAATGATAACGTAATGCCCCAGCATTAAAATAGATCAATGGCCAAACTGTCAATAAACCAAACGAAAATCAAATATAATAATCACAAAAAAAAAGAGAAGAGAAGAGAAGAAGCTGAAGAAGAAAAATAAGCTGAAGTAGAGCAAGCAAATGCTTTTTAATTTTTCAGCAAACTAAAACGCAAAAATCGAGCTTAGAAAACTCATTTCCGGCTAGAATAAATTCGCCTTGGTCTAGTCCAACAGAAATTACGAATCGTATAAAGCAATGCAAATTGATATGATATGAACGTAGTTCTCGAGAAAAGTAATTATATATTCTTTAAACGTAGCTCTGATTCGTCGTCAGCAAAAGCAATCAGAGACAAGTTGAGCTGAGTGCCAAATTGTGCTCGAAATGTATTCCGAAAAGCTATTTAAATACCAGGAATGAAATATTTTAATTGGACTTTTCATAAATTACTTTGACTTTTCGAATTAATAGAGATACTTTGTGGCCGTAGAGTTATTCAGGTCTTAAGTTCTACGAAAAATATTAATATGCAAGCAAAGGGTATAAGTTTTTGAAGAGAAAACTCAATTTGGGTTTAGACTTTGAGAGCATTAAGTAGACTGTAAGTTAAAGCTTGTGAATAGTTTTTAGTTGCTTGTAGAGCTTTAATATGAATTGAAATTTTAATAAATATTTTTGAGAATATAATAGAGCTGATAGAACGAGAGATTTATATAGATAAAATGAAGAAGATATTGAGAGTACGAGTTCAGCTTTAAATATTTATTTAATTTGCTTTTATTTAAGATTAAAAATCATAAAAAATATTAAAAAAGTCAATTAAAATATTTGAATATAGTGTTATTATTAATACTTATAAAAGTTTACGTCACAGCTTAAAGTGAGCTTTATATATCGTATATAACGTATTTTATATTTTCAGCTTGTTTTCTTTAGCTTCTCTTCAAACTCTTCACACATAATATTTTACTCTTATCCCAACTATTTTTAGCATTGAAACAAACTGAAATTGTTCTTAATAATGTATGAAATGTCCATTCAGAGCAATGGAAGAGCAACTTAGCATAGATATGAGCTAAGTTGTAACTGAATAGAGCTAGTTATGCTAATTCATGAAATCATTTTTATATGCGCTAAGATCATTCGCTCGATGTGTGACAAACATACGATTGACAAACTTATTTTTATGTGATACACTCGGAGCGTTGTTGCTCATAAAAAGAATATGAAATTGCGATTTGAGTGTGATTACGAGTTGGTCAGAGGAAGACAGAGAATGAATGAGTGAGTGAGTGAGTAAGTGAGTGAGTGAGTGAGTGGCATACGCGTCAATTGCTGTGATTAGCATGAAAATCATTACAAGCACAACATGAATGGCAAATCGGAAAAGCAATAGCAGCAGCAGCAGCAGCAGCAGCAAAGGCCAAACGAAAATAGAAAAATTCTTGGCCATTGCGATGTCAAATGTGTTTTTGGTAATTTCTTCTTCTTTTTTTTTTTTGCTTATATATATATATGAGTGTATGTATGTGTGTGTGTGTGTGCGTATGTCTCTGTCTCAGATGTGTCAGATTCAGGCGCTGTTGTCCTGCAAGCGGCCAAGCCAAGCAGACAAAGGGCAACCAGTGAAAAATCGAGTTAGCCAAAACAAATAGCAAAATAGTTTTGGACGGCGACAGCGACATTGACACAAACAACAAGCACAAGACAACAACAACAACAAAACCAATAAGAAAATATAAAAGTAGCCAAAGAGATAGAAGTAGAGCGAGAGAGAGAGAGAGAGAGGGAGAGTTGTAGAGTGAGAGGCAGGCAGTTGCTTCTCTATTTTTGGGCTGTTGTAAAAGTCAAGCGAAATAATATTTTCCGGGTAACAGGCAAAGGCAAAAAGCCAGCTACAACCAACAAAAAATTGGCTAGAAAATGCCGTCACATGCCACGCCTACTGCCCACAAGCAAAAAACCCTCATTACTTCAAGCGTAACATTGAAAAAAAAAAAGAAAAGAAAGGGAGAGAGCGAGAGCGAGAGAGAGAGAGCAGACGCTGAGGCTACAAGGACGAGCTGAACTTGTGGCCATCATTGTAGGCAATTTGCAAAAATAGCAACGATTGTTGTTGTTGTTGTTGTTGTTGTTGTGGCAGGAGGCAGCAAAGTTAGTTTAAAGGAAATCAAAATAAAAATCATAAAAATGCACAACGTGGCGCGCGTTTGTTAAACTGCCTGGCCAAGAGCTAGAGAGTGAGTGAGAGAGAGAGAGAGAGAGAGAGAGAGAGAGCGATATGAGCAAGTGTGAGTGAGCAGACAGAAAAAGAGTCAAGCGTGTCGCAGACAAAGACAAAAATTGTTGCCTTGGCACAAAGATGAAAAGTTGTTGCTGTTTATGGCGGAAGTAGATAATGCCAAAGATGAACAAGGCGAAGGCGCTTGGCAATGCCAGTCACACAGCACAGCACAGAGAGAGTAAGAGAGTGAGAGAGAGAGAGAGAGAGAGCGAGATAGTGAGTCTCAAAAAGTGAGCTAGAGAAATGAAGCTTAAGGGTCGACGTTGGGGTCTATAATTTTGCCATTACAAAACAATAGTAAAAACAAACTGCAACAAAGTTTACAGCCAACAGAAAGAGAGAGAGCGAGAGAGAGGGAGAGAGGGAGAGAGTGAGTGCGAGGGGGAATGGAGTAGAGCAGGAGGCCAGCCAGTGAGGCGTGTGTAAGTAGACAGGCAGTAAGACACTGAGACACTGAGACACTGAGAACGCTTTGCTGCATGAGCACATTGTCGCATTATGCGCAATTATTGTCGCAATTATGGCTCAGACAATTGTCAGTTTTGGCGCTAGCTTTTGAGCCAAAAGTCGTAGTCAAAGTCAAAAGTTGGGCCAGTGCCATGCATAAAGCAAAAATAGCAGTCACAACTTTAGCTAATCAACAATGTTCAGCAGCAGACAAACCTTTACGTGCGATAAGCACACACACACACACACACACACACATACACACGTACAGTAGTCTATGGTAAATGTTGCCATCAAAACGCATCGATAAAGTCAACAGTGAAGCGTGCTCAGAACTCTGACTTGGCCGCGTGACTAGCCACTGGGGAGCTGGGGAGCTGGGTTCGCTGGCTGCGACGAGGCCTACACAAAGTTCAGCTGTTTTGTCACTTATTCACAGCACATTAAACAATTTGCTTTTTACGCCGGCCAATAACAACAACAACGACAACAACAACAACAACAAGGAGTATAACAGCCCAGCTACCCCTGTGCGCTGGCACATTCTCTAGATGGAGCTCGGCTGCCTAGCCAACCGCACATTTTAATTGTTCTCGTCATGAACATGTCATAAAGCAAATCAGATTAAATGCGTCACTTATTATTGTGTGCCCAGGCAGGCACATAGATGCCAGCCAGTCAGCCAGCCTAGTCGAACGTATGCGTGTGTGTGTGTGTGTGTGTGTGTGTGTGTGTGAACTCTGTTAACTGCGGTCAAATGTGCTGAGCATATCGCGTCGATTGTGTGGGCCACAGCGGGCAGGCAGCATAAAGCTTTTATTGCATATTACCTACTCCAGGCTGGGCACAGTGGGGCAAATGCGTTACATTGTTACAGTGAAAATCAAATATTACTAATGAATACTTAAGCAATTTGATAGCAAGTCATGAATTTGCTTTATATAGCACATGCATTTGTTGTGAGCGCGTTGTACGATTCCATTTAGGTTAGCATTAGGATTATTTTTAGGGATAGAAATGTGTGTTGGGATGTTCAAGATTTAACAGAATTAAATATTGATTTGTAGAATATATCAAAGCCCAACGATAGTAAATGATAAATATTTTATATTCATGATAATTCCAAAATATAAGTAAGATGTACAGAAATTCTATAGATAGTATAGATAGATAATAGTAGATATAGAATAGAGGATAAATATTATATAGTCATGAATAGGCAGTGATAAATCCAAAAGTGGCAACATGTAAGATAAAGAGATATTCTATGAGGTTGTTCACTAAGTAATTTCGTTTTTTTTTTAGCGCACTTCAAACCCGATTTCATTTATTTTATAAAACATTTTATGAAATTATGTTTTCTCCATTTTGCTCTAATACGTTTTGCCATCGGGCTAGAGATTGATTCCACGCTCATTCAATTTTTGATCCTTGCTGGCAAAAAACTGTCTTAAGTGGTTTTTAACGTCCTGATTTGAGGTAAGGTTAACGAACACAATTCTTTCCAGCATCTTGTTCGTTAAACGAAGCAGATCTTTGAAAATTTTGAAACTAAGTTGCATAGAAAACAGTGCCAACAAATTGTTAATGGACAATTTAGACAGACAGAAAATATTATATAGAAGAAATATCTTAAAATTTTTATTTTATTTATTTTTTATTTATTTTTTTATTTTTTATTTTATTTTTTTTTTTTTGTCTTTTTGCGAAAAATTGTTTGTTAAGCGAAACTAATTTTCTAAAAAAAAAATTGTGTTCCTTATGTTCGTTATCCGAGCTGTTCATTAACCGAGTGCGCACTGTACACATTTAAAGCCATATTAATAATTATTAAATTAATAAAAATAAAATCGCTTAATAAATTTTAAAAAAAATTATTGATATACTTCCACATATAGTTCTCTTACTAAGTAACGAGCGTTAATTAAATTGTTAAGGAAATTCATTACGAAAAAAAAACAAACGTTAAATAATTAGCTCAGTTCCTTAACTCCTTAGTTCCCTAACTCCTTAGTTCCTTAGTTGCTTAGCTCCTCAATTCCCTAGCTCCTTAGCTGCGCTCTAATTGATTGCTTAAGCACTGTGATAAGTATCTGCTCTAGTCGACTTTAGGTTTTTGCAGCAACTTTGCACCACTATGCAAGCGACTCACACCCACACACACACACACACGTGGAAGCAACCCTATTCTAGCTACCCCCGCCATAGTCAACTGCAGGTTAACTCCTCATGTTAGCAATTGCTGCTGGTGTTAACTCGCATGTTAGATTGTGCGTGCTGCTTAATTAGTTGCAAACTGTTTCCATCATAGCAGACGCACACTTGGGTCAAGGCATGTAGAAGTGTGCCAGCCCCACTTACACACACTCTCTCTCTCACTCACTCTCTCTCCCTCTGCCCCCTCTTTGCTCCGCTCTGCAGAAATTTTGGCCTGCGGCATTTTGCGTAAGGTGTTCGCAACTTTTGCAAATTTGAAATGTTGAAAGCAGTTTAAGGCGATTCCATTACGGTTTCCAGTTCCGGTTTTTTGGTTTATCTTTTTAATCGCTGCACAGCGAATATATATGTATATATATATATATATATTGATTTCTAATATTGATGCAAACCCATTTTCGAAATTTGCATACCAAATTCTGATTGCTGAGGGACTCTGAGACGAAAGTACACACACACACACCCAAGCTGATTTCAAAAGTCATGTGTGTTTGCATTGTTGTTGTTGTTGTTAGTGCTGCTTTTTTTTTTTTTTTTTTGTTTGGCAATCGCACACAATGAAAATCGACAGGAGGGTGAAACTGACTGTCAGACAGGAGGTGGAGCTGCGACGCTGGCACTTGACGCGCGCCGGCAACAGTCGATTAGTTACACAGACAGAGAGAGGGAGAGAGAGAGAGGGGGTGAGGGAGTATATGAGGGAGTCAGAGACATACGGATATCGACAGATAGTGCTTTTTGTTCTGTGTAATCACAGCAGCAACAGCAACAGCAGCAGCAGCAGCAGCAGCAATGGCAATTTACAAAATGAAAACATAAAATAATAAATACGATTTGACAGCAAACTATTGTAGATATAGTCGTATATTTGCGAAGAGCAAGGGAAATGGGATAATGTGCTGGCATCGATGCCCGTATAGATCTCTCTCTCTCTATCTCTCTGTATGTGTGTGTGTGTAGGGAACAGCATCTACATAATCATATTATGCTTGACTGGCACGACAAACCAAGCGCACAAATGTGGGTCCAAATGCATTGAGCTGCCAGCCCAAAAACAGGACACAACAGAGACAGAGACGGAGACAGAGACAGTGAAAGAGGAGAGATAGAGGGAGAGGTAGAGGGAGAGGGAGAGTGCGAGTGCGAGAGAGTGAGCAGAGATTCAAGTAATTTGACAGGCGACATACATTTCACGTACTGCAGACACACACACAGAGACAGAGAGACAGAGAGACAGAGAGACAGACAGATAGTCAGAGAGTTGGACAGATAGATATATATATATATATATATAGTATATGTGAAAGGCAGGCGAGTGCCTCGAACAGCTGCGCAAATCTGTTAGCCAGTGAATTGATGAGGGGCAGAGGCGATAAAAAGGCTTGCGAATTGCCTCCTCGATGACTGCTGCTGCTGCTCTCTGGCCCGAGTTCAGTTTTTGGCCTGGGCGGGCATGATATGGGCCAGAAACAGACAGTTGGAGCGACAGTGCCACCTGGCAGCTGCCAAAATTGCAAAATTGAAATTGAAATGCGAATGCTGTAACGACTGAGCTGCACACACACACAGAGAGAGAGAGAGAGAGAGACACATGCATACGCATGCATAATACGCATACGCAACGTATGCAGTTGGCCTCGTCAGGGCTGTGCTGTGCTGTGCTGTCGCAAAGACAAGCCAAAGCAATTAATGTAATGAGCAGCAGCAGCATGTCAGTCGCAATGTCGACGTCAACATTTTTGCACAAGAATTTTCAATCAACAGCCGCATTCACATCGCTCAACTGAGCAGGAGGCGTGCCAAGGGGTGCAGCTTACATGCCACGTAATGTGCTAAGGTGTCCAATGTAATTGTTGAAAACCCAGCTACTTAAGTGCAATGCGCCTCATGTGTGTCTCCCCCTACCTCACACTCGCTCTCTCTCTCTCTGTCTCTCTCTCTCTCTCGCTCGCTCTCTAGTACAAACAAAAAGTCCAATCAGCCCTGCATTAATAAGACTCAGCCAGAGCCACCCTCATTGCTTTTTTTTCTGTGTGGAGTGCTCGCATTCATTTGCATTTATGTTTTATGCCAACTAATTTGAAGCTCTGTCAGCGTAAAACAAAACAAAATCAGCGTCAGCTTCTCCACTCGCTCACTCCGGCTGTTGCGCAGGTGGCAAGCATTGCCGGAGCTGTGGAGGCGTCCAAGTGCATTGCTGGCGCTGCTGCAACAAAGGGCAACAGACGGCGCACACACATACGCATACAATATGCATACTCATTAGTTTGGAGTGGTTCCGTCAACATAAGATGGCGGCACGCCCATGCCGCGCTACATACGCCTACATATCATCATCTAGTTGTCGACTTGTCAGTCAGTCAGTCTTAATCATCATCAGCGCCAGCAGCGGCAACATTCTCAATCCCAGGCAGCTTTTGCTGCTTCTATTTGTCAGTCAGTCTGTCTACCCACCCTCCCTCTCTCTCTCTGTCACTCCATTTCTATTTCTGTTTGTCCCGCTCCAAAATAAACAAACTCTTTTGCGCCTGCCTTGGCTTTTAAGTTGCAGCCAATTGTTATTGCCTGCTGCAACTTATGCAGCCCTTTTTTCCAGCTCATAAATTTGTTTTTTCTATCTTCCGTCTCATTCGCATTAATATGCTGCATCTCTTTCTGCTGAGCCGTCGCATTTCGCGCTTCTTCTTGTCTCTTCGTCTTCTGGCTGGCTTTCAATGTCAACCGGCGCAGCGGCTTTTGTTTGACGTCGTGCTCTCGGCCTCATGAATAACTGATTAAAACCTTTTTGGTTTTTTGTGTTTTTTTTTCCCCTCTCTCTCTCTCTGACTCTCTCCGGACTGGGGCTGACTGCTGCTGGGCTGATGGTTCGTTGGTTTTTGGTGGCTTGGTGGTGCACAGCCAACGCTTTCATTTTAAATGACTTGCTGGCTCTGGCGCCGGACAGGGAAGCGCAGTGTCACCAGCGACTGAGCGAGCATAGCATATTACTTGGCCATTGTGGCCCGCTGTGATGATAAATAGCTGTTATATGGCTAGAAATTGTCAAACGAACAGCTAAACGGCCAAGACTGATGATGGGGCTGTCAATTACGCCCGGGGCCATATAATGATTTTTCTGCAATATTATAAGGAAAAATACTATTCAACAGCAGTTGAGGAAAGTTAACAAATAAGATCGTAGATCAAACTTAAGCTCTTTCAATTATCAATAGACAGCTCGGTTCGTTGGCAGGTCAAGGCTTAAGATATATATTGAGAATATTCCGGAATATCGTAGGAATTTAGAGAAAATCCAAAAGAACAATGTATTCAAGCTAATCATAATTATAAATATCATAAATATAATCAAAAGTAAATTTTTGTTGTACCCATTCTATTTTAATTACTAACTGTTATACAAACTGTTATACTTTCCATCATTCATCAGAGTTTCTGCCTAACTAATATGAAAATATTAGTTTGTCACACATAAACGTTTGAGTATACAACCTATATTCGCTTCTGTTATACAATCTGTTATACTGCTCATCATTCATCAGAGTTTTAAGCAGACAACTCCTCTATTTCTTTTACTTACGTTAATAATTTATAAGTTTGGCAGTATACAACCTATATTAGCTACTGTTATACAATCTGTTATACTGCTCATTATTCATCATAGTTTCTATAAGACAACTCCCACAACTTTTTTACTTATGTTTTTTAGACATAACTTTTCGAGTATACAACCTATATTAGCTACTGTTATACAATCTGTTATACTGCTCTTCAATCTTCAAAGTTTCTACAAATGCAATCCCAACACAGCACCCAACACTTTCTAACACCCCAGCTTCCTCTTATACAACCTATAAAAACAACATATAATAACTACTAGTATACAATCTGTTATACTCTCAAAATACAACATAGTTTCCATAAACACAACATCCAGTAACTTCAGTGCAAAACTTTTTAACACCTGTCAATCTATCTTAACCTTAACCTCTCATACTAGTTAAAACTCGTCAACTAGCTCAAATGATACATCAATTCTTGTGAACTTTCATCGTTACAACGCACTTTCACACGCTGTTATACAAAAAGTTTATAACACCTGTGCGCGGCAGTCTACAAAGTCTTTCAGAGCTGGGCATGCGAGTCAGCACAGCTGCAACACAATTGCCATAGGAACTTCTGTTTCGTAATAGGTTTTCTCTTCTTATACAGTCATCTCTAATTTTTTTTTTACAACTGTTATACAAAAGTTTTATACGCAACCATAATTTCTAGATTTTCAGCTGCATAAATTTCACATTTACCAGCTTACGAGTTGCAGCAATTCCCACTATCATTGAATCCAATTTTAGCAAAGAGCATCCACACCACCGCACCACCGCACCACTGTTACCACCATCCCGCCGTGCCGCCTTCACGCTTCTGGCCAACTGTTTCGACTCATAAATACAACATTATTTTCACCGTAAATCGCAGCGAGGATTGTCGACGTCTTCGTCTTCGCCTGTCTGTGCGCGTCTCAATTCACTGCACATTTTGCAAATAACAATCGCATTTTTTGAATAATTCAAATCCACTTTGTTGCCTCACGCTCCGACTCAGTCTCTTTTTTTTGTGTGTGTGTGTGTGTGTGTCTGATTGTCCGTCCTAGCTAGCTGCTTCGCTCGTTCTGCCAACCATTTTGTTCTTTTTCTCGACATTTTTTTGCTTTTGAAACGGGCAAAACGCTGTGGCATAAGAAAAGCTCCAACTGGAGCCGTCAACTGGCAAGCAAATGCTTTTTCTTTTTTTTTTCTTCTTGCTTTTGTTGGGGCAGCATAAAAAATGTATAGCATAGTTTTCTGCGTTCACACACACACAGAAAGAGAGAGAGAGAGAGAGAGAGCGAGAGAGAGAGAGAAAGGGAACTGTGCTGCTGCTACTACTATTATTAAGCTGTGCATCATTTATGCCAGTTTTTTAGTTGCCTCGCACTTTCGCATTTAAATTAATAATATTTACATTTTACGTTTTAAATTAAAAGCCAAATTGCGCAACGGTTACGTTTAACCCAAACCTCGCCTCACCTCGCCTCGACGCTGATTTCATTTAGTTGAGTTGCGTTGCGTTGCGTTGCGTTGCGTGGCGTTGAGTCGCTTGAATGATAGAAAGACCGGACCGTGCCCACAATTCAAAAATCAATTTTCATTTGCAAAAACGATTACATTCACATTCATTCAATGTTCGTTGGTTCGCAGTTCTTTTGCGCCCAACCCCGTCCCAGCTCTATCAATTTTTTTTCCATATGTGTGTGACTGTGTGTTGTTGTTGCTGTTGTTGTTGTTGTTGTTGTTGTTGTTGTTGTTGTTGTGTTTGGTGCGCTGTGCTATCGGTTCTCTTACACTCGAATGAACTTTTATTCAATTTGCAAAGCAACCACAAGCTGCACAATAGCCGTTTTAAACACTCAACCAACCAGCGAACCAGCGACTGCCAAGCGAACGGCCATTTCGTCATTTCGATGGCAGAAGGGGGAGGCCCGCCCCGGAACTCAACCCGCTGCTTAACCTCAGTGGCAGTTCGGCACTGACATTTGCATGTCCAACTGTCTGCACTTTTCCGTCCTTCATTTAAATGCGGCGGCTTCATGCAGCGGTGCAGCAGGAGGCGGAAGCGAAGGCGGAGGCGGAGGCTGGGCGCTGCCAACCGACTAAAATATTTTCTCTCTCTCTCTCTCTTGCGCTCTCTCTCTCACTCCTGTGCATCGCAATTTTCGTGCGTTGAATCTTTATCTACTTCCTTAAACTGTTTTTTTTTTCCAAATGCATTTATTCATGTGCTGACTGCAATTTGTTGCAACAACAACAATAAAAAATAAAACTGTTATACTGTTATGTAAGAAAAGGAAAAACTGTTCAACTGCTATAAAAAAATATCTGTTATACTCAACAAAAAGCTGTTATACACGTAATGGGCGACAAATATGCATGGAGCATAGATCCATTTTATTACTGACGCATACATCAGCTCCAGCCACCCTTCGCATAATGGGCCAACTAAAGACTAGGAAGAGAAAGCAAAATGAAAGAATAGGGGAAGAAGGAATGAAAAAAAAAATAATAAGTATGTAAAAATGAAACAAATACATAATAAACAAAACAATGGCGAAGGGCAGCGACGGCAGCAAACAAAAGAATGCGCTCGTAAAACCGAGATTTAGGCCGTGCCACATTTGTGACCAAAAATATATATAGAGAGTGAACGAGCAGCAGGAGCAGGAGCAGGAGCAGGAGCCGGAGCACAGAATGCCACAGGAAGTAAGCAGAGAGGAGCAGGAGCCGAAACAGTAGCTATATAAAGGGAAACTTGGGGTCTTGCTCATTTTATGCGCTAACTGAATCAGCCCGACAACCATTAACTGAGGCCATTTTATTCAATTTTGCTGTCCCCTGCTCGCCTCCTGCTACACAAAAAATAAAGAAGAAAGCAACAGCAACAACAATACAAAAAAGGACAACAGCAGAGCGGAAAACGGAAGTGTGTACGCAGGTTATGCAGGAGTTGAAACTGAAGCCATAGAGCTAGAGCTGGACTTGGCCCAAAAGTGTAGTGGCTGGCTACTGTTGCTGCTGCTGCTACTCCTGCTGCTACTCCTGCTGCTGGTGGTGCTACGTGTGACAATAATAAAAGTTTTTATTGCCATCGCACACAGCTGCGACTGCTGAGCCAGTACGTAGCACGCAGTACGTAGAGTGGATCTAGAAATTAGCCCCTGCCGTCTGAGCCAATTTCATCATACACAACGTGCATGTACCTCACCTCACCTAACCTTGCCTTGCCTGGCCATCGTGTAATCTCTGTCGTAAATTTTGTCTGACAATGTTTGAAAAATGCCAGCTCGAAAGAGAGAGAGAGAGGAGAGAGAGCTCTGGCCCCAAACAAAATTCCAAACGACCAGAGGACTATGGCAGACTAAGCTATTGTTCTGTATAAGCGAATTATCAGCAAACAGATCTATTATACTCGCACAGATCATATTATATTGAGCAGGTGTCGGTGCTTGAAATTCAAATAATTAAATTATTTTTCATTATGGTAAATCGCAGATAAACTCAAATCCCACAGCTCTATTAAATTCTATATTATGTTGACTAGTTTAAAGTGTTGTATGAAAAGTTTTAAGCATATGCTGGGAATTGTTATACTAGCGTGTGCGAGCTGAAGACACTGTTATACTGCAGGGTATTCATTATATCTATAGCTCAAAATCAGATTTATTGTACTGTTATACAGTTCTCCTAGCTTACTATTACACTGTTATATAATGTTATACTCTAATGCTATTACACTATTATACTGTTATACAGGTGACCTCTTTATTGCTCTGTTATATTGTTCTCCTAGCTTACCATTATATTGTTATACTACTGTTATACTTTAATGCAATAACACTATTATACTGTTATACAGTTGAACTCTAATAACTTTATATTGTAATACTGTTATACTTTACATTATTACTCTATGTATACTGTATTGTTTTACCATTTTACTGTTATACTAGTACACTGTTATACGGAAAAAGAACTAATGGGAAGATTAGTAAAATTGTATTTGCTATATCAATTTTTAGTGACATGAGTATGTATAAACTTATATTTATGTATATATATATATATATATATATTATATATATAATAGTATATATACATATCTATGTATTTTATATATATACATATATAATTATATGTAAATATATATATAATGAAATATATATAAGCCGAAGTGATGATCAAAATTCATAACATGCACTTTGCAGTCAGCATAAATTAACCAAATCTAGATCTCTTCGGGGTCGGAAGGGACGGACAGTACGTTTGATCCAACGTTTCTTCAAAAACTTATGCACCAATGGCCACAGGTTGCGATGCTGTCTGCCTGTGATGGTATGTAGTATATTTTGCTTCATATAGTATCGAATGACGGGCTGCATCTGCTTATCGAAGGCAGCCAAACGGGCCTGCACGACCTTTGGATGATCGTCGATGCGTCGTGTCAATCGCTCGCCCGTCACATCATCTAGGCCGGGTACTTTTGGCGCCGTGGGGCCTTCGTTGTAGACGCGACCCGAGGGCATGTGCACCAGCCGTGTCTTGAGCATATTCACTATGGCCTCGTCGGGTATATTCAGATTAATCACCATGTCCAGCTTGACCAGACCCTGTAAGTGCTTGGCCTGAGCCAGATTGCGTGGATATCCGTCCAGTATGAAGTTGCGGTCCTCTGCCTTGTACACGGCCGTTGCAATGACGCCGTGCAGCAAATGATCGGGCACCAGCTTACCCTGGCTAATCATGTGGACGGCATGCTTGCCCAGCGCGGTGCCCTGATGTATGTGCTTACGCAATATATCACCGGCAGCTATATGCACAGCGCCAAAGTTCTTCACAATCATATCGGATACGTAACCCTTGCCACTGCCCGGCGGACCCATGATTAGTGCACGGAATCCACGCATTCTTGCCATTAGACAAATACTAACAAACATTTTCACTTGCAATTCGCATATCAATTTTGAAGTCAAAAATTAAAATTATATGTAAAAAGAGCCCATCTGTTTTAAACAATTACCAATTTGACACGAAAAAAGTTTGAAAACTAACTAATAAATCAATTTCTTTAATGATGATATCTAAAATTCAATTTCTAGTTTCAAATTTCAGTTTTACAAAAATGACTTGACTTGAAGTTTAGGGAGAGAGAGAAAAAAAAATGTAAGCAAATCTTATGCTGATGACAATTGAGAAATAGGTAAAGTAGAGTAGAGGGAATTGCGGACTGAGAGCATCGAACTGAGCAGAGAGGAAGGGTTGAGAGGAGAGAGAGATAGAGGATTAGTGTAAGGGGTGATGATAGCTTCAGTATACTTGCGGATATAAGCAGGGAGAGTTCCGGATACTTACAGAGCTCTCTCTCTCTCTCTCTCTATCTTACTCTCTCTATCTCACTCTCTAACTCTCTCACTCTAACTCTATCTCTCTATCCATCTATATATCTCTTTCTCATTCTAACTCCCACTAACTGTCTCTCATTCTAACTCTACATATATCTCTCTTACTTTCTTTCTCTCTCTCTCTCTCTCTCTCTTACTCTCTCTCTCTCTCTCTCTCTCTCTCTCTCTCTCTTTTACTCTAATTCCATATCGGTCTCTCTCTATCTCTTACTCATTCTAACTCTCTCTCACTCTCTCTCTTGCTCTCTTACTCTGCCCCTTCCTCCCCCCTCTCTCTTACTCTCTCTCTTTCTCTGCCTCTCTTTCCCTCTCCCACCCCATCTTATTTAAGACACTTTTATAGTCAATTTACTCAGTCTTTATTGAAATACTTTTGACTTAATGGAACTCTCCTTAAGTACTAACTGTCAAATGCATTGCACTCTAATTAGAAATAGCTAAAGCTAAATATATACATAGTTTGCTAGTTAGTTGCAGGAAAAACTGCCAATGACAGCCGCAACAAATGACAAAAATTTGAGCTAACAATTTTTCCTATACGGCCAATGGGGGCACAGTTCGTATCCAGTGTGGTGCGGTGGCCCTCAAGTGGCCTACGTGTGTCACATGCACAATGAAACGGAGCCCAGCCAAGCGCCAACAGGCAACAGCCAACCGCCAGTCGGCCCATTAGATATCGTCTTTGTTTTTGAAAAATTGTCTACTTCATTTTAGGCGGGGTCCGCTTCTGCAGCGGGAATGGCCATGAAATATAACAGTACTCATTATGTTGGGATTACGATGCAATCAACGCAGAAAAAAGTGTCAGTCAAATAAATCACTCGCCAAACATGAGGAATGGGCGCACACAGGCCGACCCACCCAACCACCCATTTGCAAGCCACCACCAGTAGCAGGAGCAGGAGCCAGGAGCAGCAGGAGCAGGAGCAGCACTCACCCACGCTCTGCACGCAATGCGACTTGACAAGAAGCACGCAAAATATATTTTCGGGCCTCTGCACACTGCCAATGTCAACGCCAAGAGTTCCAACCGTTTGTCTGTTCTTCCGCACTCTCTCTCTCTCTCTCCCTCTCTCCCTCTCTCTCTCTCTCTCTGTGTGTGTGTGTGTGAGCATAGTTGAAGCTGACAGCGAGCACGACATTGGAATCGGAGAAGGCGTCAACTGAAGCTGCGGCTGTCAGTCCACTTCGTGCGCCAGGATAAATGGCGTTCCTTTTCCTGTTTGTGGCGGCATTTTTCCCAAGCGCTTGTTTCCTTATTTTCCTTGCTTTGCCTTTTAAAGTAACGAATTTTCTTTTTGTTGTTCTCTTCTTTTTTTTTTTTTTTTTAATTATGCAGCAGCTAGACTGCTACATGATTAAAGTTTTCGTACAACAAAGGGACAGCCAATCACTGTTAAGTAACTCATTAATTATGTTAAAGCCAAACGAAAAGTGATAAAAATGCGAAAGTTTGAATGACAAAGTGAGGAATGTGAATTGGGGTTGATGTATTGATGGGAATGTAGTTTGGGAATGTCACAGAGGCAAAGTTAAATGATTTAAATTTATAAGAAAAATAAATAGATATATTTTTAGATTGATTTACGTGCGAAGAGCATTTCCAAATTGCTGTAGATAATTGATGGGTAACATATATAATACATTACTGAAGATATAGAAACCTATATCATTTATCTACATCATTAGCATAATTTTCAATTATCATATTATCCTGCTGCCAAGACAAGACAGATTTCTTGAGTTTAACTAAGAATTGCTGAAATTTTCTCAAAGCTTTCTTTTGTCAATTATTTTCAATAATTTTTATTTATCTTTTTTTTTATTAATTTTTTTTTTATTTTATTTATTTATTTATTTATTTATTTCTATTTATTTATTTTTTTTTCTTATAGCAAGCCAGCTATTTTTAGCTCTAACCTTTTCTACTTTCAACATTTTTGCCTTAATAGTTTACGAATTATTTTCAAATCACAACTATAAAAACTTAACTTGAACTAGCTTTTAGTTTCTCACTCTCTCTCTCTCTCTCTCTCTCTCTCTCTCTGTTTCTATCTCTGTCTCTGTCTCTGTCTCCGTCTCTGCTCCTGCTCTTGGCATTGCCGCTCAGTTACATGTTGGCCCCAGTGATAATCATCTCGTAGTTGTGCCAAACTTCATTTCAAACAATTCAACGCGGCCAGCCAACAACAATGGCGCAACAAATGAGCATGCGATTTGCTCCTGCGGCAAATGCTAAGTCTCTGTCCGGCGTACTGTTTAGGTCGTACTATGCGCAGCTTATCTCAGTTTCATTACAGTTATTGTCGTTGTCATCAGCTCTGGTGCCATGTGCCACAATGTTGGCCAGAGAATAAAACTTTAAGTTCCTGCTAACCCTACGGGTAACTACTGTCTTCTTGCCCGTTAAAAGTCCACCACTCCCCCTCTTCACTTTCCTTTAAACCAGTCAGCTCTGCTTACTTCTTAGCTGCAATTTCGCATACACACAAACAGCAACAGCAACAGCAACAATAACAACAACAACGAGCACTGAAGGCAGCAGCAACACTTCCGCTAGCTGCTTGAAATAAAAACTTGATTCAGTGGGGAGCAAGGCGCGAGGAGCGTGGAGCAAGAAGCGTGGAGCAGCAGTGAGCAATTCTAAGCACCGCAACAACAAAAGCTGAGCACAACATCAACATCTAAATGCAATGCCATAGAAAAAATGCAAAAGGAAAAACAAAAAATAGAAAATAAAAAATAAGCGAAAGAAAAAACGCAGTTTCCGTGCGGCGAACAAGCAAAAACAAAAAGCAGCCAACAACAGCTAGAAAAAAAAACGAAAAAAAATATATATATATATATATATATATATATATATATATATATATAAATAAAAATACTTAAGAGTTGCCAGCGTCGATTTGTGCCGCCCACAACACGCTGGGCGTGCTACGCCTATAATGGCTGCCGCCGGCGGGGGGTGAAGGGGGTGGCTGTGCCAGCTTCACACTCGAACACGTAGCAGCTCGCAGCGTACGCTGCCACGCCCCCCGCAGCGTGCGGCTGCGTTTTAAGTGCGCCAGCTTAAAAGTATGCTACAAGTTTTTGCATTTGCTTAAAAGCCCGCGTTTTGAGACTCCTTCGAACCAATTTGGCCGTAAATGCCATTTGCCACATACAAATTTATATGTATATTTATTTTCATATTTTTTTTCTATTTTTTTTTTTATATTTTCATTTGAAGCATTTTGATGCGTATTTATGCGCTTGCATAAATTGATTTATATGCAGCATAGCAATGCAAGCAGCAGCTGCTCTCACTCTCTCTCTCTCTCTCACTCTCTCACTCTCTCTCTCTCTCTCTCTGTCATACATTGCTCTCTATCTGTGGCTAGTTATTTGCCTGTTTTTCGTATGATTTATTAGTTTGGGTTTTAAACATTGCGGTTGACTCGACATGGCCCGAGTTCTATGTATATAGAAATCTAGTTTTGTGCTCTGCTAATGCCAAATATGTTAAATAATAAATATAAATTCATGTATATATCTATATGATGTATTTGCTAAACAATGCATGTATCTTTCACATGTTCAACTGTCTGCTCTGTCTCTCTCTCTCTCTCTCTCGCTCTTTATCTGTCCGTCTGTCTATTTTGTCTCGTGGTTAGGCATAAACCCTCGTTTATCTGCCAGCGTATGCGAAACATTTTCGAATTATTTCTATCAGCTTCAGCGTAGGTGCCATAATAACAACAACAACAACAACAACAAGAACAGTGAACAGCCAACAACATGCTTGGGTTGGGTCAACAGTTTCGGTAGCTGTTTGGCGGTGACGTTTTTGTATAATTAATTTTTCTTGTTCAGTGGTTTTGTACAATCAACATTCGATGTAAAAACAGTGCAAACAAGTGCAACGCATACAAGCGCACTTAAAGTGCATACAACAACACACACTAATACACACACACACACACACACACACAATATGAGTAAAATGCCACCGCAGGACTTAACAGAAGCAGTTGTAGCTGCGATAGAATGTGAGCTTGCCTGGACAAGCAGCAGTCTCTTGTCTGTGTGTGTGTGTGTGTGTGTTGAGTGCTGTGTGTGTGTGTGCTATGGGGCTGCTTGCATATGCATGCGAAAATGTTAAAGCAAATAAGAAAAAGTGTGAAAACGAGCAGCTTGTCATGTAAACAAGTAAACCAATAAGTGCAAGAGTGTGAGAGAGACAGAGGGTGTGAGCAACAGAGAGGCAGACACTATGTGTATGTGTTTGTGTGTGTAAGTGTGACCAGACTTTAAATGTGTCCAGAGCAGCCTTTCAGCTGCTAGTTACCCGGACCCAGCACTCGAAAAGCCAACAACAGCAACAAACAATAAAAAAATCTCAGACATATTCAAACATTTGATTGCCAACAGCCCAACAGCAGCAGCAGCAGCAACACCACAACAACAACAACAACAGCAAGAACAACAGCAGCACTTTTCATTACTATAGATTCATGAAGCGTTGGCCTGCTAATAAATTTCCCCTCCATTATTCATAGTTAACTGAACAATGAGCACAAACTGTTGATTGGTTGCAAGTTCATGTATATAACAATAAATGTATATATACATAAATGTGAAAAAAATAAATATATATATATACATATATACGAAGCTACACTGAGCTGAGCTCTTAATTTAACCAATTCTTATTGAAGTAGGCGAACAGCAGCTCTTGAGTTTTTAATTTTCTCTGCTTCACAGTTAACAGAGATATAAAGAGCTCAGTTTTTCAATATTAATTGCGGTTGTTGAAGCATTTAACATTTATCGCTTAACATTGGTAGAGTCTGTAGTGAGAATATTATTGCACTGAATCAGAATTTGCTTGATATACATATATCATTATATATTATTACAACATTGCATTGATAATATTTTCATTATGAAAGTAATCAATAAAATAATTTTTTTAGCAGTTTCTTTACGGGATATATGTTATTTTATTTATTTATTTAAAAAAAAAAACATGTTTAACATGTTTAGCAAATTAATATATCTTTAGCCTATATTAATAACATTCAATTCCGTCTATGTTAAGTCTATGTAAATCGAATGTTAGCATTCATAGCTGTTTCACAGATTCTTGTCGCAGTTTTCTGTATACAAATTAGACTCTCCTTAGCTAGTGCTCATTGCTGTAGTCGAAATTGATAACATGCTGTAAAACTCATGTAAAAGCTATGTTAAGCTTAAACAGCATTCACAGCTTAACAGTTGCTTACGTAACTTTCTCTATTAATATTGAAATATTCTTGACTGTGCACATTATGAACTAAATGGTTCACAATTACATTTCAAATATATTTAACTGAAAATCTAGTTCTTTAAGCATTTAATAAAATTTGCTCGATGCTCTCTACTCAGTTTGCATCTCATTTCTACAACATTTTGAAGCTAATCAAAATTGAGAATTATTTAATGAATTACGCGCTTGTGTTTGGTTTTATTTCATTTTTTTTTCTTGTTTTATTCATTGTTTTTTCTTGCCACGCTTTGTTTTTGTTTATACAATTTGTTTACGCAACGCGTGACGCTTAAATGCTAAATAATGCAAATGTAAATGCGACGCATTGTTTGGCTTTGTTTTTGCCACGCTTTTATTATTGTTGTTGTTTTTCTTTTGGCCTTGTTGTTGTTGCTGTTGCTAGCCCTTTCCTCAAAGAGCAAAAAAAAAAAAAAGAGATGCACGATGGCTGTAAGGGCATGGAAATCAAATAATAAAAAAAAAAAGGGTTAACAGGCCAAAGACTTGACAGCGAATTGTAAAGATTATTGTGGAAGACAAGAAAGAATTTAGTAAAATCAACTTTGATTAGTTAATACAAGCGGAGTCTTATGAAAAATAATAGAAAATTACAAATTTTTAATTCCATGGATTTTCAGCAGCTTGAATTCAGCTTCAAGTTCAATTGAAATCAAAATTTCCTTAGCTGCGTTCGCAACTAGCAGCTGTTACATGGCTCAACTTATCCATTTTCCCATCTTCAATTTCATCTCTCTTTGTTTGCTTTTTTCACAGACAAGTCAAAAGTTCAGGCTCTCTCTGTCACAGGCTGACCTTTTAGAGTATTAAAAGTTCGACTTTTTGATTTTGTCCGTCTTTGTTTTTCGTTTTCGAATTAATTTTCTTACGCAATGAACATGCAGGAAATTAGCATATTTTTTTTTTGTATGTTTTTGATCGATTTGTGGGCCTAACGAGTGGACCCAAGATAGAAGAAGAAGACAAACAAAAAACAAAAAAAAAAAGGAAATGTTAACAAAATTCGAAAAGGGGACGCTTCAGTTTACAATTGGTCAAAGACATTTGCTGGGGCATTTTAAAAGGCGTTCCCCCGAGAACAAACATTGAGAGACACTGAGCGTGTGAGAGAGAGAGAGAGAGAGAGAGAGAGAGAGCGAGGCGGGCAGCTGGCAGGCGACACAAGTTCTGGGCGTGGGCGAGTGTGAGGGATTTTCTAACTTATGATTCGCGAAAAAATTACATTAGAATTGCAAATTGGCAGGAGAGCAGGCAGAGTGAGGCCAACGTCTGCAGCCCATTCAACATGGCTAAATAAAAGTTGTGTCTTTGCGGCAACAGCAACAGAATTTGATTTGAGGCAAATGCGAGGGGATGCGCAGGAGACGACAACAACAGCAACAACAGCAGCAACAACAACAAGAAACAAACTCAAACATTTATGACAATAACTTCTTAAATGCGTTGTTGCCGCTTGCCGGTTGCCATCAGCAAGGAATCCACACTGTAAGGACATGCAGCCGAGAATCTCATTCGGGGCGCTGCCTGCCTGCCTGGCAGCCAGTCGATGCCTGCTGGCTGGTCTACGTCTCCGGGGCTGCCATTGAATTGAATTACTTTTGCGCCAGTTGAAATTTCAATTGCCCAGATGAGGGCCAGAGGGAGAGAGGGAGAGAGTGAGAGAGTGAGAGAGTGAGAGAGTGAGCGAGGCGACGACAAGAACAACGATTGGACGTTGCACATGTGTGCACAGCCATATGCAATGTTGGCGTTGGTGGCATTGCAACCGGCCGGAAACGGAAATGCATGCTGGCATTTTAGCAAGGCGAAAGAGAGAGTGGCAGCGTGGGAAACGGAGGAGTGGGGGGTGCTTGGGGGCAGCAAGCATACAAATGAGGCGTTGAATAATTAAAGACATAAATTCGCACTTGCACACATAAAAAGAAATGCCATTTTTTTGTTTTTGTTTTGTTTTGCGTTTTATATTTGTTCTTGTTATTATTTTACGTTTTGGTTTCGTCCAATGCTTCCGGTCAACCAGTTTGCTCGCTCTCGCTCTCTCACTCTTGCTCTCTCTCACTCTTTCACTCTCATTGTCTGGCAGCTGCTCCCATGCTATCTCAGCATGTTTAATTCACAATCTTTGGGCACAGCGGTGCGACCCGATGCCACCTTTGCACTCAAGTGCGCAGCCACCACGCCCACGCCCCGTCCACGCCCACTGGCTGCATGTGCCCCTAGCTGATCTGAACAGAGCTGAGCTGTGCTGTGCTGGGCAGAGAGTTGCTCGTTTAACTTTCATGAAATTATAATTTGCTTTGTAATTCGAGCATCCTTAGCACAGGCTGCCAGGACCTGGGGGTGCACGCTGCGGACCCAGCTGTAGCAGCCGTAACAAGCATATATAACTACACATTGAAAATATTTTAATTAACGAAAATTGTTCAGCAACTTGTTTAATATATATATATATATATATATACATACAGTCAGATATTTATATATATATATATATGTATGTGTGGATAGGCTGGCCAACTTTAAGCGGCGCTGTCCGGGCCGGAAAAACCAATCCCATTAGAAATCTCAATTTCAACTCGCAGCAAGTCTGCAGTCCAAGTCCTTGCAAAATATTGAGCAGCTGCTTTCGTTTGAATCATAACACACACACACACACACACACACACACATACATATATATATATATATATACTCTTATATATATACTGTATATATATGGTGCTGTGCTTTGTGCGATCTCATGTGGAATCGCACTCCACAAAGTACATATATCTTACTTATGCTCGCAAAGATTAAAAGTTTTTCACTGCCGTGGCATGCAAGCCTCTTGCCTAAGCTGTAACATCTTTGTATGCCCACACCCGCTACCCGCTACCCGCCACCCGGCTACCCGGCACACTTGCACCACAACCTCTTAGCTTCTTATGCTGGGCCGCTTTTTGTCCGCTCGTCTTCAGTTTCTTTTTTCTTTTTTTTGTGGTACATAACCCTCTCTCGCTCAAGTTGCTCGTCCGCCGCAAAGCCTGCCCTTTACATTATGTATATGTGTGTGAGTGTGCGAGTGTGTGTGTGTGTGTGTGCTACAAAAGCCGACCCCAATGGAGCTGAACCTTTTCAAATCCGAAATCGATATTAATTAAATTTTAGTAGCTAGCGTGAATCTGTGGACTTTGCGTGCGCCCATGCAAAGCTTAGCGAAACAACAACAACAACAACAACAACAACAACAACAACAACGATAACGATGGAGAAATAAAAAAAAAAAGGTGGCAAACTTTGCTGTGGCCATCTCATTAAAAGTGATGACAAGTTGCAGGCTTTGCGTAGCGCTTTTCATGATTATAAAATACTTGGCCCAACGCAAGCCCATGACCCTGCTCCTGCTGCTGCCCCTGCTCCTGCCCCGGCCAGCCAAATAATGACCCAATCAGCCAAAAGAAAAATTGCGAAACTCAGCTATTATTACCTCAAAGATAACTTCAACAACATTTTCAACAGTAATAATAGCAAAGCGGAGAGGCTGTTAAGCTAACGAAAATGTTACAAAGAGCGCAAGTACATTAAACATTGAGAATTGCATAGAAGAGCGATAGATGTAGAGTAAATGTTGTCATGTCCATAAAACTGAAGATAAAACAAACATTAATATAAAGATAAAGCTATTTAAGGCAATTAGTGTTAGGCGTAATGCAAATGGGAATAAATCAAACATTGAGAAGAGACTTGCAAAGAAGAGACTTGCAAATGTAGATAGAATATAGAGATAAAAAGAAGTGAAAAAGTATGTGAAGTAAATCAGTACAAGAATTATGACTAATTTCAAAATATATTTCCATATAAGAAACATTGAAAATCGCATAGAAGAGCGTTAGATGTTAATGCAAAAGTTGTCAAGCTAATAAAATTTTAGGTAAATAATCAATAAATCTTATTGATATATAAAAGTAAAGCTATTCAAGACAAGTTATGCTATTAATAATATTTTTAATAATAGAGAATGAGAATTGCATAGAAGAGCGGTAGATATAAAGTGACAAGAAGTGAACTGAGTGAGTAAAGAGAGCGAAGAACTAAGCTAAATCTCATATAAACACAGTAAAATAATTAAGTTCATCAGAAAACTATATTTTTGAAACATTTGAGAAACGCATAGAAAAATCATATTTCTGTTAATATATTAACATGCCACATTTCTTAAGTTTACATCTTTAAACAAATAAATGCTTTTCAACACACATGCCACAAAAAAAAAAAAAAAAAACTGTATCGATTATGTATCAAGCATCACAACGCTGCTTTTTGAAATTCTCATCTGATTTACTTACACGCTTCAAAAGGAATAATATTATTATGATGCTCTGACCTCTGATGGCCATTGTAGAGCACACACAAAGAGCATAACTAAGTTATAGCTAGACGAGCAGCTGGGGGCGATTCGCATTGTTGTTGTTGCTGCTGCTGTATCAGAAGCTCTTATAACATCACCATATTCAATTGAGAACCCAAATCAGTCAACCGCATTAAAAACTCTGCTTCATTTCCGTGACAAGCTAAACACACACACACACACACACACACACACACACACACACATAGTTACACGCACACCCACAGCATTCATATGTAAATACAATTTTTTTTTTTTGCTTTTTGTATGCTGCTCGTGACCTTTGCT
The DNA here is from genome assembly GCA_035047405.1 of Drosophila stalkeri. NCBI lineage: Eukaryota > Metazoa > Arthropoda > Insecta > Diptera > Drosophilidae > Drosophila > Drosophila stalkeri. Next base: position 14,840,560 of record JAWNPR010000041.1, on the reverse strand, counting down.
TAACTAAGGACAGCTTTGTATAGCGATTGTAGTACACCCCTGCCACGCCCACCTGCCCAAGCATAGCGCTGCTTGCGTGCCATAAAATTTCACTCTTTCTTCCATTAATAGTTGATCTACTAAGCCAAGGGCATAAACTATGCAAAAGCTTTTCCATCATTTGCCATTTGCCATTCATTCCCACCCAAGCACAGTCTGCCTTGCTCTCGCTCTCTCTCTCTCTCTCTCTCTCTCTCTCTCTCGCTCTCTATCAGTGTTTAGCTATTGCTATCTCTGTTTCACTTAATTGCTCAAATCTCCATACACAATTTAATATTCATACTTGCGTTTCATTCGTGCTGCTAATGTTGGGTTCGTCGGATTCATGACTGCCAGCAGCAGCAGCAGCAGCAGCAACAACAAATCAAGTTGAGGATTACAAATCAGAATCCTTTTTTAATTGAAATATACATGGTATATATACATATTTGTATGGCCCCTGCTGTGCTTTGGCCTGCTCATTAATGCGCCCGCTGCTGTCGAGCTCAATTGATGCGTTTTTGATTGCAAATTTGTCGCAAACATATCGCTTGAGTGCACCAGCTCTGTGCACCAAGCTCTCTCTCTCTTTTGCCCAAACGTCCCTATCCGCGCTATCCTTGCTGTCCTCGCTGTCTATGCGCATTACTCATACGCCGCTTGAGTCGCCGAAGGCAAAAAGCAACTTAAATTCTACTTACAGCCAAATATGTAATAAATACGAGCTTAAAAAAGTTTATCTATATTTCAACCGCACGCAGTCATGTGCTTACACTCGCACACACGCACGCACAGCATATATATATATATATATATATATATGCTATATACATATATGGCTGATATTTGGCATATAGAGTAGCTACTGCTGCCTGTTTTTTTGCTGTCGCCCGGCAAAAGTTTTTGAAAGATGTGCCATCCCCCAATCCGGCACTTAGACAACTCGCACGTCCAGCTACCAAAAAGTTCATTTCGCTTCGCTTCTTTCCTCCTCCTCCTCCTCCTCCTCCTCCTGCTACTCCTCTTCTTTTTTCATTTATCTTCTCTTTTTTTCATTCAGCCAAAAATAAAAATAAGTAAGTGTTGAGTGTGTGGAGTTGAGTGTAAGTGTACTTTGCAAGAGCTACAGCGACAGCGACAGCTGCTGCCCCGCTGAGCTTTCATTAAATGCGACTATTCAGCGGCTGCAGCTTTAAAATTTCCGCCTCGGTTTTTTTTTTTTTTTTCCTGTCAATATGCCCAAAAAAGCCAAGCCGGACGCCGTATAAATTGTCGCAATCAAGCGCCGCATAAAATGTCTCTCGCTCTCGTTGAACGCGAACAAAAAAAAAAATAGAGAAAAAAAAGAAAGCCGCAGGAAAAGCGACAGCAAGATGAATTACTGTAAATTATCCAGTTAAAAGTTTTCGCTGAAGGACTTTCTAGTCACTCGAGTGGCCGCCGACGCTGCGGCTGCCGCCATTGCTGATTTAACGAGACGAAAAGGTAAAAAGTTGAGCAAAAATCAATTTCGCCACAATTTCACGCTAGTTTGCATAAAAGTAAGTGCAGAGTATAGCGCTAGAGGCTGTAGAATGTACGGCCAGATAAGTCTGAGCTGGTTTGAAATGTACATGAAAAGAATTTTTTAGGTAATTTTGACAAATTTGCAAACCAAAAGGCAAAAGTTGAGAGATTGTTAAAAAAGTGAAACTTCAATTTATAACTAAATATTAACAGATTTTAAATATCTTGTACAAATTTCTGCAATCAATTGGCTATCTATTTTGGCTTGACTATTTTATTGACATAATACTATAAATCAATAAAAGAAAAGTTAAAAGTTTTTTGTTTGTCTAGAATAGAGATTAGAATTGATATAATCTTGAGCTAACGCTTGAAATCTGTAAATATGCTTTATATTATTTACTTTAGCAAAAACAAAAATCTCATGACATTTTAATGATATGCCAAGATAAGTTTACTAAATATTTAATATATATAATTTATGTAATATTTTTTCACATTATCAATCCTTTTTGGTTTCTAAAAAATTATGTCTTATCCCCATTTTAAAGTCGGCCATTTTAATTTCTTCATTTTATAATACAAACTTCAAAACATTGCTTTTTGCTAACTGCTACTTAGCACTGCACTTTTTCTACGAACTCATTTCTAATCTAACTCTATTCAACCAATCAGGAATGTAGTCTTAGCAGCCATCTCGCTCACACTCAGCAAAGTGCAACATTACGCTCAGCTGAAGCTATAGTTGTCCCTGTCTTTCTTGCAGAGTGATATTTTGTAGCAGTCAGCAATGAGAGACACGCAACTAAAACGCAAACTCAGGCGGATAATAAACTCTCAGCTTAAACGGGACTGCGCTTTTGCTACTTGCTCACTTCTACTCACATTCTCCTCGACCAATCAAATCATAGCAAGCCAAAGCGTAGGCAGCAGCTGCAGCTCTATTTATCTCTCTCTTTCTTGCGGAGTGCTAATTAGCACAGATCAACCAGCAATCAGAGATGCGCAATTAAAACGCAAATTGAGACATAATTGTAGAAATGTGGGAGCAAGTAAATAGATTTTGCTCTCTATTTTTAAATTTTATTTGATATATTGATACATCTTTATAGCTTTTAGCTACAAATTAGTGATTTATTTATGCTAGAGTTTAATGCTAGAGTTTATGCTAGAATTTAATCCACTGACTCTCTAGTGAGTTAGTTTTATATAATTTTCAGTAGAAAATGTCTTTGCCAACAGCTGTCTAGCTGCATGTGAGCAAATTGTAGTTACTGCACTACCTGAGCTCTTTTCCTGTCAATGGCTGCTTTTAAGTTTCATCATTTTATTTTCCATTTGGCCACATTTTTCGGGGCGCAACTCAAGCGAATATATATACATTTTTCTGTTTATAAATATATATTTTTTTTTGTCAGTCGGCAACATTCATTAATGTCAGGAACATCAGCAGCAGCAGCAGCAGCAGCCGCCACAGCCGCTGCGACTTCGTCTAGGCTACAGCCACATAATGTGCCACAAAACGCATAAAACACACGCGCACACACACAAACACACACACACACACACAGACAAGTGTCGTCGTCGTCGTCTGCCCGCTGTTTTATATAACGATTACGATAATGAAGCGACGCCGTTTTCAGCGGGCGCAGCATTTTTATACACAAAATGAGCCAAATGAATGGCTGCCACTAGTGCCAAGCGCACAGACCGAGAGAGAGGGAGATAGGCAGAAAGAGAGCGAGAGAGAGAGAGAGAGAGAGAGCGCGTGCGATTGGGCTTACTACAAGGATCTAGTAGTAAGCAACGTCTGTCGTTGATGGCTTTTTGAAGTTCTCAACGCAGGCGGCGCAATGATTGGGGGATTATGACGAATTAATGAATTCAGATTTAAATAAAATTACACAGCGTGCCAGTGGGCCACGCCCACTTGTGGCCATGCACATTTAACATTTTGCTAATAGAATTAAAGTTTGCCCCTCCTCGCTCAACATAATGAGCCAGCGCGACCCAGTCTGGCGTAATTATGATGGGCGCATATGATTGGGCCTGGCCATTGCATTGACAGCGGGCAACAGTCGTCAGCAACTGTTGCCCGCTTAATTAACAACAACAATTGCAATTGTGCAATTGCAGTTGCTGCCACCGTGGGCAGGTAATTTTTGTCTCATTTGGGGCCGGCCAGCAAGCAAGCTTCGCCAGCCTGATGGTTTTGTACGCGCATTGTTGCGGCATTGTTGTTGATTGTTAATTGAAAAACAATGTTGTACGTTCGCCCTCTCGCTCTCGCTCTTTTGCTGTCTTTGTCTTTCAGCTCTCCTTTGGTGCACTTAAAGCGCTGCAACTTGCAACGAGTTCGAGGTTCAACTGCGGCTTAATTAATTTTTATAAGGCTGTTGTTATCGTCGTCAATATGGTTGTTGCTGCACTTTAATTACAATGCACAGAAGTTGCCTTAAGCTCATTGATTAAACTTAATCAATGGCCATAAGCAGCGCGAACAGAATCGCATGCAGCAGGAGGCAACAGGAGGCAGCAGACGGCAGCAGACGGCAGCAGGAGGCATGCGGCTGGCAGCTCATTAATGTTCGCTCACAACTTTGACAGCCAAAGTGCAATTAGCGTCAGGGCCAAAGCGAAAAGTTGTCATATTATGATATTGAATAGCAGCAGCAAGATGAAAGACTCAGCTGCCAAGAAATGGTAATCGAGTAAAGAGCGAGCGAGATAGCCAGCGTGTGCGAGTGTGTGTGGTAAGAACATGTCAAAAGAGCTGCAAGAGCATAAAAAGTGCCTGAGCTCAAGTAATTCAATAGCCAAGCAAGATTTAATTAATAATTTATATATATATATATATATATATAGTATAAAGGTAGCTACAGCTCTGATTAACGCGCGCGTCAAGCACAAAGAAGCTGTAAAAGCGCGCAAAAGTTATGCGTGTGTGTGTGTGTGTGTGTGTGCAGATCCTTTACGCATTTACAGGTAAAACTTGCAGATCTTTTGTATGCCAAGCTGAGCGCTCTTAATTAACTTTATGCCACAGCTAATTACTTGAATTAATGTAAGAGCTAAGCAACTACTAAGCAGCAAGCGATTAGAAAACAATTAAAGCCCAACTCCTGCTCAACTCTATTTAGCAATCAAAATCTATCAATTAGCATATGATAATAAAACAGCTGCTAGACATGTCTCTTCCTCTCGCTATATATATATATATATATATCTATAACTATATTTATGTATGTGTAAAGCTAAAGAAAGTCTGCTGCTGCTCCTGCTGCCTGCAGTTCATCATTGAAGGCAAAACTGTTAAAAGTCTGTTCGCTTAGTTAGTTGCATAGTTTGGGCTGGTTTTGTCAGTCAGTCAACTATCATTATAAGTTGGCCTTTGCGTTTGCGTCATAATGGCCAAAAACTTTTGGCCAGAGCGGGTGTGCGAATATATATATATATATATATATATGTGTGTGTGTGTGTGTGTGTGTGTGTGTGTGTTGGCCATTGTTGGCGCTCAGTTTTGCAATTAGCAACAGTTTTGTCTGCTCAGTGCTTTTAGTCGGCCATTAATTGAGTTGCGCGCACTGAAAACTTAAAAAACTGGCGAGAAAGAGAAGGAAAGCAAGAGATAAAAAGAAATAGATATAGAAAAAAACAAAAAATAAAAGAAACAAATTTTGCACAACTTTTTATTCATTTTCTGCTTTTTCTATTTTTCTATTTGCAGATCGAGGACGCAATGCTGATGTTTGACAAGCAGACCAATCGGCACAGAGGTGAGCGCACAAGCGATAAACGATAAATGATAAACGATAAACGATAAGCGTTAATAATAGAGTTGGCTATAATAACACACATTGACTCGACTCCACTGCGAATCGCCAGTCGCTGCTGTTATAGATATTTTCTTTCTTTCCTTCAGTTTTTTTTTTTTTTTTTTTTGCTGCTTCGTTTCCGGGCTTTAACGATGCAGAAGAAGACGGGCAAGCCGGAAGTGCGAACGCTTCTGTTATTTTTTTTCTCCATTTTTTTTTTTTTTGTTGCTGCGCATTGCTCTGTCAATGCATGACAGATAGCGTTACAGATAGCACAAACAGAGCTAATACAGTTGCCTTTTTTTTAATGTGTGTGTGTGTATAAAAACGTGGCATTAAAATGGCCAAAGAGAGAGAGAGGGAGAGGGAGAGTGGGAGAGCGAGTGCGAGTGCGAGAGCTGGCCGTAAAGATTACCTGTGCAATGCAACCGGATATAGTCCGTATATACAGCTCAGCGGGCTACTGAGTGGGCGGGGCGCTGTCCGGCAAAGGCTTAAATCTCTCAGCGCACATCCGCTACACGAACTTGTAGCGCACGAGTGAGTCCACTTTTTCGGCTGTAGGCGGAGGCTAGCGTGTGTGTGTGCCGTGCCGTGTGACCCAGCTGCTTGTCGTTGTCAATTTTGCTTATTAAAGTTTTAAATGACGCGCCGAAAATTCGCATTGCGAACGCCCATTGACATGTGACAGGAGACGCAGCAGCCGGAGCAGCAGCAGCTTCCACCTGAGACAGGCGAGGCACATTAAGATTGATGTGTCCATTTTGCAGCTAAAGCCGTAAACGCCCACACACAGAGAGATAGGTTGGCGAGAGGGGGAGTGAGAGAGACATAGCCAGCTAACAATGTCGTGGCCCAAAAGTAATTAGCTGCACACACAGACAGAGAGGGAGGGCGGGAGAGAGAGAGAGAGAGAGAGCTGCATGCATCAATAGTTGTCTCTATAGTTGCTTTACACACACACACACACACACACACAGACAGAGAACGAGCAATTCACACACACACAGACACACACACATATGCAGAGTTCATGGCTGGCCTTGTTAACTTGCTGGCCTCATGTAGTTGGAGCCGCTGTCCAACCAAATTACGCACACGGGAATAAGGAAACATGATTTTTGCTTGTATGCGGCCCATAAAAAATTGTTGCATACTTCGGGGCGCCGCCAAGAGATAAGCAGCAGCAGCGACGACGGCGGCGTCGGCAGTAGTGAACGCGACCCACAGAACATTTCGTTTAATTGGACGCTGGAGTACCGAATGCTGCATCATGATGCAGTCATATGAAAAACACAAAAACTCAACTCAGCAACAGCAGCAGGAGAAGGAGCAGGAGCAGGAGCAGGAGCAGCAGCAGGAGGAGCAGCAATGGCATCAGCTTTTGCAAATGGCAATAAAAACAAGCAGCGCCCCATTTAAAAATTATGTGTTGCTGCAGTTGAGAGATGAAAGAGAAAGAGAGGGAGAGAAAAAGAGAAAAAGAGAGGGGGGGGGGGAGTAACGGACACCGAGCGGAAGAGGCAGCGTAGCGCAACAACTGTGCAGAGATAATGCATGAGTAAGATATTAAACTGCAAATTGCCAACGATGCAGATTTATTCAACTCTATATAAGGCAGCAGAAGACAACGTGGCAAGGCAATAATATTATTAATTCTTTGGCCTGATTGCCAAGCATAATTTCACATTTCAAATTAAAATCAAATAAATAGCTATTTACAGAACAGCAGCAGCAGCAGCAGCAGCGGCATTTCCAGGAAATATTTTGAGTAAACATTAAACAGAAAGCTTATAAAAAAAAAACTCATTTAAGAGCTAAAACTTGACGTTTAAACATTTGGCAAATGCTTTGACGCCAGATAGAGAAAATAATTCTGTAAATGAAATTTTCATGTGTAAAAAAAAATTAAAAAAAAATAAAAATAAAGCTGAGCTGAGAATAAACTCTAGCAGAGCTCAAGCAAAATTTTCCGAGCTCAACTTTTATAGTATAAATAAATTGATTTCATTTTGAATTCAGTCAACATTTGCTTTTTCCATTCAATATACTATAATGCATAATCCACTTTGTGAGCTCTCAGCAATTTTACAACAATTTGCCAAAGTGAAAACGATTTGTCCTTGATTCGTGCTCAATATTGATGAAGTATTTAAATTTACTTTTCTTTTTTGCTGTTCTTATATCAAATTCAAATTTGAATTCGAACTCAAATTCAGATAATAGCATGACAGTTAAATTGTCAGTGGTTTACGACTGTATCTCTTTTTTTTTGGATTAAAAATAGCATTTAATGTGTATAGCCTCGTTTCGTTTGCCGATGAATATGACATGGAAGACGTTGGCCAGAGCAATTTTGCAAATTACAATTGCCTAGGTCGATCAGAATACATATGATGAAATATGCAGGCGTTGTTAGTTAGTTAGTTAGTTAGCCAAGACCAACTGCCCAACTTCACACAGGGCACAGGGCCGACTGACCCGAGTGCCCCAGCGTACCACAGTCGAAACACCGGCAACCCACCGCCAGCCCCACTCCCACAGCAACGCTTTCGCTTCGAGTCAATAGAAAATGTGTGTCGTTAATCAAAGGGTATTAGTTGTAGCTGTAGCCACAATGACGACGATGGCGATGGCGATGGCGGAATGGCGGACCAGGCGACTTTTTCTACAAGTTGAACGATGGACGACCTTTTGCCATGAGCTGGACTAAGAGACGCTCCAGGGTATGACTGCCCTGCCCCCCCTGACGACCTGCCTGCCTACTGGCACTTGCGATATGCCTGTAATTGCATTTTATCGATCCAAGTGGAGAAGGTACCCATCGTCTAGCGTACATGTGGCAATTGCCAGCGTGTGCACACACACACACACACACACAGTCGCATAGATACACTGACGTTCAGAAACAGGACAGCAACTATAATAAAGAAGCGAAAGAATGAAAAAAAAAAAAAAAAAGAACGTGAAGCAGGCGAGCAAAGACGTTGCTTGGGCTACACGGCAGCAAGTTTGTTACTCATTCATAAATCATGTGTGCAGCGACAGACGGACAGAAAGACAGTCGACACATACAGACAGACACACACACACACACACACACACACACATATAAAGAGAGAGTGTGAGAGTGAGGGAGGGAGAGAAATGAAAGCCTGGTCACTGAAACTTGCAGCGACGTTTTTCCAACTAACGGCTGCAGTTGGCCCAAAAAAAAATAGGGGAAAAAAAAAAAAAAAGAGAAACGTAAGCGATTCGTGGCGGGGCAGAAACGAAAACTATATGAATATGCCATAAAACAATATAGGCTGGCATACTAACATCTGCAACAACAGCAGCAACAACAACAAGAGCAGCTGCAACTACAGTAGTAACTCGAAGAAAGGCAACGAAGCTAAAGCTTGAGAGAAGATGTAGAGAGAGAAGTTGGCGAAGGTGTTATCAAAGGGTGTAAAAGGAAAGAGTTATAAAGTGATATAAATGAGAGGATGATATAACTATAATGGACTATACTTACTAGAACTTTCGATATATAAGAGAGTATAGAAGTAAAGTTATCGATGAGAATATAGAAAGAGTTATAACCTGAACGATATTAAGGAAGAGTCCACTTGATGTAGACTGTGCTTGCTAAACTTAATGATAGCAATGAGAATATGATTCTTATAAATACGAATCAATGGAAACGAAAGTATACAAGGTGATTGACAAAATATATCGATATAAGCGAAAGTATATGAAAATTTTGATAGAAATATAAATGAAAAGGAATTTATATGACTATCAACAGAATTGAGTCAGGAGTGGCTTTATAACAACTCAGAAAAACTCAGAGAAACTTTTGGTTATAAAAATGACATAATAAAGATAAACTTATTTTTCACAACCAGAATTATCGATAAGTTGAATAATTTATAATTAAATTATATACTCATTTAAAGCTAAGTCAGCATTGACCTGGATGTCTATCGATAAAGCCAAAACTTTCGTAAGATATTACAGTGAACTTAGCTAATATGTTACCTTAAGTTAACATTCCGTGATTTATCGATAAATTAAAACTAACTTAAAGCTGAGTGAAAATTGTTCAGAAAGTCTATCGATAAGGCATGTGCATTCCAATAGATATTATTACGAAGTAGTCAAAGCTCAGCTCTGTTAACCCAATTTATCGATAAACTTATTTTTGAATTTCCCTGAGTCAACAATAACTTAAAACTTACTTAAAGAAGTCGGTCAATAAAACTAATGATTCCGATAGATATCATTCTGAGCTAGCCCCAGCTGAGATCAGCTGTGTTAAGCTGACTAATTTATCGATAAACTTATTTTTTAATCTCCTGCAGTCAATGATCAATTAAAACTCACTTAAAGCTGAGTGAGAGCAAATCATTCCAAGAGCAAAAGCTTAGCTTGACTGTATTAACCTAGCTAATTTATCGATAAGAATTATAAAAGTATAAATTAAAAATGAAATCCAGCAATTAACAAAATTTTCATTCAAATATTAAAAATCCACACAATTGCAAAAATAAAACCAAGACAAAGCTAAGTTCCTCTAGCTATTCAAATTTATCGATTAAAATTTAATTATTTAAAATCATATATCTATGTACGATGATGGCTATTGAGTGAGGGAAATGTTGCAGTTTGTGCAATTACCACTGTAGCTGATATGGGATACACGACAGCAGCGCCCTGAACTATGCTATGAATTTCATTTGGCAAGCCAAGGACATGCACAACGTGCGCCTAAACAGCCGGTTGAGGCTGACTGACTGGGGTAGAGGGGCTAGACTGGGCTATAGCTGAGGTGTTAGTGCGGGTGGGCGGGTGCTCGGCTGAGTGGGGCAATAGCAGTTGGCAGTTGGCAGTTTGCAGTTGGCAGTTGGCAGTTGGCGTCGCCAGCCGCTACTAATATTAAAATTGAAAATTTTGTAATTTTTCTCGTTTTTTGGCAAGCAGGCGCTGCGCAGTCATAACAGCTGGCAGGCAAACTAAACCACGCCCCCCTCCCACGCCATTCACTGTGCCCCATACAGACACAGATATGAATGTGTGTGTGTGTGTGTGTGTGTGTGTGTGCATATATGGCATATCTGTGGCCGTTACTTGGCAATAACATGCATGAGTGTGCAATTTGTGCAGTTGGCAAAGGCATCGTCAGGCAGTCTGAGTCCTGCGGGAAATTTTCGACAGGTAAAAATGGCAGCAAAGCAGCCGCAGAATTAACTAGCAAAGCGACTTCAGCCGCCGGGGCATTTTTCATGCCTTGCCTTGCCACATTTGTTGCCGGCAGATACATTTTTGATTGAGTTACGTGTGGGTGGCCGGGCAATGTGCGATGATAGAGCAGGAGGCCGAAATAAGAAATTGCTAGCTTCATTTGCTAGCCACTCGGTCGACGCTCGACTGATTTATGAGTGGTCAGAGGCAGCGCACAAGCAGAAGCAAAAGCAACCAAAAAAGCAGCCCGTACCATGAACGGAGGCAGCGCCCGTGGCAGCGCCAACAAAAGTGCCAACAACTACGTGCAACTTGCAACGTGCGCTAATTTTATATAATTAAAACAAACACAAACACAGGCAGGCAGTGAGAGAGTGAGAGGCAGCACTGAAGACTCTCAACGCCCACAAGTAGAGAGAGAGGGAGGGAAAGGGAGAGGGAGAGCGAGAACTGGAGAGTTAAAGGAAAGCAGCACATGTCGCTAATAAGCCTGCGTGTTTACTGTTACTTGTTTCAACTAATTTGTCAGCTACGCCCAACGCCCGCATGCCAAGGCAAACACACACACACACACACACACACACACACATACAGAGAGAGAAAGACAGAAAGCAAAGTCTATGCTTGAAGGCGTGGCATGAGGTGTCTGCACTTGGCCTTGCTAATTGCACAGTCCTTTTGGCCTGGCCAAATCTCAGACAATTGCGCTAATTGAAAAACCTCGATAAGACCAAAGCGAAAGCTAAAAGCAACAGCACACACACACACGCACACACACACACACGCACACCCTCATCGATACACACACACACACACACACACACAAATGAAATGGAGCTTGACTAAAAACATTTTGGTTCTTTGTTGTACTTGGGTTTCCTTTTTCATGTAAACATGCATTAAAAGCTAGTAAAGTTAGCATACGAACTTGAGATGTTCCAACAATATAGAATAGATAGAAAGTATAGAAAAGTAAATAACAATCGATAATGCGCTAATTATCGATAATTATGGTAGTGCATTGAAACTTAGCTCTTACAGTTAAAATAAAAAGCTTTAAAAAACAGTTATAAAGGAAATTGAAAAGGATGAAGTAGAAAGTTTCATATGAACAAGAATGTTCGATAGTCACTGTGTTATCGATTTCCTAGATTTATTTCAGAAAACCAATACTAATAGCTAGATAATATGGTATATACATTTTAGAGAAACTTCTATTCTATTCTATTAACTATTCATTAGTCTCTGTGTTATCGATTTACTTGATATATTTATGCTATCGATTTCCGAACTATTTTTAAGTTTATAGGAATACCCAAAGAAAAGAAATACTAAAAGCTAGATAATAAAGTACATCAATTTTATAGATAATTGTGCAACTTTAGAGACACTTCTCTAAGCTTAGAGTGCTAAAAACTATTAGATAGTCTCTATGCTATCGATACTCTGACTATATCTTAGTAGCAACACTAAGTAGAGCTCTCCAATGAAGCGAACTAAGAGTATAAGTTATTGACTCATATATATACTTGCATATATATTTATGATTAACTAAGGCATAATCGATAAACAAACAGTTATCGATTTGACATATATTCACTAAGCCTGGCTAACTACATTCTCGCCTTCAAGTATGTAAGCATTCACAACTCCAAACATCCTCTGCTCATACAAAACTTTCAGTGTTGAGCAACGTTCGCTTGCACATTGATTATCGATAATTTTCTTAGTGTCAGCCCTAGCCAAGTCAGCATAGTTTGGAAATGGCATTTGGCACACTCTTGCTGCAGCTTATGAAAGATTGTAAATTTTTGAAGAAATTAACACAAATTTTGGGCACTGAAATTGAATGGGAGGCGTCGAATGCGCTGAATCAGCATTTCCATGCAGAGTAGTTAGTGGGGCATAGCAGTAGTACTAGGCAGGGGGAGGGGCTGGGTGGTAAAAACTTCATGACAAACTTATTATGCACTCGGCTGGGTTATTTCCAGAGCTGGGCAAAGTTTGCTATGTAAACTGGGAGCTGGGCAGTGTTTGAATTACTCTGCCCAGGCGGCACTTGAGTCCCTGCCGCATATTGAGGTCAGCTATGGGGTGAATGGTGATGGCAGAGGGGAGACGGGAGAGTGGAGAGTGGAGAGTGAAGTGCCTGCGGTACAGAGGGGCAGAGACTGTGGCCTGGCCTAGCTGGCTAGCTGACTGGCTGGCTGGCTGTCTGGGCTCGTCTCAGTCTGCGACACTTGAGTAAATTATTTAGCCGCTCGCACAAAAGCATATTTCGTTCAATTTTTGCAGCTCTTAAACTTGTTTGCCCATTCTCCAACTTATTCTGACTCCCTGAGTCTCTGACTCTTTCGCCTTTTTCACTTCTGTTCTCTTATTTGTTTGTTTGTTTGATTTCTTTTTTGCAGGTTTTGGCTTCGTTACATTTCAAAGCGAAGATGTGGTAGACAAAGTTTGTGAAATTCATTTCCATGAGATAAACAACAAAATGGTAAGTCGAGCGAAGCCAAATGAAACGAAATGCTGAGACGTAATTCTATATCTAATCCGGTTGCTTCCTTCCCAGGTCGAGTGCAAGAAGGCGCAGCCCAAGGAGGTAATGCTGCCGGCAAATCTGGCCAAGACACGGGCGGCCGGTCGTTCCGCTTACGGTGAGTTGGTAGTCTGGGGCAGCCACGCAAATCAGGCGACGGCAACGGCAACGGCAACGGCAGCAACGGCGGCGGCTGCTGCTGCTGCAGCAGCTGCTGCCACGCCCGCCGCTGCCCTCTTGCCAAGTAGTTTAGCCGCTGCCGCTACCGCGCTGCAGCAGCAGCAGCACCAGCAGCAGCAACAGCAACAACAGCAACAACAACAACAACACCATTCACACCACCAGCAACAGCAACAACATCCACACTCACATCATCATCATCATCATCATCCATTGCTGGGCAGCGCAGCAGCAGCTGCCTCGCTGCGCTACACGCCCTATCCGCTGCCCACGCACATTTCAGCCGCTGCCGTGGCCGCAGCAGCCGCAGCTGCCACGCAACAACAGCAGCAGCAACAACAACAACAGGCAGTCGCTGTTGCCGCCCAGCAGCAACAACAACAACAGCAGCAGCAGCAACAACAGCAGCAATCGCTCGCTAATGTTGTAGCCGCTGCCGCCGGCGCACCTTCGCTGCTGCTGCCCACTGGCACGCCCTCGCTGCTGCAATATGCAGCTGCTGCGAATGCTACACATAACAATGTTGCTTTGGCCAATTCTCTCTATGCCGACGCGGCTGCTGTTATGGGCTATAAGCGTCTGCTGGCCGCTGCCGCCGTTAGCAGTGGCCTGCGGGCCACGCCCACCCTGGGCGCTCTCACAGCGCCAGCAGCAGCGGCAGCGGCCGCAGCTCAGCAAGCGCAACTGCGTCAAAATGCAGCACTAGCCGCTGCACATTATCCGCTCAGCGAGCTGCTGGCCATGCCGGCCAGCCTCGAGACGGCAGCAGCTGCCTCTCTCTATCAGCTGCCTGGCATCTGACCGCCAAGGCCACAGTGAGCCGCCGTCCCGAGCATGCATTAAAGCAAGCCAGTTTCAGCCTGATGCGTGGAATATATACTATATACACACTCACACTCACACACTCACACACACACACACACACACACTCTTACACATTTGAACTCTCATTCCGTCTCAATGTCCAAAGCGCGAACGTGTCGCATTATTTATACTTAGGTCTTAGGTCTAAAACGTGTATGATTATATTCCCTAGCCATGTATGCTACATATACATACACACACACACACACACACACATATATATATATATATACATATATGTACATACATTTGCATACTACTATTCGTGTGTCTAATCGGTACGTTTATCGATTCAATTTATATCAAATTCAATTAGCGTAACGCATTCATCATTTCTTTCTCTAGAGCTTAAGAAATGTTGGTTTAAGATCTAGGCTTAACAAAAACTAACCAAAAAAAAATAATAATAATAATAATAATAATAATAATAAAATTAATTAATTAAGAGCAGTTCCTAGAGAGCTGCCTAGATGTTTTTGCTCAACGTTTCGATTAACTATCGATGCTTAGAGTTAACTTAGCAACGATCGTAATATATATATATATATATACATATACATGTAACAGTAAAACGTAACTGTAAACCAAACTGCGTGTAAGTCTTAGACATTGTACAACACTAGAACATAAGAACTGAATATGAAAAAAATAATAATAATAATAATGCAAATTGAAATGCGCCAAAATAACAATTGAGAAAAAAGAAAAAGTAATGTCAAAAAGAAAACAGAAGAAAAAATATCATATATATATATATCTCTAATATTTGTATAACTAACATTTATCAACTCTATATACAATATATATTTAATATATTCGAACTTCAGCTCATAAAGAAATAGCTCTTCAAAATGAATAACTGTAGAAACGAATACAATTAACGTTTATACTATAATAATGTCATAAATTAGTAAATGTATCAAAATTAGCTTTTAAGTAAAGCCGCAGTTAAGTAGGCAACAAATCAAGCCGTTAGGCTTACGCACACACACACACACACGCACACGCATGCAGGCATCTCTATGTGCATGTGCATGTGTATGAGTGTGTGTGTGTGTGTGTGTGCTTATGTGTCAAACATTTTAGTTAAACAATTTGAAAGTCGCAAACGTAGTGACCGAAGCTGACATTAGTATGACAGCTGCCCGTCTCTCTCACTCTCTCTTTCTATCACACTCTCTCTCACTCTGTCTCTGTCTGTCTGTCCGTTTGCAGATTTCACAACACTGGTAAATTGCTAATGCCAATTGAAGCGCAAAAGCCTCGCATTGCATTACCAGCTGTTGGCCACTTAATAACCTACACACACACACACAAACATTTCTATATACATATATTTAGTTATTAATATTTGACTTGAACATGAACCTTAGCTATTGATTATATGCATACATATATCTATATATATATATATATATATCTATGCATATATATATATATCTGAATACATTTACTTACTTGTTTAAGCGCATTAAGCGCTTCAAGTTAACTGCTAGCTAATGCTTGAATGTCTATGCTCGTTTAGATGAACTCAAAAGGAGTATATTGGTTTTTTAGTAAATTGTAAAATATGCTTGGATATATATTATATTCTTCTACATATATATATTATAAATGTAGTATATTCTTTTATGGCCAACTATGTCTGTGAATCTGAGTTCAAATATTAATAATACGTGCAGTGATCGCAGGGCGTAGAGGAAAAAATATCTAATAATCTAATCAAATTGATTATTATTAAATTTACTTTTCAAATTAGCTCAAAAAGCCCTTCATAAACCATATAAACATGTCCATTAGGGGCGTGGCTAATTGCCGAATACAACAATCGAATCTACAGCTCAGATTATATATATATATATATAGATAATCCAATGTTGATAATTCGAAAAATATCAACTTTTCTAACTAAGTAAAACTCTAAATTTCAGGATTAGCATATTCTAAACTTTTAGCATAAACTTTTTCTCTCATACACTCCAAAACTTTTTCATTCATAAGCGAGCATTGCAGAGTCGGCCATGCTCGACTTGCAGCATTCTTACATGTTGTCCATTGTAATAGTGTACTCATACGTATCTAAGACTAAGTTCAACAAGAACAACAACAACGACAACAACAATAGCTACAACAACAACAACAACAACGACAGCAATACGCACAGGAAACGATGCCAAAATGATGAACGAATAATTGATTGATTGATTGAATGATTGATGACAGCCATGGAACAAAAAAAAAAAAAAACTAAGCAAATTCAATATTAAAAAAAAAAAAAACGAAAATCTATTTAAATTAACATTTAACATTTTTCTTTTTTTAACTAGCTGTCAATTTGTAATTTTTTTATTAATTTAATTTTATTCAATGTGTTTTTCCACTTTATTTGTTGTAGTGTATTTTTCTCTCATTTCCTTCTTGTCAATTTGTGAGTGTGTGTAAACACTTTTGAAATCATTTAATTAGTTGTGGGCCAATGAAATGCAATTGGCCTCGAGAGTCTGTGACATTTTGTAGAAATGTGCAGCGAGGCTTTAGAAATGCTTTCATGTTCGCCCCCGCCCCACGTCGAACAAATATACACTAGTTAACAAACTAACTAACTAAATAACAGTTTAGTATTTACATTTTAGCATAGTAATTAAATGTGTAATTTTTTTTCCTTTCTAGTAAACAATGTCTACGTATTTACGATTATATTTAAACAACTCTATATAAACTTATATAACATATATCTAAGTGTTTAGAATTGTGTCATATCTATCTATCTATATTAATATATATAAACATTAATAGATATACATTTATATCGATGGTACAACAGATATATTCTTAATTATAGCTCAGCAAGTCGAGGCTGTTAATGGAAGAAAAAGCTGATCCAAAAACAACTTAGAAACTAAAGTCGATCTCTCTAACAGCAGTAACTTATATATTAGTATATAGTATATAATAATCGATAAATGTTAATCGATTATTATTTAGTTCACACACACATATTTAGATCATTAAGTACACACACACACACACACACACATATATACAAACACTTTACATCTATAGTTGAACAGACTTAGAATTTTATCGAATATATCTCGATATATCAATATATATATATATATATCTCTTTGATCTAATTGTTTTCTAGGAGTACTCTTAGCTCTTAACTCAGCGCACTTATGAATGTTAGTAATTGATTTATGTTTATGCCTTTCTTTTTTTTCGTGCTCTCTCTCTCTCTCTTGTTTTTCATGCTCCATATTTAGATAACATCATGTGGGGTCTGGGGACATTGCCCGAAGGTAAGCATAACGTAGACTAGGTGTAAGAAGTAGACATAAGCTTATATTTATATGAATTTCAATAGAATCAACTAATTGTATTTCTCTCTCTCTCTCTCACACACTCTCTTTCTCTCTCATGCAGGCTTTCCGGCAGCTGCGTATGCTGCTTATGCCGCTGGTCGCGGCTATTCGGGTTATCCCAGCTTCGGACTACCCTATCCAACTGGTAAGTCAACTCTCTCTCACTCTTTCTCCATCTGTCTCTATCTCTGTCACACACACACACACATATAAACCATCACACACATATCCTTAACTATCTATAATTATATAAATATGAATATTTAGTATATCCTATGCATATGTCGTAAGCCCCGTCTGCTGCGTGTAAAGCTCTGAGTGTGTGAGTGAATGTATTTGGCGTGCATTTTGTGACTACTCTTAAATTGAATTAAAGCTAAATACCTAAAGCCACCTACCCTGCATTGCAATTTGTGTTAGTTGATATGACGAAAGGCCTTGTTGAACTAGTCCAACTATTAGCTCTATAATACATATACAAATACATATACAATGTGTAACCTGATTAATTAGCATAATATACTAACTACCTTTGTTATTTATATACGATTTTTGTTGTCAACTCTTTCGAACTATTCGTTTTTCTTTTCTTTTTCTTTTTCCTTTTCTTCTGATTTTTGTTTTATTTCTTCTCAAACCTTATAGCTGGTGTTATGGGCGTAATGCCGGAGAATCGTATACTGATCGGTGATTATATGGTCGCCCCAACGACAGCCAGCAGCACGGCCTAGAAGCGACACTCACTATGATCTAAACTGATATTTATTTCTTTGTCGATCGAGTATTATATGAAAATCTGAAATAATAATAAAAAAAAAAAAAAAAAAACAAGCAATTATAAGAATATAATAAACTCTAGAGCGTTCGTCATATCAATGCACAAATCGTACTCGAAATAAAACAAAAGGAAAAATATATCAAAAATCAAATTGCAATCAATCAAAGCAAAGCAGCTGCAACAACATATTTTTATTATTTAGGCACATTCATTTATGCTGCTTGGGCTTGTTTTCTTTATATCACATCACACGCCTACACTGTGCAAAAAAAAAAAAAAAAATCATCAACCACAAACACTTTGCTAGTACTAGAACCACCTCGCCTCATCATTCATTTCCATTTCAATTTTTAGTTCTTATTATTACGTTTTCGTTTTATGTTTCGCTAGGGTTGGAACGGATGTTGAGACAACTCAAATCCAACACTAGCCAAAGTTATCGATAAACGATAATCAGAGATGAGCAATCAGCAAAAAAAAAAAAAAAGAGAATTAGCAAACAGATTAAGGTAACCTCTCCCAAAATTCACGAATGCAAATATTTTGTATAGATTTATTCATATAAACGCATTCGTCCCAACCCTAGCCTAGCCTAGTCACCCACTCTCTCTCTCTCTTTCTCTCTTTCTGTGTCTCTCTCTCTCTCCCACTTTCTCTCTCTCTCTCTCTCTCTCTGTGTCTGTCTCTACATTTTGTATCTCATATGATTTTGTAGGCTTAACTATTTGTGGCATCGGTAGAAGTTATGGTACCACATGTAGCACGAATCCGGGCCGCAGCAGAGCAGCCAATTGCACCGCTGGCGGTGGTGCAGCAGCCGCTGCCTCTGCCGTGCACAATCAGCCCCAAACGGGATACCATCAACACCATCAAACGCTCACTTTGCCGCTGGCCACGGCGCTGACAGCGCGCACCGCCGCAATCAAATCCCAATTTCTGGGCAACATCAATTTTTAAATAAATAAAATACTGAAATAAAACCCATAAAGGCCAGATAACCGAGAGAGCGGCATTTACGACAAACGAGAAGCAGTCAAGCTAAGCGAGAGGCCAGCGATATTGTATTTAATATTTCATTTGCCATTTTCTTTCTTTTTCTCTCTCTATCTATCTCTCTCTCTCTCTCTATCTATCTATCTCTCTGTTGGTCTCAACGACAATACGCATACCAAACCAGAAACGAAATAAATATATATAAATAAATCATTTGTACTGTGACAAGTAGGTACAACAACAACAACAACAACTACAACAACAACAGCAACAACATGTGCAACAACAACAACAACAACAAATCAAATTTATTAGCTTAGATTGTTTCTGGTAAAAACAAATATTGAATCTATCAACAAAAGCCAAAACCAAACAGAAAAAAAAATAATAAAGAACTTATACAACTATTTGTAATTGCAGACCCATTACATACATATATATATATATATATAATCACATTTAGTGCTGCTGGCGCATATATGTGTGTACACACTGTAGCTGGCCACCCACACCCCAATATATAGAGTATATATAGCGGACACTTATTCGTAGACCTTTACTAAATACACATACTTAGCATTTGTTTGTACTGCCTAGGCGAAACCCTATAGAGCTAGTTACGTATACCCAATATATATCAGGCGTATCTATATAGAGCAGTTCTTTCGATTTACTATATACACATATATACATACATACATATATACTCGATAAATTTGTAGTCCTTAGGCTAAACATAATCGCATAAACGTGTAGCGAAACCCGTAGAGATATGACACAATACACACACACACACACACACACATACACACACACACACACACACAGTAAGCACTCCATATATGCTACCATTTGTAATTTTCATTAATTCTCATTAAACAACTCCCATTTGATATTATTTATAAAAACTATTTTACAGTTAGCGCATTTAAATGCAAATTTTTTATTTTGTAGTCCATCTGCATAAATTAGTGGCCAAACCAAATGTCGGCGATATGCGAAAAATAAACAAACACACACACACACACACACACACACACATAGAGAAAGAAAACCCATTTAGATAAAAAATACAACATTTTAGCAGGCCTGCGTGTGTGTGTGTGTGTGTGTAGCATCATCGTATTATTATCCTTTAATTAATTTCCTGCATAATATGAATTTTATTTTTTTTTTTTGCATTTCGCATTTTGCATTTTGCATTTGATATTTTATTTTCATTTCGTTTCCCCTGAGTTTTTTAGATAATCAACGAACGTGCACAGATTTCTAGCAAAAGTTCATTAATTAGTTGAATTTTTGTGTGCGTCTCCTTTTTCTTTTTTTTTTTTTTTGTTGTCTCTTTCTCTCTCATAAATGAATAAAATAAATGAAATCCTTTAAACTCTACTCATATAAACATATACATATTATATATATCGCATATCCTGCATACAAATTCCTTCATCGTTGTTGCATCCGAAACTGAAACTGAATCAACAAAAATTTCTACCAAAAATGAGCGAAAAACAACTTTTTATTGAAACTCTCTATATATGAATAATAAAAAAAACCTTAACTATATATATATATATACACACATTTTTAATATATCTAAAAAGAAAATATATATATCTAAAAATAAGTTTAAACATATTTATTTTATACACAACAAACGAAAAACCAAATCAAAATCTAATTTAATTTGTACAATAATAATAATAATAATGATGATGATGATGATGATGATGATGATGATGAAGCAAAATCAATTTTTAATATGAAACAAATATGAAATACAATATTAATAATGTCCATCCATTTTCGAAGAGCAAAGTTTAAGTTTGATGAAAAATGCAATTTTTCTAATGTCCTTTCCATTAATGTAAGTTCGTTTACTTAGCTACCAATACATATATACACATACACACGCATACACAGACAGAAAAGCTGTTAATTAGTTAATTGAATGCAACAAGATTTTTGGCAAAATTATAATATGAATTACAAAAACAAAAGGACAAAGCGGCAAAAACTGCTCGAAGGTATCTTAACTTATACATATATATTATATACATATATATAAAATGCTTGCAAGTTATTTATAAACAAACACACACACACACACACACATGCATAACTAACTACTTATATAACACACTCACACACACACACACACACACGCATATCTATGTATTTTACACGTATATACTGTGATTTATAAGAAAACGCTTCAAACCAAAAAAAATAAATAAATAAATAAAAATACATGAAGAAGAAACAACAATTTGCCAAACGCATAATTCAAAATTGCTTATGCAAAAACAAAAAAAAAAGTTATTAACTTAAATAAATGCACAAAAAAAACGGAAACAAAATCCGCAAAAAAAAAAAACCAAGCCAAGTTTATAATTTTCTAGCCGCAAGGCTCTAGCTCTTTAGTCTTATTAGTATTTGAAAGCGAAAAGCAGCTAGCAAATGGAGCAACGTGGCGTATGCGTAATGCGAAGTGCAAGAAGAAGAAGCAGCAGCAACTGAAGAAGAAGAAGAAGATGCACAACAACTGCCAACAAGGTCAGCTAAAAATGGTCGTCTTAATATACAAAAAAAAAAAAACTGCATAATCCCACAGCATAATCTCTCTTTATATATATATATATATATATATACTCTCTCTATCTCTCTTTATATATATATATATATATATTTGTACGCAAAAGCCGTTAAACACATTTTCTAATTATTAAATGTATTGTTAGTAATTGATTATCTTTAGCTGCAGTTTTAGTAAAAAGAAAAAAAATTTATATATATACAAAAAATCATGGGCAATCGAAACGCAAATTGTAAACTGCTTGCGCGGCGGCAGTACAGTAGCTCACATATGTATTCTCATACCACTAGATAGTATACATATATATATATATACATAAATATATACCTATGTGTGTGTAGTCCTAACTAATCTAGAAATCTACATATAACTCTTTTAAGTTTGTTGCTCAAATAACTAAATTAAAAGTAGCTCATATAAAAATAAAGCAAGAAAAACAAACTAAAATTTTAAATGCAAAATTTGTGAAATGTATTTTTAAACTAAAATTAAGCTAAATAATGTAGCAACTAGTCTTAGAAGATACTAATTAAAAAAAAAAAAAAAAACAACAGTGTGTAGTGTTGGAAAATGGAGCAAACTTATATAGCTCATATATATTTATATTCATAAGTAAACATATACATACATATAACTTGTCTCTCTTTCACACACTCTCTCTCTCTCTCTCTCTTTCTGTCTGTCTATTTCTATATCTTTTGTTGTTCATCCAATTTAATGCGTAGCTATTGAAATATGTTTTTAATCAGTTCACGTTTTACGTTATTGCGTGTCTCCATAGACCTTGTTTACCTCTTGCCTCAGTGTTGGTAAATCGTTCAAGTTTTGACAACGCTCTGCCATCTTGTTAAACAACAAATAGTGTTGTTTACCAAACCACAAGTTGAACAACTACTAAAAATTCCAGCTGCCCGTGCCGGAAGCCCATAACAACAATGGCAATGGCAACTGCAACTGCCGAAAGGGAGAAAAAAATTAAAAAATAAAACAGAGCTATATAAATGAAACTAAAAACTTATTTATTTAGAAAAAGGCAGTTACCGCTATTTCTATCTCTATAGCCAGCAGCTTTTGCCCGGTTGCTAATGAAAACAACATGGCGCACAGAGCTTTTGCGCCACATCACATACAAACAGAAAAAATATAGCGTAAACTAAACGTAAGCCAAACTTGATTGGCGCCACACACACACGCACGCACACACTCACGCACGCACACACTCACGCACGCACACGCACACGCACAACGAGCACAATAAGCAAACGTCTGGCATAGCCACGCCTCGTTACGTTACGTCACGTTACGTTACATCAATTTTTGTGTTTCCGCAGGAAATGCAACTGCTACAATTCCAACACAGCTCACCCTCTCTATCTCTATCTCTCTCTCTCTCTCTCTCGGTCTCTATCTCTCCTGTACGCCTTGCCTGTTGTTAGCCCGTAATCCGTTAGCCATAACCCGTTACTTCTTAGCCCAATGTTGTCTATGCCTCTTACCCCTACCCCAATTCCTATTGTCCCATTCCTAGCTATCTTCCCTTCCTCACACCCTTTCGCCCCCCTTTTGGCCATGCCCATTCTGTTGTCATTTCAATATTGGCGCTGGCGTATTTTTACTTGCTGCAGCAGCTGTGACCGTAACAACAACAACAACAACAACAACAATGATAACAGTAAAAGCGCCCAAAAAAGCAAAGTGCGCCGCAGCCAAGCGTTCTAACTGTATTTCGTATTTCTCTGCTCCTCTGCCTCCTCCTGCGCGCTCACAACAGCAACAACATTCGTTTAATAACCCAGCCGAAATACTTTTTGTTGTTGTTTATTTTTCTATTTTTTTTTTTTGTTCGTGTTTTCATAACCTGCCTTCCAAGTTGGCTCTGTCGTGTAGAGAACTCTCTTCAATATACCCATACATCTATACTATGTACTAGCTCCATTATATAACATTAGTTGGAATTTCGATTTTTGGGCTTCGGGTTTTTCCTTTACTCTATAATACAGCGTTAGTTAATCGTATATATTAATACTAAATAGTTTGTTTGATTTATTTGTATCGAAAGCAAAAAAGATAAACAACTTACATTACCTAAAACTAATTATAATCGTAAAAGTTTTATTTCGCTTTTATATACATATATACCACTTAGAGCTCAGTCTTTGCTGACTATCATTACTATATACATATATATATATATATATAGAGTTCTATATAACTTAAGTATTTCTTTTATATGTGCCCAAACTCTTAACTAGTTGTCTTTCATTCGTCTTGGCCGCCATTTAATCTACAACTCTCGCAATCTTTTGCCACTTACAGTTGATCTAACCAATGGGCAGCTTACCCCCAACAATAATACACCACTCCTAACACAGGCTTTGTCAGGTAAGTTCTATGGTTATTTTTTTTTTTTATCATGAAACACAACTTTTAGAATTTTAAGTAGAATTATTAAGAATGTCATATCAGCATTATCATAATATCATAGAAAAAGTTTAGTAGCTTGATTCGGTTTCATTTATACGTAATCTGCTACATAATGAATGCTTTATTGTTTAACGGAATTCATAGTAGAAAATATTATATTATTAAATAGTTTCCCACAGTATTCATAGCTTGTACGTAACATGCTTGCCACGTCCTGAGTACCTTAGGCTGACACAGATAGCAATATATATATGCCCAATAATTTAATTCCAATCATTTCGTATATGTCTTGTAAGCCCAATCTTAATTTGCTTATATGTATGCATTACAATAGCTTAACATCAATATCGGAATTATGCTTCGATTCCATTGCATTTCTTCACTCTGAGCTAGAGTCTTCGTTTCTTTTCGTTTTGCTTTGCTTCACTCACTTTGACATACGCATACACACATTCACACTCACATATGTCGTTAAAGTGTTTAGAGAAGACAACTCTCGCATACGAACCCATTAAAGAAACGTTGCTTCATCGAACTCAACCAAAAGTTCGGGAAAATGTAAGAGAGAGAAAAAAAAATTTCTGTCCGATCTTAAACGAACTCATTCAGCGCCGACGCAATCGATTGCTCTCTGAGTTTTTTCTCTCCAAGTGTAACTGAAAGCACAGACACTCAAAAACTATAAAGAAATGTTTATGAGCTCAGATTTACATCTATATTGTCAGGCACATGATGTTTCAATTCCAATGTTTCGCTCGTTAAATTTTAAATAGTATTTAGACTAAATCACACATTCTCTCTTATATATAGCCTGCCAAATTCCTTTGTTTCTCAATACACTTTAAGCCATACATATTTCATGCTCACTCATCTATAGGCATGCCCATATCCCTTATTACTTACATTTATTGATAGGCTTATAGGCAAAGTGCTGCAGCTCCATTGTTTCATTTCTCATATTAATTCCTAGTAGATACAGCTCTATTATCTTGCCAAATCTCATCAAATTCTCTATTTCCCTTTGCTTGCAGTGATGAACAACTATCAGGCGGCTGCTGCAGCTGCCCACAGCTTTGGTCCGTCGGCCTCGCCACATGCAGCGGCCGCCACTACGGCCACACGGCAGGGTTTTCCCTCTACCAACTCGCCCGGACCAACCATTGACATGTACAGCTCGGCCGGGGCCGACAATGTGGGCTATGTCCAGGCCACCAGTCCGCAACCATCTGGCTTTCCCATAGCTGTCAGCCGTGCCCCATTGAACTATAGCCCGGTAAGTACGAGATAAACAACAACTAGCAATAGACGTGTAGGTGGGTAAAGGGTATGTGGGCGTGTCTTGTAGGCGCAATACTTGTCCGTTGCCAAGCATTAATACCGTAAAGCCGTATCCGCCTCTAAACACAATCACATTAAATTACTTAAGCAAAATATATATAAATAATTTAGTTAAATAGTTATTGCGTTGACCTTCCATAAATATATTGTACTATGTATTTCTCTTTCATTTCGTACAGATTTATTCGTTGAACTTTGCGATGGCTAATATATAAAAAGACTGATATCCCAAAATAAAATAAAAAAAAAAAAATTAAAAAAATAAAACTAAAAAAAGAAAGCAAGAAAATAAAAAACAAATGCAAAAAGTATATACAATTATATATATATAAATCGAAAAATATATATATACATATATACACATATATAAAAAAGAAAAAAGAAAACGAAAAGAGAAAAAACAAAAGTAATATGAGTTATATAACAAAACGCAGTTGCACAAGGTAGGCACACCAACAAAACTACAGCGTGTTTCTTTTCCAATAACAATTTCAATTATTAATCAATCAAAACTATATATTTTACCAAAAAAAAAAAAACAAAATACAATCAATATCAATTACAATTACGTTAACAAAAAACTTAGTCAAAAAATCAAATCTAAAAAAAAAAAATCAAGTAAAAAAAATCTATTTTATGCACGTCACAATAAGCACAGTTTTCTAGGTCAATTATGATTTATATACAATTGAACAAATATACATATATGTATTATATATAAAATATTTAATATAAGCGCTGCTACTAAAACAAACATCCAACACAGACACACACACATTTATTATTGAAGCCTGCGGCAAAGTTTTGATAAAGAATTTGACTTCGATTTACTTAACAGAAATAACAAAAAATCTGATTCAATCATTTTTTTATTAAATTTATTTTATGACTATAAAATTTGAAATTTGAATTTGTTAAAATAAACTTTAAAATATTTAATAATTTATTTTAATAATTTTAATATATAGAATATAAATATTTATATATATTAAAAGTAAATGAAAAGAAATCAAAAATTCAAAAAAATTTAATTTACTCATTACATTATTTAAAATCTATACATTAAATATTTATATAATTTTTTTATTTATTAAATAATTAAAAATATATATATAAAATAAACCTATATTTTACATTTTAATTTAATACATTTTTTTTAATATCAACTTATATTTTTGTATCAACTTCAAAATATAAATTGCTTCCAACAAAATTTTGCCACAAGCTAAAAATAAAATTTCTTACAAAAAAACATTTTCCAAATCAATTACATCATTTTTCTATCTCAAATACTTTTCACTTTACATATATATATATATATATATATATATATATATATATATATATATATATATATATATATATATATATATATATATATATATAAAAAAAAAAAAAAAAATATATATATGTATATGTCTATTCTATAAATGTTAAATAACTTTCTATATGTCTGTGTGCATTTGTTGCTCGCCGAATGCATTTTATTTGAATAATTTTTTTGTGTGTGTATTTGTTTTGTGCCATGCGAAACGTTCTATTTACAGGGACCACTAATTCCTGCGGCATTTACAAATGGATACCATTAAAAATAAAGGTGGCGCCGAAACAACCGCAATGACAACAACAACAACAAAAACACCAGCAACAACTACAACAACAACTGCAACAGCAGAAACAGCAGCAGCAGCAGCAATAAAAAACAAAGAAAATGCAACAGCAATTGACAACAGACACAGCAAAGTAACTGTTAAACAATATATATATAAAGAAAAGCTGCGTATATAACTCTCACACACACACACACACACACAATATTACTATATATTATATTATAAGCTTGTGCATCGTAATAAATTTTTGCACAAAGCAAAATGAAATCTGTTAAGCAGCCAAGCAAAACACAGCAATAAGTATGATAAACCAAAAAATACACACACCAACACACATACACTAATACACACACACATACACAACAATTAATTAATTAACGCATATGTACTACACACATGTATATATAAATATATATATATATATATATATATATATATATATATATATATATATATATATATATATATATATGTATATGTATATATATATATATATATATACATACCTGTATGCATATACAATTTATAGCGTAAAAACAATTTAATTTTAATTTAATGACAACAACAACAATATTAACAAATAATCAAATAAGCAAGCAAAAAGGCTGCGCCCAAAAAAAAAATAAATATATATATATATATAAAAAAACTTTGTGCAACGCGTGCAGCAAAAATCGTTTAAAATGCAAATTAAACGAAATGCAGCAGCAGCAGTAAGGCGTTGCAAGTAGGCGTGGCCTTTATCCACAACACACACAACAGACACGCCCACACACACACACACACACACACACACACAGAAGCAAGGCCAAACCGGGCGCAAGGCAACAATTTTTTTGCCCGGCAGCCAAAAAAAAAAGTTTTAAGTAAAACCAAAAACCAAAAATACGAAAATAAATAAAGATTAATACAAAATAATATAAAATATATTAATTAATAACAAAGCAAACAAAAAATAAAGTTACAAATGTTGCAATAATAGCGAAATATGTTATTATTTAATTGCGTATTATTACAAGTAAAATGATTATTAACATTATTATTGCTATTCTTAAAGTTAAGTTGTAACTTTTAAAGTTAAAAGTCGATTAACAAATATTATATATATAATTATATATATATATATATAAATATATAAAGATGAAGAAAAAACTGCAATATATTCAAAAGAAGTTGATGAAGAAGCTAACAAAAATACAAATTACACAAATCAAAAGATTAAACAAAAATTTGCAATTTATTTGTTAGGCAAGTCGGGCATGCCCAACATTTGCCAATAAGTACAGAGTATATATATATTTAGAGAGAGAGAAAGAGTTCTCTCTCTCACCCTCTCTCTATTATATATATTTCAGTTCTTCTCGTTGCTAAATCAAAAATCAAAAAATGATAAAAATATTTAGATGCAATTTATGAATTATGAATTTATTTTAAAGTACAATCCAAAAATGTTTATTGGCCAAAAGATGATGTAGAAGAGAAGAAGCAAATACTGAGTTGAAAGCAGCTCAACAATAATTTGTTAAATCAAATGTGTTTTGTTTTTTTTTATGTTTGTGTTTAACTTGCAAAACTCTTTTGTGTTCAAACAAACAAATTAATAACAAATGCATATGGTTAGTTAGACAAATATGTTAAAAAAAAAAGGAAAGGAAAAAGAAAAAGAAAAAACAAATCGCATTCATTAGAAGCGCAATTGAGAGATTGAATTTCGCATAACTCGAGGCATAAATCAATTTATTTGCTAACACACATACACACACACACACACAACTGATAAATCAAAAACAAAATAAAAAAACTTAAACAAATTACAATCTAAGCGCATATGCAAATATAACAATGAACTATTATACATACAGCATATATATATTACATTTAAGTAAATAAAATATTTATAAAACCAGCAAAAAAAAAAAAAGAAAACTCTAAAAAAAAAGACAATTAACTCTAAGCAAAGCCAGTTGAACATGGGTAAAAAAAAAAAATATATATATATATATATATATATATATATATATATATATATATATATATATATATATATATATATATATATAAATTAATAATAAAAGATATATATGTTTGAGCTGTTCAAGGACGAAAAGGACATGCATGCATATATATTCAATGAAAGCAGGCCACGTTATGTGCAATTAATTTTTCTAGTCTCATGTCTCTAGGATGTCTCCAGGATGACGGGACTGGCAGGACGACAGGATAGTGAAAAGGACTAGAGAGAGAGAGAGAGAGAGGTGGATGTGCTCGAAAGGCGTCATAGAAAAATATATTTATATACAACTATATATATATAAATATATATATGTATACGTATGTATATCTATATATGTATATATATATATATATATAAAGTATTCAATTATTGGAACAAAACAAAAACCAACAACAACTAACTGACAATTAAGAGAAGAAAAAAAATGTAGGAGAAAAAAAAACACAATTAATATATTGCGCTTTTTTGGTCTGTCTGAGATTTTTGCATTACACACAAGTGGAAGAAGCTAAAGAGTATAAGAAGAGGATGTGGATAAGATAAGATGGAAGATTGTGAAACAGAAAAAAATATGTTCCTTTCATAACTTTTTTGCCAAATTGTCAAACCAACGCTCGCCAGGACTTTGTCTCGGATCAGAAAGAAAATACACAACAAACAACAAAGTAAATCGAACAAATATATAATATAAATATAGATATACACAAAGTGAAGAAGAAGAAGATGAAGCAGAAGATTACAAATAACAACAAATATAATTGCAGTGTATTATAAATTATAGCGTTTATAATGTTGACAACAAATAACAAAGAGCAAGAGAAACACAGAAAGAAAAAAAAACAATAAACAAACACAGACAGACAATGGTAAGGGTATTCAGGTAGTTGGATACTTTTTTTTTAAATATGGATTCGCAACACTTTGGTTCACAAACTGACAAAAAGGCATAATAAATATATATATACATATATATATATATATATATATATGAATAATCAAAAAAAATTTAGATAGGCGAAAGTAAGCTATATATATAAATATATATATATAACTGAATCGGCTTGAGGCAATCCAGTATATCTTAAATACTGACGAGGAAGACACAAACACACACATCCATACACACATTTTACTTATGTATACGTATGTGTGTAGACATATACATGCATACATGCAATCTGCAAGGGAGTCAAGGCAATGGTTACTTTAACGCTAAACTAAAATTATTTGTTAACAAAATATAAATAAATAAGAAAATAAGAAAAATAAAATTTAAAAAAAAAAAAATTGATTTCCAAAAAAAAATTGAAAGTAAATTCGAAATTCAGGCTAACCGGCAAGAAGAAGAAACTGAGTATCGAGAAGCAAGTAAAAAGAAGAAGCAGCATTGCAGAGCCGTAGAATGTTATATTATATATACATTTATATATATGTAAGGTATATGCGTATATAATTATAAATAAATAAATATATTTTTAAGACACGTTCTAAAAGCAATAATTCAAAACAACAACCAAACCGACGAACATGAAGAACAACAACATGCAGCGGAGGAAAAAAAAAACTAAGTAAGTTTAACAAAAAAAAAAGGAAGGATAAAAATAAATAAAAAAAAAAAATTTGAATACATTAAATATACACCAATATATAAATATACATAAATATATATACAACTAAAATATATATACAAAAAACAAAAACAACAAATATATATATATATATACATTTAATATTATTGGAGAAGAAGAAGTTGAAATGCTTCTCTCTCACACACAACAAAATATTATATATGCATATTGTACATTACTTGTAAACATTTTTTGGACTGTCCTAGAAGAAGATGATGAAGAAGAAGCAGTACACACATTGTAGTAACTAAATCTCGTTTATCGATTTGGGATCGGCACGAAATCGCTATCCAAGTCTATAAGAAATCATTTCTAGGCAGCTATGCCAAAACCAAAAAAAAAAAAAATTGAGTAGGCAACAAAGGCAAAAATCTTTGCTGGCCCAAAGTACAGTCAGCTAGTAAATTTTTCTATGTTCTAAGTCGATCGATAACCGATAACAAACCAACAAAAATATCGAACTCGATGCGAAAGGCTTTTCGCAATGAGTCCTTGGACTGATTGTGGAAAGTGTTGTCGGTTAAACTTATATTATATATATACTAATATATATATATAGTACGATACAGACAGATGTTGATGTACGGAGTAAATAAGTAAAACAAAAACAAAACCAGCTTTAAGCGTACTGTTGAATTTTTTCTAGCATTTTCCCTGTTAACGTTCGTTATGTGTAGATGAAAATGCTTTATACGATATTATTTGTAGTAGTGCTCTATATTGTTAAAGGCAAATCTCAAGACAAGCTACAACAACAGCAACAACAACTACAACTACAACATTTACAACTACAACAAACAAACAAACAAACAAACATCTTCATGCACAACACTCTCTATTGGTAAACCGGATCAACAAAAGTAACGAAAACAACAACAACCAAAATGAAATGCGTCCTTGTAACAAAAATCAATTTCAGTCAATTAGAAAAAAAAAATAAAAAAAAATGTTACACTAAAATAAACAACAACAAAAAACACAAAGAGCAACAAAAAAGACAAGAAAAAACACATTTTTTTAAACAAAAAAAAAATTGATAAAAAAAAAACATTTTTCATTATTTTTCTACTGAAGGCGTCGTCAATGCAAATGAAAGAAACTTGACGGCGCAGGCGCAAAAGCTTTAAATTTGAATATAATATTTAAATAAAACAAAAATCTCTAGATAAAAAGAGAGAGAGAGCCTAAGAGGAGAATAAAGTGTATAAACAAATAATAATAAAAAAATACAAAAAACTAAAAACTAAAAAAAACATACATAAGTACATGCCGTAAACAATTTTTTAACTTTAAGCCAAAAACGCCGTTTTTTGAGTCAAAAGTCAATTTTGTGGTTCACGAAAAGAAGAAGAACACACAAAGTAATATGTAAAATAGTTTTAAACGAACGAAAAATAAATAAATAAATAAAGTAAATAAATTATGGAAAAAAATACAATTACGAAAAGACAGAAGACAAATGTGTAAAAGTTCTTGGTAGCTACTTACTTTCCGTTTTATGCTCTTAACTCTCTTGATTATCATTATTATTATCATTATTATTATTATTATTATTACTATTATTATGATCATGATTATTATAATTCTATTGTCTTATATAAACATATCAGTTCTAATTATGTGTATGAGTAAATCGACAACAACAACAAACATATACGAGATATAAATGAGATACAAATTGAAACAAGTGTCTAGCGATGTTTCTTTTTACCATATGCAACACATAAACACACTCACACACACACACACACACACATATATATATATACGCTGAGAAGTGCATAGAGCGGCGCAAGACAATGCTTTTATATGATAGCAATCAATTATTGACACAGATATTTCGTAATTCAGTTATTATGTATACACAGACACATATGTACATACACACACACACACACACTCACACACACACTCACACTCACACACACACTCACACTCACACACACACATACTTGGTAAAGAATTGCATACATACAAAAGAACCTACATACGAACGATCACTTGACTATTTTTGCTATAAGTAAGAAATTCCCCCCAGGAATATGTCAGTTTGCAGTTGGTACTCCTGCTGACAAAAACACCTTTACTATATTGACAATATCTCTTATATATTTTACACTATACTATACGGAAAAACAAAAAAAAAAAACAAAAAATTATATATTAATATATACAAAATAAAGCAAAAAGCAAAAAAAAAAAAATATGAAATACATGAGAAATGTTTAAGATAAAGATAATGACAAAGGACGGCAGTGAAGTTAAAATTGTATTTACAAATGCGTAACCAGCAAAAATGAAATCATTTTAATACTTTATACACAAGTCGAAGGAATCTTAAAAACCAAAAAAAAAAAATAAATTATATATATACATATATATATATAAATGAAAAAAAAATCCCAAAATTCAACAGAAATGAAGATACATTTATATAAAGCGCGTTAATAAAGCGCAACACAGTTTGTAAGTATTCTACTATGTAAGTAAAAGTAATTAAGAAATGGATGGAAAATCAATTAGAAAGACACACACATACACACCCAAACACACACACACACACACTGGATCTGGAAAGCAAATGAAGCGCGAATATGTTAAAAAGAAAATAAAAAGAAAAGGAAATTTAGTCTAGATACCAAGTCCCAGCTGGACACATTTGGGCATCGAGTGATGATTGAGAATGTAATAGAGAGGCGTTGCCAATGTGTGTGTATATATGTATATGTGTATGCATATATATATATATGCGTGTGTAGGACAGTGTAATAGCTATGCGACAACTGGTACAGTACTATACACTTACAGCAAACTATACAAGGTAAAAATTATAATAAAAATTAAAATTAATTTAAAAACAAGAAAAACAAAGCGTGCGAAAAGCCATACACATAAATAGAAAGCATAACGAGAATTTAAAGAAGAAAACAATTTTTTCATTTCTATAAAGAAATCCGGTAACGAATTTGTATATTTACTACAATTATGTATATATATATATATATATATATATATGCAAATATATATATATATGAAGAATACAAACAAGAAAACAAGGCAAACACATACAAACTTCATACGAACGCAAAAATATATGCCCATATATACATATATATATATAAAGCAAAATGGTATATCTATATAAATATATGTATATGTATATCATATACCATATATATATATTTATATAATAGTTATATAACCAAGAACAAACAAATAAACATATAGTTAAATTCAATAATGTTAAGCATATAAAAAAAAATGAAAGAAAAAAATAAACAAACAACAAAGCCGATGGTTAAAGTAATTCAATTATTTATAAGGACCCTTGCACACAATAATAACAACAACAACAACAAGAAGAAGAAGAGGCAGGAGGATCATTCAGAATTGGCAATTATTGCCTTTTACACACACACACACACACACAGATACACTTCACACACTCGGACAACAATAAATTGTAAAAGTTTTTAACACACACCAGAGAATATCAAGTCAAATATGTATTCAAAAATAAAAACAAAGAGAACTTTAGCAAAAGAACATTTAAAACCTATTTCCCCAGCAGCAGAAGAAGAAGAAGAAGATAATGAGTTCGCAGATCTGTGAACAGATATTACAATTGGGAGACTCAGTTACAGAGGAAAGAAAGAAAAAAAAGAAAGAAAGCAGAGAGAAGAGTAAAAATTCCATTGAAGCTGTTTAAAATCGGCGTAAGCATAAACGACATCAAAATTATGCATGCGTATATATATATATATAAATAAATATAAACTATAAAGAAACATGATTTTAAAAGCGAAATGAAAACAATTTAAATAATGGCATTATAAGTTAAGATAATGGTACATAAGTTTAAAAAACAATGGCAAAAAAAAAAACGGCTCTAGAGCAACCAAAAAAAAAAAAAAACACACACACACACACAAAACCAAAAACAAAAAAAGTATATATAATACAAATTATAATGAAATAACTGAAGAAATAAATAAATTAATTCATAATGATTAATAAACAAATATGAACATTGTTCAAAAACATAAAACTCGATCGATGTGTTCTCATTTATGGGTGCTGAAAGGGCTTTCAGATTGGATTTGATTTTTAGAATTTAGCTTTAGAAATTAGATATAATGAATTGAGATTCTCAATATCTAGAGTAATGATCGTACGAACTCGAAGAGATCAATTTTTTGCAGCTCAAGTTTGATCAGTTTGATCAATATCTCTTGAGAGTTTGTTAGAGTAATGCAGCTAAATTTCTGAAAAAAATTATACTTATATATATATACTTAATTTATATATATATATATACTTAATTTTTCTAAAGCAGATATAGCTTTACATCTATCTATAGAGGGTGAACTTAAGGAAGATTGAACTTCGCTTCAATCATTTGTAGATCTTTTATTTCCAATTTTTAGTCATCTAGATAAGCGATTAGATGCTTAATAGATCAATTTAATATACGTATATACATTGATAACACCCAAAATTTATTTCAATTTTCCTACACAAAAGAGTTATAACAAAAGGCTAACATTTACATAAAATTAATAAAGAACACAGCTCCAGTTTGTATTCAGCTTGACTTTTTGGACAGCTTTTTGGCATCCCACCATTTGGCGTACCATTTGGCGCTGCGCTCAGCGCTTATATCTGGATCGTACAGCGGCATATAGTCCATGTGTATGGAGGCGCGCAGACGATTGTACATGAGCATTGATGAGGTAAACGATGCAATGGCGCGCGGTGAGTAGCGTAAACGATATTTGGTATAGGGATAGGCCAGGCGCACTACAAACTCCCACAGAAAGGCGAAGAAGAAGAACAGAAAATGTGGTAAATACCACCAGCTAGTTTTGACCTTGAAACGTTCGCCCAGCAGCGCCATCTTTTGCACAAAACGCGAAACATCATTGATGCCCGTGTCGTCGGTGACGAATACAGGTAATCCATTCACCGCCTTGCTGGACGTCTTGAGCGCCTTGTAAGCACAGATGTGTCCCCAGGCCACGTTGCCAGCATAGACCAGCTGCTGTTTGCCGCCAACGCCGGCAATGCGTGGAAAGATCCAATTCCTAGTGGACAAATACTCAAAAATATTGGTAATAAAATGTGAATCGCATTCGCCATAGGTCAAAGGTGCGCGTATCGCAGTAGTGGCCAGATAATCTATGGAAAAAGATTATTAGCATATATATAGATAACAGATAGTAGTAGAGCTTACCCAACTGATTATGCAGCGGTGCTCCATTGGAATTGAGTACAATATTCTCGGCACGCAATTTGCTGGATGCATAGCCCGCAATTAGAAATTCGCCGTCCTGCTCCCAGAGATTGGAGCTGTCCAGCGTGGGCGTGTCCGTTTTTGACTCTGTTGAATTGATCACCGCCGAGAAGGTGCTGCGTCCCTTGAAGGGCACAAAGCACACCGATGTGCAGCTGCTGTACACCAAGCGTTTCACATTCTGCTGTATGCACAAATCCACTACAGTGCGAGTGCCTAGGAATAAATATATTATAGTATGATTGGAAATATTTGATCAGTTTAGTTAACTTACCATTTATATTCACACGCTCCAGCTCCTTGTAGTCGGGCGGATATGAAATGTCAACGGCTGCAGCGCAATGGAAGACGCTGTCAACTCCAGCAAAGATTTTGTTCAAACTTTCACGATCTCCGCCAATATCGCCGATAAATGTGCGCAGCATCGACGTCTCTGGATGACCTATCTTATTGCTATATGACACAATGTCCAGCGAACGTATCTCCTTAATGCCCAGCTCTTTTCGCTGCTCCAGCAATAGTTTGATGATATGTTGGCCCAGAAAGCCGCTTCCGCCCGTCACGAGCACCACTTCGCCGTCGCTGCTGCCCATTGCGTCTAATGTTTCTAACTCGATGTCTTACTAGAAAATAATAAAAAAAATTAAAAAAAACAAGCAAATCCGTTGAGTAACCAAGTGCTAAAAAGCACAACAAAGTGCAGTGCTGCAATAAAAAAAACGCAACAACTGAGTTGGTCAAGCGAGCGTCATAAAAAAACGCTGCTTCAATTACCCAAGCTTCGGGTCGCAGCGCATCAAGAGAAGCCTTCATTCGCAACTCTCATAACAAAAGCAGATAGCCATGGCTCTTGCAGAAAGACCTTCGGCCGGGGTCAGCAAAGCCGTTTTCAAATGACTTGACAGTTTTTTATAGCGCATGGCTTACGTGCAGCTTTGTTATGGTAATGAAGAAGCTTAAACCAGATCATAGGTTCATTCAAGTCCATATCTTGTAAGCTAATAATGCAACCAAGTTTTTAAAAACAAAACGGAACGACTTTTAGTTCCGATAGCCAATTCATAGATTTAATAAACACGAATAATCGAAGGACATTTAATATGCTATACGATTAATTATCGAAAGGGCACTTTTGCACAAGGAGCATAGCTCTTGCCAAACTCTGATCTCTATGAAATTACCGTTACATATCTAAAATTAACATTAATGCATTTATAACTACATATATCTTTTCGCAATATAAATAGCATTGAAGTTGTTGCTGTTTTCAAAGTTTTGTCTTTGCTTCCTCTTTGTGTGTTACTTGGCCAGGGTCAATTTATTCAACACTTTTGGACCAACAACAGCAGCACCAACAGCAGCCGCTGAGCAAAAAGATACAAATCAAAGAGTAGTTGCTGGACTTGACGCTGGGCTAGCTGTGATTACAACACAACAGCAATAACAACGAAAATAACAGCCGCGGCAAAACTAGCATCAAATAATTACTACGAACTGGTTTCCGCGTCTATTACAACATACATGCGTCAAATGGTTGCGCACAGTGACTGGTATTTGAGCCGTCCATTTAAACACTTGAGCTTTTGATTGTCAGTTGCTTTTAGCAACGTAAATTGCATTTTAGACATGCACCGTTGCATTGCCAATTCACGATATTCCCATAAACACCGTTCTGAACTTACCACAAAATATTGTTTGTTGTTTGGTTTTATCCGCCGTTGCAAACGGTTTGCTTTGCTTGCCGCCTTAAAACTGTTTGACGACTTGACCACGAACTGGCTGAACCGTAAGCGATCTAAGAGCGTTGCCACCTGTCAAAAATATGCTCATCGATAAGTATCACGAGCTCAGTGATCGTGAAAGGTTTCATCGTCTTCAACCGAAATAGCGCGTAAGTTCAAATAGTTAACTTGTCAAGTTGGTAAAATTCAATTTTTTTATTCAACAACAATTAAATGAATATGGACATTAAATAGGCTTAGAGATTATATAAATAATTTTCATCTTCCATACGAATCGTGTGAATTACACAGGCAAATTACAATATTCAATAAGTACATTGGTAATTGTTTTCGTTGCATCTCATCTCTTCATATAGTATATAGTATAGTATATATATATAAATATAAAGTAACGAGAAGTAAAAGGCCGTTGATACAAATGACTTTGGATTAGATTAGGCGCGCTTAAACATTAACAACACATACATATACATGGAATACAAAATGGTGTTTAGTATAATTAAAAATTCTGTTCACATTTCGGTTTGGTTTATTACAACATTATTCTGTAAATATATGTTAATGTTCATGTTCAGTTTCAAATCGTAATGTTAATAATGTTAATGCATGTATGTATGTTGTATATATATATATATCAATCTGTTAAGTACTATCTGACTTGAATTTCATATCATTATAGATATATATATATATATATATATATATATATATATATATATATATATATATATATATATATATATATAGTATATCATTATAATATTAATGTACGCACTTCTGCCGCACAAACTATAAATAACCATTAATAATTATCTAGAATTTCTTTTAGTTACATTGTAATTTGTATTCTATTGCATTTAGATGCATAAATTGGAGTGTGACATGAAGCAATGAAAACAAATTCTATACTAATCAATTGTCGCGCGATGAACAATATATGAATGTTGATTGTGTGTACATTAAACTAGTTATGTGTATATATAACTCTTTATATATATATATCGCATTATATATATAATAGGTATTACGGTATGCGGTCACAAAGAGCAACTCTTTAAATAACATTATTTACTTTAACTATTACAAATACGTTTTCATTATAAGCTATTATTGTTGTTATATTGTTTATCCTTTTCAGCCATATACATATATCCTTTCCACTCAGTACGATAATGCTGATGGCGAACGTGAACCAACTGTAAAATCTTTATACACTGAAAACACGGATATCTGCAAAAGCGCAAGAAATCAAACCAAATATTAAAAATAGGTCATAAATCATTTCTATGAATTTTTACACCCTAATACTCATATATATAAGTATTTATAAATACATATATATATGTATATGTATTTTGTGTGTATTTTAATTGGCAACTTGCGTCACAGTCAAGAACTGCATCATGATGTTGGCGCATTGCCAAATAGCCAAATTAAACTTGGCATCTACAATTGGCAGCCGAAATTGGAAACTGTTTTAGAATTGTGCTTCAATTAGGGAAGGGACAGGGAACACGGGAAGCATAATTTACCTTGTCTTTCAGCTGCTGACACAGTTTCTGGCCATTCATCAGCAGCAGGAGTACATCGTTGAGCCATTGAACACCGATTTCCGCTTGGCGTGAATCGAATTGCATTGTCCCTTGATTGTTTAGCAGCTGATAGACGGCTATGATCAGCTTATGGCTCTGCAGATAGAAGCTAACGGCCAAATCTTCGGGCAGGTTAGGCACTAGAGATTTCATATTGCGTCCCTTGATTAGCTCCTCAATTGGCTTCTTTTTCGGCACTAGCAAACTGTTGCGTCCACGCTGCAGTGCATCCAAAATATTGCCTATCACATGAAGCACTTCATCGGAGGTTCTGTGTATATACAATCAGCAAATTATAAATATAGAAATTTAAAGTACAAACTAAACAATCTCACTTGAAGTGATAAGAGTCATCAACGTCGTCAATGTGATTGATTGCTGTTTGCAGATGATTAGCAGCATCCTGTACCTGCTGCAGCTTCCACGGCGAATCGTGTGTGATTGAGGTACGTTGCGTCTGACTGGGCGCCTTGCACAGCTTAAAGCTAATATCCTGTTAAATACAAAGTGGAAATTTAATTACGCTGTTTATGCGCTTGTTTATGTACGAATGGAGTTTACTGCTTGGGTTATCGCATCGCCCGTTAAGGTTAGCACCGCCTTCAGTTGATCGGGCGAAACGCTGAGTATGAACTTTTCAGTCTTTTTGCCCTCGTTATCATACAGTGGCACAGGAAATCGATGGGCACATTCCTAAATGATAAATAAATAATGATAATGGTAAAATATAATTGTATATATGAATATGAGTAATTGAATTCCGTAAGGATAAGATAGCTTACCACAAGTATAGTTCGCAATTGCTTTAGTATCGCGTGAACTTCCTGTCTCAGCACCCACTCGAATTCAATTTGCTGCAAATATACATAAATATATATATATATATATATATATAGTAGTATGAGTGTGCGAATGTATAGAGTTGTAATGCGGGTTTGTTGTGGGCGTGCGTATATACATGTGTGTGTGTGTGTGTGTGTGCGTGTGTTTTGCGATAGCGTCGCCGTTGTTAGCCCAAAAACAAAGAACAACGGGGCACGTTTCATGTACAAATCAATAATATCGGCATTTTGGTGAGAGAAGAAAGGAAAAACACCGAATGAGACACAACAATCAATAATCAATTAGCTTCAAGCACATACACTTCACACTTGATTAATTAGATTGCATTTTTGGCCGGATAGATTTTTAATTACACACACATATACTCTCTCACACACACATTTGCACACATACATACCAAATTTAGAGCCTCCTCTCGCTCGGTGTCAACGACGAGCATTTTCATTGTGCTTTTGGCCTTCTTGCGGGCTGTTATGTATCTCCGTTTGGTTTTGTCAGCAAATGCTGCAGCACCACCGTTGTTAGCAGCAGCAGCAACGCCAGCAATTTGCAACGCAAGTGCTGTAAATGTTATTGGATATGTTGACTGTGTGTATATATATATTTGTAGTATTTAACAACTGCTGCTGTTCATGAATGAACAAACAAAAACGAACGCATCTTTTGGAGCGATATTACGATATGTTTGTGTCATCCAGTGTCATCGCTAGCAGACAAACAAATTTGAAAATTCGCAAACTTTTTGCACATTAATTATAACATGTAATAATTTATTTTAAGCAAATTCCATTATTTTACTCACAGCTACTGATTGAATTACCACTAATAAAAATGTAATTGTATATCATAAACAAGTTAAAGCTTGTCAGCCCTGGCTAGCAAATATTTATCTATAATACTGCCTATCGAGTTATCGCTAGGCATCAATAGCAAATGTGCGTTGACATGCGAATGCTCAATTCGCGCGCGTTAAATTCAAATTCAAGCAAAGCTTTATTGTTGATAACACTTACGTTTCCGAAGAGGCGGAGGTGTGGTCAACACTGCCGTCTCCGGCACCGAATTGAGCACATGGTGCTGGTACTGGCCGCTACGCTGTCGATGTAGCGGCTGGAATGACCAATTTGTTGTCGAGCTGCAAATTATTGAACAAAAAGAAAAGAAAACGTATGTATACAAATAACACGTTGTTATTTTTCTAACCAATTTGTCACAACGATCGCCCGAAAAAAAAAAATAACGAACACCTTATCATTATAGATTTGTGTTTGATTTCGATTTGATTCAATGCGAAGTGCTAATTGCCATAATGCTATTGTTATTGTTATGGCTGTCGACTGAGTGAGTCATCAATCCATCCATCGGAGCAGCTGTTGACGCTATAGCGCCTGGTTTTTGGTTGCAAGCGAATCTCTCTCTCTTTCTACCCGTTTCGCTTGAATTACATGTAATGCGGGTTTCCCACAGCGCGCGTGTCAGCACTTTACTTAAAATACGGCATTGGCTTTTTAGCTACAATTACAAAATCGCTTATCAAGCTATGCTAAAAAGCTTGCTGACGCTTTACACACACACATACACACACACATACACACACTCACATTCATATTTATTCATATTCATATACATATATATCGAGTTAAAAACACGCGCTCATTGCCTCTTTCAAATCCCAACAGTTTTTTTTTTTTTTTTTTT
This sequence comes from Drosophila stalkeri, assembly GCA_035047405.1. NCBI lineage: Eukaryota > Metazoa > Arthropoda > Insecta > Diptera > Drosophilidae > Drosophila > Drosophila stalkeri. Next base: position 14,798,501 of record JAWNPR010000041.1, on the reverse strand, counting down.
TTGTATTTTTGCTTTTATCAGAGTTCTTTTTGTTTTCGCCCATTCGCATTGATAAGCCAATGTCAAGAAAGAATGAAACCTATTTGAACATTTATGTGGCCATAAATTTTATGGACACCAAAAAGTCGTCGGCGGCATTCTTAACACATTCTTAAGCTACCCATAATACCAAAACAAACAAGCACGTCTCTTTTATGATGTATACACATGCATATAAATAAATAACGGTAAAATTACCTCTGCGGCATTTTGCTATGTTAAATATTTATCTATCTATTATTATTATAATATAAATATGAATTTTATTATCAATTGCAAACACTTCACTTAATATTATCACGAGACGAGACGAGACGAGACGAGACGCACGATCGTTAGTATTAATAATAAAATGCTCAAAAAAAAAAAAGAAAAAGAATAAGAAATAACAATTTAGCGCGCGCGGTTATTGGTTGTGGGAGGAAGGGTTGTTGGGAGGGGAGACGCGACGTGCGATCGAACGTAGCTCAACACTGGCTGGCAGCTAACGGCAAGCGCACACAAAAGCCACAGCCAAGCAACTGAACCAACCCGACAGAGACCCAAGAAAAACGCCGCCAAGTCGAGCGGGCGAATTGGTCAATGGCAGCAGGCAGCAACAGCAACGGCAGTAACAGCAACAAAAACAGCACGAACAGCAGCAGCAGCAGCAGCAACAGCAACAGCAACAGGCAGCGGCAGTGACGGCGGCGACAGCGTCGCTTGCGTCGTTTGCGTCGAGGCCAGCGTCAACGCCATGAGCGCTTTTGTATGTAATGCTAACGTAGTTAAAAAAAAAAAAAAAAAAAAAAACAACAACAACAGCTCAATGAGCTTTTAGTTGTTGTTTTTTCGTCAGCTTTCTTTAGGTGCGCGCTCTTCACTGATAGCCGCGTTTATCAGCCAACTGCGCGGTTGGCATTGACAGCATAGCATAACCATAAAACGTTTACAAAATTGCCTTTGTTTTGCTTTTGGTTTTTGTTTTTGTTTTTTATTTTACTTTTCCTTTCTTTACTCACTTTTTTTTTTTTTTTTTTTTTTTGCATACACAGTTTTTTGTTGCTTTTATTTTTTGGTATAAAAAAGTAGTACAAAAGTGTTTAATGCTATTAATTTGTGAATTTCAATTTAAATACGTGGATTTGTTTACGAGAGATGAAACAAGTGTGCAAATATAAACAAATAAACGTGTACGCCCCGCCACCCTCAAACAGGTGGGTGGACGTATAGGTGTGTGTGTGTGTGTGTCTGTGTACCAGGGTGTGTATGTTGTATGTGTGTCAGTGTCAATGTGTCCGCGTGTGTGTGTGTGTGCGTGTGTATGTGTGTTTGTGTACTTGTGGATCTTAGGACTGCGTTTATTTACTCGCCGGTCATCATCTCCATGAATTCTGTAAATTAAACAAAATGACAGACATTATTTAAACGAAAGCCAGAACTAGAATTGAAGTATTTATAAATTAATATATATATGTATGTATGTGTGTATGTGTGTATGTAAATGTGAGCATGGGAACGAGCTTTAATAAACGATCAGTTAAATAAATTAATTATAATGTTCGCTTCTTTCTATCTTCTTTTATCATCAATCTACAATCGAAGTATTTAAAAATTAATAAATATATATATAAATCCGAGGGTGGTTTAAGAAGTGATCAATTTTATATATATATATATATAAATTGAAGAGTTTTCGGATTAAAATTTTGGAAGCTGGCTTTCTACTTTTTTCTTTTAGCTAAATTGTTTAAAGATAGATATATAAAAAATTATATTAAAATGGATTGAAATCAATAAGTTCTTTTTAAATTAATTTTTAAAATTAAATTAATTTGTTTAATAAATTTAATTAACATCTATTAAACTTAATAAATAAATTTTAAAATTAATTTATTAATTTTTGTTTAATTTATTTTTAGAATTAATTTGATCTATTTTTCATGGTATTTAAATATAATAAATTTATTTAAAATAAAATATGCATACAAAATTTGTTTATTTATAAATATAAATAAACAAACTTTTATTTTCCAACTATACGTTATATTTTATTTCAATTAAAAAAAATTTTGAAATATAAAAAAATATATTTTCTATATTCCTTGTATTTATGTATATATATTTTCCATAATCTTCCGTATACTTCACTTCAAACACTAAAGTATTCCCAGCAGGCAATATAAAAATATTTAATATATTTTTGTTTTTCCACATTAATTTATATTAGTATATACGTATATATATATATATAATGTAGATCTGTCACAGTTCCTATAAATAGCATCGATATGCTCCAAAAAAAAAAAAAAAAAAAAACGATCAGGCTGTCATAATCGAAAACTCAAGATCAACCAAACTGCGTTGTCATATAGAACATCTAGCTGATGTTTACAATTAATTTATGAACGCTACAAAATTGTGGGTGTGCGCACATGTGTGAATGTATGAGTATATATATGTGTGTGTGTGTATGTGTGTGTGTATGTTTGTGTTTACGTGGGCGCTTTTCGCAAGCTATTAGAAATGATTCCATGAAATACATATGTATCTATGTATCTATAGCATACTCACCATCGAAATCAACTGTACCGGAACCATCGCTATCGATTTCCTCGATCATAATGTCCAATTCCTGTTCGGTCAATTGATCGTCCAGCTCTTTGAGGATCTCCTTCAGGCAGGTGGTGGGAATGAAACCATTGCCCTGCTTATCATATAAACGGAAAGCCTCACGCAGCTCCTTCTGCATGGCCTCAGCATCCTCCTCCACAATGAATTTGGCAGCCAATTGCACGAACTCACCAAATTCCAAGCGACCAGATTCTAAAAGCGAATGAAAATAATAAAAATATATATATTTAGTTTTTATCCATGAAATGCATAATAAAAATATGAAATATATACGCTCTATATGAAAACACTCTATAATTATCTATATAATAGAATTTTGTTCAGCTAAAATTCCTTGTGAAAGAAAAAAAACAGACTCTATAAACAATATAATCAACAAACAAACTAAATAAATATAATTCTCTACAAAGCTCATTAAATTTACGATAGTATTAAAAGTGAGTGAGTTATGATCAAGTATTTTGAGTACCTGAACAATACCTAATAATCATATATCATATTGAGTTTCTTGAGAGTTCAACTAAACTTATATTAACTTGAAAAAGGAAAACAAAAAATACTTACTGTCCTCATCGACCTCTTCGATCAGTTCCTCCAGAATCTTCTTGTCGAAGGGCTGACCTGCAAAGAGATAAATCAATGCAACAAATTACAGGGTATTTGCTGATATATTATTGCTCTTTTGACTTTACTTACCCATCAGACGCAGAATATCGGCAACCATTTCGGTGGGTATGCTGCCAGTTTTCTGATGATCGAAGCTGTTGAATGCCTTCTGGAGCACGGCAATTTGCTCGGGTGTCAGATCCTCATCCTACGGCAGGATCTCATTAAACAATTACATTTAACTAAATATTTAGATCCACTATCGACTTACCACGGTGCTCATGTTGTTGTTGCTGTTGTTGTACAGATAAAATTATAGATCGATCTGAGAGATATTCTACGAAGCGATCACCACGGAGTATTCGTGCCTACTACAAAGCGATCCGGCTGCGTTTTCCAAAATATAGCGCAAAAAATTATATTCAGATCGACTGTCGCTGAACTTGCCACAAATACACATACACAAATACATGGGCGTACGAAGCACGAATCCGAGACGTACATTTTCGGTATATGTAGCACATTTCCACGCCCGATGCCTGAATTTTATTGTTTTTTAGAAAGAACTGTAAAAGCGCGATCAAAAACAAAATTAAAAGACGACGACCACGACGACGAAGTCGACCAAGTCAGCCACCCAACCAGCCAGCCAGCCAGCCAGCCAGGCAGGCATTCGGCCAGTCAGAATGTGAGCCGTATAGTGGTTTTCCACACAGACAGCAACAGCAACAGCAACAGCAGCAATCACAGCCGATCCATAGGAAACAGCAGCAACCAGCAGATGGACAGAGGCAGAGAGGGAGATGCCTATGGAAGCTGCATGAATCGCCAGCTATAATGCGATGCGTTGCGCTCTTCATACACACACACACGCGCATATAGCCAAATATATATAGCTATAAACAATATGTTACATATATATACTATATATATATATATATATGATATAGATACATGTGTGTGTGTGTGTGTATATAGACAACAGTTGCACGATGACAGCAACAAAAAAAAAAAAAAAAAAAAGAAGAGCAACAGCAACACTTGAGATATGGAGAAATGCCCCAGTGAAGCATGCGCTAGACAACGCATAGAGAATTGCTCGCTACAGCAAAAGCGAGTGAGCATATTAGTTCATTGATGTACTTGGCATTAAGCCAAAAGGCTAATAGCAAACAAAATTATATGCAGCTGCAGCTATATTCATATGACTGGCAATTAGACAAGGCAGCTAAAGCATTCAATATTAACATGAGAAGCGCAAAGAGCGGCAGTTAAGCTAAATAACAATTGGATATGCTAGAGTAGAGCAGAGGCCAATTAGAGACTTTAATATTAGCATGAGAAGCGCAAAGAGAGATCCTTTGAAACGGAGAGTCTATTTGCTTACAAATTAAGTATCTATAATATAAAACCTTGATTGTAATATGAGAAGCACAAAGAGAGGTTCTTTGAAAGTGTTAAGTTCATTTCTACCAATTTACATATTCAGTCTCTCTAACATAAAACTTTCATAATAACATGAGAAGCACAAAGAGAGAACCTTTAAAAGACATTGCTTAGACATTTAAGAACATCAGCTATAAGCTCACATAGAATACAGTATTTATAACACACGACCTTCATTAAAATCCTTGAGATTCGCATAGAGAGCTTCTTGAGCAATGCTCAACTCAATTCAACTTGATACTCAAGCAGCACTTCCAAGTACATTATCTATGGCTTATCAGTTTTATATAATGCATAAACTCTATAAATATCTGTTTCGCCTAGTTTAGGTTCTTTTATATTTATTTATGATACATTTTAGTAATCTTAGCCTAACATTTTGAATAGCTCGCAATTGCTTATTAAATTGCCAACCAAATGATTAGTCGATGGTACCAATTAATGCGATATGATAGCGTGACGAAAATAGTAGTTGACATAACTGCAACTACAACTACAAATAGAACTAGAATTAGAATACTTAAAAGTTATTGAATATTTTCATAGTTGCAAATCGAAGCATATTAGTTACGAAATTTGTTGCCGCTGGACGTCGAATTGTTGGCGGCTCCACTTTGATTGAGCAGCGCTGTGAGCGTGGCATGCGAAGAGCTTAAAGCTGAGCTGCTGGCAATCAATTTTCCTTTGGTGGTGCTGCTGCCCACGACGGTGCCTTGCAAACAGGGCGTGGCAACTGGTGTGGTTGCTAGATCCTTAGTGTCCTCCCCACTGGCCGTCGGCGTTGGCAGCTGCGGCTGAACGGCCGTGCCTTGCAGCAGCGCATTGCGTAAATGACTATTGTTGGCAGTCACCTGTTGCTGCTGTTGCTGCTGCTGCTGCTGCTGCTGCTGTAGCTGCTGCTGATGCAACAGCAACTGTTGCTGTTGTTGCTGCTGCTGCTGCTGATTGCTGGCCATTATGAATGAATTGGTTATCAGGCCGCGACTCTTGATATTCAAGTCCACAAAGAACAATTTCATTTTCTGTATCATTGTCTCCGTCACATTGAATGTGAGCATCATGCTGAGATCGATGTTGGTCTTGTGACGATAGAGATCGTGTGTTTGCTGCAGCCGACAGACCTCGTCGTAAATGAGAAACAAGAAACGTGAACTACGATTCTCAGGGGCAATAATGCCACGTGTCGCCAGCCATTCCCGATCCTCGGCATCGGGCAAATAGCGTATAATCTCTGGATGCTTGCTGGCCAGACGAGCGCCGCCTAGTTCCTTGCCATCCATGCTAAAGCCAAAGGCCAGATTTGCCTGCACATCTAGCACGAATTTGGTGCTCGTATTGATCTGGGCAGTGTTCCAGAAGATTTGACGTCGCACCGGAGTGGGCAAAGGTCCGCTAATGAGTGGCGTTCGCTGTAAGTGCACAGTTTGTGATTGTTGTTGCTGCTGCTGCAACTGTTGCTGTTGTTGTTGCTGCTGTTGCAATTGCAACTGCAATTGTTGCTGCTGCTGCTGCTGCTGCTGCTTGTAGCTGCAATTGTTGCTGTTGCTGCTGCTGCTGTTGTTGCTGCTGCGCAGACACTGGCATGGGCTTCCCAGCAGCAACAGCATAGCCCAAATTGTTGGCAAACAATTTTGTATTACTAAAATCGTGCGTCTTTGCGGGTCGCTTAAGCGCCAAACGTTGTTGCTCGCCAGCAACAGTTGCTGCAGCGCCAAGTTGACGTGGCTGTCGTAAGACAAAATTCGTATACTGCGCCTTGGCATTCTCCAGGAGAGCACACGAAGACATCTTCTGCAGCGTTTCCTCATTCACCGCATGCTGTCCGAGATTCTCTTTGATGTTACCAAAAGCGGGCTTGAAGTAGTTCTGAATTGATAAATGTTTGCGTTTAGTGGTGTTTATATATACATGCATTGTTGCTACTCACGTTCATATAACGCTTGATTATGTCATTTACTTCCGTATCGAATGCCTGTTGCACGCTAATGCGCAACAGCTCCAGAGCTCGCATTGCCGACTCCGCACTGCCGCCGCTCTCCATGTTGTGCACGCCATTGTAGCGTTGCCTGATGCGCTGCAGCATTGTCTCTGCCATCTCAGGGGTGGTTACATATTTCTGTTGATTTGAAAGAGAAGTGGTAATTAATTAAAGCGGATTTGAAAGTTGTCAAGAGGGGATAAAAAGCTAAATGGCTGAGAGAAGTTGATCTACTTAACTCAGCTAGAATATTGTGTGTTAAGTCCAAAGTATATGGATATAGGTTTTAGATTAAATATATTTTTTAAGTCTTTACTATTCCTCTTTCAAAGCTGTCGTTCATTTATATAAAATATATAGCTCAAATAGGATCTAGTAAACTCATGCTCTCAAGACTTTATCCCAAGTTGAGTTTAATATTCTTGAGAAAAAAACAAAAGACTTCTACATGAAAAAAGAAAACCCAAATTTTTATCTATATTTCAAATAGCTGTCATATAGTATCTGGCTACAGTTAACTGGGTTAGCTGCATTAGATGCGGCTTTTGATGCCAATCAATAAATATATACAACTGTAATTTAATGGGGTCACCTGTGGCGCCTTCACATAGGTATAGAAACAAAGTATAAAAATGAATATTTCAATAACTATGGCATATATTTCGCCTTACACAAATATAATTTCCAATGTTTATCGAATAGAACAAATAAAAAATATATAGCTATGGGAGCAAAATAATTAATGGGTATCTTGAGGGTCGGCTACGCACCAGAGTGGTATCCGTTCCATTGTGTAAAGTTGTCTCTGTGGTTGTTGACTCCGTTTCCGAATGCTTCATGGGGCTGGCGGCTCGCGTGTCCATGGAATGTGTGGTCTGATTGGAGCAATCAGAGTCATCCGATGATGAATTGCCCTGCAATGCTGCAGGTGAACGTTGCTGGGCATCGTTGCCAATGTTGTTGCTCGCTGTGCTCGCCGAATCGCTTAGAATCTTCCAACTGCGCTGGATAACCATTTTTTTCTCTTTTTCTTTTTTGCTTTTTATATATTTATAGTATTTTGTTAATTAGAAAAGGTTTTCATTTGGCTTTAGCTGCACTTGAACTGCTGAGCTGCTTTTTATGTGGGCTGCCTGCTGGCCAGGGACCAAGGTCTGCAATGCGCATGCGCGATTGTGCCACCACCACCAGCAGCAGCAGCAGCAGCAGCAGCAACAGCAACAGAGCTCGAGCCCCCGACCCACAAAAGCGTAACGAAACATAAACTTTCAACAGCTGCTACTAGTGCTGGCAGCTGGCTCTGGCTTTGGATTTGGCTTTGGCGCTGGCGCGGGTTCAGGCTCTGGCTCTGGCTCTGGCGCTGGCGTGGCCGGGCTACAATCCATGTCCAGTTCACCCAGCTCCAAACGCCTCTGATGATCCAGTAAGCTACGCAGCTCTGCAAATTCCGCCAGCTCATCGTCCTCATCCATGGCATTGACATCCGCAGCAACTAAAGCTGGTAACTTGGCAGTCTCATTTACTTTGCCAGGTTTCTTCAGCTGTTGTCGCTGTGCCAGCAACTTCCTGTCAAACTCATCCATATATTCGAGCGCCGCACTGGGCAGATAATCATCTGGAGCCTCATAGCCGCTGTGCACGGGCAGTTTGAGCACATCGGGCAGCATATAGGCAAATAGCCAACAGACTAAAGGAGTGCTGCCACAGGTGTAGCTGGCCTCCTTGTGATAGAAGAGCAGACCGTCCAACTGCGGCTGATTCGCTTCCCATTGAGGATAGCGTTGCAACGCCTGCTCCACAGCGCTGGCATCCTCAAAGTCATAGTAGTCCAGCAGCTTGAATGGCTTCTCATTGCGTTTGCTGCGCTCGCTCAGCTCGCCGTGCTCATCAAAGCGCGAGCGCAGCCAAAAGAAGCGAAAATTTGCATCGCAATCAAGCAGCAGCTGCTGGCCGAACGAGAGTGCATCCAGCACATAGAAAGTATCCATCTCCTCGACATACACGCAGTCCAGCACAGTCTTGAATTTTTGAACGTAGCCATCGCCAGGCAGCAGCGAACGCAGCTGCATAATGTTGCGTCCTGCTTTATTGTAGACCTTCGTGCGGCCATTGCTGGCCATAACCAAACAACGCTTGCCCACGGGACAAGGCAATAATAGCCAATCACATAGGTTGTCGGGACGATGACGCAGCCACTCGGATTGCTGCAGCCTCAAATGTGGACTTTTGCTGTCATTGTTGTTGTTCTTATTGCGTTGTCTGCGTTTTTTCTGTTGCGCTTTGCTCTGTGCGCTCGTTGTTGGCTGCTCTTCATCGTCGTCTTCTTCATCTGAGTCTTTCACAGGCCGGAGCACATCTTGTTGTAGTTGTCTTCGCTTCTTCTGCTCATAGAGCAACTTTTGTTGTCTCAGCTTTTGCTGTTCGCCAAGATCTACGCTCTTCTTGTACAGCTCTTTGTAATTATTGCTCATTTCGAAAATGCGAAATTTACACTACAAACAAAACACACCGGCACTGTAAATGATATTTTGACATGCTGACACTGTCACACTTATGGTCACACTGCCGATAATTGCATAAGTATCGATACTTTAAGTCAACGATCGAAAAAACATCGCTTAAACAGCTGTTTGATTGTACTAGCTCTTACATTTGCCGGCTGAGTTTTATTATTTATTATTTAAGGCCCTTTTAAATGTGCAATAAAAATGAATAAAGCTTCACGTCTCTTCTGTCCTGCTCTGATAACACCCAAAAATGCCGTTGTCAAACAAACGGAACAGCTGTCACTCAGCCAGAAGGTAAACATTGAACTCCTGTTACGAAAGCAAATGAGAACTCTTGTTAGATTATGATCTTTACATTCTTAGCTGCTAACGGAGCTTGGCCTTGTCAAGTCGGGCAGCAATGGCACCTATCAAATCATGCCCATTGCTCAACGTGCCTTAGACAAATGCATTACACTCGTACAGCGCAACATGCAAGAGGCGGGCGGCCAAAAGATCAGCCTGCCTGTTCTAACGCCCACGCAGCTGTGGAAGAAGACAGGCCGCCTGGACGGAGATATATCCGAGTTCTATATGGTGCGCGATCGCAGCGGCAAACAGTTTTTAATGAGTCCGGTAAGTAAGTTTTATCTTAAGTTGATAATTTTTGTAATATTTGTATGCTTTGCAGACTCATGAGGAAGCTATTACAGCCATGTTGGCCACAACGGCGCCCATTTCCTATCGGCAGCTGCCTTTGCTGCTATACCAAATTGGTCCCAAGTTTCGTGATGAGCTGAAGTCACGTTTTGGCTTAATGCGCGCCAAGGAATTCCTCATGAAGGACATGTACACCTTCGATGTAACAAGGGAGAAAGCGGAGCTCACTTATGCAACAGTTAGCGAAGCTTACGAACGCTTCTTTAGGCAGCTGGAGGTGCCCTTTGTTAAAGGTGCGTTATTAGTTCTATAAACATATGCCCTTAATATCAAAACTCTCTTTTATAGTTGAGGCTGCCACGGGCATTATGGGCGGCAGCTTGTCGCACGAGTATCATTATATTTCTCCCGTTGGCGAGGATACGCTGGTCAACTGCAGCTCCTGTGGCTATGCGGGTAATGCTGAAGTCTTTGAGGCAGAAGCTATCAACACATGCCCGAGCTGTCAGGGCACACAGCTGAATCGCGTGCGCGGCGTAGAGGTGGCGCACACCTTTCTGCTAGGCGAAAAGTACTCTAAGCCCTTGGGCGCCACCTATCTGAACACCTCAGGCAAACCGGAAACGCTAGTCATGGGCTGCTATGGCATAGGCATAACACGTATCATAGCTGCTGCTCTAGAAGTGCTCTCCACAGAACATGAACTACGCTGGCCCACGCTACTGGCGCCCTACGACGTATGTCTCATTGGACCCAAGCAGGGCAGCAAGGAGCAAGTGCCAGCGGAGCGTGTAGAAAATGATTTACTGCAACAGCTCACACAAATCTGCGGCGCTGAGCAGCTGCTGCATGATGATCGCAAGGAGCTGACCATAGGCAAACGTTTGCTGGACGCTAAACGCTTGGGTCACCCACTCACCATTATTGTGGGCGCCAAGGCAACGCTGCAAGAGGCGCCAAAGCTAGAAGTGCATGCAAGTGGAGCAGAGAAAATGGAGTTGAGTATAAATGAAGTGCTGGACCGCGTGGCGTCGCATGTGCGGCACAAGCAACAGCTTTTGCAGCAAACGCCCAGAAATGAAACCGATGTAAGAATAAGACAAACTGTTGGCCATATGCATTAGCTTTATGTCTATAATAAAGATAACAATAACGCAAAACAAAACATGTCGCAGCTACGCTGTTTCATCCACTAGCTAGTGCTCCCCGTAGTCCGGCTCGGGTATTTGCGGATATATCTGTACCTGCTGCTGTGGCTTGCGTGGTGGCGGCGGTGGCTTGGTTATCATATTCGTATAGGACCAGGGCATCTGATTGCGTAGCTCCTCGCTGATACGGGGATTCGTCGGCTGCGCTGGATAAATTTCCGAATAGCGACTATTTAATGCTGAGCCTGAAGCCAGCTGCTGTGCTGCCGGCGACAAGGGTGTAATGGAGCGTGGCGTGTTGGGATCTGAGGCGGGATAGTTGAGCTGATCGGTGTTGCGATAGGTGTTAATATCTTGCTGCACTGGCGACTGTGGCTGCTGAGGCGACTGTGGCTGCTGCTGTTGCGGTGGCGGCGGTAGAACCAATACGGGCGACTGCAGCGTGGTGCGATCGTTGCTCTGATAACGTGAATCCTGCCGCTCCATCATGTCTGAGGTCTGCGCTGGTATTATGAGCGGCAAGGGCTTGGGACGCACCTGCTCCGGATACTGGGGTTCCTGTTCGTACTGGGGCGTTACAGATATCGGTGCCGTCGGTTGCCGCATGTGCTCCTCATACGTCACCGGCTGTGGCGTCGGCTGAGGCTGAGCTATCGGCTGGCTATTATTTTTAGCTGCTGTCTGATTGGCCAGCACATTCGATAGGGACAGACAGAAGATACCGCCAATCAGATTCAGCAGCCAGATAATAACCACACGGCTGCTCAAACAAACCATCACAATGGCGGGTGTGGAGAAGTAGACTCCAAATGTTTCCAGAACTGCCAACACTCCGCTAGGTGTTGTAGGATCCAGTGAGGCGCCAACAAACTCAAAGGCATCGTCCAGAGTCTGTTGAGCGAAATATGCTTATAGAATTCTCTTCTCTTCTAATTCTCTTAGCTTTTCAGTCTTACCAAAGTCTGTGATATGTCCAGGCCATGGTAGACGGTAGCTACCACGTCCAGAATGCAGCCAGCTAGCACGGACAGGAACCAGGGCCAGTAGATCATGCCCGAAATCAGTTTGGTAGTTGTGCAGCACAGGGTGACTACGGTTGGAGGAAACCCTGTTAAAATGGATCAACTATAATAGAAGATGGCGCCACTTACGTATGATTAATGTGGAGGCAGCCACCCAAAGGCCGCTGACCACGGCATAGGTGACCATAAAGATGAACTCGCGATTGGTTATCTCATACGATGTGTCCCAATTCATGTTAACCACGAAATTATCTTTCATGCCATTGTAGCTCAGTTCAATGACCGGATTGTCGCACTCTTGCTCTGTTGAAGACATGAAGACATGAGGCATAATTGAAGCAGATTAATTAGATCGCTGAAATACTTACGCACGAAATAGATCAAATTCATGGCGAAGTTGAATGGTTCGGCAGCAATATCCATTGTTCCTTGACAGTCGCGGTATGTGATGCCCCATATTGAGAGTCCCAAGTAAGCGAGGCCTTGTACCTAAAAGGAAAAGGATAAACGAGAAGATGTAAGTAGACATGTGTAAAAGGAGAACGATATGATAGATGCTAGGCAGAGGTCAAAAGAGTGAAGATGGGCGATTGGTAATGAGAGATGGAAGATGAAAGATGGGAGATGGAAGATGGAAGATGGGAGATGGGCGGTGGAAGATGGAACATGGAAAATAGAAGATGGAACATGGAAAACGGAAGATGGAACATGGAAAATGGAAGATGGAACATTGGAAATAGAAAATGGAAGATGGAAAATGGGAGATGGCAGATGGAATATAGAACATGAAAGGTGGAGATAGAAAATGGAAGATGGAACATGGAAAATGGAAGATGGAACATGGAAAATAGAATATGGAAGATGGAAAATGGAAGATGGAACATGGAAAATAGAATATGGAAGATGGAAAATGGGAGATGGCAGATGGAATATAGAACATGAAAGGTGGAGATAGAAAATGTAAGATGGAACATGGAAAATGGAAGATGGAACATGGAACATGGAAAATGGAAGATGGAACATGGAAAATGGAAGATTGAAGAACATTGAAAAAGATTGGGGTATGAAGTATAAAATATGGAATATGGAAAACGTAAATGATAGAAAATAAGAGACAGGCGATAGAAGATGGGATATATAAGATTGAAGATGAAAAAATAGAAGATGGCAGCAGGACTATGAAAGATGCAAGGTAGAAGATAGAATATAGAATAGAATATAGAATATAGATAGATGGAAGAAGAGAAAAAATAGAATTTTGAAAATAGTAATCGGAAAATAAAATTTAAAGATGGAATAGAATACAAATATAAATAATAGTATAATGAAAGATAGAAGATGATTGCAGGAAAATGTAAAATAAGTAACAATTGTATTGTCTGATTATTATTATGAAATTTTAACCTTAGAGAGATGTAAAAAGTTTCTATATCTAGCAAAACTAAGAACTAATAATCAATTATAATAATTTTAATTTTACAAACATATATACCATTTCAATTGAAATATTACCCTAAAACTTCTACAAGTTATCAATTAAATGCTTGGGAAATTTTGATTAATGTCTCATGCGAATTGTTTATCAGGCATATGAAATAGAAGTTCGTTATCAAAAAAATGATTAGTTCCTTTAGAAATCAAGACTTATATGCTATATACATCCAAATTTCGAGGAAGTAATAAAATATAACAGCTTTATAATGGCTACAAAAAAAAAAACAAATGAGTTAATCATTTTGAGCAATGACTAATTCGTGTTGATTTTTATGAAATTCAAAACAGTTCCAAGTGGCCGCTAAATTTAGAATGGTTGAATGGTAGACATGAATAGATAGGGAAACTTACCAATATGACAACCGCCATAAATAGCATAAAACACTTGGCAAATCCCACGCTGACTCCAGCCATAATTCCTTTTTGGCCAGTTGCTATTTGAGTTAGTTGAAATGCCAATTGGCTGGGTTGCTAACACCTCGATAAGACTGCACAGCTATAAATTCAATTAGAAATTAGGCAAAAAGCTTTGGCACACACACACACACACACACACAGACATACACATATATGTGTATGTATATCTTATCAGTCTAATGAGTTCTTGGGTAATTTGGCATTTCTGTAAACTCTATTCAAATTCCAATTTAAATTCCAATTCGATTTTCAATTTGAACTTCAATTACTTAATATCTCTTATTTGTTTTTGATATAGTTTACAGTTATTTATTGTTATCACACAGGTGATTCACAGCACTTGAATGAAATTACACTGTCGTACATGCTAGTACTTTTATCATTATTTATTTTATAATTATTATTTTTTTTTTTATATAGAAACTTATTTAGAAATCAACTACCCATGGCAGGGCCACACAAAAACAGTTGTTTTATTTTATTTTTATTTATTTATTTATTTTTTTTTATACATTATTATTTTTACTGCTGTTGTTGCTATTGGTTATCTCTCGCTCACCGTTTGATATATTCTAGGTGCTATTGCTGTTCGCACCTGTCTCTCTGTTGCGTATAATTGGAAAAGCGTAGCGCGTGCACCGGCTGCTTTTCTTGGACTGAGAAGTCGGGCAGCAGCAGCAGCAACAACTCATCCGCCCATTGAGTAGCCATCGACAATTGCCTTGGCTCGACTGTAATTTGGGCACGCCGATAAGATAAGCCTAATGAACATTTTAAGGGTAAAGCACAGCGTTATCAAAACTATTTGCTGGGCAGCCCAAAACACTGGGCCAAGATTCTGATTGTATTTGTCTTTCAATTACTTATCAAATACAACTTATCTAACACCTTCTTCTATTTTGCTGTTGTTTATTTTAGCTTAATACATAAGCATATTAAATGTCATATTTATAACAATTTGTGCTAATTTTTAAAAAAATGTTTGCCGTAACTGTAAATAGCCACAAATTGTCTGTATTAATTTTGCCGCACGCTGCGTATACTTAATATCCGCTATTCGGGTCATGTGGACTGGCCGCCTGTACCGCTTCTTTCTCTTTTATGTTTCACTGCTGTTTTTTTTTTTGTGCTCGTGCTCTTCTGTTTATCAATTTCGCGATCGTTGTTTGATTGATATGCATGGTCTCCAGGGGGAGCAGTGGAGCCAAGGGCATGCCTTGTATTCAGATCCACATATAGATGAGTCAGTCGCAATGGGTGAGTGAGTCCCATTGCAATGTGCGCAGATAGGAAAGAGTATCAAGTGATTGCTGAAAAAAAAAAAAAAAGAGAACAAAAAAACCCCAATCGAGGTGAGTAAATATTTGTAGAGCTGTAATAAAATGCGACAAATGCAAAGTTGAATAAACATTTGAAAACATGTTGAGCTCAATCGATACTTGAATAGAATATAGATAGATAGAAGAACTAGATAATCAGAGAGAGAGAGAAAGAGCGAGAGAGAGAGAGAGGGGACGGCAGGCAGTTATAGAAGAGATAGAAGAAAAATAGAAGTATTTGAATAGACAGATTAAAAGATAACGAGCTAGAGGTAATGACTGAGCGTGAGAGGGATGGAGAGGAGGAGGAGAGAG
Organism: Drosophila stalkeri; assembly: GCA_035047405.1. Taxonomy (NCBI): domain Eukaryota; kingdom Metazoa; phylum Arthropoda; class Insecta; order Diptera; family Drosophilidae; genus Drosophila; species Drosophila stalkeri. The sequence goes on along the minus strand of JAWNPR010000041.1, from coordinate 14,782,958 downwards.
AGTGTGTGAGAGGAGAGAGGGCGAGAGGGAGTGAGAGAAGATACCTAAAGAGTTAGTCAAATATATAGACAAAACTCACATATTTAGTTAAAGAGCGAGAGAGGGAGATAGAAGAAGTAAAGAGAAAAAGAGAAAAATAGCCAGACAACAAAAGGCAAACGTGAAAAATAAAAATAGGGGAAATATCAAAAGGCAATATATAGGTAACAGAATGATAGAAGGAGATATAGACAAAAAAAAAGGACATAGTCAGAGAGAACGAGCGAAAGAGAGCGAGAGCGAGACAAAGGTATAGAGCTAGATAGAGAGAGAACGATTGAGTGAACGGGTGATATAATGAAATACAACGTGTAAGATAGAGAGAGAGAGAGAGAGAGAGAGAGAGAGAGAGAGAGAGAGAGATATTGACTAATACAGCAAATCTGATATGATTAAATAAGATGACAAAAATGAAAGAGAGAACAAATATATTAAGAGGTAAAATTAATATCAGTTGAAGGAGAGTTTATAAAGGCTTAAGTAGAAAATAGTTAAAGTGAGAAAAATATAAATAAAATGATCTCTTTAGCAAAGAGAAAAGACAACTTTGAGAATAGTTAGTAATATATATGTATTTAAGTATTTTCTAAAAGCAATACAATGAGTAACATTTCAAATTAGTTTCTTTTTCAATAAATATGAAAGTTAGCTCGGCTGTCTATAATTTGACTTTACTTTATTTCAATATTTTCCCTTTGCAATGGACGCATTACTCACTTTATGATTGATTGCGTTTTCGAAAATTACTATTCAATTGCGATGCCTCAACTGATTAACACTTCGTCAAGCATCAAATAATAAATAAAAAATTGCACTCGACTTGCGATTCGCAATGCTACACACCCCAACAAAGTTGGGCAATGTTTGAGTAACCCCATTGAATACGCTGAGAATTATTTGCCGTAGAGAATTGAGTAAGCTTTCGATTGAGAGAATTGAACACAATGTCAAAAAGCAGGAAAAACGACAAATTGGAAATTCATTTCCTTTCGCTAGCCACATGGCTGGGAAAACTTTTGCTATGCTCCACTGAGTCGAGTTCGCTGGGATGCTAATCCAAATGGCAATTTTCGCTGTATGCATTAGCAATTAGAGTCTCAATTTTGGCGGAGCTTAGTCCCCTCACTCTCTCCCCTATCTCTTGCCCCTCCCCCCTTCCTCTCTCGATTGGCTGTGTGAATTTCAAATTTAAATAAAAACGGCGCCGTCAGTTCGCTGTTTGGGCTTCAGATCAAATCACATGACTTTAATTCAACTTAGCGCGATATAAATATGTATATGTATGTATAAATGTATGTGTGAGTGAGTGAGTGAGTTGAGTTTCGAATTGTCTAAGACTAGAGTGGCTCCACATGATTAGACACGCGCGGTCAATATGACAGGCTCAGCCTCCACCTCAGCGACCTTAGCCTTGAGCTTCTCCTCCACCTGCTTCAGCTTGACAATTGGCTGATCTGCGGCGGTGGTGCTGCTGCTGCTGCTAACGGTTGTTGTGCTGCTTGTAGTGGTGCTGCTCGGCTCGCTAGTGGTGCTGGCCTTCTCTGTGGTGCTGGCCTGCTCGGGCTTTGCACTAGTGCTAGTGGTGCTCGTGCTCGTGCTCGTGCTCTGCGCCTCGACACTCTCCACGGGCGCCGTTGAGGTGATGGAGGTCTTTGTGATGCTAATCTTGGTCTGTTTGCCATCGCTGCTATCTTTGTTCGCATCCTCGGTAATGGTGGCCGATGTGATCTTGGTGTGGTGCACCTGGAACGTGGGTATCAGTGGCACAGAGACGCCGCTCTGGGGCAGCACAGAGACACGATCGATGATCAGATGAGCGGGTCCATTCTCATCGCTCAGCGGCACCTTTTTCGTGGTCTGCAGCAGAATTTTACGCTCCTGCGAGCCATCGGCCTCCACGACGGCTGGCGTCGTGGATACAGACTCATCCGAGCGCTTCACAATGCTATGCTCATTGGTCTCCAGAGCATCGGCATCTGCCACGGGCTTCACCTCAAGCACCTCAGAGCCTGCGGCGCTGGCGCCGTTCAAGCTGAGCGCCGACTGAAACAGACTGTTCTCCAGATTGCCGATTAGCGTCTGGAACGAGACCTGTTTCAGTTGACCGTCAGCATTGGACAGCACCTGACGCTTGACCACATCCTGCTGCGCCTCATGGTCCACGGGCGCATTCCTGCCCAGACCCAAAAACAGATCGTTCAGATCAAAGGGTGCGCCACAACTGCAACTGATAGAAGCTACCAGTAGCTGAAGTTAGAGAAAGAGGAATAGAAAGAGAAAGCACATATATATATATGTATATATATATATAGATTAGTAAAAAGATCTGTTGGCAATGGCAGCTGCTACTCACAGTGAAAATCAATGCGCGCTTCATGGCTCACTTGTTGCTGTTGAATTGAGTTTTCGAGTTGTTTTCGAGTTGTTTTCTCCACAAAGTCCAGATTGATAATAAGTTCGCTGACGAGAAGTGTGCGCGTTTTTAAGCGTAACGCCGGACGGCCTAAAAAAAAAAAAAGTTTCAGCTAAGCTTTCAGTTAGCACTCTTCAAACGTGGCTCAAAGCAAGCGAGCTACAGTTTTATTTTGTTGTTTTTGTTTTAGTTGAACTGGTTTCTAGAAGAATACCTGCGAATTCTCCTTTAATTGCGGTTTTTTTGTTTAATAAAATGAAATATTTTTCTAGAAATTCTATGCTATCGAACTATATACAAATATATTTATATAGAAATATATATATATACACTCAAGGGAGCTCTAGCAAATTAATGGTAATAGATACAACCTTCGGCTAAGAAAGAGAACCGATTCAAGGATTGATCTAGCTGACAGAAATGAGCTGGCCAAGCCAAAGCTTTGAACTGTTTACTATTTTGTATCGCATTTAATATGTCGCATAAGCTGTAAATTAATTGAATTAACATTAGTTTGCTATATTGTTTTAATGGATTTCGGATTCGTTTCCAAGAAATCTTATTTAAAAAATATATATTTATTTTATTTACGAACAATTTAATTTGTTTCAAGTGAAATTTGTGTCTGACTAATTTTATTTTTAATTTTTTTGTTGGGCGGAAAACGATGCGCAGCTTAAACAGCCTCTAATCCGTTGATCACAATTGTTTGCTTAACAGTCGTATGAACCTGATTTTCACTTTGGGATCTGGCGGGGGATTTTCGAGATTTGATGAGCTGTTAAATGGAACAAAGAGCAATGAACAATTAGAATCAATTTGGCAGTTTGAAAGAGCTCGAAACTTTGAGAAATTCACGTCAGGAAATTCATGGCTTGTCATCTGAACTATTTTTGCATATCTACAGATTTTATAGCTTTTATTTTAAGCTCAAATATGTGACGTTAATTGAAATTGAAAATGACAGAAAAAAAAAAAAAAAAACTTAAACTTAGTCAGTTTCAATGTGCAAATTGATCTATAAAATTTTCCATACATCTTTCAATTGTTGCCCGAAATATAATTCAGAATTATCTGATTTGAGCTCCAGCTCTAGCTCTTGAATGAAAACTTCGGGATTCGTCCAATCTGGTCTGGTTCAATGTGGCTGCAAAGCAGCTCAAAGCAGTTGTCGCCTGCCCAAACAGCAAAGAAGGCGATGCCGGATGGAGCCGCAGTCTCTAATAATTTGACTTTTTAATTTAATCAACAAAAATTCACAAAAAAAAAAAGATGAAATATTTATTAAAAGTAAAAATATTTGTGTCTTGAGTAATAGCAGCTTCTAAAAAATTGTCAAAAAAAAAATAATAAAATATATATTAGAAATAAAAATATTTGAATCTTGAGTAATGGCAACTGCTAATAACTTTGCCTGAGCTTAAAAGAATTCGGAAAAGTTAATGGAAATAAACGAAGAATTTTTGCTCAGTCACACAGAGCGTATAAGTGATCTTTTAAATTTACTTACCAATTGCGAACAACTTTAATTTAATTTAAAAATCCTAAGTTCTAATTTTACTAATAATAAATATAAATAAAATAATTCATTTATTTTGAGAAAATAAATAGTTATAAACTATGAACTACTTTCTTGGACACACGCTGCTTATGAGTGATGTTTTAATTTAATTTAAAAGTATTAAAAAATAAACTCATAATAATTATATAAATAAAAAATATATAAACTATGATTAGCATCAGCTGCTAAAAATATTATCTAAAATTAGAAAAATGAGAAAAGTAAATATAAATAAAAAATAAATCTTATTTTATTGCACACACGCTGCTTATGAGTGATTTTTTAATTTAATTTAATAATTGAAAAAGAAAACAAATCATAAAAAATTATAGCAATTCAAAATACATAAGCCATGATTAGCTGCAGCTGCTACAAAAAATATGATCGATAATTCGAAGGATTTATAAAAAATAACTATAAATAAATAATTATATATTTTATTGCACACACGCTGCGTATGAGTGATTTTTTAATTCAATTTAAAAATAGTAAAAAAAATTTTGTTAAATATACAAAATTATAATAATTGGAAATATATAAGCTAAGCATAGTAGCTGCTATTAAAAAATACATAATATATATATATATATATATATATTTTATTGCATACTCGCTGAAATTAAGTTATTTTTTAATTAAATTTAAAAATAATAATAAGAAATAACAACTCATAATTGTAAAAAATTATACATATGAAAAATATAAAGACCATGTTTAGTAGCAGCTACTAAAAATATTATATTTATTTTTATTAATTTTTATCAACATAATTATATTATTTTATTAATAATAAAAAATATATTCGTACTAAAAATATTATATTCATTTTTATTAATTTTTATAAACATAATTATAAAAATATTTTATTAATTCATACATAAATAAATCTATTGTTTTTAGTAAAAATATATTTTTTATTGCACACACGCTGCGTATGAGTGATTTTAGCTATGCATTTTAACCATTTATATTATTTTGGACTCGAATCTAGCTGAATTTCACAAATTAGCATTATTTACCTCATTGGAATACAAATTGTAAACGCCTGTAAGGCAAATACGCGTCATACGCTGCGAATGCGTAATTTTTCTCTGTCAACCAGACAGCGGCGCGTGCAGCAGCTAAGGCAGTGAGTGCGTCAGCTCGCTCGACAATGTTTATGAACCTATTTTTGGGGCTTAGCCAGCCGGGTAAACAACAGTTTGACATCAACATAAAACCATATAGAGCGCGCTTTGCACCAACCTGAGATTTGCGTAGACGGCCACCGCTATTGATATTCAATATTGAAACGAGCACAATTAATTAGAGCCTGTTGATGGCGAAGCTGTTGGAAGAGGCAGATAAAAACAATAGCTGGCCCCGTGCCCTGTGGGCAGGCTACATGGAAACAGCGAGCTGAGACTGGCTAAAGAGGAAAACCTGTCAGCCAATTAACAGGTGGCAATAATTACGCGGAATCGCATCTCGTAATTCGCACCTGAACAGCGACTATATAAGCCGATGATCCGCACTAATTAGGCTCAAACTTGTGAAGAACAGGCTAGGGAACAGAGCAACAGCAGTAACAGCAAACAGTAGAGCCTATTTCGTGTACGGGCAAACAATTTGAGGAGGCGTTCGCGAGATGAACACACAACATGCGATTCTAACAGCCGCTGTGCTCGGCATGCTGCTCGCCTTTGGCTGCACGCTGCCCGTGCTGGATGTCAGCTCCGGACTGGACAATGCCACCCTTGAAGAGCTTCAGGCGAATGGCAGCGATACGCCCAAGAATCTGTAAGTAGCAAAAGATAGTGGCTAAATGCACTGAGAGAAACAGGATATGCAGTATAAAATAGAAGAGAAAATAATTAAAATTTTCTTAGAAAAGTTAATCTTTGCTAAAATATATATTCACATCAGCTAAACATAATGTGAACTTAGAAAACTAAATTTTAATTTTTATATTTTTGTTTATGTTTGACAAAAAAAATTATTTAAAGTGTATTTTTATCAGAGCTAAAAACAATTTAAATGTATTTATTTTATCACATTTTTTTTTTATATATTTTTTGTAGAAATCAAAATTCATATATGTATATATTTTTTTAATTTAAAAAAAAAATATATTAAAATTTAGTTTGTTTACAAGTCTTAGAGAAAAACAATTTTAAATTTATTTTTCTACAAGCTGAAAAAAAAAATTTTTTTAATTTATTTTAACTTGTAGAAAACAAAATTTAAATTGTTATTATTTTAATTGTTTACAAGTTAGAAAAAATTTAAATTTAGTTTTCTATAACTTAGAGAGCAAGAAAAAAATATTTAAATTTTGTTTTCCACAACTTAGACAACAAGAAATTTTATTTTGTGTTTAGTGTTTAGCTGAAGTGCACTTTGTACTTAGCTGCATTATATCTTGTTTGTTTAAACTTTATGTACGGAGTAAAAATTAATAATAATATATACTTTGAAATTATTTTGTTTCTATTTCAAATATTTCAATTAAAGCTAGTTTTTTTTTTGAAAATGGATGTTTTTCAAGTATTTTATATGATGTCTTCTTTACCCTAATTATGCATAATTTATCTAATAATAATCTAATAATTTCTCTACTATAAGTTTATTGAAATTTATCTAATTCCTTTACTCTCCACTCCATTCCTTTTAGCTACGTGGTCAAGGCTGTGGTCTATGAGATTGGCATACTCACCGAGGTGGGCGACAATGATACGGACTTTGAGAGTCAGGAACGTGTGGATCTGACCTTCTACGATGCGCACACGAATCAGAGTCACATTGATCTGGGCAACATACCGTTGCCCATTCAGACCAATGTCTCCGGCCAGGTGCTAACGGGCATTGCACCCATCAACATTGGCGCCTTCAGCAGTCCGCAAGAGCTGCTCCAGACGCTGCCACTGACGGGGAGCATTGTCAATATAACACACAGTGACACGGCCTTCTATCAGCTGACCAAGTCGAATACGAGCGACCTTGAGAAGCCGCAGCTGCTCAGCGAGGATGAATTGGCCAATCTGACGCATGCTTCGGAGCTATTCCCGCCCAATGGATCACTTAGCGGCCTGGGCGTGTCGGCTGCCTCTAATGATTTAGACGATAAGTCAGAGGAGGAGAAGGAGTAAATTAATTGAAGCTAGACTCAAAATTGGAATTCTGATAACGAAATAATGCAGTGCGTTGTGCCCCACATCATAATACCCATATATAAACATATCATATAAGAAAACAAGTATTGTTAAATGTAGTAAATAAGTGTTATTAGCGACAGTGTTAGAAAAGACTGCAAGAGATGGAGTCCGTTAGGCAACATACATATCTAGAACAAGTAGAAAGTACCGCAACCCAAACAATGACTTTGCCATAGTCATATCACTTTTTGTATACGTAAACCTAATAATAAAAGATAATGAACAAAAATGCTTATAAGTGCTAGATCAAATGGGTTTTTACTGGCAGCCTACATGTGACTGGGAGTTGCTAAAAGCTTTCCATCCATTCACACTTCTCACCTGAACTTGAATGATTAATACAGAAATTTACTGTTTTTATATAAATGTATAGAGAGAGGTTTATGATGATCTTGGCTTATTAACTTTCTTTCCGGTCTAGCGATTCATTCACATCTCAATATATAATATTACTATATTACTTTTTACAGTCAGTCAGTCTCATTCTTTTGATTAAAGTTTGAACTCGTTTTGGAGGTCAATTTAATTTTTCGCATTCTTCTGAAATAAATGCTCTAATTAATACTGAACAAATCGACAAAAAGTATTTGAATTATTTGTATGTAATCTATGTACACGCAATGGGATATACCAAAATTTACTATTTCTGAATAACATGTGCATATTTATACACCCCCTCAAAAATTTTTATATATTAAAGGTTTTTTATATATCATAACATAAAAAACCTATAATATATTGCAAATATTTGTATAGATTTTTAAAAATCTATTTCAAAAAATAAGAAATGAATATGAAATGTGTAAAAATAATATAAAATAAATATATATAAATATTTAAATAAATTCAATATTTTTTAAAAGTATTAAAAATATAATATTATTATTTTTTTTTTTTATTTTTAAGAGCTTTTTGAAAAATGTGCAAAAAATGTATTTTGTTAATCTTTAGATAAATTTTCCAAATATCCTCTTTTGATCTACAAAAATTCTGCAGCTAGAGATACCCTACATATGCTGCAAATATGCATCGTTAATAAGAAAACAAAACATATTATAAATTTTATATTAACTAGTTTTTAATTTTTCTCATTTTCATTTGTTGGTTTTGTTGTTTGTTTGTTGTTGTGTTTTAGTTTGTTTAACTGTAGTACATGATTTCTTACGTTCTAGTAGATGATATATTTTATATTAATAGATATTATGTTATATATATAATATATATTTATATATAAATATAAGTTTAAACTTGTACACTCAAAATTAAAATTTGTTGAACGTCTCAGATCAGATAAGAGAACCACCCCGAATCGCTAAATTCCGTTACGATTTCCTTTAATCCCCTTTCGCGACCGTTAACCCCCTTTTAGGAAGCATTCTCAGCCCCCTTTCATCATACTTGCCTAGCTCATTATCTTTACGTAACTTTCACACGACTTATCGATAGACGTGTCTACTGTTATCGATTTGCCATTGGCGTGTGCTTGTTGTGAGTGTATGTATGTGCTTGTGTTTGTGTGTGTGTGTGTGTATTAATATGTACATACTGCAACGCACATTTAGATACTTGTATTCATATATAGTATAAATAATATTTAGTTTTTAACTAATTTACATAGTCATGTAGACGATGCGCTCTAGCGGCTTCTTTTAAAATATATATATTTATAATTGTGTGTGTGTGTGTGTACTTAAATTGTATGTGTGTGTGTGTGTAAATTATGCATGGTATGGTAATTGTGTTTATTAGTAGTAATAGCTACAATTTCAACATATGTGCACATGCCAACGTACATATATCAACTAAATCGTAACTAGAATCTGAAATCTGTATTCGTATCTTTATCCGTATCTGCTGTGTGTGTGTGTGTGTGTGTATTTGAAATAATCATAGTCGTGTATCTGTATTAAGTGGTAACTTTTTCTCTTAATGATCGACGTATATTTAGGTTTAGATTTAGGTTGCTTTGTGGTTTTTACTAAAAATTTTCTTTCCGCTTGCTTTATACAATTCTGGCTTACTAACAAATCATAGATATATTATATTATATATATATAGACGTTCGCGTCGGCGCAGCCTTAAAATCAAATAAAAACTAATCTTAACGCGCCAGCGGCCAAAATGCTGCAGCAAAAACTATGCGAGATTAGGATTGTGTTTTCTTTTTATTCTTCTTCAATCTTTCCTTTCTTTTTGGTTGATCCAATGCGCCGTTTAATCTGCAAATTGAATATATGTATATATAAAAATTTTCGTTTCTAGTTGGCATATATTTTGTTTGTTAACTTACCTATGACATGACTCTCCATATTTGTGATCCGTGGCTTTGATGCAGGCTGTGGTATGATGGTGATCTCATCGTTGATCTTTAGTGGCTTTAGCAGTGATTCATTGGCGGCTCCGAGCGCATTGCGTGCCATGCCACCGGCACCACCAGCTCCACCACTGCCACCACTACCGGACTGTGCGCTATTCTTCTTGCTGTCCATTGCCTTTCGGGCCACAGTGCTATGCGCCGTATAGACATGCGTCTCAAACTGTTTGTACATGCCAAAGGTTGCCGTGCAGACGGTGCACTTGTACGATAAATGTGCAGGTTTCAGGGTCATATGATGATCGCGCGATACGTGATTTAGTAGCTTCCATTGATACATCTATAAAATAGACTCAAGTTAGAGAAGTTCATAGATTAGAAGTGCTTTTAGACTTACCCTGCCACAGACAGGACAACGACCGGCATCTTTTCCCTTGTTAGCCGCCTCCTGCATAGAGCTTGTCACTAAGCCATGTGAGCCCAGCAAATGTCTTTCAAGACCCTGATCCGTAAAGAAACGGAACTGACATTTCTGACAATTCAACGGTGGACGATTGTAGATCATCTTGGGATGTATCTGAAAAGCAAATGAGTAAAAACATTAGCAAGTGACAGCTCGATCAGCAGTTAATTGTGATTCAGCATTTACCTTCACTTTATGCATCCACTGCATGTGATTGCGCAGCTGTTCCAGATCCTTGATATAGCCATCGCAAATCTCACAGATGACAAATTGCGCCTTGTTGTTGCCGCCGCTGGGACTCTGGCCGGGCTTCATGCCAGCCGCCGCAGCTGTCGCTGGCGCCTTGCTAGACGAAGGGGCGACCGCATTGCTACCAGCTGCAGTCTGTCGAGGTAGTGGCGTTATTGAGATGCTCGGCTGACCCGCGATGGGCTTCTTAGACGCTTGCTGCAATGCGGCAAATATCAGTTAAATATTGTATGAGAGAAAGCAGATTAGTTAGACTAACCTGCACAAGCTGTCCGGCAGCCAGTTGATAGCTGTTGGGCAGCGAAAGTGCCGCATTGCCAGCGCCAATGGCACCGCGTACGGGCGCAGGATTCCTGACCATGGTATTGGTATTGGGTAAAACCTTAGGCAGCTGTGGTGCACGTTGTCGCATCTTGGCCGCATTTTGTGCTGCCAACGCGGCGGCCTGCAAATTGCGCGCCTGTGCGGCTGCCTGTTGCTGTTGTATGGTTGCCAGCGCTGCCTTTTGCGCCGCTGCCTGAGCAGCCATGGCCTGAAAAGAGAATAAAGATTAGTTAGTTAATCTTGATCTCTGAGAGTTTCTCTACCACTTACCTGATAGGCGGTGGCTGTGCCCACCAGTCCGTGACGCGGCTTGATGCGCGGTATCTTTGCGGGCGCTTCCCAGTCATTGGGCGGCGCCAGATTCAATTCCGGCCGGAACTTCTTGGCGCAAACCGGCTGATGGCGTGCCAGTTTCGCCTTTCCGTTGTCCTCGAAGCCACAATTGGGACACGTGTGATACGGCAGCGGCTTAATCAGACGCGCCTTGATATTGTGCACCGCCTCCATGTGGTAAACGATCTCAGTGGCATTCCGAATCTCAAACGTACAAAAGTTGCACTTGTATAGCACGCCATTCATATGCGGCGTCTCGTAATGATTCGCCATGGATAGCGCTGATTCGGATTTGAAATTACAGAATTCACAGCGTTTCATTGTGAACTTGAAGGGGGCATTTTTCGTCTTGGACGCCTGCAGATTGCCGCTCAACGCATTGATGGCCATCTCAAAGTCCTTGGGATCTCGCGACAGAGATTTGCGCATTTTGCGCTTTTGCAATCGCAACAGATCCGACTGCACATATTCCTGCACCAGGCCCACACCAATGTCCATAAAGAACTTGCCCAACGGACTTTCAAAATAGTTCTCCTGGCCAGGTTTAGCGGGTACATTGGAGGGGACACCGCCCGAAGCAGCGACTGCAGCGGCGGGTTTGATGGCGCTTTTGAGGGCGGTGAAATCATCGCTGACCTCCTTGATTAACACCTTGGTGCGCACTCCTGACTCGGAGTCATCGTCGTCGTCATCATCGTCATCCTCATCCGATTGCTCCGACCATGATTCATCATCGCCGTTCTTTCGTTTCTTTTTACCCGCCGGAGCATTCGTTGCCGTCGTGCCATCCGCATTCGATTTGTCCTCTTTGTTCTGCTCGGTCATCATGTCAAATTCGTCCACCTTGTCCGCCACAGCCAAATCCTCGGGCGAGAGCGCATACTTCGTCTCAATGGCCTTAATGACCTCGCGTATATTATCGTTAGGGGGCTTCTCATAAATGTAGGGCACAATGAACGATGGCGCCTCCAGCACAAACATATCGTCCGTCAGGCCTGGCAACAGATTGGCATTGTTCGTCATGCTGGGTAGCCCGGCAGCGGTCAGCGATAGAGTGGACGGAGTCAACTGAACTGTATTGCCCACTCCAGCTCCAACCATGCCGGCCATGGGCACCAGCTTCGGCGGCGTATTGCCTAGATTGGTGGCCACTCCAGTGACAGCATTCGTTATGGTCACCGGATAGACAGCACCGCCAACTCCTGCAATAGTTGGCCCCGCCTCGTGTGGCATTAGAGTGCGTGCATCCTTGATGGTAAGCTGGCCCAGGCCAATGCCCATCCCCACACCCATTCCGGATGGAGTTGAGCTTCGCTGTCGCTTGCTATTCGGATGCAGGTCGTCCATGTCGCTCTTGCGCTTGTTAAGCGCTTGATCGCTGGGTGAAATACTTGGCGGCGTATCATCCTCAATGACCACACAGTCATCGTCATCATCGTCATCTTGATTGGCTGGTGCTGGTGGTGCTGGTTGTGGTGGTGGCGGCGTTGCCTTCACCACGGCTGGCAACTTTTTGCTTTGCAGTGTCAGCGGCGCTGCTGCCGTCTGTCCCGTCTCCGACTCTGAATCGGAGGGAATGAGCACTGCATCATCTGAGGAATCGGCGCTGCTTGACGCAACCGCTGCAGGCATGGTATTTACTTTATTTGGGCTTGCTGGCTTTGGCTTGGCAGCAGCTACGGCTGTTGTTGGGTTCTCCTTCTGTTCCGTCAGATCTGACATTTCCTCATCGCTGTCCTCGTCCAGATTAACCACGGCGCCTGCATCATCATTGCTTTTCGTTGTTTCCGCTGCTGTTGCCTGTCCATTGGGCTTGACAGCCGGAGGTACAGCAGCAGATTCTTTAGCCTTTGGGCTTTGTGTGAAGCCATTCATTGGCGTCTCCTTCTCCTTCTCCTTCTCCTTCTCCTTCTCATTCTCATTCTTCTTCTTCTCTTGAACTTCCTCCTCTTCGGTGTGCATTGCATCTGCATCACCATCGGCATCGGCTTCCGAGTCGGTCACCGTTTTAGGTGTGCCACTTTGTTGGCTGCCCTCCTCCTCGTCATGCACTTCATCTACCTCATCTGCATTCTCCACTCTTTTCTTCTCTTCCGTTAGTTCAGTCCCCTCTTTATTGGCTGCCGGCTGTGTAGCCGCGCCCAGTGGATCTTCGGCATCGCAACTGTTTTCTGCAGTGCTGCCTATTTTTTCATCCTCAGCATCTTCATGATCACCATTGGTGGTCACCTCCTCCTCCTCCTCATCCTCTTCTTCGTCCTCACCATCATCATCTTCATTCAGTTTGGACTCTTTGACATTACCATTGCCATTCTCTGTGGAACTCGAGCTGGTTATTTGTGAGTCACCCTCCTCAGTGTCATCCACATCCATGGCCTCGGCCGCAGGATTCGGATTCGACTTGATATCATCATTGCTGATGCTGTTGCTGTTGCTATTACTGTTGCTATTGCTATCCAGCGGCAGCTTTGTAACTGTTCCTGAATCAACTTCTGTCTCCTTAACAGACTTTATCTGCTCATCTTTCTCCACGTCTGATTTGGAGTTTGTCTTCTGTTCATCCTGCGTCTCAGTCGGGCTGCTGCTGCTGCTTCTGCTGTTGCTGTTGTTGTCGTCGTCGTCGTTGGCTGCCCCCTTGGCTAGTATTTTGGTTGTGGGCTCGGCAACGCCCTCCGGCAAAACGACGTCGACTTCAGTCATTTGTTATTTTGTTCTATGATTTTTGGAATGTGCCTCTTGGTCGATAGATGTCGCTGCTGCTGCTGTTGTCGAGGATGCGCCTGTTCAATTAGATCGATAAATGAATTTTGATTAATTTTCTCATTCTTTTTCCATTGGTTGTAAATCGATAGCTCATAAATTAACTGGAAAATATTTGGCACATAGAAACTGAAAACCAAAGCGTAAACATCAACGAAAGACCACAGCAAAGGAGAATTGGAAGAAGCAAAAAAAAAAAAAAAAACGCAAACTTGCAGAAAACTAATCAAATAGAGCACAACATAAAATTAACAATTGCCAAAAAAAAAAAAAAAAACTATACAAAAAAATTATAAAGCACAGAAAATTGAAATCTAGGTGAATTAAGCCCGCCCTCACTCGTTACACCCCCTCCCCTGACCCATAACAAGAGAGGGGGCAGCAAAACCAAAAAGAGTTAATTGAGACAAAATGGCTGCCATATTGGATTAAAACTAAAATACAATTTAATATGTATGTATGTAAATACAAATATATATGTATATACATATCGGCATGTTTATATGCAGTTATATATATATTTCTAACTATGTACTTGCATTTGTATGAAATAACATCAAATGTAATTTTTGCGAGCCATATTAAAATTTATTTATATATAAGTATATATTTATATGTGATTATATATATATATATATATATATATATATATATATATATATATATATATATATATATATATATATATATATATATTAGTACATATCCATGTAAAACATATATATATCTGTTTGTACTTTGTTGCATAAACAATTGTATATATATATACATATATATTTATATATTTTTTATGTATATATTTTTATATACATACATATATACATTTATATATATATATATATTACACACATACAAACAGCAGTTACCGAGCACACAGCAACTGCACGATTGACATACATACAGACAACACACACACACACACACCTACATACATACATACAAAGCGCACCGCACAAAACGAGCACACACACACACACACTTTCATACATGCACATATATATGTATATGTACAATCTATATATATTCATACACATACATATATACACACACACGTATATATATAATTATATGTATGTATGTTGATACAAACGGACACGCAGACGCTGGGACGGACAAACAGACAAACGAACGGACAGACGGCCGGTGAGACGACGATGACGGCGACGACGACGACGTTGGCTTTGGCTCTGCGGTGTTGGTTGTTGGTTGGCTGTGGCTCGCTGCTACTGCTGCTGTAGCTAGCGGCAGCGGCGTGGAGTGGAGTACGGGTGGGTACAGGAGCGTGTTTTGCGCTTGTGTATGTATGTATGTGTGTGTCGCTGTTTTGATGTATGCGTGCGTATTAGTTTGCATGTGTGAGCGTGTATTTCTGTATGACTGTTTGTATGTGAGCAAACGCTATTTTTTTTAGACAAGTAGCAAACAATTAAATCAAAATTCTATAAATTTCTGCACAATAACAAACCCAGATCTAAACAAATACAAAAGAAAACACACAAACTTACAATTTACATTTTACGTCACACTTTAGATGGTAGTGGCAGGTTGTTGTTATTGTTATTGTTATTGTTATTGTGGCAATTAACAAAATGATAACACATATAAACAACACAATAAAAATAAAGGATCTTTTTTGCCGAACGCACAACAAAAATTTTTCTTGATTGTGGAGCACACACACATACACGCGTAGCGGATGAAAAAAGAACGCTATGCCAAAGCGCGACAAACGGACGATAGACGGGGGAGAAACAACAAGGCAAACTGGAAATGGAAGCGGAAAAAAGCGAAAAACGTCGCTACAAACACAGAGTTGCATGGGCGGCAGCCCGGTAAACAGGGTTGCATGTGTTCTCAAAGAGCGGCGCGCCAACGTTATCGAACAATCGATAAGATTGCAATAAGCGTTTATTGCATGTTGCAACTAGTGCAGCTGCAAACCAAATTACTAAACTGCAATTAAATCACATGCCTTCGACATAACTTGCAGCATACATAAAGATCGGCAAGGCAAAATTGTCGGCAGAGCGCCAACTTTGGCATCGTGGCGCACAAAGAGAGCAACCAACCAAAGAGAACACACATCTGTTCAGAGGTGTTACGCTCAAAAATAGCGAATGGCAATGTGAAGCGCAAACGAACCGTTGTCACTACGAGTGAATGTATGGGTGCATGCGTGTTCGTCGGTGGATTCGTAGCTGTTGTAGTATTGGAGCGCGCCCATGTGAATGGATGGATGGGAGGGAAAAACAAATTTGACAATTGTACCGCGCGTACGAACGAAATGAACAAAACAAAACTGAAACGGCATTGCTGCTGCCTGTGTTGTCGTTTAACGTATATGTCGACGCAGTTGCCGGCGTGTTTGATGGATTTTTCTTTTTTTCATTTTATATTGGGCATGTGAGGCTGCGACGCGCAAAAATTTGAAAATTTCCCGCGCAAACGGCTAACAGTATATGTTGATATTGTTGCACCTTATTAATGACAATGAATAGTTACACCTAAACCAGGCCAATATCCATTGCTCCCTCACACCGACACCGACACACACTGACACTCACACACACATATATATAAAATATATATGTATCAAGTGTAGTAAGCATAGGCAAAGCGGCGATTGCCCCGTCTGTAAGTTTTAAAACTGTATACTCATCACGATACTTCTGCTGGCGCTGCTGATGTTTCTTCTTCTTTCTCAACTTATTTCAGATTACGCCGCTGCTCTCTCGCTCTCGCTCATTCTCTCTGTCGCTCTCGCATGCTATGGGCCAATATAATACAATACACATACAAGCATACAAAAATATACATATATATATATGTATACATACACATACATATATATGTACGTATACTTATATAAGTATGTCTCTATTCATATGTATGTACGTATGTAAGCTGAATGCCATGTTTGCATGCATGTGTGCGTGTACATATATATATGCTCATATATATAAATATATATGAATTTGTGTGTGATTTGGTCTATATGCAAGTACAAATTTGAAAGTAACCCGCTTCTCACCCCCGTTGATCGGCAACTGGTAGAAGTTTGGCATTCGCCTAGCTCCGCAACCGCCGCCACGGGATTCATTAAGAGCCACCAACTATCGGTAAAATAGTATATATATACAAATATATATCGTATATATGTATATGTATTTATAATAAAACGATAACAAAACTTTTCTGTTATACATACACGTGACCTTTTCTCTGATTGTGTCGTCGTCGTCGTCGGTTGTCATGCGAATTTTAGATACAATTTCTAAGAAAGTTAACCTTGCAGATATTTTAGATTTCTTTCTTTTCTTATTTTAGGTGAAAATTTAAGATTTTCAATAAAGGATATTTTGAAAACGGACAAATTGTGTATAAATAATATATCATTTTTCTTAAATAAGATAAAATATCTTAATCTATAATAATCTATTTTATAACCTACATATCATTCATTCAAAATTCTATCGATTAACTAAAACGTATTGGAATAACTAAGAAACTATTCGAAAGGTTTAAGCTAAAGATCCGACTTTAATAATTAGTTTCGTATTCAAATAGACATCCGAGTTTTAACACAAGCGATTACTAATTTATATTTATAGTCAACTGTTCATATAGAAATACCTACATACAACTAAATAAGCAAATATAACAAAATTTGATAAAAAGAGTATATAATAATAACGAAAGGTGACTCATTTTAGCGTATTTCAAATTTGCAATAATTTCTACCGTTGCGATTAACATTTTCTATAAATATGTCAATTTGCAGGTACAAATAATCTATATTTCATTTCAGCGTAATATCTATACAATTTAGGACAATTTTACTATTTAGTTATTCTAAATTTGAGTAAACCTCAATAAACAACTCATCGTTAGCAACTTGTTGATTTTTGGCGAAGTTAGTCTAACAAAGGATTGCATTGTGCTAGATATTTGTGAGTCTCTTCTTTGAGAAGAGAGTTATCAATAAAGTCCAATGTGGTCTTGGAATAATTAGTACATCCATCATACATATATCAACTATTCTAAATTTGCAAGCATTATATAAATGATTATTAAAATGTACTAGAGAAAGAAATTTGATTTAAATAATTAATATATACATATATGCATAGACATATATGATTGATTGCCAAATCACTTCTGTAGAGTTCAGGTAAATTTATTATATATGAAGTAAACAATTGCAGAGTGAAATGGAAACCCCTGATATCTAAAATTTACCTACTTAATTATGAAATCTATAGTTTTTTTTTTATAAATCGTTAATTATTGTAATTAATTTTCTGTTTACTCTCATCCAACTTTTATGTTCAATCTAAATTCCTCTATACATTTGCTAAACATACATATTTTATCATATTCCAAGAAAATAGCATGACTAACTAAATACATTACACCATTTCAATGACGAATCAATAATTAGCAACAATTTTTTAGTTACAATTAGGATTAGTTATTATCTAGTTGTAAAGGGTTAGCAATATTGCATTGATACCTGATCTAATCTAAATAATAAATTAATGATTTTTTCAAATATAAACTAAAAGAAACACATTAAAAACTTGCCAACATAACTATAGCTTAGATGCGGATTCAAACAAAATTTTAAGTATTCGAATTTAAGCTTAGATCAGAGCTGAAAGATCTACGATCTGCATAACAAAATGATGATGTATGAATTTATGAATTGACGAATAATTTTCTTCAATTAACAAATTCAAAATGACTTCAAAGCAGTTTTGGCATTGAGCTAAAAACCCAAATTAAGTTTTATAATAAAAATAATATAATATATATAATATATTGCATATGGCAAAAAAAAACATATAAAAAATGCTAAAAAATTTCGCATTCCCATAAGAACATGGCTTATGGCACAACCACTTAGCCATTTATAATCAATATATTACATATGTACACAGACACACACACACACACACACACATGTATGTGTATATACAATAAATGCATATATATGTACGCACATATACATATATAGATAGAGATATATGTATGTATGTAACTTATTTTATACGCAAATTTTAAGTGCGCAGTTTACGCTTATACATATCTATGTATGTACGTAGGTCTGTGTCTCTATGTGTGTGTGTGTGTGTGTGTGTGAATGTGCGTGTATTTGTGAAAGATTTAAGCGCTCACCTAACCATTCACTACGGCCAACCATACAAAAGAGGCTGCTGCTTAGAGTCGTAGATACAGCGAATATAATATTGACTGATTGATGGATATATGTTGATATTATTATTTTTTGTTTCTTTTATAGCTTTCAATCCTCGCCAGCCTCGGCGTCCTCCTCGTCCTCGTTGAATGACAATTTGCTGATAGATTTTGACTTTTTGCTTTTTCTCTTATCCTTGGATTTCTGCTGTTTCTCCGATTTCTCTGTATTGTCGTCAGTTTTGATTTTGGGCTGCTTAACCCGCTGCTTAAACACAATGGGTTGGCTTAAATCCGCTGGCCTCTCAGCTTCTTCTGCAATGCAAGAATATCGATATTAGTAAAAATAATAAAATACGAGTCAAATAAATTCTATAGATGTTTATGCCAATCGGTTTTATGCCATATGGGGGCGATTGCAATAGTAGCAATAATAGTTCTTGCAGTATCCGCCTCCGCCTTCGCTTTCGCCCCAGTATGCAACGCAACACGCCCCATTCCAGCAGCGTCCCCGCCCACAAATGAGAGAAACTGATTTTAACTCATTTCTTTGCACGTTGCGAGCGTTTTCCTAGCTTCGTCCCGATTGCCACCCACAAATCCCTCTCCACCCTCCAGTCTTACTCAACCCCATCTAAGTAAGCTTCTTGCAGTGCTCCTTTCCCTTCACCTCTTCGCCTGTTGGACAGACGGAAGACAGTGGCTACCGCTGCTGCTGTTTCTGCCGCCGCCTCCGCCGTCGCTGCCCCCTTTAGACCATACACTTACATCCACACACACAAACACACACACACACGCACACGCACACATACATGTGCCGTCGTCAAGCCACTTGCTGTGCTCTCTTTGTTCGCCTGTTTCGTTCATCATTGTCTCTCCCGTTTTGCTGCTTCGTTCATTCTTTCACACGTTTTCACCCGATTTTCTGCGCGGGTCTTCTGACAGCGACAGCAGCAGCAACAGCAACAGCAGCGATGGCGGCAGCGGCGGGTTGATGACGACGATGGCGATGGCGATGGCGGTGACGGCGACGGCAGCAGCAACAGAACGGCAGCTGTTGTTGGTTGTATGATGGCAGCGACGGCGACGGCGGCTGTGGGTCGCCGTTATTTGTTAACTTCTCTTGGTTGCCTGCTTTATCGTG
This sequence comes from Drosophila stalkeri, assembly GCA_035047405.1. Classification (NCBI taxonomy): domain Eukaryota; kingdom Metazoa; phylum Arthropoda; class Insecta; order Diptera; family Drosophilidae; genus Drosophila; species Drosophila stalkeri. Next base: position 14,762,968 of record JAWNPR010000041.1, on the reverse strand, counting down.
CGCTCCGCTTTGGCAATGATTTTCATCACATGCTCCGCTTTAGCGGAGCCCCAATGAAAATGTCAGTGTGTATGCTTTGTGCCAGCTGTCTATGTGTGTGTGTGTGTGTGTGTGTCTGCGACTATCGATGTGTGTATGTGTGTGTGTGAATGAGGGTGCTCCGCTGGCAGCGCCACACTAATTGCAATAATCGAAAGCCAGGAAAAGGCAAGGGCATGCGGTACTTGGCACTTGGAACTGCTGCCATAGAGACGCCAGTGGGCGTTGCGGGCGTGGCAAATAGAACTTACAACTTCCCCTTCCCCCACACTCTCCCTCAACATTCTATTTTCGAGGTTAGAATTGAAGTTGAGCATGAAAATTAATTTTCCATTGAGCAAAAACAAAACAGGAAAATGCAACAAAATCGTATTTTTTACACACGCTCACACAGAAATCGGAGAAAAAACAGAAGAAATAGAAGAAAAAAAAACTAAACACATTGGATTGCCCGCAAAAGTTTAAAATGTAGAACGCGGCGTTTTTTGCCATTCGGTTTGCTGCACTTTTGCGTATTTCAATTGCATTTTGTTTATGTTTCATCTACATATAAATTTTCAACATTTCAATTGCAAAAACACACAAAACACACGCGCGAAAAGAAACAAACACAGCAGATGCAAATACACGTACAGACATACATATATATATTTATATACATATATTTACATACGTACATATATATATATGTATTCGTACATACATACCATACGTACACAGTGTAGGGCAGAAAGTGGCAGCGTGAAAGAAGCGTGGAAGCGACCGACGCTCGATTCTGACTCAACTGAACTGAAAGCCAAACTGCCACAGACGATAACTACATCCTACCTACGCACACACCGACACGCATTCACAGGCACACATACAAACGCAAGTGCACACTCACAGCATACATATATATATACAAATACACAGCACGTGTGTGCGTGTGTCTGTGTTTGTGTGCATACCTTTCGCTATGCGCTGCTGCTCGAGGGCCACCTCATCAGCGGTGAGATCCCCACGCGCTAGGACCACAATTTGTGGCTTCTCGTCTTCTCGCTCTGGTCGCTCCTCACTGGAATCGTTGTCCTCCTGATCCTGATCCTCTAGTCTCTGGCGCTGTTGTTATTTTGTTGTTTTGTTTGATTTGCAACAAAGCTGAGCATGAGCGGGGGCAACTTTGTTTTGACTCAGCGACTGCGGCAATAGCTTACCTTTGTTTCAATGGTCGGCCCCTCTTTGTAACCGATTTCCGCCTTGAGTTTGGCCAAAAAACTGGGTTCCTGTGGCTTCACGTAGGTTATATTGTTGCGCTTGGACATAGCAAAAAAGACATACGTATGGAAAATTGTGTTTCTTTCAATGCCTTCCAGTTGGGTTTTTCTTTCTATTTTGGTTGCCGCCGTTTGCCTTCTCAGTGTGCACGGCTGTTCGCTTCAGTGTTGTAAAATGCACTTCGATTACCATACAATTGGATGACTTTCAGCATAAATTCAAAAATATTATAATTTTTATTTAAATTCAATAATGTTTGCATTTAATTTTCTTCAATTTCATAACATTTTTGTTTTAAAACTTTCTTGATTTAATGCTTCAATATTTTCATATTTTGTGATCGTTTTCAATTTATATCGATATATCAGCGTTAGCAAACAGCTGTTTTTATTACGATGTTTCATGGAATGCGCATGTGCGCATATTTGATTTGAAATTTGAATTGCAACTATTGTGAATGGCAGTTTAATTTTGAATTTTATTTAAATACCAAACTTTGAGTTGACTTGAGTTTAATCTATATTGGAAATAATTTAATAAGAGATGATAGTATTGTATTATAATTGAAATATAATTGGCATTTTTTAATAGCTGCGCATTATTGTATATTTGCTTAGAGTTTTGCAGCAAAAATAGTAAAACCTTTTCATGTCCAACTGCTGCAGCGCTTTGCTGTCACTCAGCTGTCGCAATTCCCATAACAGCTTTCGTTATACGGTCAATTTGCTGAATTCTGCTGCCAAATCACCGCCAAAAAAAGTAAAAAAAAAGCAAAAATAGAGCGAGCTGTCGCATAACTTGCAAATTTTCCACTTCACCTGCAATTCGATGCCGTCTAAAATCGAATTTTGATCAAAACTGACAGCCAAACAATACACAACGGCATTCATCAACGTTCGCCGTTGTCGCATGCAGCAGCCGGAGCCTCAGCCACAGCAGCGGCTATCAATCCATGCCCCCCGTTCTCCCCGCAGCATCGCCTACGCTACATAATAAATCATCTGTAAATTGATTTCAAAAACTTGCTGCAACAAAAAAAAAAAAAAACGAGCATTCGCACAGCCACTGGGGCTCACACATGTTGCCCCAACTGCAGCGAATTTATGCATAAAACAACAACACGAACAACAAGAACAACACTAACTGTAAAAGAGTTTGAACTGCATCCTGGCACGCGCTTAAAATCTCACAAGCGTTCCCTCAACTAATATCAAATTGATAGCTTTTAAATTTGATTCCGCGTCTTATCACCAAAAGCGACAAGTTCGACAGGCCCAAATGGAGTGCACACACACACATTGCATCTATTCCTCTCTCTCTCTCTCTCTCTCTCTCTCTCTCTCTCTCTCTGTCACTCTCTTTCCTTATCTATCTCTATCTCCCTATAGCTGGCAAAAGTTTCTTTTACTTTCTGCGCTGCATTAAAAATGAGCAGCGCAAAACATTTTATGTGTTGCAATGGCAGCAAACTGTGCAGTTGAACGTGGCGTATGTTTGCTATGACATACCCTGTAAAATGATGTTAACTGGGTATACAGAAATTGAGCGTCTGCAGGGAAACCCATCAAGGTTTCTTCTAAGATTGACTTCTAGTAAATAATAAACTTATGATAAAAATAACAACTTATACTAATACCCTAGCTTTTTTGTTTTGATTTTGAATTTTCTTTTTTTTTATTTCTCAAGAGATATTTTTAATACAAGGAATAATATGATGAACATAAATGCAGCAAAGAGTAAATTACAGGGTATGTCATAGTTAATACCATTAAACGATCCATAAATTCATTATTAAGCATATGGCTTTATGTTAATCAATTATTGCCAATTTTCTAGATAAAATATGGAATATTTATTCCATGTTACATAAATACAGGGTATATAGGGTATATATATGTATATGTGTATGTAGAGCTATGCACCTAATTAACTCTTTTTCTAAGACTTTATAAGCTATAAGCTTTAATCTATAGTGTCTATTGCCACCTTAAACGATTTACAGGGTATCACATAGTGCTAAAAATTCGTTTAGCTTAGCCCAGTTGAAGCTGACTAGTAAGGTTTTTTGAATTATGCAAATAACTTGCTACAACTTGTCATTGACTTAGTTTTATGTCAAATTACAGGGTATCATGTAGTCGAGCTTCGTTGGTATAGTTGTAAATGGCACAGAATGGTAGAATTATGCAAATAAATTGCTTTACTTTTGAGCCATCAACGTTACAAAGGGCAACTGTTGAGAGTGTTTACATTGTTTATGCCATAAAATTACAGGGTATTACATAGTAAGCACTTGCTTAATACCTGGAGTTTGTTTAACATAAGCGAGACTCTCCCTAAAAGCATGAAAATAGGTTGTAAAACACTTTAGGTTTGCATTGAAAAATGACTCTTGTGCAATTTACAGGGTATTTGTGTTATATTACAGGGTATATCATAGTTTATAATAGCAATGTTTGGAATAAATTGATTTAATTTTAAGCAGAAAATTGCAGCATAATGCAAATAGTTGAGCTTGTTCTTTCTAGGCTAACAATTTACAGGGTATGAGCAAGAAATTGCAGGGTATATCAGAATTTAAGAAAGTTAAGTTAACATGAATTCACTTTAGTTGAAAATATAATACAAAGAGTTTAGATTTGTTTATCTAGCACAGTGTAAAACTTGCTGTGCATGCGTTTTTTGTGAATTACAGGGTATTTACTAACATACATTTAGTTGTTAAATGTACTTAACAGAACTTTTGTAGCTGACGAAACATTATGCAAATAGTTTCATTTTGCAAAAAGTGAAACTATTTAAGCTAAGCTTTCACTCTTTACTCTATAGGGTAACTGCTAGTACAGCAACTATGGTTATTTAACTATCAATAGCTGCTGCTGCTGTTGTTGTTGTTGTTGTTCTTGTTGTGGTTTGGTATTTTCTGTGTGTGTGTGTGTGTGAGTAGATTGATAGCAATTCGAGTGGCTTCCCTTTTTTCTTTTTTTTTTTAGCTAATCTCTCTGCAGCACTTGTTGTCGAGGCTGGCATTTCGGCTTGGCCTTGACTATGCTCTAAGTTTTAGTTAAACATCTTTAGTTACATATTAGCAGCAAATACAAATAAACAAACACACACATACACACACACACACACACACATATGTATATAGATGTATATGGCAAGGAGTCACATGAGTTCTTGAGGAAAAATGTTATCACACGCTGCATCCGGCCGTGCAATCGGGGCTGCTGCTTTCGTCGGCCGTAGTTCGGCCAGCCGCAGTCGCTGCGCTGCGCTTCGGTTTTACGGTTTCGGTTTACGGCCGAATCGTGCACGCGTATTCTTTTTTTTATTTTTTTGCCAACATTCAGATGCTCGTCGGCATTTGGCGCGTGCAGTTGCAAAAGGCGCGTTGCAAGTGGAAAATATTTTCAATAAAATAATAAAAATTTGAAATTCGAAATTCGAAATTAATTTTCAAAATTTGACTCGAAAATAACACAAAAATTAAACTAAATAAAAATAAAGATAAAATAACTAAAGTTGAGGCAGCTGTCATGATAAGCTCCAAGTGTTGATTAGCTTCAAGTGTTTTAATTAATCTTGCAACTCGTAGTGCCACATCCGCTGGGGCTAGTTAATCGTAGCTCAGTTTCATTTGAATCGCCACGCGATGCCTGGACTGTGGCCAATGACCATGCTGGCTGGAATCTGCCTGTGCCTGTGCCTGGCCAGCTTTGTCAATCTGAGCAGCGGCCAGTGGGTGCACTGCCCCACCGGCTGCACTTGTCTCGCTCGCACCGTACGCTGCATACGCGCTCGACTCAAAGTGCTTCCACAACTGCCGCTGGATACCCAAGTGCTGTAAGTAATTGATGGGTAGAGGGTTGCGAGGGTGGCTAGAAGAGTTCTATGCTTGGTTTGGTTTTGTATGCATAAATCATCGTCAAGTTTTTGGCTTCTCGCAAATCCATAAATTAGTTTTTAATGCAGCTAAAGTTGACTGTGGATGCTCTCCTGATGGCTCCATCGGGCTCCTCCTATCCCATAGCTTGTCTGTTGACTCAATTAAACGCTGTCTAACTAATGTTTTTATTTTTGTATTTATTTCTCTTTGTATATTTATCAGCATATGACGCGCATTTGTATGCATGCTAAAGTCCATATATATATATATATATATCTGAACTGACGCTGCGTTTATGCATTTCGAAATGTCAGCACTTTTCCCCATGAATTTCCACTCAAGTTTCAGCTGTGGGTCGTCGCATGCAACTTGGCAAATGTTTGTGAAACATATGCATATTTATGCGATAGGCTGACTGCACCACCCAAATGTTGAACCACCCACCCAACCACTCACCCTGTGCCTGCTGGGAGGCAACATCAAAAAACAGTTCAAAGTAGGATTTCTGTATTCCAAAGAGAATTCAATGAGTGCACGATTTTTTTTTTTGGCGAAAACAAAAAAAAAAATATGTGGGGAAGGTGTGGATAGGTCGCATGGCATGCAAATGTAAACTATATAGATCTATTTTTAAATATCTATATGTCTATATATTCGTATACTTGCAACAACAGATTTATGCTATAGGAAATTATGAAAATATGTTTCTTGAACTATAAAGAAAAGTTAATCGAAAATCATAGCTCTACAATAACTAATAGAACCTTCACGCTCTGCTCACAAGATCATTTATACGATCTCGCTCTGATCTCGTCTTCGTTTCTTATCGTGCTGGCTTTCGGTTGAGCAACTTGAGTTGAATTACGTTCGTATGATGCTCATTTCCCCGAACATCGTTCAGGGAGCGTTACGTTTGACGTTCGCATAATGAGGTTCAGTAAGTGAGAGCAGATAACACATGGAGTCTATGCAATAGAACTTCACATATAAATATGTGTATATATGCTATCGATGTGTTTAGCGAAGACTACAATTGACTGAGACGAAGACAGCCCATGCCGCTTACCAATACATACTCAAAAGACTTAATGATTTATAATACTCATTCAAAGAGTTTGAGCTCAGACTGAGACTGAGACTGGGACTGAGACTGAGACTGAGACTGAGACTGAGACTGAGACTGAGACTGAGACTGAGACTGAGACTGAGACTGAGACTGAGACTGAGACTGAGACTGAGACTGAGACTGAGACTGAGACTGAGACTGAGACTGAGACTGAGACTGAGACTGAGACTGAGACTGAGACTGAGACTGAGACTGAGACTGAGACTGAGACTGAGACTGAGACTGAGACTGAGACTGAGACTGAGACTGAGACTGAGACTGAGACTGAGACTGAGACTGAGACTGAGACTGAGACTGAGACTGAGACTGAGACTGAGACTGAGATTGGGACTGAGATTGGGACTGAGATTGGGACTGAGATTGAGACTGAGACTGAGACTGAGACTGAGACTGAGACAGCCACATAGACAGAGAAATAGACATAGAGTCAGAAGACAAAGATAGCCAAACAGACATACAGAGACAGTAAATCTAACAATAAACAAAGTTTCCTTTCATTAAAACAAATATTTAAAACAAAAACTCTCATACGATTTCTGCCTCAATTAATCTTAATTTACAATAAGTTAAAGCATCAATAATTCAACAATCTACAACAACAACAATTGCAGCAATTGCAACAAATTTCCATTTTCTATTCTTATGCCATTTGGAAAATGATTTTCTGGCAGTTTTAATTAATTTGTTTCATTTGTGTTGAAGTTGTTTTTGTTTTGTTTAGTTTTGTTTTTAGCTAAATGTGCCACATGAACACAATTTGCGAACGCCTCCGCCTTCATAATTTGTTGCTGTCATGTATGCCTCTCACTCTCACTCCCTCTCTCTGTCTGTCTCTGTCTCTGGCTGTCTCGCTTAACACATGTTTTGACAAAGCTCTGCCAGCAGCATGAAATAAAATAATATTTAACTAAAATGCAATTCTCGCTGCCCGCCAGGCCGAACACACGCTGTGATCTGCAATTGTGTGCGTGAGACAATGGGAAGCGGGTATATGCAGCTATAAGGGTAATAATAAGTAAGAATATTAATTGTGTTTAAGATTTATAATTTAGTAGGCCAAAAGATTCTCTCAATGAAAAATGTGCATTCAAAGCGCAAGCAAACTCCATTCTTTTTTATAATTATTAAATTAAATACCCTGTAAAAATGAAGAGGTTCAAATTTAATGGTGGTAGAGCTGCAAATTCAACAGACAAATATCTGATATATGTATATATGCTGAGAGAGTTGATGCATATTTAATATATATATATATATTGACATACATATATATATACTAAGATATATATAGTCTAATTGGGATACTTTAAAATTATAATTGATCAATTAATGCTTGTAATATACCGTTTGAGTGCAGTGATTCGCAGCACGTGTTACCCTAATTCTTAAAAGTCAGTCAAGGAGTTATTTCTCGTCACGTCATTTTGAGACGTTCCGATCTGATCGTACTCTGCTAGGGTGCCAGAAAATACAAGAAATTTGGAATTCTCTGGGACGTGGGACTCAAGTTAGGGAAAAGTATTGTTTATTTAACAAACTAACTAACCTGAAGCAATGCCAGATTTGAGCGCAGATTATCCACCGAAGATTATCAACGGTGATTCTCAGGATTATCAAGATTATCAATGAGTAGAATTCGGTTCATTGTTCTCATTCATTGTTCTGCTAATTGCAAATTATTGCAGCTCCATAATAAATATATATATATATATATATATATATATAGTTATCATTTTGTTAATTATATAAATTTTAAAATTTTAATTTCCCAGAATTTTAAAATTTAATTCTAAAATTTTAATTTCCTAGAATTTTAAAATTAAATTTGAAAATTTAAATACAGAAAATTCCTAATTAAAATGAATTTAGAACTTGAATAAATGGTTTATTAATATTAAAAAATACATAAAAATTACAAGTTTAAATTTAACAACTTGCGAGGTATATGCTAGTCGAGCATTGGTCAAGTTTCATTTTGCAGCACGCGCATGTGTTTGCCTTAATTTAGTTAATGGCATCAAATTGTTTACATTTTTTGTTGTAGTTGTTTTTTTTTTTTTTTAAATCTTCAGCTGTTAATGAAAAGATGAATAAACATGAGAGCGAGAGCAAAAAGAGAAAGAGCAGAGAAAATGAGACAGAGAGAGAGAGAGCGAGAGAGAAAGAGAGAAAGAGATGCAAAGCCATTGACAAATCAGTTGTAATGCAATGCAAAATGTAAATGAAAGTGTAACAAGCTGATGGACAATCGTAGCATTGAGTTGTTAGATGAAAAAAAAAACGAAAAATTGTTTCTTCTCGAGAAAATGCACAAATTTATTTTCAAAGTAGAAATTGCAATTTTAAAGAATTGCATTTTTGGGCGTGAGCTTGAGGCCTATGCATGAGCTGTGCCTAGGGTATTTCTTTTCAAGCTCAATGTGTGTGTGTGTGGGTGTGGTGTGTGTGTGTGTGTGGGCATTCATCAATGTTGCCTTGCCACAATACACACAGATACACACACACACACACACATGCACACAGTTGCAGTTGATGCGAACACAAAAGCGCAAACATTTTGACTTTTTGCTAAACTTGCAACTAAATGGAGGCTACTGTGTGTGTGTGTGTGTGTGTGTGTGTGTGTGTGCATGCCACATACGCCGCCATATCAGCATCATTCATCTTCCACGCCCACACACACCAAAGAGCTGCCGGGCCAAGGCATTTCTAGTTTATTCTTTTTTTTTTATTTATTTTTTTTTTTTTAGAATTTCTCTAGTTAAATAAATGCACTTGATTTCATTTCGTGCTGATGCATTTAACTCGAGATATATCTACAATATATATACATGTACATACATTTATACACACAGTTTAAGTGCTCTATGGCGTAGGTTAAGCTTGGGAGCAGCTGCTCAGTCATTATGCTGAGAGCTCCTGCTGAGCCTTTGCATAGCAGCCGCACATAAAACGCAGATGATGCACACACATATGATATCTGTACTTGAATAAATTCCCTGTCTATATATATATATAAAATATAGAGATAGAGATACACACTAAGAGTGAGTGGAAGAGAGAGGGAGACAGAATTTCTCTCTCTCTCTCTGTGTGTGTGAACTTAACTCATGCTGTTTCTATCATAACAAAAGTCGCCACACATTGCATGCTCGGCATATTAAAAAGTTTGATTAGTGCCTGGACAATGCAGTCATATGCCACACACCCCTCCCCCCCCCCCCACATGGTCACCCACTTGTGATGTTCCAAAACTATTTTGCTGGCAAAATTTGTGTTGTGCTCATTTCCTTCATACTTCGTGCTGCATATTATGAAGCATATATGCGTGAGAAATGCCTTGTTCATCCTTGTTGCATGCCAGCTTTTGGTGCTGCTCTTCTTCTTCCTGCTCCTCCTGCTGCAATTTCTGTTCCTACTTTTTCTCCTGCTCCTCCTGCTGCTTCCTCTTCCTCCTGCTCCTACTTCTGCTCCTCTTCCTCCTTCTGCTCTTACTCTTCCTCCTTCTGCTCTTCTTCCTCTTCCTACTTCAGCTCCTCCTCCTGCTCGTACTTCTGCTTCTCCTCTTCCTCCTACTCCTACTCTTCCTCCTGCTCCTACTCTTCCTCCTGCTCCTACTTCAGCTCCTCCTCCTGCTCCTATTTCTGCTCCTACTCTTCCTCCTGCTCCTGCTCCTGCTCCTCCTCCTCCTCCACACACACACACACACACATCCTGCCTGTCTGCCTGTCTGTCCATCTGGTTGGCTACACAAAATATTGTATGTTATTATTAAATATGCATAAATTTCCTTTTTGCCTGCCACAGTTCACAGTTTTTTTTTGCTGTCGCTGCTGCTGCTGTTCCTGTTGCAGTTGCAGTTTTCCCATTTACATTTGCTGTTTATTTGAACGTGCAAATATTGCAGCCAAAAAAAAAGAAAAAAATGTAAATGGAAAGAGTTCTCTATTCGCACTGCCCTACACACAGTTCGCAGAGTCAGGTGTTGACAACAAATGCGGCATAAAGGCTTACATGGAGTTGCTAGTTGCTGCATGAAATGCCTTTTGGGCATGTCCATTCAAAACGAGGTTAGCCTGACAGTTAAGATCTGTTGACAGCGTGTAAGCTGCCAAGCGAATGAAAGGCTGAGATCCTTTCATATTGAGTGAGATATTCAAACGGTTTTTAATAGTTGCTGATAGCGGGCCGAGAGAGTGAGGGAGGGAGTGAGAGAGTGAGGAATAGAGCAGGCGAGCAGAGAAAGGAAATAAAAGAGCAACAGAATGCATGCACTCAGAGAATGAATCTTAACGAATGCACTCAATATCTGAATGATTTTATTATTAATTATAGATGGTGAATAGCATTTAATCAAATTCAAAAATGTATTCATTATGAATCAGTAAAATTTATGAAAAAATTTATAATAAATATATCAAATAAAATATATAATATATATAAATGACGTAAATAGTGAACGGAAATTTATATATAAAAATGTTATTCATATCAAAGAAACGCTGAACAGAAAAAAGTTTCAAATAGTAAAAAATCTGTGTCTTCAGCTTCAGATAATACATTCCTTTTCATGTTTCTAGTCTATTTATTAAGTAGTCTAAATAGTTTAACTAATTGTCTTAAGATTTGAAACCATTCAATGCAATCAATTTAGCTTTTGAATGCTCTTAATCAAAAAATTATAAATAAATATAAATACCATGTAAAATCAGCCACACCTTCAACTGCCTGTTAATTAAATTTTTAAAAATATAGATTTTTATCGTGTTCATTCCAAAGAGTTAAGAGTATAAAAAATTATGATATAATAAGCTCTTATATACAGTTAACTGTTAAATATGAAATTTTATTGAATTTCTTAGTTCTCAATTAAATGAATATTAATATTTGGCAGTTCAAGTAAATATCAAAAAGGAAGAATTTTTTTTATCATGTTTTTTTATTTTATTTATATTATATAATATGTATTTGTTACATATTTTTTTAATTTTATTTATATTATATTTCGTAATTTTTATTTTTATATTTAATTTATTTTATTTTATTTTTTAAATTATATTATTCTTTTATTTAATTTAATTTAATTTTAATTAATTATTTTATTAAAACTATGAACAGCTATTTCTTGTCATTACTTTATAGTTTTTTAAATTATATTATTCTTTTAATTTATTTTAATTTTTAATTTTTAATTTTTAATTTTAATTTTAATTTTAATTTAATTTTAATTAATTTATTTATTAAAATTATAAACAGCTCTTTCTTGTCATTAGTTTATAGCTTTAGAAAACTTTTACATAGAAATTATTAAAAATCTTCTTTCATATTTCATAGAGAGCATTTCAACAGCAACTCTACTACTCTCAACCTTAATTATGTGATTTAAAACAATGCATGTTATATATGATATATGATATATGATATTTTATATATGCTACAGCAGATCTCACTCTGTCGCGCTCACTCACACTCTCTTTCTGTCTCTCTCTCTCTCTCTCTCTCCCTCTGGCTCACCTACGCACTTGCTCTTTGCGCCTGGTTTGACTTTTCAATTCAACCATTTTTGGATTTGCATAAAAATGAAATAAAATATATGTATAAATGTAGGCATGCGTGTATGTACATATATATATATATATATATATATATATATATATATATATATATTTGTGTGTGTGTTGGTGTTGGTGTGCTTGTGTATTGTGCGTGTGTCGTGGTTGACCACTTCGAAGTTCGAACAATGGCACAAGCTGCCAGACAATTTGTAATATGATTTGTAATTATGCAAATGAATCGGCAGATCTGAAATGTATTAAAGTGCGGCAGGCATAAAGCAAGCCACATACACTACTCCAAGCGCTGCAAAGTACCCAGCTGCCAGCCACATGCAGCTTATTGCCAATCACTTCGCATGCATGTTTAATTTACAGCCAAAAAAAAAAAAGAGGAAAATGAAGAGAGAATGGGGGAGACAGCGAGTGGGAGTGGCAGTTGGAGTGTGAGCTGGAAGGCAACTGCTTGTCACTTTGACATAGAAAAATCTGTTATTGATTTCGCCTGAAGCAGAGGGAGCAGGAGGCGGAGACACACAGAGAGAGTGGGAGGATGGGAGTGGCAGAGAGGGAGTTAGGCCACATGAAAAAATTCTTTGTCTTTATCTTAACATTGTTTTTTTCGCCTTGCAATTTACATTGAAAATTTCTCTACAATTTTTTCTTGCTTGCGTATTTGGTGCAACGCTTTAATGTTGCAACAAAGTGGCATTTGCATCAGTTGAGCAGGCATCCAGCATTCGCCCACCCGTTTGCCACGCCCTCATGCTTTGTCATTTCGCATGCTCGTTAGTGCGCTGAGGAGCACAGCATGCAAAGTAGTCGCTGCGATAGCAAAGAGGCAACAACAACAGCAGCAGCAACAACAACAACAACAACTCACAAACACATGCCACAATTTATAAGCAAAGTTATTTTTGTAGCAGTCCGTGGTTGAGTGGAGACTGAGGTGGTGCAGAGCGGTGGTGCAGTCTGATAGCAGCAGCCCGAACATGTCAAAGTGGAGCAATCGGCATGTGACGCAGCTATAGCTAGAGAGCGAGCTGCAGCAGCGGCAACTGGTCAAGAATAAAGAACAAGCAGCCCATAAGTATGCTATAGCAAACAAGCTAAAGAGAGGGAGAGGGAGTTTAGGAGAGAGAGAGAGAGAGAGAGAGGGGGGTGCGGCGGGTCAGCGGCAAAACGTTTGTAGCCAAAGCAAATGTGCGGCAATTGTAGTTGGCGCATTGCTGGAGATGCCATCACGGGCGCAGGTAAAGTCAACAGCAGCTGGAAACCAAAGCCTGTGAAGAGCTCAATATAGAAGAAGAAGAAGAAGGCAAATAAAGTGCAGTGGGGTATGCACGAATCAGAAATGCACTGTAAATGCTATGAAAGTAATTGAAGAGCAAAAGAGTTTGAGCTACTTAGATAAAGTTCTGTAAGGACTGAAAGGAGTTCATAAGCAAGCACTGTGAACGGGTATGACTGACTACAATATACACTATAAATTGTACAGTTGGAGAGTTAAGTAGAAGAAGATGAGTTGTAAAATGGTAATTGGATTAAAGAAATGTAGAAGCTGAAATATAAAGCCACTGAAGAGTTTACCAATGCAGACGGACATAGACGACTCCAGCATACCCTGTTTGTTGTAGAAGGAGAAAGTAGAAGCAGAAAAGTTGTTAAGTTTTAATGGATTTAACGAAATTAAATTGCTGAAAAAAATAGAATCTTGGCAAAGCAAACAACTGTCGATGAGTAGCAACGACTGCGGCATACGCTGTTAACTTAAATTTGATGGCTGCGTTTTACAGAGCAGCTAAAAGTGCAGCCAAGCTAACGATTGCGGCAGCTAATGATTGCCATAAATAAATACCATAAAAAATTTAAGTCTGATTCAGCTGGAAAACTGAGCAGGAGTCGGGTATACACGACAGCGACATACGCTATTCAAACTATATGCAGAATTGAAGGTAGTTATAAAAGACTTTAATTAGGCTAGTCATTGGTACATATAGATAGATATACAAAAAATAACCTTCTCCTACAGTTAGGACCGACTGCAGCATGCTCTATTCCCTCATACTCTAAGCTCGTTACGCTCGCTAAATTTAATTCAACGACTATATTCACTGAGAGCCTTTCTTTCACCTTCCACCGTCCTATCTCACCTAACTAATCCACCCCATTGGCCACTCATCAAAGCAGAGTATATAGAGGAGAAAAAAATATATAACTGGTCTGCTCGGCCAGGCGGCAAACTAAGTAACTAAGCCAAAGTGGTGCGCCACGTAGTCGACTTGCATTCCATTTGGAAATGTGATAGACAGACGCATAATAATGTTAATGTAGAGCGCTCTGGCAGCTGACAGGAGGCGTGGCCAGGCCAGGTCAGCAAGAGGGGCAGGGGCGGCGAGAGTGGACAGCGTCTAGTGGAAGTCGCCGTTCGAGTGGACAGCTGCTTGGTATGGCAATTGGCAGCAGGCAGCTGCTTCAATAGATTTTTGCCTGAGCTGCAGCAGTCGAGCACATGCCGTCGTATACGTCATATTATTAATGAGAATTTTATTTTGATGCAACGAAGTGGGAGAGGGAGAAAGAGAGAGAGAGAGATGGATCGTTGGACAAACAGAGCAAATGATAATGCGGTTAGCAATGTGACTAAGATTAAGTATAGTTGGTTGAAATAAGTTTATGGTGTGGAAGGAGAGAATGAAAAATTGTAGAAGATATTGATTTTAGAAAGAATTCAATTGTCCACAGGGTTTCCTTAGAGCAGAATATGAAATGTGTATTTAAGATGGTACTGTATATTATATAATATATATATAAAAAATATTTTTATTAAGCTATTCGAAAGCATTAACTTAAATTAGCTCAACTATGTATTAGTTTTTTCTTAAATATTTTATATTTGATATTTTATATTTTATATTTTATATTTTATATTTTATATTTTATATTTTATATTTTATATTTTATATTTTATATTTTATATTTTATATTTTATATTTTATATTTTATATTTTATATTTTATATTTTATATTTTATATTTTATATTTTATATTTTATATTTTATATTTTATATTTTATATTTTATATTTTATATTTTATATTTTATATTTTATATTTTATATTTTATATTTTATATTTTATATTTTATATTTTATATTTTATATTTTATATTTTATATTTTATATTTTATATTTTATATTTTATATTTTATATTTTATATTTTATATTTTATATTTTATATTTTATATTTTATATTTTATATTTTATATTTTATATTTTATTTTTTATATTTTATATTTTATATTTTATATTTTATATTTTATATTTTATATTTTATATTTTTATATTTTATATTTTATATTTTATATTTTATATTTTAAATTTTATATTTTATATTTTATATTTCATATTTTATATTTTATATTTTATATTTTATATTTTATATTTTATATTTTATATTTTATATTTTATATTTTATATTTTATATTTTATATATTATATTTTATATTTTACATTTTATTTTATTATTGCACTTAGTCGAAAATCTTTGCCTTAAAAAGTTTCCCCTTGCAGTTTTAACTTGAATTAAAACGAAACGTTTATTAGAGGAATTTAAGGGCTTTAACTAACAATATAATACAATGGACACATAAGTTCACACAGGCAACAGCTTGAAGCGCTCACACACACACACTTGCAATCGGTTTTGCTGTTAGAATATGCCCAACAGCTTCGACGAAGTGTAAACGATAAACGAGGCGCCTTTTCCCACTGACCATGACCACGGCAACAGCAGCAACAACTACAGGAGCAACTTCATCAACAACAACAACAACAACAATAACTGTAAAGGGCCAACTACAATCCAACATCAACAAGAAATTCCTGTTCGCTCACACGGAATTGATATGTCGTCCTGGCTGGCTTCCACGTTCTCCTTCTCCTTCTCCTTCTCCTTCTCCTTCTCGTCCTCGTCGTGGCAGGCAGCCATCGTGTTGCAGTGTTGCACTTATCTGTGTGTTGTCGCTGCGGCTACGCACTAGTGGTCACTGATGCAGCTAGCCCCCACGTCCGTTTAACCAGCGTAAATTGTTATTTTCTGTAATTATGTCCAATAAGCGACGAAGCGTAAAGTAGGCAGAGCTCCCGTTCCCAACACTCTGCCGTCTCCTCGTCTCATCTCTATTTGGCTGGCAGGCGGAAGGAAAACGTTGTCGTTAATGTTCCCATTATATATAAGCTAACCCAGTTTTAGCGGCGACATGGCATTTCCTTCCGCTGCTGCCAGCCTGTGCGTTAAATGCACCACAGCAGAAATTATAGAGGAACATTTTTGTGCAAACCATACAAAAAGAAAATGGAAAAACAGCGAAATGCCTTCAATTTTGAGATTAGGGTTGAGGTTTAGCAGAGAGTTCCGGCTTAGGTTCCTTCAGTCTTGGGCCTGACACGCAACAGAGTAGCTGGGCAGCAGCACAGCACAGATGTTGAGCTGGATGTCGAGGTGGAGCTGGTGGCTGGGCGGACAGCACAAAGTTACGCCACGTGCTTTGCCAGCCAAAAATTCACTTGGATGCATCGAAACTTACATTGCATAGTTCTAGTTCTAGTTTCCTCTTTTTCTACCTCATCGTCTTCTGCTTCTTCTACTTTATTTTTTTGCCTTTTGCGGCAGCTTCAGTTTGGCAGCTGAAAACCTGACAGCATACCTAATAAGAAGCTGAGAAAACTCAAGTTAAATTTAGGTCTGTCGAAAATTGAATGCTCTTGCAGATAGTATGGAATACATGTAAGTGTGAGAGAGAGAGGGAGGGAGTGAGAGAGACAGATATAGAGATTGATATAACTTAATTTGTGATGTTCTATTTCTGAGAGCATTCTATATGCTAGGGCGCAGTGACATCTTATAGGTCTGTGATCTGTGTGATATGTGATATACATACATATGTAGTCAGGGCTCGCCAATAAGCTTTGAAAATAAACTCAGAGAGCAATCGATTGCATTGGTTCTTCAATGACTTCGTTAGCGATCGAGTAGAAACTTTATTTTGCGCTCTGCTATTTTTCACGAACTTTTGATTGAGTTTTATGGCGCTAAAAGTCGTTCGTGTATGTATTAGTTTGTATGCGAGAGCTGCCTTCGCTGTGAGTGTATGTAGATCACTTGCCTAGACTCCATGAGAGTTACCTGCTCACTTACCGCACGCCATTGGTCGATCGTCATTCGTGTCGCTGCCTGAACGATGTTCGGGCAAAGAGCAGCACACGAAGCTTAATGCAAAGCGCTCAGCCGAAGTCGAAAACGAAAAGAAACGAACACACTAGCTTAGAGTGAGAGCGAATCCGAATGCTTGACTTCGGTTGATGTCGTGAACGGAGTGTGAAGATTAACAGTTATTTGCTAGTTGTATGTAACAGAGTAATGCAGCATGCGAAGAATAGAATAGCAACAAAGAGAAGACAAAGTGAGTTAGAAAGAAACAAAAAATATGAGAAGTAACAAAGTTGAATCTGTGTACGAAAGAAAGATATAAAAGAAGTTGCAAGAAATAGACTAAAATGCAGGCAAACTAATAAGACGACAAACAAGCATATCAATAGATAAATAGCATCTAACTATAAGAGCGACAGAGATATAAATATACTGTAAAACGGACAGACATACATATATAGAAAAGCTGAGAGACAGTTAGATAGACAGGTAGATAAATATATAAATAGACATACAGGCAGCTAGAAACTTAAACTAACACTAATATATACTTATAATGAGCTTAACTTTTAATGTTTATTAAGAATGTATATAATAATATGTATATATATACATTCATCATGCATAATAGATTTAGTAGCTATATAAAAATTCCTCTTGGTTAGGGCAATACAGTAAATCAGCCGTTGTCCAACAAATATTCAACAACTAAAGCAGCCACACACGCTACCTCTTCCTTTCTCTTCTGCTCACTCTACCCATCTCCTCCTCTCTCTCAACCCTTGTCATTTAGTATATTTGTCTATATAGAATATCTGTACATTGCATTGCTCTTATCGCCGGCGGCTCAGCGGCACTTTTCTGTATTCTTAGCTGCTAATGTTTTGCGCCTCGTCCTGCCGCACGGCGATTGCCATCGACATTGCTACAGGTGTAAAACTCTCCCAGCTGAGTGTGTGTGTGTGTGTGCTTTCCACTTATGTCTGTGTGTGTGTGTGTGTGGGTGGGTGTGTCTCTGTGGACACTAAGCTGCTTTCGCCTGGGCCAACAGTTTGGCAACTCCTCCACAGTTTAAGCGCTGCTTCAGCAACTGCGGATTCCCGGTTATATTTTCAGTTATAATTTTCACGTTTGCAAACTCAACACACGAATGTGGCCAGGTGTGTGTGTGTGTGTGTTTGTCTATGTGTAAATGTGTGTGTGCTTGTATTTTTGTTGAAATAAATTTTATTTAAACTTTCGTCTCGCATTTTTGGCTATTTTCATTGCAATTTTTCTGTATTTTTTTTTATTTTATTTTTTTTTTTTTTTTTGCTGTGTAGCGCAGTGTAATGTGTGAAATTCAATTATATGGCAGGATTTATATGTCGAACATGGCGCCGTTTGCCGTTCGAGTTTCGAGTTGCAGCCGGCTGCATTTTTATTTGAAGAGGCGAAAATGCACACACACACCCACACACTCAAGCACACACCATTACACACACATATATATATATACATAAAAATAATATGAAATCAGGCGCTCCATTCAATTGGAAACTGTTTAATATGCGTATAAAAGGCGAATATTATGCCAAGCTCTCATTGTGGGAAAACGTTTTTATTGCATTTCTTTTACTTTTTTTTCTCTTTGTGCATATATATATGTATATATTATTTTTTATAAAAAGAAAACTTTGAATGGAAATGCCAGTTGAAATGAGTGTACATTAAATTTTTAGTTAAGATTAGGTTTGACGTGGAGGAAGAAAGGAAAATTTGTGTTTGTGTTTTATTTCTGTGAATGAAATGTATTTTAAATGTGAATATATATTTTATTTATTATTATTAATTCAATTACTTAACAAATAAAGACTGCCACTGTACAGTTTATTTATTTTACAATGATTTTATATTTATTGCCAAAAATTAAATTTTTGCTCTATTATTTGGTAACGTATAAAAGTCAGAGGTCAAGCTATGGGGTTGATGCATAAATGAAATTCGCCTGATGCTCTTTAAGTGTAGAGTGGAATTCAGAAGTTAGTCTATGTGCAGCTCTTCGACCAAGAATTGGCATGCAGCAGAACAAGTTGAGCTTAGTAAAATGCTTGTGCGTGCGTTTTGTGTATGCCACAAATGAATGCGAATCATAGTTGCGGAAGGTTATTTATATCGGTGCATATATATATATATAATAGAAAAGAAAATATTAAAATCTCATATATATTATTTACAGCTTAAAAGTTGAAGAGCTTCAAATGAATATTTTATTTTATTATGTTTTATTTGATTTGAAAATCACTTCCGATTTGATTCTCTTTTGAATATTTTTTATTTTTATTATTTGAGTTTTAATAGAAAATCACTTCAGATTTGAATAATAAAATAAAATTTTCAATGGAGAAAACTTTGTTAAAGCTTATCATCTTTTTTAAGCTGACAATCAAGCTCTCAACATTTTGTTTTAACTATCATATATCATCATAATAATTTATATTTGTAATAAATTGTATTATATTCATATTATTATATTATTATAATTATTTTTATTGTTATTATGTGTTAACGTATTCTCTAATTTCTCTATTAAGTTCCATAATTCTCAATCATCAGTCTGTTTTTACCCATTATCAATATTCTATGCAAAATTTCTTATACAAAATCCAATTAGAATTATTTCTATTGCATTTTTCTATGCCAACATCATTCTTGCTGTCTCTCTCTCTCTCTCTCTCTCTCTCTCTCTCTCCCTTTCTCATTTCAAAGCTCTTTAGGTGTCACACAGCTGTGTGCCTAGTTTGACTTATCTAATTCCGCATGACAAATCGAAAACCAAGCATTAACAGGCATAACAAATCTCGTTATGCTTTGTGCATTTGGAAAAATTGATGTTGAAATTGTTTTGGTCAAGCTAAGCCCAAAATACATTTATTTGCCTTTGACCTGCTTTTGGACAAATATTCGGTTCTATTTCGTTTATTTCTATTTTTTTGTTGCATTTAACAACGAGGTAAACCCAATTGCGGTATTGAGAGACTTGCAGAAGCAAATAGATTTTGGAGCTGTACAAATTAAGCTAAGCAAAACGAGTGCGAGTGCAATTCCAAATAGTTGGGAACAAAGAATTTTATGCATGCTGCAACTCGAAAGGCAATTACGCAAAGTGCTCTAAGTACCAACGAAATACGAAAATGGACACAATTACATTAACACAGGTGTGTGTGTGTGTGTGTGTGTGTCTGTGTGTTTATTTGTGTGTGAGTTAAGTAAGCAAATCAAATTGAATACAAGCTGCAGCTCAAAACTAAGCCCAGAGACGGTGGACTATTTTGGAATTCGAGCAGCTGTACACTGAGAGAAATTCTGTCTAAATTCTGTCAGTCAGGCTAAGAACTAACCGAGTGACAAAGTGACTGCCTGACTGACAGCCTGAACTTTTGCATAGCACAGGCAAACAATGTCAAGCAGCGTCAAGAGGTGGAGCGCGGACGGCGGGTGGAGGGCAGCGGGTCGCTGCAGCCTGCAGTTGCTTTTGTTTAATAATAATAAAACGCTGGCTTACAAAAATAAAATACATTGTGGGCAGATAAGAGATGAGCTCGAGGTATGGGAATTACATTACCAAGTGTCTTGCATGCAACTGTACATACACACTCATACACCTGCCTGTCGCACAAGTATGCAACATGAGCTACAGCTGCAGTTGGCAATTGTCATGAGTCTTCGTTTGACTATCGCCTGTCGGCCAGCAATCACCCGGGCAACCACCAACAGAGCTCAGGTTGTGTTGGCATGATGCAAAATGCCTTTGCTGTTGGGTTATTATTGTTATGGCTATGATTGTCTGTACATAAATGTCAACGAGGTATGCTAGACTAAGGTTTTAAATTACATTTGAAATACAAATTCAAATTATCTTTATTAGTGTGGCTGTATGTTGTGAAGAGATTTTTGTCCAATATTAGTGCCATCTCATTCTTTGAAAATGGTCACCCTGCTGCAATTCGATTGCTAAACAAGTGCAGCTAACTTAACACTGATCGCAGATTTTATTGCTTTACTTTAATTTTGCTGTAAAATTGTATATTATTATCTAAAAAGTATTGTTTTAATAATCCAGAGTAACTTATAGTCTTGCACACACTATCACTCGGCTTGTTATATTTGCTTTTATTGCTGTTGTTGTTGCTGCAGCTTGTTATTTGAGTGTTTGTAAGCCATGTTATGACAATAATGTGCGATGTCTGCGTATGGGTGTCTGTGCATGTGTGTGTAGGTTGTTCGGGCTGTTTGTCGTGTGCCAAGCCAAAGTTAAATCTTGTTTTTATTGTCACATTTGCCATAAAGGCAGCCTGGGGAAAAGTAACACAGAGAAGGCGCGTCATAAGAGGCTGCCTAAGCCGATGAGTCTGTGTGTGTGCGCGTGAGTCTGCCTGCCTGCCTGCTGCTTGCCTGCATGTGTGTGTATGTGTGTGTGCGTGTGCGTGTGCGCGCGTGTGGGTGAGCTGTGTGTAAGCCAGACAAATCATAATCAGAGACAACAGCAATGGCGGCTGCAACGTAGCCAACGTCAACAACAACAGCAGAAACCATGGCAAATTCACCTTAACAACTGAAACATGTGCCGTGGCTTAGATGGGCGTCTGGGGGGCAACGTGGCA
Source organism: Drosophila stalkeri (assembly GCA_035047405.1). NCBI lineage: Eukaryota > Metazoa > Arthropoda > Insecta > Diptera > Drosophilidae > Drosophila > Drosophila stalkeri. The sequence goes on along the minus strand of JAWNPR010000041.1, from coordinate 14,741,252 downwards.
CGCCCAGCTAACGATCGTACAGATATGAGGATGCCAGAAGGAGTGGATATGGAGGCTGCGTGCTGCAGCCTGGGCAAATAAAAAGCGCATATTTATCAGTTTTTATGTTGCATACTTCGCGGCACAGCAAAGCGAAAGATAAATGCAGCACACAAGCACACACACACACACACACACACCCACATACATGTATGCGAACTGTGTGTATGTGTGTCTGATTGCTAGGAATTTGCAAGCGCATAAAGAAAATAATGAAAGCCGTTGCATATACAGCTTTAATGATAAAACTAACTGCAGCTGTTCGTAAGCCAAGACGTTAGATTTCCCAGCAAACTGAGTTTTATATCTAAATAGTCTCGGCGAATGGGATGTGCTTAAGGATTAAGGCTGTCAAAGCCATAGCTTAGTTGGCAGTTGGCTGTTGGCATGTTCTCTAGATGTACATATATATAATGCTATTACAAATTTTTGTTAGAGCGTTGCTGTGTGAAGCTTAGAGGGAGTTAAAATTGAATTTGATGTGCGAGTCTAGAATGTTTTGCAACTGAATAAATATATCCTATTTACTAGCTATATTTAGCAGGCAAATTTGTAGTTTACAGTTAGCTAATATGATTGCAATGTTATTGTGCATTTTTTCAAATTTGTGTGCTCGATAATAATATTGGAAAATGGTTTAATAAAAAAGTATTTAATATTTTGTGTAGCCATATTGGAACTTAACATCAGATGATCAGGGTTCTGTCTATTTTTCTTAGTCTCCGCCTAGTTCTCTAATGCATATTGCACTCTCCCTCTATTTTTAAATCCCTGTATCATTTCCCCCTCTCTATCTGTGTGTCGGTCAGTCTTTATCTAATTATCTTTCAATCTCTGTCTCTGTATTTTATTCTCTCTCGCTCTCGCTATATATACTTTCATTCTTGTTATGCTGCACTCTATCTCTCTGCCTCTATTTCTAGTCCTTTCTCTGTAAGTCTAATTCACTTTTCTGTCGCTCTTCCCATCTTTATATCTCTTTCCCTATATACACCTCTCTGTATCTCCTTCTCTTTGTCTTTCTTGCGCTATCTCTCTCTCTCTCTCTCTATACATCTCTCTCTATCTCTATCTATCTCCCTCTCGCTGTTTCTCATATTCCATATCTCTTTCTTTATATAATTCTTCCTCTCTCTCTCTCTCTCTCTCTCTCTCTCTATATCATTTTCTCTCTCTCCGTCTTTCTTTCTCTCCTTTCTCTGTATCAATATCTATTTATCTATTCCATTGTTCTTTCAATCTCGCAATCTGTTTATCTTTCTCTCTCTCTATCTCTTATGCTGCCTATTTACCTTTTACTTTTACTCTATTTGTCCGACTCATTCTCTCTCTCTCTCTCTCTCTCTCTCTCTCTCTCTCTCTCTCTCTATTCGTCTCTATTGTTCTCATAATCAATCGGTTAATTAAATGCATCTCACAAATCCTGCTCTAAAACCGCATCGTTAATTCTGTCCTAATTGTATTTTAACTTCATCCCCCCTCTAATTATCTTCCTCTCTGTCTCTCTCTTTCTCTCTCTCTCTCTCTCTCTCTCTAGCACCCATTGCCATAATTCACTAATTTAGTTACTGCGGTTTAGTCTCACTTATTTTGACAACTAATTGATATCAAATTTGTTAGACCGCCTAAATAGTTGAACGCTTGCTGCATATGCGCGACACGTTTCACTAACTGTAGCATACCTCAGCCACGCCCACAAGCTGTGCATAATGGGCGTGGCAATGCTTGAACTGTGGCTCGAAACAATTGTTGTTATTATTATTGCTTGTTGTTGTTGTTGTTGTTGTTGTTGTTGTTGTTGGCTGCACATTGATAATTGTTTTCCATAGAATTTACTGTCTGACTGTGGCTAGGAACATGACGCTTGGCTTTAGTTCTCGGGGTGAACCATAAATTCTCTGCATGGACATCAAAGCGTATACGTAACAATTGCAGCTATGCACGTGAATGTGTGTGCGTGTGCGTGTGTGTGTATGTGTGTATGTGTGTGCAAGTAGTGTACAAGTGTGCGTGTGTGTGCATGCATGCGTGAATAGACAAACATATTCGAACAAGCTATGCTTTTGTCAATAATATGCATTAATTAAGTGCAGACACAGATGCCTGATAGACAGCCAGGGAGCGTACACAGGATGTGTATGGGAATGGTAATGGTAATGGGTATGGCCAGGGAAACGGATATGCTATCCAACATGGCGTATGCGTGTTTTGTGTGTACGCACGCATAAATTTAATTAGAATTTCGAAACAGGCGACCAACAAAAAACAAACATGTTATTATCAAAGTCACTTTGAAGAGCAGTCAACAAAAAAAAAAAAAAAGAAGGAAAGAAAGAGAGAGCAAGAGAGAGAGAGAGAGAGAGAGCTGTAAAAAAACGATGTAATTTCCTTGCACAGGATCTGCTGTTGCATGTCCTGCCTCGGCACTCGATGGACTTAAGTGCGACAGCCTGCTGATTGAAATGATGCTGCACTACGGAACAGGCAACTGCCCCGCTGCCCCGCTGCCTTCCGTGTCGTCGGTCGAGCCAGTTATTTGTGCACCCTTTGAGTAGTCCTTTGAAGCTGTCCTTTTTTTTTTTTTTTGTAGCCACTGTTGCTGCTGCTGCAGCAGCTCGACAAATAGTTGCCCAACTGACACGCAACTATGCCGCCTGCAACTGGCACAAACGCACACAAAGTTAGTTTTGTAAAGTAGTGCAAGAGGCAGAGCAGCTGCTGACTAGGCTCAGCAACAGGACTCACGCTCCTTTGTGTGTGCATTGAGTGGACCATCGTTTGTCACACGTCCAAAAGAGCGTTGCAAGCAGCTTCAAGTCCGTGGACACTGAATGGGGCCCAAAGGGTGCAGAGCAGCTGACTGCTGCGGCTGAGTGGGGAAACAACGAAAAGAAATCTGTGTACAGTGGGCTTAAAGCTTAAGCTCAAGACAAAAGTAAATAGAGCAAGTGGCATAGACAAACTCTAAGACATTTGAAAAAGTTGGCATGTGAAAGAATAGAGAGTTTTTAAAGCTATCTCTCTAAAAAAAAAAAAAGTATTTAAATATAACATAAAAATTAATTTATAGTTGTGAGAGAAGAAAAGCAAGAAATTGTGGCTTGCAAAGCATTTAAGACTATTTTTCGGTAAGCATAAAAAAATTTATATAAATACCTACAAAGAATTTACTAGCCAATAAGTAAAATTAAACAATTTTACATATTTAATATTTAACAATGAATTTTACTAATAATGAATTTTTAATTAATAATGAATTTTTATATTTTTTCAAAATTTTTAGAATTTAAAAAAATATTTTTAAGTTTTACTTAATGTATAAATTTTAATTTATTTTAATGTTGATATATGATACTCCGACTTAAAGCTTTTCTATATCATTTAGATTGAAACAATTTTTTGGTTGGCTCAATATAATAACAACAATTCTGTATCATTTTCTTAGACCTTATATAAAAACTGGGATTCTTTTTTTTTTTTTTGTAATTTATAATATATATTGTTATAAAAACTCTTTTAAACAATGAAAATAATTTTTTATATAATTTATAATATATATTGTTATTGAATTATATTTTAATATATTTTTATTTTTATTTATTTATTATATATTTAATTATATTCATATTTTTTGTTGTTTCTTTTTTTTTTCACTGAAATATATATATATATATTTTTAAAATATTATATATCATATTGTTATATATTGTTATAGAATTACAGTTTAAAATATTTTGATTTTTATTTATTTCTTATATATTTAATTATATTCATATTTTTGATTGTTTCGTTAATATGAAATATAGATTTTTTTAAATATTATATAAATATTTTTATAAATAGGTCTACATAGCAACAAGTCTATTATATCTATTACAGAATTTAATTCATAAATATAGAATTATCAATTGATAAAGCAATCGATCTCCTACTCAGATATGCCTAGATATATATGCAAGCATAACAATTTATCTTCTTCTTCTATCAATTTATATATATAACACTATATCTTCTTTTCTGCCCAATAATTTATTAGCCAGCGCACACACACTTCCTCTCACTCTCTCACACTCCCCCTCTCTCTCTCTCTCTCTTTCTTCCTCTATAAAGACCATCCAACTTCCGTAGCAGTCAGTGAATCTGCTCCGATTCGATCTACTGTCTCACTCATTCTATTTACTTGGCTTATCCATTCGTATGGCCTACTTCTATCTGGCACTATATCACTCAGGCTGCTGTCACTTGCGGAGTTGCCATTCGGCGCACCACTCCAGCGACGAGCTGTACTGACTGCCGCCGGGGTGGCTAATGGAGTTGCAAAGCATAGAGTTGGGTCAAAAGTGGATCAAGCTGCCTGCTCCCGGCTGCCTGCAGCCAGTTGCATGTGTGTGGCTTGCATGGCACAAAGGCTGGTATTGCCAGCATACAGGATATGCAGAGCCCAACTTACAAATCGTTGTCCTTGTTGCAATGCAAACTACCTTCCAGCTTACTCACCCAGCCATTGGCCAACCAAGCGGGGGCTATGTGGTTGCCAAAGTGGTGGCATACAGAAGCAGCCCGAGGACTTGTTTCTTTTCACAGGAATCGACCTGGGCCAGGTCTGAGTGCGGATGAGGGTTCAGGTTCGGGTGAGGGTTCGGGTTCAGTTTCGAGTCTGTGTCCCGTGGCCAAGCAGCGACGTCAACGTTGACAGCGGCAGCGCTGCCAGCTCCTTTGTTTATGTGCCAACATTTGGGCGCTGCATGTATGTATGTGTATGTGAGTGTGTGTGTGTGTGAGTGTGTGGTTGTTGTTGTTGATGCCCTCAAGCTGTACGTGTGAGTGGTTTTAGTGTTGTTCTGGATTTTTAAGTTGTTTTCGTTGTCGTGCGTTGTTTGTGCTGTTTTTTTTTTTTTTTCATAGTTGTTGTTGTTGTTGTTGGCTCGTCTTTAGTTGCAATTTACACACACACACACACACACACACACACACACACACACACACACGTGAAGCATATGCACTTAACCAACAACAACAACACACACACACACACGCACTGAACGCTGACACCAATTAGGGTTAGCTACAGCTGCTGCTGCTTCGTGTGTTGCATGTTTACAGTAGCCACAAAACATAATTTTTGTTTAGACAACTCCACCGAAACGAGGACTAAACTGTGGCTTCGCCTCCAGTTACAGTTCCTGCAGCTCCTGTGCCATAATTATCGCTGCCAAACCAACCCACAACAACAAAAACAAGAACAACAACAAGAACAACGATCAAAGCGATGGGTGCAGCCATAGCTAACGGTAACTGAAGCTGGCTAAAGCACACAGCATACAGCACAGCTCAGCGCCCAGCGTTGCCAGATGGGCATAATTTGTATTGTTCCCATTTATGAGAGGCAGCCAGCTGTGGATACCCTGTAAATGTAGTAGCAACTTAATTATGTATTTACAAATTAATTACAACAAAAATTAAAGTAATAAAAATAAAATATATATTTTTAGTATATATTAAAATTTGGAAAGACTGAGCATAGCTACTAAAAGTACTTGTTTCCTAATTATACTTTTAAAAATTATTTATACACAATTAAGATAAATTATTATAATAGATTATAGCTTACGTGATATACTTTTATATGTAAATTCAACTGTACTTTATATTATATATGTATATATTATACATAAATTCCATTCAGCTTTAATTTGTCGCTCTGATCTTTGCGTTTTCCATAACAAATATTATTATTGTATGGCAACTGACTAAGGGAACTGTATTTATTCTTACTAAATCCAAGTAATTTTTTTTAATATTTGCTTAAATGAAAAATAAATTTAAAAATAAAAATTAGCAAGATATAATAGATAAGGAATAATTTATGCTTTATATAAAGATAGAGTATACTATAATATATATAGTATAGTACAAGTATGTTAGAGTATTCTAGATTACAGCACATATATATAGTCAAATATGCTTCAAAGTTTTCTCGTTCGCAATTGCCTTTTTTTTCGTCATCACCGTTGTTGTTGTTGCTGTTGTTGTTGTTGCTGTTGTTGCTGTTGCTGTTGTTGTTGCTGTTGTTGCTGTTGCCGCATTGAATTTGCACCCTAACGAGTTGTTGTTGCTGCTCAACTTACAGAGCTTGTTGTTATTGTTGTTTGCAGCGCAAACTCCAAGAGTTGATTAGAAAGTTTTTTCAGCTGCTGTTGCTGCTGCTGCTGTTGCTGCTGTTGCTGCTGTTGCTGCTGCTGTTGTCGTTAGCTTTGCCGCGCGGCTCACTTGTTTCCATTAGGCGGGAAGTTTAGAAGAGTTCGCGAAACGCGAACATATGTGGGAGATCCGTTTCTGTATTGGGTCACATCTCTCTGTCGCCATTTATATATATATATATATATATATATGTGTGTGTGTGTGTGTGTAATTGTTGCTGTGCATTTGTGTGCGTGTGGCTTATCGCTTGGCTGCGCTGTCGCTAAGCATAAAAACTACGGCGCATACAACTTTTCCTAATTAATTTTTAATGTGTGTAAAATGTTCTCTAAATGAGTATTTACTTTTGCCTTTGATAAAACCAAGTTAAAGCCACAAAACTGATTATAAAGCCAACCTACTCCAGAAGCTGTCAGATTGTTATGCATATAAGAAGTTCATTATATCACATTTCATATGCTCAAAATGTTAATTATTATTATGCGTATATGATTATAAAGTGTTGAGCTTATTAATTATTGAGTGGCCTGAAGTGAAGTGTAGAGAGTGAGAGAGAGAGAGAGGGTGTTTAGCTAAGATACAATTATATTCATATAGGAAAGAGAGTTTTTTTTATGTAAAGTATGAATATTGATTAGGTTAAAATATGCAACAATAAGACAAATATATTATATATATTATTATTATATATAAATATATTTATAACAATATAATAATTATTAAATAATATATAATAAATTTAAAGGGTTAAAAAAAAACAAGAAAACAAATAAATACATTTATAGTTTTTTGTTTTTTCTTTTTTTGTAGAATGTTTAATTAATCGTTAGGTATGTAGAAAAATACGTAATTTCAGATAAATAAATAGTTACATAGATATATTAGAGAGTTAAATTTGTCAAGTAGATTAAAGAAAAGCATATACTATACTTATGATAGATGATATGCTAGAGTCGAGTTGTGCTCGGGTTGAGATAATAAAAATTAAATAATATAAATAAGATTTTATCTGCATTCAAGTTAGATATGCTAGATATGATGGATTGATAAATATGATAGAGATGAAAGATAGGATAGAGATGATAGATGATAGTACACTACATATATATATATATCTATATATAGAATATATAGAAAATCGCAGAATTTCATAAATACAAAAAAATATGCATTGAGGAAAATATTACAGATAAATGAAGTGTTAGAGAGTCATAAATATGGATAAGTATAGAGAATTTTATAAATATATTAAGATTGATAGATATTAAAAAATATAAAATGAAATATTGTATGTTTTGTTATTTTATATAGATGGAATATAAATGTATTATATTGTTCTATTCAGTTCTTTGACTTATTTAGCTTGAGTAAATCACTCATATTTAGCAGTCATTGTGTGTTTAACTAATTGTGTGTCTACTTTATCTGTGTACATAAATATTTCTCAATCAATTTTAGTTATTGAGTATCGGAAATTAGCTTTGACTAATGGCCTATAAATTATGGCACTGCTTTGAGTGGAAATTTCCACTCATCTGCCAGCTCTTCAGTCTCAGTTGCACTTAACTCAGCTCTCGATTGTTTTGCATTAATGCATTCCACTTAATATAAGTATGACCTAATAACCGAAACCCTTGATACGCGCTGCTCACTCAACATATTAATTTATAAATTCCGATAAAGAAGAGTTTGGGTTCTTTAACTACAGACTACCTAATCAATGCTTGATTATAATAATATTTACTTCACTCAAATCCTTTTATAGCTACAGATATAAGTCCTAAGACTATTCATATACCATAAGTTAGCGTATTTCTAGTCTAACTAAACTTAACTAAAACTAAAATACGTTCTAAGGCGAATACATAAATTTGTAACTGAATTTATTTTGGCACATTCGAGTTTTTTTTGCTTTTCACCTTTTCTTTTTTTTTTTGGCTGCAGCAAAATTTATGGTCGACTCTTTGTGCCACGCCCTTAACTGTTGATTGTGTGCTCAAGTAACGCACTAATTGCAGATGGCAATTGTTGAATCCAGTTACACAGATTCACACCCACACACACACACACACAGACACACACACAGACCTGCTGGTCGTGACACATGTCCGAACAGGGAACAACTTGCCGCAAATTGCGGCAAGCAAAATGGAATTTGCAAAATGTGGAATGTCAAGCTCGATGGCAAATTCCCATTTAGTTCCATTATAGACTGAACTACGAGCGAGCCAAACTCTAAACGTTGCCATTCTCTATTCGCATTTTCATTGCCCTTTTGTCTCATTGCTGTCATTTTGCAGAGATTTGCGCTTCAATCAGTTTGAGGAGCTGCCGAGCAATGCATTCAATGGACTTGGCCAGCTGACGACGCTCTTCCTCAATGACAACCAACTCGCTGCTGTGGAGGAGGATGCCTTCAAGGGTTTGACAGCGTTGCGGTTTCTCTATTTGAACAAGAATGCTTTAAGCCGCTTACCCGCCGGCGTCTTTCAGCAATTGCCAAGATTGGAGGCACTGTAAGTACAAATACATTGACATACACACATACGCGCACACACACACACACCTATTTACACACTTTACGCTTTCCATTTGAGTTCAAGTTTAATTAAAAGAAACGCGCATACGCCACGTTGACTGCGTTACATTTCTTTCTCTGTTCTCTTCTCTTTACTGCACTGCTCTGCTCTTCTCTTCTCTTCTCTTCTCTGTTCTTCTTATCTCAATATTTAGATATCTGGAGGACAATAACATTTGGCAACTGTCCGCCGGTCTCTTTGACAATCTGCCCCATTTGAATCGACTGTAAGTTTTTCGTTGAATGTTCAATATTTGTCTGAATGAAAACTATTTGTGCTCTTGCGCCTGCAGCTTTCTGCATAACAACAAGCTGGTGCATCTACCTTTGGATGTGTTCAGCAAATTGCATAGCCTGAAGCGTTTGCGTTTGGATGGCAACCCGATTGATTGCAATTGCGGCGTCTATTCGCTCTGGCGTCGCTGGCATCTGGATGCCCAACGTCAGCTGATGACCATCACGCTGAACTGCGCCCAGCCCGCAGCATTGCAGCGACTGAGCTTTTCCAGCCTCACCGAATTGCATTTCAAGTGTGGTAAGTGACAGCAGCAGCAGCAGTAGCAGCAGCTGTTGCAGCTGTTGCAAGTGTCAGCAAGATAGAGATGACAACTGCAAATGAATGATATTATTAAGTTTATATAAACAATATTTAATGCTAATTGCAATGAGGTCCTAGCATATTAATCAACTCTTAACTGACAGTTGAAGAAAAATATGTTCACAGATTTCATTTACATTGCTGAGCTTTAACGCTCTTTAATTAAATTTAAATATGGAGCTGTATAAATAGCTAAACATATATTCAATCTGGCATATTTTAAGCAGCTCAATGAACATTGAAAGCTAAAATATAGAAAGTGAAGTGAAAAAATCTAAAGACTTCTGAGTATTTTCAACTATTTTTATTCAAAGCCGTTGATAAATTGGCCTGAAAAATGAATATAAATTAATTGAATTAAATTATTAAACAACTCATAAAAAAATAAAATAAAAATAAATAAATGAATAATTAATAAATTAAAAATTTAAAAAGAAAATAATAACTTATAAAATTAAATAATCATAATAAATGTTTAAATAAACAAAAATCGGATTAGCTTGAAGATTGTTAGAAAATTAAAACTAAAATACAAAATTGTTAAAGAAATACATTATTCTAATAAAAGAAAAAAAAACATAAAAATAAAAATAAACAATTAATAAAAATTAAAAATAAAAATTTATAAAAATTAATAATAATAAATATTTGCAATAATCAAAAATCATACTGGCTTGAAGATTGTTTAAATATTAAAATTAAAATACAAAATGGAAAGAAATACATTATTCTAATAAAATAAAAACTAATAAAATGCAAAAAAAAAATTATAAATAATAAAAATAAATATTAATAATAATTATCATATTAAATACCGTAATAATAAAAAAAAACTCCTCAGCTTTAATAAAGAAAAATTAAAATTAAAATACAAAATTGATTAAAAATTACATTATTCTAAGGTTTAAAGTGCTTAAAAATATATAAATATATATAACGAGTTTTCATCAGTTAAAAAACATTTTTCTTTTTAGAAATTCTTTTTGAAGCATATTTAAATATATATAAAAAGTAATTTTATAACTACTTTAATAAGGCTAAACTGACTTTTTTCTACAAAATCATGCCATTCTATTAATGTCTTTCATTTACATAGTTAACTTTAACAAATGAAAACTTAATTTATAAAAACTTACAGCCATTTATAAATCAAGTGTAATTTGATTATAATAAATCTGAAAATTTTATTGACCTTTTATCCTCGCAAAAAACATAGTCAAGCCGAAATTGCTGTCCGGGCCGGAGGATATGCGCGTTTATCAGGGCGACACTGTGAACCTGCCCTGCGAGGTGGTTGGCCAACCCAAGCCGGAGCTCATCTGGATGCATGGCACTAACGAGATCGGTGTGGAGCAGGCGCCACGTATGCAGGTGCTGGCAAACGGCGCGTTGCGCATCAATTTCGTTGAACCGAATGACGTTGGCATCTACGAGTGCATTGCGCGCAATGAGATGGGTGAGATCAAATCGCAGCCGGTGCGAATGCTGGTTAGCCAGACCGACAACAGTTTGGACAGTCACGTGGAGCAGCAGGCATGGGATGCTGTCGATGCGGCGACACCAGCTGCACCCACATTCATCCGTAAGCCAGTGGACCAAATTGTAGCACTGCATGGGTCCGGGCACGTGCTGCTCGACTGTGTTGCCCGCGGCTGGCCACAGCCAGACATACAATGGTTCGTCAATGGCCGCCAACTGGCCCAGTCCACAACAGCTCTCCAGTTGCAGTCCAATGGCAGCCTCATCCTGCTCGAGCCCAGCCAGCTGACAGCGGGCACGTATCGTTGCGAGGCCAGCAATCGTTTGGGCAGTGTCCAAGCAACCGCCCACATTGAAGTCAAGGGTGAGTAGCAGTAATCGACCCTCTCTCTCTCTCTCTCTCTCTCTCTCTCTCTCTCTCTCTCTCTCTCTCTCTCTCTCTCACTTTACTGTTTGTAATGCATCCAGTTGAGGGTTTTCACATTTAGTCCGAACTGTCGCGTTTAACACAATTTGCAGTCGATTTAATTTGTATCGCGTTGCCAGTTTTATAAATCCGCAACGTTTCGTTTGTAACTTTGTTATGCAGCTCTGTTGGCCCATTCGATCAGCGGCTTGATTTAAGTCTACTGCCATTTATATAAACTGCAAGTGTTTTTATTGCAATCCAAATGGCCAAAGCATAAGATTAATTGGTTGGAAAAAAATATAGTTTTTAACTTTTTTTAAAATTTTTGTTATCTATTTGAAATGCAGCGAGTTTTATGGTTTCTGCTCTAGTTTGTATTTTGTTATACTTTTTCGTAGTATTTTCTATGTTATTTATAACTATATGCTGTTGATTGGAGCTTAGGCTTAATAGATAAATTCATGTGACTAACAGGCAATGGAAGGGAATAGGTTTATAAGGTATATAAGAGCATAATAGATTTAGCTCAAGGTTTGTAGGTAAATTTCTAAAATTTCCTTTTTAAAAGTAAAAAAAAAATAAATAAATAAATAAAATAAACCACTTTTAAATAAATATGTTTTAAAATAAAATATTTTACTTTATAGTTTTCTCAAAAAAAAAAAAAATATATATATATATATATAAAAAAAATAATAAATAAAATAAAATAAATAAATAAATAATAATAATAATAATAATAATAATAATAATAATAATAATAATAATAATAATTAAAAAATAAATAATAAATAATTAAAAAAATAAATAAATAAATTTTAGAATAATTTAAATTTAGACAAAATTAGTTTCTTAATCAGGGTAACTCCAAGTGAATTATTAATAAATAACTACAAAAAAAAAAATAAATTTTAGAAAAATTTAAATTTAGACTAAATTAGCTGCCATAATCAGGGTAAATCCCAGTCTGATACTCCCCATGCCAAACTTTTTTTAAACATTATTTTTTTTTTACAAATTTCCAATTTTATTACAAATCTCAGTTATAAATTCTACAAATCCAGCCCATATACAATTAAAAAAGACTATAGAAATACGATTAATAAACAATCTACACACATACAGCGACGCGCATATAGAATCCATCTATAAACCATCTATGCTAAAGCCACAAGCTAAAAACTTTAGCCAAATGAAATGGCCAAAATGTGAATCACGTAATGCCCATTGCCATAAATAGCTGAGCTGTGCTGAGCTCCGGCTCTGTGAGTGCATTTCAACTTTAGCTTTAATATCTTTAATTTCTTAGCCAAGCGCTGCGACGTGACTGTACATTTTTATGGCAGCAACGAGGCAGTGGGGCAACGGGGCGTGGCATGCCATGGCTGTTGAAATTGTGCGCTGCAGTCAACGCCTTAATCACAATGGCTCATTATAATTTGTGGTCAGAGCACAAAATGAAGTGCAAAATGTGTGCGCTTTATTTTGCAAATTAAGTGCAAAAATTATAAACTATTGTGCATAAATGTATGTGTGTATATATATATATATATATATATAGAGCGAATGCACTTCAAAAAGTGGGCGTGGCCGGGGTGCAGTGTGCTGTGTGGTGTTTAACTGTTCAAGCATTGAGCCGTTCGTTGCGTTTGGTCAGCATAATTAACCCAGCAAGCACACGCACACACACACACACACAAAAGCACACAAACAAACACACACACACACACACACACAAGCAAATACAAAATGGCGACCCGCAGCGCCAAAAAGTATGCAATGAAAAATATGTTGATGCTCAATATGAAAAAGGATGCCGGGAAGGGGGGCAGGGAACTGTTTGATGGAACGCATAGAAAACTGAGGCTGACGTTTTTTGCTCTTTCTATATATAAATGTGTGTGTGTGTGTGTGTGTGTGCTGCCATTTGGAGCGGTAGAAATTGCTTAAATCACTCAATACGGATCGTTGCATCTGGTTTGCAGATTTACCCGAAATTTTAATGGCACCACAAAACCAAACAATCAAACTGGGCAAAGCCTTTGTGCTGGAATGCGATGCCGATGGCAATCCACTGCCAAGCATAACCTGGCAATTCAATGGCAAGCCACTGACGTCCTCTACCAGCGATGCGGACCTATTGCTGGAGAACGAGAACACGGAGCTGGTGGTTAGCGTTGCCAAACAGCAGCATGCCGGTAAGCAATTGAATCCACCCAACCACCCAATCAACCAGCACCACCCACACCTTAGTGTTTACACAATTCAAGTTGCTTTCTCTGGTACGTTCAGGTGTCTACCGTTGCACGGCCAGCAATGAGAATGGCGAGGTGAGCGCGGAGGCAACGATTAAAGTGGAGCACTCACAATCACCGCCACGGCTGGCCATTGAGCCCAGCAATTTGGTGGCCATTACTGGCACCACCATCGAGCTGCCCTGCCAGGCCGAAATGCCCGAAGATGGACTTCAGGTAAGTTGAGCAGAGACCACATCCCCCTACAGCCCACACTCCCCACACCCTACACCTTCGTTCCGTTCGCGTCACTTTGGGAACTTCATCTTTCAACTTTATTGCCAGATTGTTTGGCGTCGCGATGGACGCCTCATCGATCCCAACGTCCAATTGACTGAGAAATATCAAATAAGTGGCGCCGGCAGTTTGTTTGTCAAGAATGTGACCATCCTCGATGGCGGACGCTACGAGTGCCAGCTGAAGAACAGATTCGGTCGGGCCACAGCTTCCGCTCTGATAACTATCAGGTGAGTGAGTGAGTCGGAAGACTCAAAAAACAAAAACAAAAAGAAAAAAAACGAAAATGAAAATGAAAAAGAACAAGAAAATGAAAAGGAAATCAAAGCGACCAAGTTTCGCTCAAAGCAAACTACTTTTTGGCAGCCCTCAAAAGGCAGCACTTAAAACGCATTTAAGAGCGAAGCCCAAAAAACTTTGCTTAATTAATTGAAAATTTTTCGGCTTTTTTTTTTTTGTGGTCGAAGAGGTGGGAAATGAGGGGGGAGGAGTAACCAGCACAGCATTTGTAATGCCACACGGTGGTGCAAGCGCAGCTAAAGTTCTGTGAAAACTAATTGAATAGAAGAGGAAGAAGAAAAATGCATTTAAGCGGCTTAGTGCCAAAAACACTTTTATTGTATTAGCTTTGGTGCCACTGTGCAGTGCAGTTGGGCATAAATTTATGATCAACTCTGTTGAGCGTAAAAAGTAATATGCAATGAAAGTCGTAATAGATTTAGATAAATATTAGATAAATTCATGGGAAAATTTTATATTTATTTAAGCATTTTTCTATATTTCAATATATATAAAATTCATCCTAGAGATTAATGAGTTATATTTCTTCATATTTGCAAATTTCATAAATAAAAAATTAAATAAACTAAAATTTAATTTTCTATTATATATTTTTTTAATTAAATTCTGTAAGTTTAAATTAAAATTTTATTACTTATTATTTTTTATAATTGTTTTTATTAATTTTTTTTATTAACTTTTTTTATTTATTTATATATTTTTTTATTTAAACTTTATACTTTTTTTATTTCTATTATTATTTTTAACGTGTGTAATAATCTGAATAATTTATTTTAATATTTAAATAGCAAATATTAATAAATTAAAGTAACTTTGATGTGTGATCAATTGCGTATTCTTAAATTTTTTATTTTTATAAAGTTTTTTATTTATTATTATTATTTTTTTATTTATTATTTTCATTTTTTTCCAAGAAATAAATTCGCAATTCATCAAAATTTTCATTTTGCTTTTATAGGTCAAGTACTTGACGAACCGCCCTCGTCTATATATATATATATATATATATATGTATAGGTGATATAAAATCTTTACAATGTCTCTGTGGCTTATTTTATGCCTTGAGCTGGTTTGGCATATTTAAGAGCGAAAACTGAAATTGCAGAGATTAGAGCATACGCTTGGGGGGCAGATCTTATAAAGTAAATCAACTATTGATGAAGTTTCTTTGAGTTGCGGCCCACTGTGCTGCTGGCTAAACTGCATATAAAATATGTACCAAAAGACATCAAAAGGCGCCGACAACGAGAGCACAAAAAACTTGCCTGCTGCCAGTTGGCAGCCTAGCCAAACGTGCCAACACAGTACAAGAAAACGTGACAAACGGACAGTGGGACATGCATACATATACGGCGTGCCAGGAGAGAGGGTTATATATATGTATATACAAAGAGAGAGAGAGGGAGAGTGGCTGAGCTGAAGTCTAGTTCTTAGAGACTGAGACAGCCGCACAAGTTGTCCAAATTGCCCAAATTGAAATTGAGTTGACAAGTTGTTCATGGGACAACTCTACATCTCTACCTCTACCTCTACCTCTACCTCTATCTCTCTCACTCTCTCTCTCTCTCCCTCTTTCTCGCTGTCACTTGCAATTCGGTTCATTTTGTGGGCTTCGTTTTTTTGGGGATTTAAAGCTGGAATAGTGGAAAGTCTTTGGTGCAACGTAAATCAATTTGTGCGCTAGCAATGATAAAGCAAAAGCCATAGGTAAACCAAAAGCCAAGGCCACAAATCTCTCTCAGCCACATCGAATCACCAAGCAGCT
Organism: Drosophila stalkeri; assembly: GCA_035047405.1. NCBI lineage: Eukaryota > Metazoa > Arthropoda > Insecta > Diptera > Drosophilidae > Drosophila > Drosophila stalkeri. The sequence goes on along the minus strand of JAWNPR010000041.1, from coordinate 14,725,352 downwards.
AACCCAAAAGGCGTTTTGCTTACGCAGCACAAAATTTTTAAATGCATAATGCAAAAAGCAAAGGCAACAGCCAAAGGCAGCCAAAGGAGCAATCTTTGGGCTCTTCCATATGACCTGCTTCCGTCTATGAGTCAGCGCAGGCTGTGTGTACGCATCATTTAGTGCGCTCTATGTGTGTGTGTGTGTGTCTATGTGTGTGTGTGTGCGTGGCAGCCGCTTACGTTGTTGCGCCAGCAGCATTAGAAACTTTACTCATTACGCTGGGGCAAACCTCAGTCGCTAGACCGCAGCAAAGGAGGCTGCAAAATTGAAAACAAAAAATGAAGAAGAAGAACAAGTAGGGAGAAATAGGAAGAGGAAGAAGAAAACGCAAAACGTTAAAAGTGAAAAACTATGCTGAGTCACAGACCCAGAATGGCTAACGGAATATGCTTGCTGCGAACGTCGCCGTAGCCAACAACAAAAAGTGAGCAAAAACCGCTGAATGCCTGCAGCAGCAGAAGCAGCAGCAACAACAATGGCAAAAGGCAGTTGCAGCAGCAGCAGCCGGAGCAGCCGGAGCAGCTACTGAAATCCGCCCAAGTTGTGGGTAATGCTGGCGTAAAACAAAAGCTTATCCTGTTACTGCCTGCCGGTCTGCTGGAGACGTAGGTGTTGGCGGGAATGCTAGCCACGGAAATACGTTGCCATTGCCACAGCATGTGGCACACATACACAGACACACACAGACACACACATATATAGTGGGCGCAAATCCAAGAAAAGACTCACGAATGTAAGCCAGACATGCGACTCGTAATATGCTCTATAATGCAGTGACACAGTTTTAAGCTCTTAATATTATATATTTATCTGACTTAAATATTTACTAAATGGAAGCAGAAATAATGAATGTGCGTTTCTTAATTCCATTTATTTTTGCCAGCACTGTAATTGGCAACGTAACGAATTGACAACGCTGCTTGCTGCATTTTGCATGAAAGTGTGACGTCACATTTTGCATGCATTGATCTTTGAATGAAAAGAAAGAGGTGTTAGTTAACATTAAAAGCAGCAGAGCCTACTAACAGTGGAGGCATGAAAACCTTACAGCACTGAATAGCATAACAGATTGGCCGTCTGATCAGCAAGGCAGGCAGATTTAAACGAATAACAGCATGGGCCGCACTTTCTGTCAGCTTGGCATTTGATTGGCAGCACTGATGGATGCGTGACAAAAGCTAATTTGAATAAACCGAATTGGCGACAAAGTCGTTTGCTTATCAAAACATTTATTCAATGCCAAGCTGTATAAGAAATTTGTTATAATTTTTAACTAGTTAGGGTATTACAAAAGCGCCGGCATGCCAGAAAAAGCGCAGCCACAAAAATGGCTAGGGCACGAGCGGAGTAAGGCACACAGAGGCACATAGAGGTTGTGTGCGAGTGAGGGAAAATGTGCGAGTAAATGTAGTTTTAGTTGTTGTTGTTATTGTTGTTGTTGTTGCTGTAGTTGGCTGGCAGTGGTTGCCATTTAGTCGCTGTAGTGCGATAGTTGATAGTGGTAAGCACTGAGCAGTGGCTGTGGTGCAACAGGGTGTATTATGGTCGTTAAGTTATTACCTACCACGCCGACAATGGCAAAGTTTACACAGCGAAACTTTCCAAAAGGGAAATTCTTTTAACGGCGACCGCCAACGCCAGCCAGAGAGAATGTTGTGGAATGAATTGTTGTTAATGCCTCCCGCGCAGAGCTTGACGCGGATTTTCCTTGCTGCAACAACGGGCGAAAAAAAAAAAGAAGAAGTAGAACTGAATGTGGCATAATTTCGCTCGTTGCCAAGTCAGCGACTGCCGCTGGCCAAAGAGCAGTGCAGCATAAAAAAAAACGCAAGAAATAGAAATAAAAATAAAAATTAAAAATAAGTAAACTTTACTTCTGGCTTTTTATTAGACAACGACGTTTTAAGCCACCTCTGATGCTTGGCAAAATTAATTGCAATTTAAGTACAGAATAGGGAGTAGGTAGTGTGAAAAAGGGAGCAGGGATCAGTTAGTGCGGAGTAGGGAATCTTGGCGAGGAGCAACTGTGAAAAGTCGAGCTATTTTTTTATAATATTAATTATGGAATTCGGTGGCAAGTTTTCAAGCAACTAAAACTTTTGCATATTATCATCAGTCTTGATTAAGTTCTTGCTGAGATAACAAGCTAATTCGTATTTATGTCTTTGCTCTTCTTTGTTTCCCTTCTATTCTCTTTTCATTTATCTTACCTGCTCATCTAATATCTGTCTATCTCTTTGTAACTTACTCATCTTTTACTACTCTCTGCTCTCTCCTCTCTTTTGTCTTCTTCGTCTCTCTGTTGACTCTTCTCTTTTCCTACCTATCACATTTCATCAATTCTCTTACCCTTCACATCTCTTCTTTCATTCACTCATCTTTCTCCTGCTCAATCTTCTCATCTCGTCTCTTCTCTTCCCTCTCCATAGAAACAATGTGGATCTGGCACCTGGAGATCGTTATGTGCGCATTGCCTTCGCCGAGGCAGCTAAGGAAATTGATATGGCCATTAATAACACCCTAGATATGCTCTTCTCCAACCGCTCGACCCGTGCGCCGCCCAACTATGGTGAGCTGTTGCGCGTCTTTCGCTTTCCCACTGGCCAGGCCAGGCAGCTGGCGCGTGCCGCAGAGATCTACGAGCGCACGCTGGTTAACATCAGGAAGCATGTGCAGCAGGGCGATAATCTGACCATGGAGAGCGAACAGTACGAGTTCAGGGATCTGTTATCGCGGGAACATTTGCATCTGGTAGCTGAGCTGTCCGGCTGCATGGAGCATCGCGAGATGCCCAACTGCACGGACATGTGTTTCCATTCGAAGTACCGCAGCATCGAGGGCACTTGCAACAATCTGATGCATCCCACGTGGGGCGCTTCACTGACCGCCTTTAGCCGCCTCGCTCCGCCCATCTATGAGAATGGCTTCAGCATGCCCGTGGGCTGGACCAAGGGACTGAAGTATGCCGGTCATCCCAAGCCCAGTGCACGACTGGTGTCCACCTCGCTGGTGGCCACAAAGGAAATAACTCCCGACGCACGCATCACTCACATGGTCATGCAGTGGGGTCAGTTCCTGGACCATGATCTGGATCATGCTATACCATCAGTTAGCTCGGAGAGTTGGGATGGTGTCGATTGCAAGAAGACCTGCGAACTGGCTCCACCTTGCTATCCCATCGAGGTGCCGCCCAATGATCCACGCGTCAAGAATCGTCGCTGCATCGACGTGGTGCGATCCAGCGCCATCTGCGGCTCCGGCATGACCTCGCTCTTCTTTGACAGCGTGCAGCATCGCGAGCAAATCAACCAGCTGACGGCCTACATAGATGCCTCCCAGATCTATGGCTACAATACGCCCTTCGCGCAGGAGCTGCGCAACCTCAGCTCCGACGAGGGCCTGCTCCGTGTCGGCGTCCACTTCCCCAATCAGAAGGACATGCTGCCCTTTGCTGCACCCCAGGATGGCATGGACTGTCGCCGCAATCTGGACGAGAATCAGATGAACTGCTTTGTGTCCGGAGACATTCGAGTCAATGAGCAAGTGGGTCTGCTGGCCATGCACACGATTTGGATGCGCGAACACAATCGCATTGCCCGCAAGCTGGGCGAGATCAATCCCCACTGGGATGGCGACACCTTGTACCAGGAGTCACGCAAGATCGTAGGCGCCCAAATGCAGCACATCACCTTCAAGCAGTGGCTGCCTCTGATCATTGGCGAGAGTGGTATGTCCATGCTGGGCGAATATCGTGGCTACGATCCCCAAGTGAATCCGACCATTGCCAATGAGTTTGCCACGGCTGCTCTACGCTTTGGCCACACCATCATCAATCCCATACTGCATCGCCTGAACTCCAGTTTCCAGCCCATACCACAGGGACATCTGCAGCTCCACAAGGCCTTCTTTGCTCCATGGCGTTTGGCGTACGAAGGTGGAGTTGATCCTTTGATGCGCGGCATGCTCGCTGTGCCCGCCAAGCTAAAGCTTCCCGATCAGAACCTGAACACGGAGCTGACCGAGAAGCTCTTCCATACGGCACACGCTGTGGCCCTCGATTTGGCTGCGATCAATATACAACGTGGCAGAGATCATGGCATTCCCGGCTACAATGTCTACCGCAAGTTCTGCAATCTGACCGTGGCCAAGGACTTTGAGGATCTGGCTGGTGAGATCACCAATGCGGATATACGAAAGAAACTGGCTGAGCTCTATGGACATCCGGATAACATTGATGTCTGGCTGGGCGGCATACTCGAGGATCAAGTGGAGGGCGGCAAGGTGGGCCCACTCTTCCAGTGTCTGCTGGTGGAGCAGTTCCGACGCCTGCGCGATGGCGATCGTTTCTACTACGAGAATCCAAGTGTCTTCCAGCCCGAGCAGCTGGTGCAGATCAAGCAGGCCAACCTGGGACGCGTGCTCTGCGATGTGGGCGACAATTTCGATCAGGTGACGGAGAACGTGTTCATTCTGGCCAAGCATCAGGGCGGCTACAAGTCATGCGAGGACATACCCGGCATCAACTTGTATCTCTGGCAAGAGTGCAACACTTGCAACAGCCAGCCCGCACTCTTCGACTCGTTTGTGCCACAGACATACATAAAGCGTAGCCAGCGCCAGAAGCGTGATGTATCCGGCGACCAGGAGGTTCCCACTGCAGAGAGCTATGACAGCCCATTGGAATCGCTGTACGAGGTGAACGAGGAGCGTGTTAGTGGCTTGGAGGATTTGATTGGTAGCTTCCAAAAGGAGCTGAAAAAACTGCACAAGAAACTGCGCAAGCTGGAGGACTCCTGTAACGCCGTTGAAGCCGAGCCAGTGGCGCCTGCTCCACCACAGCCGGTGGTGGTGAAACCCAAACGTAGCCACTGTGTCGATGACAAGGGCACCACGCGCCTGAACAACGAGGTCTGGACGCCGGATGTGTGCACCAAGTGCAACTGTTTCCATGGCCAGGTGAACTGCCTGCGTCAACAGTGCGGCGAGGTCAGCTGCCCGCCGGGCATTGAACCGCTGACACCGCCAGAGGCCTGCTGCCCGCACTGCCCCACAATGCCAACCAAAAAGAAGCTGGACAATTGAGACAGCCAATTGCATATCGACTTAACAATTAATCAACGCCCCCTCTTAAACTTAGTAGCCACATTAAAACACTAAAAGACGGTTTCCATTTGAGATTGAACATAGAAACTTGAATCAAAATGACTTTTAACTTAAATGCTGATAGAACTCAACTATATATAGAGAGTATCGAAAATTGATATGAATGGATTTATCAAATGGAAGTCGTCTTTCACTCTTAACCATAACGCACAGAGAGCAACAAGCAATTAATTAACAAATTAACTAAATATTTACTGCTACACGTGTAAACAATAAAGCACAGTATCAAAACTTAGCACAAAACAATCTACTGAAAATTTACGTATTTGGTGTGCGTTCCCTTGGCTATCACGGAGTTATCCTTTTTGTGCCGCAGCTGGCAGTCGATGAAGGCGAGCGTTTTGCCAGCTCGAACCAAATTTGCCTCGATGAGCACCTCATCGCCCACACGAGCCGTTTTCAGGTAGCTAACATTGATGTCAACCGAGACACCGGGATGACAGGGCTTCGACATCAGCGCATAGGTTGTTATCATATCTACTAACGTTGCCGTATAGCCGCCATGTAATCCTCCGGCTTTGTTTATATGCTCTGGGGCAACGGTAAATTCGGCTGTGCAAATGCCATCACCGCCACCTAGTATTTTTACCTAAAAGAAGTTTGAATCTATTAAAGTCTATCAAGTCCATCGCTTACACATTCAAACCTTCTCCAGGTGTCGCTCAAAGCCTGTCGCCTTAGCTATAATCTCTGATATATGCTTTGCAAATTCCAAACCCTTTTTGCGTGTGCCCATATTTGTGTTGTTACGAAACGTGTGGATAGAAAATAAAAACAATCAAAACAATAAACTCTAGAGGTGAGCGTGTTTGGAACCGCAGACTATCGATAGTTGATGGCTCTTCATATTCATCAGATAACGCAGTTCATCTCATTTGAATGCTATGACGTCAATAGAACGAGCTCTAATTCTATTTATTTGCTTTTATATCTGTTTACATTTATTTGCTCGACTCTGAGTTGAAGTCGACGTATTTGGTTTGCCCACCTTTGGCAATGATTTTTCCATTCGCTTTATTTCGCAGCACACACTCAATGTATGCCATTTTGCGTCCAGCATGCAGCGTGTTGGCATCCACTTCTATAACATCACCAGGCATGGCTGCAGATACGTAGCTCACACTTAGACTAGAGGTAACGCCTGGATGTGAGCCCTTGGACATTAGTGCATAAGTAGTTACATTATCTAATATAGTGGCCGTTAAACCGCCATGTAGCGAACCCAAGCGATTCAAATGCTCAGCCGCCACTGTAAATTCGCCTACGCAACGCCCTTCGCCGCCTCTTGTTATTTTAACCTGTAACATTCAAAATTAGCGCGTTATCGATAGACCTGCTTACATAATTTATCGAAACAAAGTTTCAGCTGATTATTGCTTGGTTTTCTGCCTTTTCTTTGCACAAATACTTCAGCTGGATTTACCATTTGAGTGACGCGATCAAAACTCGTCCCTTTGGAAATAAATTCGGCTACTTTTTTAACCATTTCAACGCCATTCTTAGCTGACATCCTGGTTAGCTTCTACTGGCTGTGCCATTCGCTTTGAAATGAAAAAAGCTACTGAAGCAAACGCTAGCGATGGCAAAGGTGAATAAATTTGAGCAATATAAAAAGTTTACAAAGTGTATATGTGTGAGTGAGTGTGAATGAGTGCATGTATGTGTATGTAAGAAACTGTCTACATGTGCGACATGTGAAATTCACGGGTTTTTGTTTTGCTCGCTCTGTACGCGTCTGCGTTTGCGTCAGCCGGCAAAAGTGTGATAATTGAACTGAATGGAAGAAAAAAGAAAGAGTTTTAATAAAATTAATTGAAGAAGTATTAAACGCAAGAATTTGCAAATTAAGATTTCATGGTTCTTTTGTTTGTTGTAATTATTTAAGTTATTCCTTCATTTTCCTCTTACAGCTATGAATTTTCAAGTGCTGTGCAAAGACGAGCTCAGGCAGGATACAGTCCGTGACTTTGTTTCTTATACCAGCGATGGTAGTTGTATTTCTGTGATGAGCACCAATTCGGAGCTAGTTACTCTTGAGTTGAACTGCAAAAGTAGCTATCAGGTGCCCTTTCCGTATATCGTGGCCACCTGGAAGTGCGCAAACAAAGTACGACCATTGGATCAGCTGACGGAGCCGGTGAATCTTCAGCATATCTATACAAAAAGCAATGTGCTAGAGCAGCAGCAGCTCAGCCTGGAGTCCGTATACACAGCCATCTGTTCACAGGATGTGCCAGTGCCCAATCGTATCGCCGCCAAGTTGGCCGATCACCTGTTGCCCGATGGAAAAATGCTGATGGCAACCTTGAATAGCTACGGTGCACTGCATTTGTTAACCAAGCGGCCGGAACAGCCCACCTGGATGCACGATAAGAACGCTCTTGATGTTGCCGTAATGCTGCGGGACAAACTCCAGCCAGCGTATGAAATTCCAGCAGCCAAAATCAAGACATTTCGTGAGTACCAGATCTACATAGATCGCAGTTGGATAACGATGCTCGCATGGCGTACAGTCGGAAGTGAGAACTTTGTGCTCATCCTGGGCACAGCTGCCGGCAGCATATGGACGCTGACTTTATGCCGCAGTGCATCCACTATATTAGCCCATAGCGAGCTGCAGACACTGCTCGGGCGCATTTGCTTCATGCACACCTACGAGGATCTGCTGCTTGTGAGCAACAACATTGGTCTGGTGCATCTCTACAGTTTCAGCGCTGCAGAGGCAGACGGTCTCTCTCTGATTAAAACTCTTTGGCTGCGTCCAGATCACCTGGGCCTGCAAGACGCTGTTATTACACATTGTCCGACAAGGGATTGCTATTATATAGCCTCATGCAAGGCGGCGCATTTGCTCGTCTGGTGCATGCCTAAACAGTCGAACGACAAGTGGCTGGAGACGCGTCTCTATGTAGGTGGCATGAAAATAACAGGTGAACTAGCTAGACAAAAAACTTAGCTATTAATAATATTAATATTAATACTCATTATTCTCACAATCCAAAGGTCTCTGCCTTGTTGCGAATAACAATTTCGCTGTGGTCACCGCTCGCGGACAACTTTGCCTGATCGAGCTCAGCCACAAGTCCGACCAGCTGAGCCTGAGCATGCGATCGGTGAACGTCGACGAAGCGGAGGCCGAACAGCCAATAGGTCTATGTTCCAGTCCTAACAAAAATCTCATTACCATACTCTCCACACGCAACAAGGAGTATCTATTGAACAAGACGATTCGGCGTAATCTAATGCTCGCGCATGTCTGCAAAATAGGTACAAGCAATGCACTGACACAACTGGCTCAATGCCTCACGCCCAATGTCTCCACGAACCGCTACAAGGATTTGTTGGCGGAAGTACGTCTGAATATTTTTCAAAAGTCCAAGCTAGATGAGTATGTCAGCTATGCGCCAATTGATTCGTTCGCCTTTGACAATGTTGCCACAGACGCACAGCTGCTGCAGCTGCAGCTCAAGTACCACGTGCTGGACGCCATAATGACATCACAGCGTGATCAACGCAATCCATGTCTGCTCGAGCAAACCGAGCAGGAATTGCAGCTGTTGATAAACATGATTGAGCTGACCCATATGCGTCTGCGTCTTCAGTATCTGTGCGAGCTAAAGGAGCTGACAACATTCCAGCGACAGTCTGCGCAATGTCAACTGACGGCCAGTGAGCGCATTAGGCAGCAGCTGAAACAGCAGCTGCTGGGTGAGAACGCAACTCATGTGGCTACCAAGAGCGTTCTACACGCTGCAATGGAGGAGCACTTTGAGCTGCTGCAGGTGAAGCTGAATATGCCACAGATAGAGACAGAGACTCTGGAGAATGCAAATCTTCTATGCGCAATTTCCTATATGCAGGTGAATATTTGGTCTGATTTATCTATGATCTATTCATACTAATCGAATTCATATATCTCCCCTCTAGCTAACCATCACGCTGGAGCGTCACTACTGCACGTTCTGCGGACGCCAGGTCTTGCTGGAAAAGCAACTGCTTCTCGAGCTTTACGCACCCGGCAGCACGCTACTGTGTCCCTATTGCCATGGTAGCTACATCTTGGAGCTATTGGATGCATAAACTTGAACAGTGCCTTCTAAATTTCAAAGCCAAATCAATGCCGCATGCTTTAACTAACGCGACTCTGATAAGGTTTTGAAACTTAAAATGTGCCTGTTAAATTTTTATTCGAACTTAGTTGATAAGTGCATGTTAGCGTCGTTAAGCAACATAACTTAATACAGTGAAACATAGATAATGGGACTGGTCTCCAGCAGCAGCATATCCTGCTCTAGCTGGCGCAAGTCACACTCCAGCTTGCCCTTGCGCTGACGCTTGTTCTCGCTGTCGATCAGCAAGGGCATCGACTGATAAGTCTTGGTCATCTCATTCAGATGGGCACGCAGACCCACAAGTATTTCGTTACGCTCCTCCTGATCCATGATACGCATGCCAGGCATCTCTGGTGGTCCACCATCGGTGCGCACTGGCTGAGTTATGGCGGCCAATGATTCCGATGGCTTGATGCCGCCGCAAAGCTCCATGAGACGTGCCCGTTCCTTGCAGCAGACTTGATGTGCCTCCTTGAGCATCTCCTTGGTCTTCTGTATGTAGACGGGCACCTTGCCAAAGTCCTTGCGGCACACATACTGCGGCACCATGCCCGAATTCAATAAGTTCTGACGTGTTCCATTCGGTGTGTCCACATAGCGTGGCGGCGGCGGACAGCGCACGGTATTGGCCGCACAACTCATGTTACGCTTCACGAAATTGGGCACCATGTCTGGCTTCTTAATCTTCTTGCCCATCGGCGGCAGTGGTGGCATATTGCCACCTTTGGGGCACACATGCAAATTCTCGCGACGCCATTTAACGCCCTGGTTCTTGCGCAAGAAAGCGCACGGTGGATCGAGCGGCACATTGGCACATCCCATGGTGCGATGATGTGCCTTCTTGGCATCGGTGAGCAAGCGAACGCCTCCCTTGAGCATGACAACGGCATGCTTCTTGTACTCCATGTTGAGACGATCACGTCGCTCCTTGGATGATGCAGCAGCCCTTACAGAAGTTTCTAGAACGCAGTTGGAGTCTCTCAATACAAAGCCCATCGCTAGAACCTCCCTCGCTCTCTACTTACCATACACTACTGGTTGCCCTTCGGGTGGCATCTCGGGAGCGCGCTCCATATCAACAATATTCTCATTGTGATGTGTTATGTAGACCAGCGACATGATGATAGTTCTTAAGAAAGTGCCTCTGCGCAAAAAAAAAATATATATATATATATTTAGCTATATATGGGAGCTGTCGAAATCTATACTGTACTGAAAATATTTTTGTTATGCTAGCTTGTAATTAAAAAAATATGTATATGTAACTAAATTCATCGTTGCCTAGTTTCAAAATACTTTCAAAAGCGGTTGCTAGACAAATTTGTTTATTGCTCTAGCAACATTTCAAAAATAAAACTTGCAAAGTTTTTGAGTTTATTTTTGAGGGGGTGTATTGTAGGCCTAAGAAGGGGGTAAATTAATCAAATATAATTTTTTATATAATTCTATAAATGTTGTTTTTATTAAAGCACAATATCAAGCAACAGCTTGTGTCGCACACGAGTTACACTTACATTTACTATAAATTGTATATAAAATTGTTACCATAAAAAATTCGTGGTGTGTGTATAAATAGTATATGTATCTGTGTGTGTGTGAGTGTGTACATTAATATTATAAAATAGCACTTAAAAAAGGGGGTGTTAAAACATGCGTTGATTTGGAAATTGGAAGCACATTGAAATGACAAAAATACCATCTTAAGAGACAGATGCACAGCAGCATTTTAAAAAGCACTCGAGAGCGGTGCTAAGGGCACAATACAACTTAAAATAACTAACTTAATGCGCTATATATAATCAGTATATGTATATGTGTATATGGATATGGATGTATATGTGTGAGTGTATATGAAAGCCACTTAGAATTTGCACTGTTCAGACAGCTTATTACAGGCACTACATCAGAGTTTCGCATGACGCCATTGCACATTATTGAAGAATGAGTGAGTCATGGATTGGATTGGAAGCGTGCGCGCAGCTCATTTGTTGTTGTTGTCACTGCTCTCCTTGTTGCGCTCCTCGCGTATGCGCTTGAACGCCTCCGTCTTGACAAAGTCCACAAAGTTGTAGACAACGCTGCTTTGCACCGGCGCCCGCACTGCAGCCGCATCAGTGGCACCGAGGCGCGCAGGTTGATTGAGAGCAGCTTTGCCTTGGGAATACAGATTGCCAACGCTCATGCTCTGACGATTGAGCATTTGTGGCTTGTTGGTCACATCTAGATCAAAGTATTGTAGCTTGTGCTCCGGATTTTGCTGCTGCTGTTGTTGTTGTTGTTGACTTTGTTTGAATGCCGCTGCTGCTGCGGCTGATGTTGAGGTCATCGCTGCTGCTGCGGAGGCTGTGCGTTGATGCTGCACGGATTGACTACCAGGACTGTTTGGATGCTGGCGATGCTGCTGGCGCGGCAGAGTACGCGTCTCATGGAAATAAGCAATGGCTGCCGGTGAATGAACATCCGTTTCATGCGGCAATACCATTGAGAGCGGAGCGCCCGACGCACGACGCGTTGACGGCGACATGGTAGCCGAAGAGCCCAACTGCAAGAGATCACAAAATACAATTACGAATTTAGCACAGAGATTAATTAGACTAACTATAGTAGCTCATACCTTATACGCATTTGGTTTGCATTTGCGATCCACACTGGGCGGCGCACTGGACTGCAGCTTGGTGGCGCTCAGTTTGCTGCTCAGTTGCTCCAAGGCGCCCACTGGCGGCTTGGCTGGGAATTCCTCGGGCGGCTTATCCTCCACACTGCTCTTGTGCGTTGCCTCCAGCGGCACATTGGATACCTTAGGCTTTAGCTTGCGATTAACAGGCGGGCAATCGGTTTGTTCAATGAAATCATAACGAAACACATTGCCCTCCATGCGAGTGGGTGCAGCATTCGTATAACAATGCTGGCGTGGCAGCGTGCGTGCAGTGGTTGGCGAATTAGCCGCCGTTGTTGTTGCCGTTGTCATTGCTGCTGATGGCAGCACCTGGTTAGAAAGTGCCGCAAGGCCTGTATCGGCCATCAGATTGGGCGTGGAAGCAGCTATGGGATTGCTATTGTGCGGACTGGTTACCGGTCGTTCGCCCAACAATTGACCCACATTGCAATAGGGCAACTGATGGGAGCGTGGAATGTCATAGCTCTCTTCAATCAACGAAGAATTCGCATGTCTGGCATGTGCGGCCACAATTGCGGGCGATGTGTTCTCCGTATCCGACAGCTGCGGCAAATCGCGTTGTAATCTAGAAATCGAAATGGATTAAAAGCTGATTCGAGTTGGGCTAAGAAATCGTTTTACTTTTCGTTATCCTTAAAGTCCAATATAAGATTATTTTTATTCTTCAGCACCTTGGCCAGCCGATCCAGCGTATGCTGCTCACCAGCGCCATCAGCTGCTGTGGCTGGCATTGCAGGCAGCTGCTTGGCATGCCTGGCAGCGACTGTCGGCGCCAAGGTAGCTCCATCTTCTGGCATCTTAGAGAAACGCTGTGAGAAGGTTAACACAAAGGATTCATTCTCGATGGAGCTATCCGAAGGGCGTGTGCTGCGATCTGCAAGAAATTTAATTGGCCAATGAAAGTTAAAACTTTATAATATATATATATATAAATATATTTATTTAGTTTTACTTACCAACATTCTCACGTAATGGCAACGGATGCGCCCATTCATCGTCGTCTGTAAAAACGCTCTCGGAATCTGAGTCGGAGCGTTGACTACGCTGCTTCGCACTAGCATTTGCCTGTTGTTGCTGCAATGGTAAATACATTCACATTAGTAAATATTGAAATATTTTCCAAGTCTCTGGGAGCTCACCAAACTGCAGTTGGTTATTTTGGGTGAATAGGATTGATCGTTGGTTAAGTTGAGGCCAATGTTGTTGTGGCTGCGCGGCGTATCATAGAATTTGGGATCCAAATTGTTAAGCGCAGCCGCTGCATTGGCATGGCTATCCTGTAAAAATTTCGGACTACCCGTAAAGCATTCACTAATCGGTATATACGGGCCAGAGGCGGTGCTCAGTGCCGGCGATGCCTGCACGCTGCTGCCATGCTGCTGGGATATGGTCTCGGGCAATGTTTGTTGATTTAAGACCAGATGCTCGGGCAGCTTACGCACTACGCCATTTGAGTTGATGGCGAGACGTGCTGCAGCCTGTGCCTGCGCCTGCTGCTGTTGCTGCTGCTGCTGCTGCTGTTGTTGTTGTTGTTGCTGCTGCGCCTGAATCAACGCGCTCTGATTCAAATAGAGCGCCGTTGCGGGCGACGGCGGCGGCTGTTGTTGTGCCGCCGAGAGCAACTGTTGCTGATCAAAGTGTGCATCGCAGAGCAACGTTTCGCGATTGTTGTAGTCCGTATTCACATAGACCGAGTCGGAGTTATTGTTCGAGCTCTGCGGCTGCTGATCAATGATCGCCGGGCGACGCAACAGCGAATTGGCCGTGGCGGTGCCAGCCGAGGAGTGCAACGAAGTCGTTGTTGTGTTTTGTGTTGAATTGCTCAAGGCGCCGCTCGAACTGGTATGTTGCTGCGCGCTGTGATTCCCATCTGCAGTGAAAGGAAGAAATGAAGGAATTTGCCAGGTGAAAGTGAACTGTAGACATTTTAGTTGTTAGACATGATTCAACACTCACCAGCTGCTGCAGCGCCCGCTGCTGCTGCTGCTGCTGCCGTCGATATTGCTGTGGCGCCCAATGGTAAATCATTTGATTGCTTCGTATCATGCAGATGGCACACCTGACAGATGCAGTTCACCCAGTCGCGCATGCTCGCCTCGGTCTCGGCAGCCAAGTAATATGTACGCTTCGGCGTCTTAATGTCAAACATATACTGAAACTTTTGCTTGCGATTCTCCAAGCGCAGGCCGCAGTCAACTTGTTCGCATTGATCCAAATCGATAACACCCTTCAGCTTGCGGCACTGTTGATCCGTATAGTATTCGAGGCAAAACTGCTCCGGTATCTCGCCCTGTTTCAGCGTGAACCAGCGACGGCGCCAACGCTGCAAAAACAAAAACAAAACAAATTCAACAACAAGTTTTAACTAACGCACGATAAGCGAGAGAGCAGTAGAGGGGTGCAGTCGGACAGCTGACCAGCTAGACAGACAGTCAGACAGTAAAACAATCAGTCGGACAGCTAAAATGCATATGTTGGATTTAATGACGATAAGCTTGCAGCAACAGCAACAGCAGCAGCGACGGCTCAGCTATCAGCATTGATGAGTAAGCGCCGCTTGCTGTGCTGCCGACGCGCTGCCGACGTCGCTGCTGACGTCGCTGTTGATTTTCCACGAATCGCATTTACATTGACATTTTCTTGAGTAATCAGCAGCTCACACCCACCAGCACTGCCCCACAACTGAAAAGCGTATATTGACACCACCTCAAAGCGATGTGGTTAAGCGAGCTGTTCCCTTTGTAAACAAGGCTTAAACTAAGAGGTGTGTAAGACGGATTCACAAAGCGTTTTTCTTAACAAACAAACAAGACAAAAAATAAATAAAATAAGAATAAAAAAATTAAGTACAAATACAAATAAGACAAATAAAATGCATCTAGCTAAAACTTATAATAAAATCATAAAGGAAGTCTTTTTCAAAAAATAAATAAAAAATAAAAAAATGAATAAAAAAATATTTTTAAAACAGTATTTAAAAAAAAAAACTAAATAAAAAAATATTTTTAAAAATAATAAAATTAAAAATAATTAATAAATAAAAAATAAAACGAAAAATAAAAATAAATTTTAAAAATAAACTAAAAATAAATAAAATCACATTTTAAAAATGAAAAATTAAAAAATAAAATAAATAAATAAAAATTAAATTAAAATTAAAAATTAATAAATAAAAAAATAAATGGTTTCATTACTTATTTTAGCTAGAAGTAAATCTTTTTTATTTTAATAAATTCATTTTTTTAAGTGCCCCAAGTTTAAGATAATGTTGCCTAAGTTAACTGATTCCTTTTAAATAGAGCTTCAAGACCTGTTTTTTAGCATTCAACAAATACTAATAATAAAAATAAAAATAATTGTACATCTATATAAAACGTGTAATCAAATCAAATGTCAGCTCATTCAAAGTCGGAAGTACGATCTGTCACGCTTTTTCCATTTGCTTTGAACGTGCTAAGTTTTGTTATAAGAAAAAAAAAAAAACCAAAAAAAAAACTGGGTATTCTTTGAGAGAGTTGCGCTTCTCTACTAAATTTGTTTTGAATAAAATACACCAAATTATCGTTGAGCATGTCGTACTATATACTATAATGAATACATGTTTTTGCTTTAATAAAAACTATTTTAAGATAAATGTTTTTCGTTCATGCTCAACTCAGCTATCTTTTGATAATGAATTAAATTTCATATATGTACATATGTATGTATGTATGTATATGAATATAAAGCTAATACATAATCTATAAGTATATTTGTACGCTAAGAATCAAATTATTTGGAATTAAGTTAAAATTCATGGAATTGCCTTGATCGACAAAACTGGACCAATGCCAATTAATGGCAAAAAAAAATAACAAGATCAAGGCACGTAAATGCGTATAATCTATACCCTATATATATGTACCTATATATGCATAATCATGTTCGCACTCAAACATGAGTCAAGCAAGAATTAGTATAGTTATATATTATGCTTGCTTGACAGCGGAAATACGGGAAAACAATATGAATCACAAGATGATTATAAAGAGTATATAATAATATAGGCGTATCCATTATATAATAACATACATATTTATTAAAATATAATGAACAAAGAGTATTCGCACTTAAGCTAACTAATTTACTCTTTTTTTTTTGTTTAATGAATTTGGCCAGACAAATTTGCATTGTTGTCTGCACAGTTTCACGCTTAATTCAATTATAAACAATAAACATAAATACAAGCAAAGACATTTACACACATACACGTATAGGGTATGGAGAAATTGGCACCCCGAGGTGTAACGTAATTGACGAAGAAGAAAGGAACAATAACAATAATAATAGGCAACTAATTTTCTTAGCATAGGGCCTGGCTTGAATAGGGCGTTTAGTCCATCTATATAAGGTCTTCGCCTTAATAATAATGCAACCCAAAACAATAACAACAAGTGCGTCATTGTTTTTGTGCGTGCTGTGTGGTTTATCGCTTACACATACACATCTTTATTTACATATACACAGATGTACACACATACATACATACATACATACAACATGCATAATATAACAGTGAATGGCTATGAGTTGCCCTGTCTTCTCATTCATTCGTTTTTGCTGCTATAGGAAAGCATATGAACAGTTATTTGCAAGAATAACAACAATGCGTGTGACAGGTTCCACCCCAACTTAATATTTGCTTGCACTCTCTTGCTCCTCAAATATGACCTGTGAGCCGAAAGCCTACTATGATCGATGGTCGGTTTTGCTCTCTTTTCTTCCACTTTATAACTGTTTATATTTTGCTTACTCTCAATGGCTCTCTCTATGCGTGCATGAATGTACATATGCAGCAATGCACGCAAAGTTCCCTCTTAAGCATACAATACATTTGCTCATACGGTCTTTTAATTTTAAGATGAATATGAGTATTATATATAAGCTGTTAATAGACGAATTTAATTGGAATTTCCACATAGAGAAATTTATCTACAACAATGCAAACATTTTGCAGACCCTATATAACCCTATTCAAATTGGAGTGTAGGGTATTTCAAGCAACAGATGCATATGTATGTATGTACATATGTGGCTCGATAATCGCTTTGTATTTTTCATTTTATACATTTTTTTTTGTGCTTGGGGATACACTTTCTAATTGGAAGTAAAATGTTGATCAAACGTGCAACAGTTTTTGTATTTTGTAATTTAATATATCAACAACACCGCTAGCGGCGCTTAACGGTTAGCGCAGGGTAAACATTTAATTAATCGTAAGCTTTGAGGGCAGCCTCACAAACTATTCCCACGCCTAGAAAGCATAAATACATATGTATATACACACAGCAATCAACACACACACACATACATATGTATGCACGTATACAGGCGCAACTATTGAAAATAGCTCATTCACAATTTACAAATTCACAACAACAATTGGTTTGCGGTTTTTTTTCTATTATTTTTGCTTGTTTTGCTTTTCAATCACTACGCCGAGCATTTCCAAGCTGCAGAAGGAGGAACAAAAACAACAAAAACAATAAAGACAACAACTACTCGATTTCATCTGCTATGCAGCCCATGCCCAGCCCGTCAGCCGCTTATTAATGAATTAAAAATGATTATCAAACAAATGATCACAAACACAAACACACTCACTCTCTCACACACAGTCACAGAGTCACACACTCACGCTCATGCACACACGCACAGATATTGAAAATGTATACAGAGCGTAATTGTAAAAAAAATGCCACTAGTTGGTGCGCTTCTTTGTATGACTCAGTGTAGAAGTAGCGGAAAAAACAGTTTAAATGCCTTTTCCCTGTTGTTTGTTGTCGTTGTTTTTGCATTTCTTTTACCGTATGCTTTGCTTGCAGCTTGCAATTTGCACATTTCACTGAACATTTGTCATTTGCATTGAGGCTACACCAGCAGCAACAAAAATGCTTTGTTACTGCATTTGTTTGGGTCAATAAACTTACTGCACGCCAAATACGTTTTGAGGGCGGCGATTTTATAAGCCATCCTTCATGGAATGTACGATCCATTATTTATTTAAATCTACGTTTATTTAAAACAAAATATATATTTCTTCGATTTTTCAGTGTCCGCACACAACGCAACGCACCAACACACTCGTGCATTTATTTTCATTATTTTAAAAGTAGCTTAACAGCGACCACAACATGTCACAATTGAGTGTTTTAACAGTGCTCACTCTTAACGTGAACGCAACAACACAAATGAGCTAACTGTGCTGTCATTTGGAAGTTAACAGTATAATTTAACACCGCAACAGGGTGATTAATGGAACTTAACAGCGCCTAGAAAATGTTTTTGCTTCGTTGCATATCGAATCTGTTAAGCCACAACATTCAGCATTCTAATTCGATAACATCGATAATCCAATACGATGCACAAGGGAACTTGACTACAAACAACATGCATATTACTCCAAACTCCATTCTTTTTTACCATTTAATAATTGCATATCTATATAAAAAACTACAAGTTTTGTTTTATTTAGAAATAAATTTTATTCCGTCGCGTCAATTGCATGTTGACCACATACAGCTTTCCCATATACATATGCACAAATATACTGAACAGCGAAATACAGTAAAGCATCACGCTGATTTCAGACGGAACGTACTCCTCCACTTCTAGCTTATTTGTCCTTGCTGTCGCCCTTGCCACCACGAATCCTACCAGTACGACGGGCAGCGATGAGACCGACCTTGCGACCAGCGGATGTGCCACGCTTGACTGTGGACGCCTTACCAATATGTTGATGGTTACCACCACCGTGGGGATGCTCCACAGGGTTCATGGCAACACCACGCACCTTAGGCCAGCTGTTACGCTTCACCTTGTACTTGTGGTAGGCACGACCGGCCTTCAGGATGGGCTTGTCAATGCGACCGCCGCCAGCAACAATGCCAACCATGGCGCGATTGGCCGATGGCACGACCTTCTTGGCGCCCGATGGGAGCTTGACACGGGTCTTCTTGGTGTCGGGATTGTGGGCGATAACGGTGGCATAGTTGCCAGAGGTACGCGCCAAACGGCCACGATCACCGGTCTTCTCCTCCAGATTACAGATAATGGTACCTTCGGGCATCTGGCTAAGTGGCATCACATTGCCAATCTGCAGAGTAGCCTTACGGCCGCAGTAGACGAACTGGCCAGTGTGCATGCCCTCGGGAGCGATGAACATCTCCTTGCGGATCTTGTACCGATAGGGATCACGGAAGTGAACGACAGCCAATGGTGCGCCACGGCCGGGATCGTGCACTATATCCTAAAAAACAAACAAATACACCATCAATTAATCATCATATCCATGTGCTGGCGTTGCCAATTCTGACGACTCTGACAACAAAAACTTACCTTAACAACGCCGCGAATGTAGCCAGAGCGCTCGGCAAAGTCCAGAGAACGCAGCTTGGCGGCTCCCTTGCGCTTCTTGACGTGCGCCTTGAAGACGGAACCGGCGCCTTTACGCTGTGCACGAATTACACGACCCATTTCTACAAATTGCAAGAAAAATCATTTAATGTTTCGCCCCATACAATATGATTCGTTTTCAAATCCGTTTGCATTTAACAAGACTGCAATATTTCACAAATATCATATGCATATGCAAGCACAGACCACATTTCAAACATTTTGTTTATTATTTATTTTCGATGTTGCAGTTTTGTTTATTAAATTTGCGATTATCTTTTCAGCAGTCGACACCTACCGATGCTCGGGTAAAAAAGAAAAGAGAGAAGAAGAAGACATAAGCATATTGTCAAACTTTGACACTCAGCGCTGCCAACTTCAAGCTGTTTTCCGTCAGCTGTTCAGTGTTCGAAATGTTGCTGTTATCGCTAATCGATTTTGGAACCCCACATTGTAAAATCGAAAATACTCAATTTGAATTGCAGTTGATTTTTATTTCTTTTTTTTTTATTATTTTCAGATTATATATATAATAATTTTTGTTTTATGATTTAGATTTACATTCATTTCTTCATCATCAATTTACTTGTTTTATTTTAGAAATAAAGTAAGCATTTTATTACTAATTCGGTTTTTTTAAATTGCAGTTTTAGTGCATTTTGTTTAAAGAACATTATTAAATATATGTGAGGGACATGGGGTATACATTTATTTATTTTCCTTTTCATTTAACACAAAAAACAAACAAATTTTTAAATATATTTTTCTTCTGCCTTTTTTGCATTTCATTGTTCAACGTAAAACAAAACGAATAATTTATAAATGTTTTTTTTTTTTATTATTATTATTATTAATTTTCTTTAGCAATAATCGCCTTCTTAATTTGACATTCGTGAGTGTGTGAGTGTGGTTGTGTATTGCAGCAGGGCATTTTATAGTGTGCCGATTTGCTAGAGAATGTGAATGTATATATATTGCAACGTAGCCATATTTAATAATTAAACTTTAAAACACTCTCAAAACAAATGGAGAAAAAAACATACAAAGGAAATGCAAAGCACACAAAAGCCGACTTCATCAATCAATATCTAATTGAGTTCGTTATTTTTCCAATTTTAACTTGCTAGCTTTTTATCTTTTTTTTTTTTTTATATAGAATTTCGTATTTTTTTAGATTCTCTCTTTTTTGTAAGTTCTGTATAAAAGTTCGGTAAAAAATGCAGCTTAACTAGTTTCATCTTCGAATTGCCCTTCTTCAAATCTTATTTTCAGTTGTCTTTCAAATATGACATGGATTTAGACTCATCAATCGATCAATCGATCAATTGTCTCATAATTAGCTTCAACAAGTAAGAAGGCTCTAGTCGAGACGGCTCGACTACGAGATACCCTGAACCCTGCAAAAAAATTAATATTCTTCTTCCTTACGCACATATAAGCGAGCGCTCTGCTAACCGCGCAGTTGCTGCCAACGGTTGGGGGTGGGATGGGCTGTACTTTGAACGCTTATAACTCCATTTCTAGATGGACTATCTTCATGAAACTTTCAGAATATATTAATAGCATTCAAATTTACCCATTTGCCAAATTACAAGTCTCTAGTATTTAAAATACGTTTTTTTCAAATTGGGGGCGAAGGGGGCGTGGCATCTAAAATCTGAAAATTACAAAATCTGCGTATCCATAATATCTATCTAAATATACAAATTTGAAGTCTCTAGCTAAAACGGTGTAGAAGTTATGCTCGAAAAAAACTTAAAAAACGTAAACGAATTTTCGATTTTTTATCGATAATTAAGGAATGGGATGAGTTATCGAAAAAACAAAATAAACTTGTACTGCGTAACTAAGATACGAGTGTTCGTGTAAAATTTCAGCTCTCTAGCTTTTGTAGTTTCCGAAATCTCGACGTTCATACGGACGGACGGACAGACGGACGGACGGACGGACGGACGGACGGACGGACGGACGGACGGACGGACGGACAGACGGACATGGCTATATCAACTTATTTTTTTGTGCTGATCAAGAATATATATACTTTATGGGGTCTGCGACGTCTCCTTCTGCCTGTTACATACATTTTCACAAAAACATTATACCCTGAATTCCCATTTTCAATGGGTTCAGGGTATAAAAATTTACGTTAAGCATATATATATTTAATTTTTTTCTTGTTTGTGTTGCTTGCTTGTTTTAGTATTGTTTTTATTTTAATTTTATTTTATATTTTACACATTTACTCATCAATCATAATTTTTTGTTTATTTTGTTTTTGTTGCTTTTTCAGCTCTCTCTCTATAATATTATTATTTACTTGCTTTTGTTTATCACTTAGTTTTTACAATGGCGCTTATTTGTTTTTGTTTATATTTTTATTTTCATAAAAAATGAGCAGAGACACATTAATTTATAACTTGATATAAATGTAAATCTTTTGTTTTTTTTTTTTTATTTTTTCTTTTTTCCTTTTTGCACGCACATTAAAAAATAAATTCAAATTGTGAAAGAAAACTAGATTTGCAATTCATAAAGTTTTCCTCGGAGTTTTTGCCTTGACTTGAACTTAAGTTTAACTTGCGGGCACAAAATATATATATAATATAATAATAATAATAATAATATAAGTAGAAAAAACAATATATATATATATATATATATATATATATATATATATATGCACACAAATTTAAAATGACATTTGAAATGAAATTGTTTTGTATGTGCATAAATTACTTGGGGGCATTTTTTTCTTTTCTTTTCGTTTTTGCTTTACTTTTCTTACTTTTTTTGTTTTAGTTATGTAAAATACATAAGCATATGTATGTGTGTGTCTATGTGTTCCTAATCAAACGTGTGTGTGTGTGTGGTCGTGTGTAATAAACAACTTTGTGTGTGTGTTTTAAGAAAATTAAAAACCTCGACGAGTGAGCTTGGGTTAAATATTTGTTGTCTATCCTGTCTGTCGCCTTTTACAATGTTGTTTTACACATTTTTCATCTCCTTTTTGCTTATTTTTTAAAATAATTAATATTACATTATTTAACGCTCGCTTAAAATTGTGCACTCCCATTTATGAGAGTTACATTTTTAATTTTTTATAGCACATTTACTAATTGAAACGTTTTTCCTTTCGCTGAACTTTGATTCATAAGCACATTTTGTTGTGTGTATGTGTGTGTGTATGGTGTTTTGTGTATGTGTATATATGTATAGGATCTTGTCTCTCACTTAAAAATTATGCACTTTTTACTTAAACGAGCTAAATCTGTGTGTGTGTGTGTCTGTGTTTTCTTTAGACTGTGTTTTCCTTTCTTTTTTTGAAAGTTGTAAAATAAGTAGAAAATGTTGTTGCCGTTGCTCTTGTTGTTCAGTTGCCAAACAAAACAAAATAATAAAAAAAAAAAAAAAACAAAGATGTGGATCTAGGGTCTGCCCAACGACGGACCTTTACCAATTGGCCATGCCCGGCTTGTTGAGCGTCATGAAATAGATTTGACACGATGAAGCACCTTTGGCACTGCTGAAGAATACTTTGTCATTGCGCTCGCACAGGAATTTCAAGCGTTGCGCCTTCTTATGCATAAACACACCATCCAAATGGCCGCTCTCAACGGAACGTATCTGTAAATGTAAGGTATGTATGAGTGTGAGTATATCATATATTCACTGTAGTTAGCTCATGTGAGACTCACCTCTATTGCTTTATTGCCCCAGCCCATAATTTGTCCAGTACCAATGTAGGCCACCGAGGTAGGCATTTCCCCCCACTGCAATGGAAGAGGAAGACCATTAATATGGATATAAATTGGATATAGAATAATATATGTATATAAAGGGAATACTTTATGTAAGACAAAACATTTTCTTTCAGCTCTTAAAGCAACCTTCAAATGTTTAAAAACATTTTTAGCAAATCATATAAAATTAGAGAGATAAAAAGTTGATGTTTTCCATTGTAGCTTATTTACACTCTACATATATATGATTTATATTAAATATATTTCCAGTCAAAGTTCTCTAACGGAACTATATCGATTTAAGCACACATTTTAAGCAGTTATCAAAAATCGCCTAATAAAATTTGAACTTTCTAGGCATAAACTGAATTCTCATCTTTCTTTTTCTCTTACAGCTAGTTTTCACTGTACATCTTATGTCTTATTCTATCAAATACTTGCCTGCAGCACAATATTCTTGGATACACGACCGGCAGTATTCACATAGACGCCTTCATTGTCATAGCACAAAAGGAGTTGCATACCATTTGAATTTGGAAGCGCCACGATACAATGGGGAATGATTGCACCCTGAGTCTATATATTTTGAAATGTTTATTAACAATTAATATAGAATATAGACAATAGAATCTACAATGCTATACTTACATGCTTAGGAAGATATATATCGTATACTTCAGCTGAATCTAAATCAACCGCATGGAAACCTTCTGCAGAACCATAAATCACTTTCAGTCTCGACTGATCCTCAATTGTGAGATCGACCAAAAGGGGGCGATGTTCCAGTTCACCAAAATTCTATATAAATCAATAATAACTAACTTATAGACATTTGTTATATAAATATATTTATTGTGTATTCTCACCTTAAATGCCATAAATTTGTGATATGGTTTGGGCGCCCATGCATAAATTTCAATTGAGTCTTTTAATGCAATCACTAGGAACTTAATCCTCTCGTATTTGACAATCTTAAAATGTACAGCACCTTGTAGATCACCAACATTAATCCAGCCATTACGACGCTCCACTTGCTGTGGGTTTAAGAGATGAGATTACATGAATGAGATAACAATTTGAGCAAGAGCTGAGATTATAGAACTATGTATAGACTTAGTAGATCGAGCTCTATAAATATATATAAAGTGAAGCTATGACAGATTTCTGGTAAAGTAAACTCATCCTCTTTATACATATAGCATACAAAATCTTCTAATCTGCTGATATATATATATAAGGTATATGAATATACCCATACTTAACAATATATTCTTTATCTATAATCCAATTAATTCAAGCTTCGCTCAACTCACATCGGAGAGTCCATCGGTGCGCAAGATCTTTGACTTCAGCCAGGATAAGTAATAGACGCGCACACGATTCTTTTTGCCCGATATGGTGACCAATATGTTTTGGCCCTCTAGCACCTCCATTTGCTGGAAACGGCGACGCGAGATGAGCTGATATACCTGTACAGACAAATGATTTCACATTAGTAATTATCTCAAGCTATATATATATATGTAATCTATTTCTTTCTTACCTTGCCCTGACCGGAACGATCGAGCAGCATGAGTCCATTTTCCGTGCCAATTAGCAAATTGACACCCCATAGGGCGGCGCAGAGGATCTCCGAGTTGAAACGTTTCTTATACTTACGAATTTCGGGCGTATCATTGGCCGCCTCATGGGATGTGGGCGTGACATTGACATTCACCGTCGACTCACGACGCGTCGGTCCAGAGCCACCGGCACCAAAGCCAAAGGTGAGAAAGCTGCGTTGTTTCTGTTGCAGATAGTATGCATGGGGTGGCAAGTGATTGGAGGCATTCGTTGTGTTTGTTGTTGATGTGGACGATGTTATCGTTGAGTTGGGTGTCAGGTGTAGAATGTTCGCAGAGGAGGAAGAAGCAGATTTATGCAATAAATTAGTAATACTGCTGGAAGAACGCGTTTTACTAATCGAATTCTTTGGCGAATTTTGTCGCGAATTCGATTTGGATGAGGCCAGCGAGATGGTCGATTGTGGTGAGTTATTAGCGCTAATAATTACACCACCGACAATGGTGCCGCCGCCATGGCCATGCCCGCCAACGCCGACGTTGACGTTGGCGGCGGCAACGCTGCTGCCGGAACCGGAGCCGCTGCCGCTGCCGCTGCCACTGCTAGCGATAAACGATTTCGATGGCGTGGAATGCACGGATGAGCTAATGGCCGCTTGATACTTTATTTGATTGATTGATAGTTCGATTGATTGATTGATTGATTGATTTATTCATTTGTTTTCGTTTCGTTCGTTCGGTTTTGATTGTTTAAAAAAAGAAAAGAAAATAGAAAAAGTGCAAGAAAAAAATTTCAATTAGTCTTCGAGTTGTCAACAAATTAAAATTAATTAATTAAACATGCTGAGAGGTTGTGGATTGGGATGCTTCGTGTTTGTTTGTATGTGTGTGTGTGTGTATGCGGGATGGTTAAACATTGAGCAACAATTAAAATTATGAAAAATAACAATAGCCAAAAATATTTATAAATATTTGCATTAATGTAAACAGAGCTGAGAGAGAATTGTTAACAAAATTAAAATGTGTTTAGTCTTTCCCCAGAGGCCAATCGTAAATAAAACTATATAAACAAAAGTTTATATATTGATTTGTAAGTGTGTATGTGTAGTTGTGTGTATACATATGTCTGTGTATGCGTGTAGAAAAACAAAATAAGAATGTAGAGGAGCAGCGCCCTCTGCAATGTGTCTGTAATGTGTACAGAGCGTTAACAGCGAGAAGGCAAAACGAAATGTTAGTTACAGTGACAGTGACATGAGGCTGCCTGCTATGCAACGCAACGAAATGAAATGTAGCATAGTGAGAGAGCGAGAGAATGATAGAGACAGAAATAGAGGTATTGCGATCACAGTGGAACGCAACAAATGGAAATAATCGAAAACATGTATTTGGATATATACAAAGACAGGAGAACTTAAAATAGCATTCGTGGTGCGAAAAATTATATAAATATATATCTATAGAAACAAAGAAGCCCTGCACATTTAAAATATTATGTACAATATCACATGACACATTTGGAAATTATAATTATACAAAACTTTACACAGAAGTTTGGTAGTTGGGATTTTTGTTTTGTTTTGTTTTTGGTAGATTTTTAGACAGTATTTTTTGTTGGCATATTTTGAAAACTATTTCTGTTGTTGTTTGTTGTTTTTCATACTTACTATTGTAAATTTTTGGTTTGTTTGTAATTGATTTGTATTTTGTAATTTGTTAGAATATATCGTAGTGGCCATCAGCTCAAACGTTGCGGAAAGACAAAGCACAATTAAGAAGAAGAAAGTTTTTTGTAACGTTTTTTTTTTCAGGTTAAAATTTAAAAAAAATTGTTTTTTTTTTTTTTTTTTTTTTTTTTTGATTTATTAAAAAGACATGCACTTGAAAAACTTTCGATTGGCATGCATTTGTTTGTTTGTTTAATTTTCAAATATTTCAATTTTCTTTCGGAATTCGATCGATTTATAAATACAATTTGCTTAGTTTTACGCGCTCTTCATAATGAACTTTGCTCCACGTCAAAGAAACATGTTTATATGCTAAGATATTCTTATTGGATTAGTCACATTGTAAGTGTTAGATCATATTGAAATGGGTCAGTATACTTATTTTGTTTAAAGCACAAAACGAATAAAACATATGTAATAAAATAAACTCAAGGATTATTTAAAAAAAAAATTTCTATTCTCAACGGACAAGAAAAAAAGATTAATTTCTGATATTTAAAGAAATTTTCCTGAATTGAAACCAATTGTAATAAAATCTAAACATTAAACCACTGTAACATTGGCATCAGTTAACAGAATGCTCTGTGCATTGTCTGTTACGCTTACTGAATGATAAATGATTACTTCTAAGACGATTTCTGTTACATTAACAGCATGTTAAGTGCTTGATACGAGACTTCTGTTAGATTAACAGAATGTTAAGTGCTTGATAAGCGAAAATGTAATTGAATTCATGATTTCAATCAAGTTGATTGAACGATTATTAAAAACCCATAAAGAAAGTTATGACATAGACGATGCATGACGCGATTTATAGCTTCATTTTATCTTTCAATATTGCGAAAAAAAAAAATAAAATTTAAAACACAAATAACAATTAAAAAAAAAAAATCAAATGAACTAAAAGTTGAACGCACAAAACACACAATGAAAAAAATCGAATCGCTCGATATGTACGCACACATATATGTATATGTATGTATAAAATGCGCTACTCACCTCCTCACTGGATGATTTATCGTGGCGCGGAGGCGTGGCCGGCGACGCCTGGCTAAGCAGATCGGGCAGAACGCTGCTGGTGCGTGTGCCGGGGGTGCCAAGGCCGCTGTTATCCCCGCCAGCTCCACTGCCAGCTACTCCACGGTTCTATTGAAGCGAGACAGAGAAAGAGAGAAGAAAGTGTATATGTCAGAGAGAGGTGGCAGTAAGATATATGTGAAAAGTTTGCAATCAAAAGTTTGTTTTTTTTATGGAGCTCATAAATTTGTTGAAATCGAAATGAAAAAAAAATAATAATAATAATAATAATAATAAATAAATGAATGTTATATAAATGCTTTGAAAGGTAACACAAAATAAAGGGTAAACGGTAATGAATAAACAACAAATTGAAAGAGTCAAAGAGTAAAGAGTAACAAAGAAAGAGAGAGAGAGAGACAGATAGAGAGAGAGAAAGCTAAATGAATGCCAATGAGATACTTAGGTATACTATGGAGACGCCTACAAAGTCTGTTCATTTAACAACATTTTCAACACAATTTAAGAAAAGCTTACGAACTAAAACATTTAGGTTCTAGAACTTGAAATTTGTGTTGCACAAATACATATACATAAGGCACTTATAATTAATTAAGGAAAGCTTTTTCGTTTCTTTTTCTTCTTCTTCTTTGGCAGCAGGCAAAACGTTGCTCAATTTTTGCAAACATCATTTATTCAAAAACTTTTCACTGAAGCCTAACCAAACCAAGAAAACTTTTTGCAAATCAAATTAAAAACATTTCCTGCAAGCTTGGAAAATAAAATTTGGTAGGCAAATAAAATGTATGAAAGCTAAAGCCAAAGCAGCAAATAGTAAAACAGAGAGAGAGAAAAGTTAGAACAATGTTTAAAAAAAAAAAAACCCTATATATATGAAATGTTGTATATATTATATGTACAGTCTATAAGTAATAATTTAATCAATAATTCAGTAATTTATTAATATACAAAATTATCTAAAGCAAAAATAAATAAAGTGAAAAATTTACTTTTTAAAAATTCAATTCAAGTTAAACTTTTTACTTCCGAAGCTCTGTTCCTATCTAAAAAAAAACTCTAAACTTTATTTTAGTTCTTAACCACTTTCTCTAGCCTAACAACGTACGCAGCCCATTCGCATGCTGCTCTTAAAAATGTGCCAATATCTTGTAATATATATATAAATTTGTATATATATATATATATATATATATATATTTAATATATGATAAAAACCATGAGATGAGATTATTTACAGATTCAGATAGGAAAAGCTTAAGACTAAAGCTAGCCAAATATTCTTTTTTAGCATCTCATTAGCATTCGATACTTATAATTTTCTATTTGTTCTTTTTTTTTGATGGGTATAATAAAATTATATACATATACAATAGCTTGTTTACCGTTATAAATACTTAATTCTGTGTCCCAATTAGAAATAGCAAATGCGTTTTTTATTATGCATAGTTATGAAGATTTTATGTTATTCAAGCATTTCAGACTCCTCAAGCCATAGACAAGTTTTTTGTTATATACAAATTGCTGTTAATGTTATATACATATGTGTGTGAGTGTGTGTGTTACCAATTAGACTAGGTCGGTATTTCTGATAAGCAATCAAAAACCGTATGCAAATGCAATAAATATACAACTTAAAAAAAACATGCTTGGCAAGGTCAAAAGCAATTAAGATATACAAAGAACAGAAAACAGCAAACATAAATTTACATAGATAAATCAAAACAAATGAATGTTTAATGTTAACACTGTTTTTTCTTCTGTCTGCTTCTGTTGTTGCTATGCGTCGGCAGCGCTATTTACGAGCTGTTAGTGCAATGTTATTAACAGGGGCTGTGGGGGCCAATGGCCATGGCAATGGTAGTTGAGAGAGAGCGAGCAACAGATAGATGTAGTGGGTGAGATAGAGCGAGATAGAGAGCGAGCGATGCGTGTGTGTGGTATGTTTTTGATGTTGCGGTGAGTATCAAAAGTCTAACCAAATGGTCAATTTTTTTACGCTTTGTACTTTTTTTTTGGTATTGTTTTAAGTAGTTTGGTTTGGTTTACGTTTCTGGCGCCAAGACAAAACACAATAATGAACGATATTTAAATTGTTTTTTTTTCTTTTCGTTTCAGCTGCTTTGTTCTTTTGATTGTTTGTTTTTTGATGCGTGCGAACTGAGAACGTTTACCTGCTGCGGCTGCGGCTGCGGCTGCTGCTGCTGTAGCTGTTGTGGCTGTTGTTGTTGTAGACGACTAAGCACAATGACAGACTCAGTCTTTTCGCGACGCAGAAAATCTAAATTAGCCCAACAGGACTTTGTAGGTGCTGCTTGCTTTGTAGATGATGTCGCTTTGGTCTTATTCGTTGCAGCGGCAGCGCTGCTATCCTTGCTTCCGCTTCCGCTGCCGCTGCCGCTGGCGCTGGCGCTGGCGTTAGCGCTGCTGTTGTAAATGCTGTTCCTTTGGTACATGGCACTAGCGCGCACCGGCTGCGACTGCAGCTGCGCATTAGCGCCGCTCTTGATGCTGGCAGCGCTGCCACTTAACACCGCCGAATGTCGTTTGGCTAACGGGAAAAAGTCTGAGTTCTCGCGTCGAAAGCCGCGCACAAAGCTCGGCAGCTTCGAATCGGATTCCTGACGTTTGTGCTGTGGCTGCGGCTGCGGTTTCGGCTGCTGTTGCTGCTGCGTTAAGTTGCTGCTGCTGCTAAGCTCTTTGGCACTGTTGACGCCAGCTGAGGAGCTGGCGCCCTTTAACGGTTGAAAGCCTTTAGGCACGGGACGCGCTATGGCCTCAGCGACGCTGGCGCGCTGCAGCTTCGCCTCCACCTTAAGCGTGCTCAAATTCGAGCTGCGAGTGAGGCTGGCAGTGGTGCTGCTGCTGCCGCTGCTGCTGCTGGCAGCGCCGCTAGCAGCGTTTGGTTTTTTGGGAAAGAAGCGATCAATGTCCCAGTCGCGCAGAAGCTTTACGTCTTCGGCTCGCCTCGGCGCATGCGAAGTGGAAGCGGATTTTTGTAAGCGATTTACGTTTTGTTCTAATTGCTGTTTACAGTTGTTTAACATGTTGTTGTTGTTGTTGTTGTTGTAAGTACCAGCGCAAGAGAAGAATTGTTGTTAGGATTTTTGTTTTTGGTCACTTGCAATTAACATTTCTACAGGCTAAATTGGTATATTTGTTTTTCTTTTTTTCTATCTACACCCAGGTATGAAAAAAAACCGTATGGAAAGTTTTTCATGAATTCTCTCATTTTGCATTGCATTGCATTCCATATAAATATTATGTACGTATGAATGATATGATTTGGATTGGTTTGCTTATTGGTGCAAAGGTGTGTTTACATATGTTTCATCATCATATCAAGTGCCGCTTGATGTAAAATCACTCGGGAATGATTTTGTATCGGTTACCATTTATATCAAATATTTTTATATATATACAACGTATATGCATATGTGTGAAATATGCCTTAGAGCTGGAAAACTACGTTAGGGGAGCTATCAAGCAGATTGATATATCAAAGATAAAGCGATAAATGATGCATTTATCAGAGATATAAAACAATGCATTTTCGAATTGTTATCTATATGTTGACTGTTATCGAACATATGTATTATGATTTTCGATTAATAACAATTTACTATCGATAAATCATAGATATATCAATATCACATTTTTAAATCATCTTAAAATAGCTACAAATTCTTGACAAATCATGCATAAATCGATAAATAACCGATATATTATTTTTAACTTATACTAATATGAATTATTTTGCATTATTAGACCCGTTTCTTCTCATTCTTTTAACGAACAACTATAAATTGCATTCCTGATCGTTTAGGTTTCCAGCTCTTAAATGTGTGAATTGTGCCCGTTGAAAACATTCTGAGCACCTGTGCATTTCACTTTATACAAAAATCATAAGGAATAGAACTCATAAAGAACATTCAAAATTCGTTTGAAATTAAATTATGAAAGGCTAATAAAATGATATATATAGTTGGCGGAACATAAGAAATTTATACAAAAGAAATTCACGAAAACAATTTCATACCATGTGTGTGTTTTTTTTTACGTAATATACTAATTCAAATAGATAAATATGTATTTAGTATTAGAAATAAGTAAGTTTGTATATATATATATATATAGTTTAAACTAATTCTCAAATTAACTTGTTCTTGGTTGGTTAAAGGAGTTAAATAGGAATTGCTGCTAAAAGTTGTCTAAATAGAACCATAACCAGCCAAAACTTTTTACTATTATTAATATATAGATATTTATTTATTTATTTATTTTTTGTGTTTGTTTGTTTTTTTTTTCTTTAGCCTTAACCCTAATTACATATTATACATCTGCCTAGGCAATATAGACCTGAAACTATTTTCTGCGTATCTCTCAATAGAAATATCTGAAGAAAATGAAAAATTTTTAACTAAAAACTAAACTAAAAGAAATATATATATGTATACTAAAAAGAAACTAGATACTCTATATATAGTTTTTAGATTAAAGAGTAGATAATCAAATTTGGCTTTAGCATGAGTTTCGGACTTACGCGCTTCATGATCAGCGTTCGATCGCCGGCTTGATCGTCGTCATCCGGGGTCGGTGGCAAGGGTCGGTTCGGTGGACCGCCGCTGCCATGGCTCAGCGGTGTGGTCGTTGTTGTTGCTGTTGTCGTATCCTCGGAAACGGGTCCCAGGCCGGGTCTATATGAAAATTCGGGTCTGAGCATAAAAAAAAACCAAAAACGGAACGGAACGAAAAAACGAAACAACGAAAAACACAAAACGCAAAAAACGGGAACGGCAAAGAAACAAAAAATTATCGTGTCATGAAAATCAATGTGAGGAGGTGAGTATGTATTGTGGGTGGTGGGATGACATTAAATAACGGTAATGGGTGAGAGTTAAAAATGTTGTGAATGTTAATGTAAATGTTGCATTTTTTGATAATTTTTACTAAAGATGGGAAAGTTTTGATATTTCTATGGTTCTATTTGAAACTGTATAAAAGAAATTTGTTCTCTTCGAAGGAAATAGTTTTTTTTTATAGTATCCGAAACTGAAGAGCTACAGTAAAACCTGACTCTATGAGCAGAGACAGAGGAAGAGTGAAAATTTAAGATACTCTTAACAAATCTGGTATATACTATAGTATATTTGCAATATATAAGAAGGGTACATTGTTTAGAATAATGTAATTTATGGATTTCATACGCTGTTGCTAAGAATTAAACTTAAAAGCCTAGAGTTTCCAGAAAATATATTAATATTTAATATTTTTTATGGCTCGAATTTTTACTATATTGATTATATTTTTTTAGAATTAACTATTCAAATTCGATTTTACGGTATTAAAAAATCCGAATTTGTATATTTGTTAAGCAAGAATTTCCAGAGAGTCTATATATATCGAGCTAACCTAAAAATTGTCTACCGAAAATTCGTTTGTAGCTTAAATTAATATATATATATATAGTACAAATAGAACCATTATATAAATATAATAAAAACATATTATTGTTGTGCGCAATTTTGCAATTAGCATGCAAATGTGCAATAAAATTATTATTGCTTTTTTCTTCTTCTTCTATTTGTTGCATTGCAAATGTTGCCACGCCTGCCGTTTTGTGTCTTTTCTTTTGTAGGATATTTGAGTGTGCGACTACTTACAGCGGTTTGGGCGGATCGCTGGCCAATAGTGTGCCATCGTTGCGTGCCCGATCGTTGGGCTCATCCGGTTCGCTGTCGGAATCACTGCTATCGAGTGGATCCAAAGGATTCACCGGCTGTCCCAAATGATTGTTCGACTGCGATGGCAATGCGGCTGCCGGCTTCGATGACGATGATGAGGCCGAAACACAGATGGCTCCATTGCCCGCTCCCGATTGTCGATTGTTGCGTGGCGGCGCCTCCGGCTGTGCCAGCTGCTGTCCAACACCGCCTGCTGCTGCTGCTGCTGTCTGTGGCTGCGGCTGTTGAGAGGAGACCACGCCCAATTCATTTAATTGTGCTGCTAACACATCCAAATGATCCTACAGGTATTTGGTTTTTTTTTTCGTATGTTTTTTTTTCATATTTTACATAATGTTTTTCGGGTCAAGATTTGTTTTTTTTTTCGAATTCACACGGAGGAGTTTTGTGTGTTGTGTTGTGTGGTGTAGTGTAGTGTGTATGTTGTGTAGTGTAGTGTAGTGTTGTTTGTGTGTGTGTTTGCACGTGGTACCCACAGTAATTGTTGTTGTTGTTGTTGGAGTTTGTTGTAACGGGAAACAAATGCATTTGTATATATTTTGGGGGGTGGAATGAAAAGTAAGAGAGAATTAGACTGGTTTAAACCTTCCACTTCTTATATAGATAGATAATATAAAAAAAAAAACAACAAACAGCTCCAAACATTAGAGAAAGCTCGGTTAGTTTTCTGCTTCTTCTTTGTATACGCTCGTTCACGATCTGATAAGGGTAGATTGGTGGGAAAATTGGAAACATCTATATATCTATGCTAAGACTCTAAAGCGAGAGAATTTAATTATAGAATTATATTCTATTATTATTCATTTACTATAAATTAGATATTGACTTTATATATTTGGAAAAAAATCTTTTATTTTTAATTTTCACTGATAGAAATACAAAATTCCTTTTTGCAAAAACTTGCTTATGGGTTTACCAAAAATAAAATATATTTAAATAAATCGAAACAAGCTATATAAACCAAAATTTTGTAGCAAGAAATTCAAATTTCGCAATTTCAGTTTCAATCAGATTAGATTTACCCATGATACAACTATTTTTATAAACGTGAACGAGCATTATGCAGTCGATATTATCCGACTGCCATATTCTTACTTGTTTTATCTA
Source organism: Drosophila stalkeri (assembly GCA_035047405.1). NCBI lineage: Eukaryota > Metazoa > Arthropoda > Insecta > Diptera > Drosophilidae > Drosophila > Drosophila stalkeri. The sequence goes on along the minus strand of JAWNPR010000041.1, from coordinate 14,691,009 downwards.
TGAAACTTGCCGGGGTTAGTTAAGTTTTGTTTATTTATCATAAGTTTTGGCATTACAAATGCATCAATCACAGCAACATAAGTTTTTTTATGGAACCTTTTTACGGGGTCTCTAGTTTGGGGTTAGTTGCATTTGGAAAATGTAAAGTATTGTTTGGTATTTTTTTGTAGTTCTTGTTGTTGTAGGTTTACTGTGGATTAGTGGGCACGTGCATGGGCTGATTATTTGTTTCAGTATTTTTGCTTTGTGTGTACCTCCGAAAAAAATTTGTTTTTTTTTTAGAATTTCGACAAAGGTGACTCAAAAAAGAGAGAGAGCATTACGTATATATACATATAAAATACTGATAAAAAAAAAACAAGCATAAAATACACAAATGAAAAACAAACAGAGATAGAGATAGAGATAGAGAGCGAGAGAAAGAGAGAGAGAGAGGAGCGAGCGAGCAGGCTACAAATGATAAATGAGAGGAAAAAACATACCTCAGGTCTCCTTGGTGGTAACTGTTGTATGATTGTCATGTGTAGTATTTTTTTGGTATTTTTTGTATTTTTTTTTTTTAGTGTTTGACAAATTATACGTTGGTTGACATACATATTACACAGAGTTGACGCAACGGGATGATGTTAACGCATACACACACACACACATACACATACACACACACATGAGCGAAATCATAAGTTCGATTTGTATACAGTTTATATAGATAGATATATATGCATATATGGTATATGGTAGAGGCGCACAAAACATGAAAATAAAAGAAATTCAAAAATCATATCGTAAATATACAATCGTACAATTGGATTTTTACAGGTAAAAATTATAAATGAGCTGCGGTTTAACAAGGGAGTTTACGTATCAGCTGTAAGCGCAAATGGGCGGCGGGGGTTTTTGAAGAGTGGGGGGTAGGGACTATTATACGCAGAAGAGTTATCTAACTATGTAAAACTCATAAAATGAAAAAATATAATTGTAAATATTCGCAATTAGCTTAGTCTAACTTTAGCTATGTAGAGTCTAACTATTCAAATAGTTTTGAGTTTTTAATATAAAATATTTTAGTTCTATATAGCCTATATAATGACTAATGCTGCTCTACACACTTGTTTCATACAAACTTTTGGGATTTTTTGTATTCTTATGAATTAACAGGCGAAAAACTCGCTTCGAATTTAAGCTAGAAACAATACTGCTTAACTAAATAGATTTTACTTTTTATGAAAGCTCAACAAGTTTTATGTCTTCAACGAGTTCTTGTAAAAATCATATAAAATGCAAGATTTAACATTTGCATTAACTTTATGCAATTCCTAACATTTTCTGAGCTGCAAATTTATAACAATTTACTTTAGCCTAGTCACATCTTTCATCTTATTTACAAGACATTCTTCTAGCTAAGATTTCCACGAAGCTTCAGCTAGCCAAAGGGACGTATAGACACTCTCTGTTTATTCAGTATACGCACCGATGGCTTGAAATTGTTTTGAGAGCTGCGCTGCAGCTGTTGCGGTGGCGTTTGTGCCGCTGGCTCACCGCACTTGGGCGTCGGTGGCAATGGTCGATTGGCATGCGGTGGATCTGGCACCACAATCAACCGCTGTGGCAATTGTGGACGTGCCGGCGGACCAGGATCTTCAATCTGTTGGCGCTGCAAGAGTTCAGAAGCGTAAGATTAGGATGTGCAGCTATCTTGACAACACTAACCGATGTTGGTTTCTGTTGGCGATTGGCCTGCGGCTGCTGAGCCTGCGCCTGTTGCTGTTGCTGCTGTTGTGCCACCTGCGCCTGTTGGGCTGCATGCGCCGCTGCTGCTGCGGCGGCGGCCGCTTGCTGTTGCTGCTGATGTAGTTGAGCCTGCGCGGCGGCATGGGCAGCGGCCTGGGCCTGGGCGAGCAGCTGATGATGCTGCTGCTGTTGCTGTTGCTGTTCGGCGGCCATGCGACCCTCTTGGATTTGCTGGAAGTTGCGACGCAGGGTATCGCCACCTGGTGCCTGGATAATGGAGCTAGGCTCACCAGCCAGCTGTGGCTCGTCGTCATCGTTGTCCGAGCCCGAGTAGCGATAATCTTCACGCTCTTTCTCCTGCTTGCGCTTCTTGCAGCGATCGATGTGATCCTTGAGCTGTATGCGCACCTGTCGATCCGTTGGCTGATCCTTGATGAAGGCGTGCTTCAGCAGATTCTCAGTATAAGGCCGCTGGTGATAGTCCTTAACTGTAAGAGAAATAAATTGATATGAATACATTTTATAATGAGTATATATATATATATATATATATATATATATCAATCTCTTACCTAGCACCGTGTCAATGAAGCCCTGAAACTTCTTGGACCATTTCTTCGATTTGAGGCGCGGCGGCGAATTACGCGGTATCAAGAATAGCGCACGCATTGGATGCAATTCGCAGAGCGGCGGCTGTGACTCAGCCATTTCCAAAGCTGTGATGCCCAACGACCACAAATCTGAACGATTGTCATACGTCGCCTCTGGATTCTCATCACAGGCAATGACCTCCGGTGCCATCCAATAGGGCGTACCTGTTTGCACAAAACACATATACAAGTTTAGACTCATCACATGAGTGACTCATGCATGCATGCATGCATGCATGGATTTCTGCTTACCAATAAATGTATTGCGTCTGCCTATCGTACGATCCAGCTGCGCAGAGACACCAAAGTCAACCAGTTTGACCTCAGCATTATCGGTGAGCAACACGTTTTGGCCCTTGATGTCGCGATGAATGACTTTGTTCGAATGCAAATAGCTAAGGCCGCGCAAGATTTCACGGCATATGTAAGCGATCCATTCCTCTTTGAGGCTCTGGCCCTTTGTGGACTTGACCAGATCGGTGACGGAGCCAGCGCCGCAATATTCCATGACCAGCCATAGCTGATCATCTTTACCAGGCGGCGATTTCTTAATGAATGCACCATAGTAGGTGGCAATGTTGCGATGATTTGAGTATTTCTTAAGCACATTGATCTCTAGCTTGATCTCTTCCTCCTCATCTTCGGTGACATCCATCACCTTTATGGCAGCCAACTGACCAGTTTTTGTATGACGGCCCTAGAAAGAGAGATAGTAGAGTAGAGTAGAGTTAAGTAAAGTTGAGCTCATATATATATATATATATATGTAATATTTTATATTATTAGCAAATTGTTGATTCTTTTCTTTCTTTATCAGCTTATATATTGTTGGTGTGGGTTTGACTGCGACCTTGACGCTGTCTCACATAGTCACATAGATACACTTGAACTCGACGCGCTGCATACTTGACGAACAACGCGAATTTCGCTGACCATGATGGGCACAGGCGTTGACGACGTCAATAAAATGCGTCACAAAGCAACAAAAAAAAATATATATACAAAAGACTTGTAAGTAAACAAGCTCTAAATGCACTAGCAATGGACAGCTTGATGTCTGCTATTTAAGTGTAATTATTCAATTATCAATTTGAATTATAATCCAAGTAATTATTTTTTTTGCTGTACTTCATTTTGAATTATAATCTAAAGGCCTTACTCAGTTGTAAATCATTTTGTCTTATGCACTAAACAGCGGCATAGTTTAAGCTTCTTTAGTGTAGTTTAAACTTTTAATATAAGCAAAATGTGTAAATTTTTTGGAATTTATTAAGAATTTAATATATATAGTAATTATACGATAGATCTAGCTGTGTTTCAAAAGTATTATGATTTTATTTATTTATTTATTGCCTTCAAATATTTTTCACTTATTATAAACTCGAAAAAAATATATATATTTTTTTATCTTGATTTGTTCTATAATTAATTATTTGTAAAAATTCTACATAAAGTGATCTCTAGTCTCTTATTTTAATATATAAATAAATATAAATATAATATATAAACAGAACAAATACTTGCTTGGAATTAAATATTTAATGAAAAAAGCTTTAATAAATATCACAATTTTAAAAAACAACAATAAAAATATTTTAAATTATGAATTTTAGACAAAAAATTAAACAGGAGCAGCTTAAAAATTAAATGACTTTGAAATGAGTTTAGAAGTTTTGAAGTTATGCTAAAGTTTCCTCGACTATTTTATATTTACAAATAGTTTTATTAGATATTACAGTTCATATAATTTGATTGAACGAAAAATATCTTTAGCATAGTTTAGTAGACATTAAATTAAGCCTAGTTTAGACATTTGCTATATAAATTGCCAGTTTTACTCTAAGCATAGACTCGTTGCACTTGGATGAAAGCTGGTTTAACTTTTTCTAAACTCTTTTAGCTTTGGCTTAAATTGAAATACTATATAACGTGACTTGCAAACAGTTTGTGTGCATTAGTTAAATGCCGTCAGCTGCCGTCAGGCAGTCAATCAAGGCGTAAAAATGTATTTCAATTAGCTGTCGCTTTAATCAGAATCATAAATTGATTTGCCGTTTAAAATTGAGTTGTTCCTTAACCAGTTTACAGAGCGCTTCACTGGTCGAAAACTTTATCCTCGTTGCTTCATATTCTCTCTCTCTCTCTCTCTCTCTCTCTCTCTCTCGCTCTCTCTGTCTCCTTATCTGGTATTTTTCTGCTTACTTTAAAGTCACTTTGCATTTAATAGAGTTTTAATTGAAGCTCCGAGAGCAGCTATGCTCTAACCATCATAAATCAACTGACTAACGAGAGGAGATAATAATTTAGAAGAGAAAGATGAAGATGAAGAGCACAGAGGAAGATAAAGAGGAAACATCAACAGCGGCAGCAGAAGCTGTTGATAGTTTGGTTTTATTGATTAGCCAGCGGGGCGTTTGCTTTGGCAGTTTCTATCAAAATGCTATTAGACTAGAAATTTGTAAAACTTACAAGTTGGAAAAACATTTTCCAGCAATTTTTCTCATATTCTAACGGTGCTCTGCAGCAGCGATACAAATTAATGACATGCACTAATGGAGCTGAAAACTGTCCAAGAGTGAAAATCGATTGGCCATAGATTGGCCAAGCTGCCAAAGCAGGTGCAACCAGTTTCTGCCGCATCCAGTATCCCCCAGTTGCCAATGGCCAATTGCAAAGAATTCAAGTGAATTTTTATAAGCAACGATTGCCGCAATATGAAATACAAGGAAAAAACAATCAATGCACAGTACAATTCGAGTGGTAATGACTGCATGATACTCGTTTCAAATATATTATAATTCTAACAAATTATAGAATTAATATCTTTCGATTTGAAACGGACGTAATTGAATCATATAATAGTTTTATATGCGAGGTGTGTTATAAAAATATCTGAAATATTTTTATATTTCTAGTTACATCTATTAAATGTGTATTGATCTTGTGGAATTATTTTGGGTCTCATTTTCTAGTCAGTTTTATCGATAATATTAATATATTATTATATATCTTTTCGAACCTGAGAGCCATGAAAGTAGAAAGAACTCAAGGTTTTGGAAAAGAAAAACCATATTTGAAATACTGTTTGAGTAAACCTCGCATTATATGTAGCTGAAAGATATTTAACACGTTCTCCCTAAGGGAGTATCTATTTATAAACAAATTGATTCGGTTGGGAATAATAAACAGAGATTTATATATACATATACAGTTCCTAGAATATTTGAAGTCACTCCAAATTTGTCATTTACCTATGCAAATATAATTTAAAATAATTTATTAAACTCCCCATACTTAAATCATAAACAAATAAGCTCGCAACACTTTAAGAACGAGCATGAAAAATAAACATAATAAAAAAATTTATGAATCACTCGCAAAAGTTATCGCAAATAGAGCTAAGAAATTCATGAAGAAACAGCAACTGCAAATAAATAAATAAACGTACAATAAACAAAAACAAATAAATTGACGAGATTCGAAGCTGGTCAGAAGAAAAGAAACTGCTGAATGCGACAAAAATATATAATTGAAGTATATGATGATGATGATGATGAAAAGCAAAACCAAAACTAAAACCAAAACGAAAACGAACACGAAAACGGATTTAAAAATGTTTTTCAAAAGGTAAAGTCAACAATGGATGTGCAGCTGTTCGCAAATGGTTTGCCTACCTAGGCACAAGTATTCAATTTCAGCACAAGTATCTGACAGATACTCAGATACACACGGATACAGCAACAGCAACAGCAACAACAACAGCAGCTTGGATCAAAAATGCAGCGACAAATCGAAATAAAAATCAAATGAAGAATGAACTCAAAGAAAAAGAAGAAAATAAAATAACAACAACAAAAAATACGCACATTGCACATTTCTTGTAAAAAGATACAGATACACAAGCTACAGATACATTTGCATTTATATATGCATATGTATATACATATATGTATATATGTATATGTATATATATATATATATATATATATATATATATATATATATATATATATATATATATACATACATATTTGAAACTGCATAATCAGACAATTACGTGCTGTCATAACGTGATTTCATATGACAAACTTCGCTCATGTAATAAAGTATGTGAATTACTTTATTTACCCAAAGCCCAATGCCGCATGCCGTCTCAATATGTCAACAAAGGGAGAGAGGGGAGAGCGAAAGAGAGAGAGAGGGAGCGAGAGAGAGAAGGAGAGCGAGTCAAGATATATGTTACACTGTATACAGTGCATTTTGGCAAAATTTTCATTTAATAAAACGCAAAAAATTGTGTAAGAAAAATATGAAAAAAAAAAAAAGAAAACTAAAAATATTTGCTGCTAAATCTATGTACCACGCCCCCAATCCACCGAAACTGCCCACACTTTGAACACATGACTAAATAGATTAACTTGAACATATTTGATTTGACCTCGAGGTTGAGGTTTGAGTTTGAATTTGAGTTTAAGTTCTATGCAAATCACCAGAGAATCCAATTGGGAAAATTGAAGATGAAAAATGGAAAATGTTGAGCAATGCGCAATAAAGTAAAGTGATTTTTCTCTGTATGTGTAAATAGAATTTTAGAGCAAATGGAAGTGGAAATGGAAAATCGAAAAAGAGTTCGCAAGAAAAGGCTAAAGATAAAAGATGCTCTTAAAGTGTGGAAGGGAACAAAAATATTTGCCATGAAACGAGAAAGTCAAATAAACAATATAAACAGAGGTAGATCTATATATATATATATATACATATAGACATTTCTTAAGATATTTTATATAGCCTTTTTCAATAATTGTTAACTTCAAATATGAATGTCTAATAAGAAATTTGTTTTCATAAGCTTTAAATAAATTTATGGGAATTATTGTATTAAAAATATAAAACAAATATATTTGATATGAATATGACTTTTTATTTATGATATTTGAGGTTATTATTTAATAGAATTGTTTAAAAATATGAATGTCTGCTAATAAGGCAAAGAAATGTCTTTTAAGAGCTGTGAATATATTTAAGATATTTATGGGAATTGATGTATTTAAATATGAAATAAATATTTTAAATATTATGAATATTTCAAAGACAAGAAAATATGCAAATATGTATCTCTGAATGTATCTGTAGCTGCATTTGTATCTGAATCTCTATCTGTATCTGTATCTGTATCTCTATGTGTATTTGTATCTTCAAGAGTTGTTTTTGTATGTACAACAATGCGTGTTGTATAATAGAAATTGCCACAAAAGCCAGCAGCAGCAGCAGGAGTCGGCACTAGATCAAAGTGGAAGCAGCAGCAGCAGCAGCAGCATCTACAACCACATTGAAGTACTCCATTTCACACCACACACACAAACACACCTTAGCTCCACTTTGCTCATTGAGCTTGCATATTAAACAATGTGAACAGATATATATGTATATATATACTTAACAATATATATACATATAGCGAGCACAGTTAGATCTAGTTGCACCCATTCCTCAGCTAACCACAATACAATTACACAGGGCACACAAAGTGGAGGCAGCGAGCAGCAGCAGCAGCAGCCACAGCCACCTGTATTACGAAGACCTGCAAAACCACGCAGCACGCACCACGCCCCGTGCGATGCGTCAAGTGGTTTTATTTTTTTGCCAGAGTCGATTGGCTGTGGGTTGATGTTGCCTCTGCTACTTGCTTGCCCCACTGGCCCACAGAATCTCAATGTGTGGTATAGTGAGGAGAGGCACTGACAGCAACAGCACCAACAGCAGCAACAGCAGCTGTTGCGTTTGCTAAGCATTGCGCAAGCTTTTAGTGAACAGCCTCCCTTTGCAGCAGCACTCCCCTTGCCCGCTCACTTGACTCAGTTCGTTCGACAATCGTGTGCAAATTTGCTATGTGGCTCCAAATTCCAAATAAATGGGAATTCAAGTCAAAGGCAGGGCATGCATGACTAGAAAATACTCTGCTTAGTAAATCGAAACTGAGGTGAGAGAACTTCACTTAAGATCTATTTATGTAGCTTAGAAAAGAGATATAAAAGTTGAGAAATTTTTCTACACATCGCCCTGTAAACTATATAGATATTTAGATATATAAATATAGTCAAAGAGGGATAAAAAAAAATGATCAAAAGAATCGCATACGACTATTTTAATATGATATATGCATCTGTACATTATAAGTATGTAGAGGAGGTAAGTATAAATTTCAAATGTAAATTGTTTAATTATTGTTTTATATTCACTAATATATTTAAAAACAATCTATACATCGAAAATAAATATAATAACCTATGCAACCTAAATACTAACTTAATTTCAACATATATTGGCATCAGAAAAAAAGACTTGAATATACTTTTGAGATCCATATTCATAATTCATTCGAAATTAGTTTCAATAAGTTACATAAAAGTCAAATGACACTCAATTGCTCAACACTTTAGCAAAATGTAAAATGAATTATGAAAATTAAAAAAAAAAAAAGCAATAAAATAAAAACATGCCCAGTTCTAATGTAAATATAACCCACAGCGCAGGGTATAATAACGCTAGAGTCATAAAAAACGCGTTAAGGTGATTATACACAATTGCCCAACGGGGATGGCGGGAAGAGGGTGGGGGAAAGGCAGAGAGGCCTGACTCTGTGTACGGCGCATCAATTACCAATTGTTGTTGCTGTTGCTGTTAGTTAATTAACCCAGAAATCAAAGTAGTTTTTCAAAACTGCACTTAAATGGCCGCAACAATTGAACTCTGTTGTGCAGTGCATACAGTCCCCACGCCCCCTACGCCTTCCCACCAGCTAATGCGTGCAGCTGGCACATAAAATCGCAATTTAGAAAAAAAAAAAAAAACAATAAAAAGTTTAAACTATGCATAAAATAAGTTGAAAAGCTAATAATATAGAAGCGATGAATCAGCAAGCTCCCTGTAGCTCTCTCTTTTTCTCTCTCTCTCTCTCTCTCTTTTCTTTATCTGTCTCCCCCATTTTGATCCCCCTCTCTCGCTGGCTTTTATTCAATTAAATTGAAATGCACAGCATCAAAAGTGGCTGCAAAGTGTTTTATTTGTTGGAGAACTAAAAAGGCTTATAGAGGCCAATCCCCGCCTCTCTCTACAACCCCAAAAGTCAGCCAACGTTCACCTGGCCTGTTTACCTGTCGTCTGGGCTGCCATTTGACTTGCACCTGGTTAACCTAGTTAGCTGACTTTACTTTTGTTTGATGTTTCGCTTCTTCTTTCCCCTCGAATGCTCTTTAATATTACATTCACAAAATGTTTTCAAAGACCCAACAACAATAACAAAAAAAAAAAAATCTATTTCAATAAAATTATGTAAGCTTATGAAAGGTTCATAATCTCGACGATTACTTTATATATTCAAATATTTATATATGCTTGTATATATATATATATATATATATATATATATATATATATATATATATATATATATATATTGCAGCTTGTTAAATCTGACTCACAGCGCGATTTGCGGTTTTTAGCTTTATTTATTCAGCTATTTAATAGGTTTGGATTACAAAATCAAAAGCAAACTTGATATTTGCCTAAGCGTCTATAATATAGAATATAAACAAATGTCGCTTAGAGAGTTATGAGAACCTTTAGTCATCAGGTTATCTTGCTCTATGAAACTTAGCTATGTTTACCAGAGACTTGGACTTATTTAACTTTAGTGACATTCACTTTTATAATTACTACAAGATAATATATTTAGCTCAAATTAGTAATGGATATATATAGTTGGAAAAAGTAAAGTACAATCTATCTTTATCAGGCTCTATCTAAATATTTATGTATATTTTATACAACATTTCGAAATCTATTATCTAAATATATTTTACAAAGTATAGAACATTGTCCCTAATGCCGACACTCACTAATCTCAACATTCCCAATGGTGTGGGATGTTAGGATTAGTGACTGTCTGGATTAAACATGGTATATATGTATATGTATAGTATTTATAATAGAATATAGAATAGAATACATTTCAGCTATGCTCTCTTATAAATAGGTTATGTTTTAGTTATTTTATTTGATTTCTTTGTTAGTTCTTCTCATTGTATCTATAAAAACATAAACTTTTTAATAATATATTGTATAATTATATTAAAGCATAGCTAGATACTTTATATTATATTATTTTATAAATATATATAGCAATATCAGCTTTTAATTAAGTATCCCAATAACTCATATAATTTTCTGATTATTATAAAATTTATGTAATAATAATTAAATAAATTAAGCATAAATATCATGAGTAATAGCATACATGTTATATTAATAAGCTAATAACAATATCATATAATAAATTAAAAATATATCAAATGTCGAATCGCCATTTATATTTCATTTCCCATATTTAATAATCATTAAAGAATTCCGTGCTATTGTAAATCACAATATATAAAAAAAACCTTTGCTTGTTTTTTTTTTTTGCTAGGATTTTACTTATCAATCACACACTTTTGATTCACCGAATGCTATTTTCAAATGTTGATGCCATCCTTAAATACACACATAATAATCTTACATATACATATACATATACATATATGTATATGTATTTGTGTAAAATTTCGCATGGATCTTTATTGTGTGGCGATAAGCAGGCGTAAATTATGTCAAAAGATAATTTACAGTGTACTTAACGTGTGTTTATATTTGTTATATTCGGTACAGATATATATATATATATTTATATATATATATGTATGTATATATACGTAAATATTTAACGCCTGGAGGTTTGCTCAAGTTCAAACGGTGATGACGTCACAAACACTTCCGCTTGACAGTTAAGCTCACCCTCATGTCCATGATTGATTGATTGAGTAAGAGTGAGAGTGAGAGAGTGAGAGTGTGAGTGAGGGTACGTAATTAATTAAAAGCGTTCTACACTCCGTTTATTGGGAAATTAAATGAATTAATGCAAAGGAAAACTCAAATCAAAATGCAAACTTTGTCAACTGCGGGTCAACATTCTGGGATGGAATTCAATTTCCAGATTGAAGTACAACTTCATCTAGTGGTCTGATGCCTCTGCCTCTGCCGCTGCCTCTGTCTCGGCTTCTTCTCATTGTCGCCCAATTATGTACACTCAAAGAGTTCATTTATAATGCATACATAATAAAGATAGCATTACGAGTGGCATTTAATTGTTGTTGTTGTTGTTGTTGTTGTAGTTGCGGTGGCATTGTAAACCAATATGCTTATAAGGGACCAGCAGTTAGATAAGTCCCCTTAACACACAATCCAAACAAAGGCGACGCATTGTACGTGATGCATGCAAAAAATCAACAACGAAAATTTGAATGCCACAAGAAATAAATAATAATAAAAGAAATAAATAAACTTTCACTCATAAATTGATGGAAACAAAACTTAAATGCCCTAAAGTGAGAAGCGAACATCAAAGCTAATCACGAAATTGCGTCTATGCATGCATCCCTCTCTCTCTGTGCCTATAACTCTCTCCTTCTTCTCTCACTCTATCTCTGACTTGTTTGCATATTTAATCAGCAAATTGCTTAAATATTTACTTTAAGCCGGCAACCTTGAAAGTAAAACAATCGATAAACAAGCGCAAGCTGAGCAATACCTATCGTGCCTAGTTATCGAATTTCGATTGTGGGCGTTGGAAACTTCAATCTGAAGCCGAAAAAGTGGGTCAAACTAAATGAGGGGCGCACAAATTTGCCAAACGATGATTCACTGACCAAAGGTGGGAGGGAGGTGTGAAGAGAGTGAGAAAGACGGCTGGTATGCAAAACGGAAGTCAACTGTAAATTGACTAAACGAAAACTTAAGGTCGTATGTAAATTAAAGAAAACGAATATCTTATTAGATACTTCGCAATTGGAATAAATTAGCAATTAAGTTATTAATAGTAAACTGAAATTGAAATAAAAGAATTTTGCGTTTTATTCATTTTTTTAAACTAAAATTACAACTAAGTATTTCTAATTAGAATCGCCTCACTCCAATTGGATATTTTTTCTAGATGGATTTCCTAAAAATATCAAACAAGATCGCTGTAACTGTAATTTATGATATGCACGATGTGCAGTAAAAGCATTTGGGACTTTTTTTTCCATTCACTTGATGTGCTGCGTTTAATGCCCCCAAATACTTTCGCCCACGCAGCGCGAACCGAGAGAGACCAGCATATAATTAACATTCTACAAACATAGCTGCGAACTTTGACCTAATTACGCGCAATATAAGCGATGCACACAGACAAACACACGCACAAAGCGACAAATGACAACATATCCCAAGCACAGCACAATTCATACGAGCAGTGCACAAACACACACATATACACTCTCTCACACACACATAAGCCAGACAAGATAATAAAGCATGTCAAAGCGAGAATGTTGCGTAGAAAAAGAAAGAAGCATAAACAACAACAACAACAACAACAACGGGCACAATGAGCGTGTGCAAAGCTTTTATTTACGACTTCATTTTTGGGCTGCAATTTGAGCGACGCAGGCGCAGCCGCCGCCGCAAACAGAGACAGAGACCCACGCAGCGGTAGAGGTGGAGAGAGTAGCGCAGCAGAGACAGACGCAGACACAGAGACGAACACACACTCACACACGCATGCAACACACAGTAACGCACGCACGCACGCACGCACACCAACAATCAAATTGCAGGCGCAGCCAATAAAACGCCACTCAAAGAAAACATGCGAAACACATTAAAAGCAATAAACAAATCAAGCAGGAAGCACAAAAAAGAAATACTAAAAAAGAACAAAAAATAAATACTAACAAAATTAAAAAAAAAAATCTTCAGGCTCATAAAATGTTAAATTGAAATGAAGCTAAAGTAAAGTTGCAATTAGGCAGACGAATTATTTAGACTTTAATGTCGATGTCGTAAAAAGTGCTAAACAAAGCGTACACACGGCTAAAAACTAATTATTACGCAAATTTGTTGTTTCTATTTTATTTGTTGTAGACAAGATTAAAAAAAAAAACACATAACAAAGTGTCAATGACACATGAGCATAAAACACTCAAAGGGAGAGCGAGAGAGACATACAAAGAGGAAGCAAAGATAACAGAAGTGTCGTTGGCGTTGACGCTTTAGTTGTAGTTGTAGATGTAGCTATTGCTGTAGCTGTAACTATTGCTCTTGTATTTGTCTTTGTGCCCTGCCCTGCGCTCCTTTCTCTTTCATACATAGCAAAACATTGCAAATAATTTACCGCAACTTTAACGCCTCACCGGCGCCGCTCTCGTGCTCGCACTCTTTCTATCTCTCTCGCACTTTCGGGCGTTTGCCGCTCTCCCACTCTATGAGCTCGCGGCGTTCATTTCGCATTGTATTTTTAGAGGTTCACTAACTTTAGTGTTGTTAAACACACAAATGCGATGCTTGTCAGTGTGTGTATGTGTGTGTGCGTTGTTTTGTGTTTGTTAAGTTTGTTTTGTGGCTGTTCGCTTAATTAAATCTCTAGCCCTGACACTTTTTTCATTGACAAGGCAACCTGCGCCCGAAACTCCGAACAGCCGAAAATAGCAAAAGCCACAACAATAAATGCGAATTAGGTTTACGAGAGCTTGTGTGTTCATGTGTGTGTGTGAGTGTTGTGTATTTACGCTTTCGCAAAAAATAAAAAAAAAAAAAATAAATTTTTGCTAGCGCAAGCAGCAAGCGACGCTACGTTGGGAAAGTCAATTCGGCGCGTTAACCGAAAAGCAGGAAGGGCAAAGAGGGTGGGCAAACGACCTTGGGAAGCGGCGCGTTGATTTTTACAATGTTATTATTGTTGAAGTTTGCCAAGTTATGCAGTTATTGTTATTGTTATTGCTGTGTGGGCTGCTTATTTAATTCGTCTTTTTCTTTTTGGCATAAATTAAGCAGCAAAATTTATTACTTTCAAATGCGCCGTGTGAAAATTTTGCGGTTTACCAAGCAAAACGAAGTTATCGCGAAAAATATATACATACATATATTCATTAATTTCATAACTGTTTTAAAGCAGCAATCAAACACTTAATTAAAACAAATAAACTAAATAATGAACTGCAAATTTCTATAGCATTTTAAATATTTCTCATCGCAGAACAATTTCGTGTACATAGCTCCCTCTCTTTTCTACAACCACTCAGCCGTATATGGCAATCGGTCATACTCTTCTAAACTCGTCTTTAATTTTATTATTCTGAACATCCAATCAGAGCACTTACCCACACCCCACTGTTTGCCTTTACCGTTAATGCTACACGTTCCGCATTAACATTCACAACTACATATACACACATATACACCCACCCATACACATACACACATACCTTCGCACTGTCGCAGTTCAGAACTTTAGAAATCCATCAAAATTAAGAAAGAAGAGAAGAGAATTCTTTGTGACTCACACGACGTTCGACGATAAGCGACAACAATTAAAAAGCGCAGTAGAAATGGAAAAATAAGAAGAAGAAAAAACATGGATATTTATCAATAAGCCGGAAGTGCAAAGCGCAGAACATACGAGAAATTAGTTGATAAATCGCATAAAAAACACTGCTAATAAAAAGACATTAAGAGTGAGAGCGAGTGGGATGAGTGATCAGAGAGATTGGGCGGGGGAGGGTATTCCAGTTCGCTGCATAAATCAAAGTCGTATTAAACGAAGCGAAGCGAATGAATTCGTAGAAATGTCAGTGATAGTGACGTCACAATTTCAACAGAAAACACACCAGAAAACTGAATTAAATTAAAAGCTGTTTTAGACAGAAATTCCCCCCTGATCAAGTTATGAATAATCGTCAATATGACGCGACTAAATTCTGATAAGCTGCGACTAAAATACGATTGCGTTTGCAGCAGCAATGTAAGAGTGAGAGAGAAAGAGAGCTTCAAACCGGTTAACTGTCCATACAACCAAAAATCCAGTAAATGCCTAAGAAATGACACACACATACTGACACTCACACACACGTATGCAAAATGAACGAAGCGTAACCAACAAGTGGACAACAGAGACAGCAACAACATAAGCCGTTACTCTTGTTGTGCGTTGCGTTCTAGCGACATGTCACATGCAGCCAAGAACCAGACGAAAAATCATCTCAACGGCGTATTACTCATGCTAATTTACACACACACACACACACACACACACACACACATACACATATAGGCATACGCTATCGCAGCCAGTGCTGGGCAGTAAGTATAATGAACTACTTAACTCGGAAACAAGTTGTCGCACCGTGGGCAAAGAGATACTTATTCTGCGCACTCTACATACATATATAAGTATGTGTACAGCTGCGGTCATAAAAATAATAGCGATGCTAGGCAAAAAAAAAACTAAATATTTTAAAAACAATTTAAACTAATGCTAAGATTAACATACATATATTATTATTACTTTAGATGTTTATATTGAGTTAATCACTAAGTATTTGTGTCTACGACATTAAATGCTTAGTCGCACTACTATTTTTATGACCGCTGCTGTATATATACATATGTATGTATGTATATATGTATGTCTATTGTAATCGCATTGTTGTTGTTGTTACCACGTGCCACTTGCAGCTTAGCGTGGTAACACCACAAATGAGGTCGCCACTAAGGAGGCGTGTGTAGACGTGGGCTGTTAGCCTCAAGAAAAAAAAAAATCTGCCTATATTTTTTTTTTTGCAAACTGGCCGCATTTCTTAGCCGAAAAAAGTTTTATGGAAGTGAACGGCGAGTGACGCATGCGAAATTGTAATTTTAGACATTTTATTGACACTTTTTATTGAAGTCAATTGTGAAATGGGCAATCGAAAAGATTAGAGCAGCGAGTACATTACGCCATGACACCTTCTCGAATGGGCGATCGAGAGTTATTGACATCAATCAGTGGACTTAAGTAATAGCTGAAATATAACTGCATTACGTGTACCAATGGAATGTATTTTTAATAGAACTATGCAAGAAAATGTAAAGTTTTAGAGTTAATAGCTAGAATATAGCTTTTTTTTTTTGCTATTTCTTGGATAAAGTTTACAAAACTATTGAAAGTATTGGCTGCAATGCAGCCAAACAAATAGCGAAGGGGCGCTGGGCGCTGTAGAGAAGGAAAGTGTAAAGTGTGGAGTGTAGAGTTTTGGAGAGAAGTGTAAAAGAACTTGACGTTGGCCTCCCAAGCGCAGCGCATGCCATACACAGAAAAAAAAGAGAAACAGAACAGACTATAGCGCAACAACAGAAAATGCTAACGGTAATCCCTAGAGTATCTATTTTTGTAGCTGCCGCTGCATTGTGTTTGTATCTTGCAGTTATAATTTTGAAAACTTGTAATTTAAATACAAAGTCGTGGCATTGTTTATCTCGCATTTCTTTCTCTCTCTCTCTCTCGGTTCTTCGTTTCTGATTTTCAGGCAAGCATTTGGTTTAAATCTTTGATGTGATTATTATGATGATGATGATGATGATGATGATGATGATGATTATGGTTGTTGCTGTTGCTCGGGTTGTTGTTGTTTTTGCTGTTTGCCCTGCGGCATAAATTCTAAAAGCGCGCCTGAGTGAGGGAGAGAGATGGAGATAAAAATGTGTTAATGTGTGAGAAGAGCGGCGGAGTGAAGTTTTGGTGGGCCCAGTCGCCTAGCGGTTCGCAACTAATTAAGGCACAGCACACAGAACGAGATACAGATACAGCTGAACAGATACAGATACAGATACATTGTACATATATATATATATGTATATGGAGATACATTTGTTTATATGTATTTATGCAACTCATCTTGACTGCTAACAGCAGCAACAGCCACAACTGCGACGCATTCAAGCATCAAGTCTAATGATTGCTAATTACAAAACAACAACAACAACAACAACAAACTGTACTTAAGAAGATGAAGAAAGAAAGGGGTAGCAACAAAGTGAACTAAACTAAACTTAAATTGTGAGATCATTGCGCCGTAACCAAATCGGCTCGCTTGGACTTCAATAGAAAGCGGCCAACAACATTCAACATTCAAATTGGGCAAACAAATTATTTTCAATATCTCGAGATCTGTGATGAATAGCAAGAGCAACAACAACAAATCACTTAAAAAAAAAGCTGCTTAAAAGCTAGCTGAACCATTTTTCATGGTTATCAACATATTTGTTTGTAAGTAGTTTTAATTGATTTTTGGATTCAAATTGAAATTCACGCGCAGACGTGGAAAATGAATGGAATTGTTTCATGTGTATATAGAAAAGCTTTAGTGGAAAGATAAGACTAAGTAGTGCCATTTCATTGAGCAACGATCTATAAATAAGACTTCAATTAGTTCTATATCATTTATAGATTGTTTTTCACGACGAGAGGGAAATAAAAAACTTTCGATTTCGTTAAGAAATTAATAGAAGTATTCTTCTATAAAGATTTATAACGTTGTTAAATTGAGGATTCTGTTTGAAGCTAGTTGTAGGAATTCTAAGAATGACTTTTGCAAAATAATTATCTTCTTATCTATTTGTAAATATATTTCTAATATATTCTTATTTAAATATGCTTCTCTCGTATAAAACAGTCAAAGAATTACGCTAGAAATAACATTTTAAGTGTTATAAAAATATATTTGTTTATATATTGTTAACTTAAGTGAAAAATTGCTGAAAGAGTGTTTTCTCTGTATTGCCTAGTACAGACCTTAGTTTAAATAGAAGTGTCAAGGTACTTCAGTTTGTTTTCATAAAACGCGCTTAAAATAACATTTTATTTTGACTGAGATAAACAATCGAGTTCAAGAGTTTGACCTTTGAACCGAAAGGCATATCGATTTGGACACTTACCTTATAGACCTGGCCGTAGGTGCCATTGCCAACGACCTCGATGAGCTCAAAGATGCCAGCCGGATCCTGCAACAAAGAAGAGACAAAAAAGGCGTTAGCAGGAATAACAAGAAAAAGCAGAAAAGGCAGAAAAGAGAAAATGATGTCAAAGAACCAAATGCAATAAAAACAAACAACAATTGAAACAATAACGAGAAAAAGGGGAAACGCCCAAAAAGGAATATATTTATACATATACATATAAATCCTGATGCAAAAAAACAAATAAAGGCTGCCAGCCAAGCGTGGAGATGAGCTAAGAACAGGGCGGGGCACTTAACAAATAACAACAACAAGAAGAAGAAGCGGAGGTTTTTTTTTCTTACGTTTTGGCTTTTGTTTTTGTTTGTTTGTGTAAACAAATTATTAAGGCATAATAATACAAATAAGGAATGCGGCGCAGCGTTAAAAATAAAGCGGCATTTAATACTAATACAAATATCGTACCCCGCACCCTCCTCCTCAACCAGTTATGCCCCAGCCAGCTGAACTCTGACTATGCCCCTGGCTCATGTGCATGTCAAGCCATACAACAACAAATCGCATGCGAGTTCATTGACACGCAGCAGCAGTAACGGCGGCAACGGCAACGGCAACGGCAGCGGCAACTCACGAGCCAGACACGAGTCGGCGACTAAGCGACTAAGCAGCGTGTCACGACCTGCTTGCCAACAGGGGCGTGGGCTAGAGGAAGGGTGCGTGAGAGCCTGAAGAGACTGACTGACTAACTGACGGGTAAGGTAAACGCCAATTAAAATAACAACAATTTCAACAGGTAACTTGTTTTCTCTCTGACAAGAGGCAAATCGTCGGTTCAAATGCTCTAAATTCGTTTTATGACAGCTCGAGAGCGGGACGAACAGAGGGTCAAACGACATTAAAGTGGAGCAGAGTAGAGGCAGAAAATTTCGTTTATCGAGACATGCAAAACATGAATTTTGACATGACATGAATATAATTGCACTGAAGATTTACATAATAATTTAGTTCAGCTGAAATGTTCGACATTCTTATTAGAATGTTCAGCATAGATTTCTAATTGGCGTGACTGTCACGGATTATTGATTAGCTATTGTTTATGTAATATATGCAAGTGTATATATTTTGATTATGTGAATAATAGCATTTGAGCTTGATTTCGAAAGAATTTTATTGCTATTTGAGAAAGTTCTAAAGAGCCTATCGGGATTCCTAAATTAATAATAATTGTATACAATATTTATAGAATTATTATATTATTGAATCTATTAAAATTTAATTTACATTTGTGCTCTTTTATTCATCAACTTTTCCCAACAATTTTCCCTCTATCAAATGAAATTCCTTAGTTACTTAACCTTTCGATTATTATATAAAAAGTTCGTTCGATAGCATTAACTACGTCACTTTATCATCGCTTATTTGATTAGTTGCTTTGATAGTAAATGCATTTTGTTTAAGCCTTTTCGCTCTGCATGAATTCCAACCCATTGTTACGGAATGCTCTTTAGTGACGCTCTTTAAAAGCTTCAGCTGCACATTTCAATAAACAGCCCCACAACTCAGCTCACCTCACCTCACCTCATCTCACCACTCCTCACCACACCTCACCTCATCATAGCTTACCTACTGCACGGCCCCTTGAGACAAAAGCTTGTGTGCTGAGCGGCTCTTTGGGCTAACGGTAGCAGCAATTTGCAGGCAACTGCTCAACGACAGGAATTATAAAAGGCAAAAGACAAAGCGTAAGTCGAAGCCAAAATACAACAAAAAAAAAAGTGAAAAACACAAAGAGAAAGAGCAGAAAATGCAGAGAAGGAACTATTGAAAGCTGCCTTAAGTAGATTTATGGCTGCCTTCAACACGCCTCCTCCTCCTCCTTCTCCTTCTCCTGCTTTTTCACGTATAGCTATCATTGTTCTTCATATTCCTGTTGTTGTTGGTTTTTAGTGTGTCAAACACATGCGAGCGAGAGAAAGAGAGGGCGATCAGGCGTCAGACTGGAAGCCAGTCGGCAATTACTGCTATTTATGGCTGATTACTTCACGTTGTAAAATCAATTAAAAATGCACAAAAAAAAAAAAAAAAAAAAACACGAGCCAAGTGTTGCTGCTCCCTCTAAAGTACCCACTCCCCACGCTCCCTCTCTCACTATCCCCCTCTTCATATCTTGCTTTGCAAACCGCTTTATGACTCATTAGCGTTGACATGCTAAGGCTAAACCTAACGAACGAAATGCAGCAGTTGTTGCTGCTGTGATAGTGAGTGAGCGATAGAGAGAGAGAGGTTGGTGTGTAGTTGAATTTTGTGTATGAATACTTCTGACAACAGATTGCGCTGCAGTTACAGTTATCAGTTTCGCTTGCCTGCTGACCAATGTGCGCTGCTCTGCTCCCACTCTAGTCGCATCTCTATTGCATGCTTATTCGTACGAGTTTTTTTTTTTTTTGAGTTTTTTTTATTGTGCAATGGGTATTTGCATTTTGTTATGAAATATGTGAGGCAGCAGGAGCTTATCAGGAATATACTATGTGCGCATATGTCTGTATATATAATATATTTCTGTATGTATTTAAAATCTAATTTGAATTGTGTCTTTGAAGCATACAAAATATTTTCAATATGTATATTTTGCTTTCATTTATTCTAGTATCTGTTAGGGTATATCATCTTCGTTATTCCTTTCAACGTTCTTTTGCCTGCTTGCCTTTGTCTCTGTCTCTGGTTCGTGTTGTATTTGTTAAAAACGGGCACGAGTGCAACTAAAACTAAAACTAAAACTAAACAACTGGCGCTGGCGACTCGTCTAAAACTTGCTGAAGCTGCTGTCGTTGTTGTCGTTGTTGTTGTTGTTGGAGTTGCTGCTGTAAAACTGGATTTCTTTTTGGCCGTATACGAGGCTTGGCCCAGTTAGAGTTGCAATGATATATACAAAGATATATGTATATATATTTTCATATGACTGTCTGTGTGTAACAAGGAGACTCGCCAACAGGACTGACTGCATATCGAACGCCCATGCCTAAGCAACTTTTTGCATATGCATGAGAGACAGAGACAGACAGAGGGAGAGAGATGGGAAGCAGTGCGGAAGGGGCAAGGCAGTTGCAGAAGATAAAACACATATGTAAATGGATATGCATGAGCAATGTATGCGTGTGTGTGTGTGTGTGTGTGTGTGTGTGTGTGTGTGTGTGGGCTGTGACCAATTCGATTTGGAATGCAAAACATATTACCAAACGCTTGAAGCTAAAAAATAAATAAATATAAAAAAATGTGTCTAAGAGCAACAGCAAATTAAGCTGACGGAATGGGAAAAGAAACCAGTTAACACGCTCCGTGTTAGACGGAAACTAATGGACAGCTAAAGACGGTGTAAAAAAAAAAAAAATCACGTTTACAAAAGAATTATGAGTCTAACATTTAGCTAGAAAAATGTAGTTTTTTATATTAAATAAAAATATTAGTTTTGTTTTGTTGTAACTTTTTACAACTTCCTACTTCAAGGTTATGTGTTTACTTGGGACACAACTAGTTTATAAATAAAGTGTTTACATACTTTTCAGATTTATATGTATAAAATGTACACGCACTCACACAAGCACGTACGCACATTTGCATTTGTGCTGAAATATTGAATGCTTCGGTTTTGCCCAGTGTATTTACCCAAAGCCATGTTGATTTAACCCACAAACGTACCAAACCCAAACACATGTGTGATTTGTTGTTGTTGTTGTTGTTGTTGTTGTATGCAACAACAATCATAAGCAACTGCACAAATTGCAGCAGTCCAAAAACAACAAACACCAAATGTGGGCGAACACGTTTTTATCGCAACAAAGCCAAATGCAATAAACGTTGATTAAAATAAATACACACACACGCACACGCACACATACGCACAAAAGAAAACAAAGCCAAAGACATCGTGTACGTGTGCCCGTGTATGTGTTTGTAAGAAGCGCCCGACACATGGCCATGCCCAAATGAAGGCAATCAGCAAAAGCGCGCGACGTCAGCAACGCGACTGCAGCGCTTATCAATTGTAAAACGAAAATAAAAAAGCAAGCAGAGAAAAAAAAAACTTTAAACTACATTTGTACAAGAGATAGAAAGGGAAAGAATGCGCACATGAGCACACACACACACACACACACACATATGTGAATATACAACATAAGTGATGTACGCTTACAGTGGTCACTCGCTAATTTAGAATGAAAAGCTGTGATTGGAAAACTTTTGCAAAAGTTCATCAACTCTATTCATTCAATAATGAATAAATATTTAATATTAAAGTTGTATAATTTGTATTTTTCCCATTAAGTAATGTTTATCGAGCGACTACTGTACATAAACATATCCACACAAATAATTAATGAAATGACGCTGATAAATGCATTTCGGTTGTTGTTGTTTAAGTATCTTATCAGTTTTACAGTCGCACAGCGATTGGTGAGGCATTAGAAGAGGAAGAAGTAGTAGCAGCAGCGGCACTGACAGTGGCAGTGGCATGAGCGACTGTGGAAACAACAGCCAAATGCCATTCGCCCCGGCGCAGCTTTAAGGACTGTGACCTTTTGTCAAGCAGCGCCTGGCTGCTGCGACAACAACAACAACAACAGCAACAAGAAGAAGAGTAATATAGACAACAAGCTGTATACTATTTCGGGGCACGTATTTCATTGTTTAATGACCTTTAAAAAGCCAACGCAGACGTCGGCGCCCACGCGCCTGCTGCGAGAAGGCCAACAGCAGCACCAGCAGCAGCAACAGTAACAGCAACAACAACTACTACTGATGGGGCCATCACACGCCTGCCATTTTTTTTTTTTTTTTTTTTTGCCTCTTCAGTGCTTCATCATCATCTTCATGTCGTCTGTGCACACATACACACGCACGCACACATATGCTGCTGCTTCTTTTAATAAAGTAAACTAAACAATTTTCATTCTTGTCTCGTTTTTGTCTCGTCTTCTTCGACTATGAAGAGCAGCAGCATGCACATATGCACATACCAATACACGAACACACGCAGTCATGAGAGAGAGAGAGAGAGAGGAAGACAGAGTCGTCGTCGTCGCAATCCACCTTATCCTCCATGCCAGGAACCCCACCACACTGCCCATCCACCCGCTGCAAGACAGAGTCAACAAACGGACACTCACATACACACACACATAGAGATTCTGAAGCAGAGACAAGCAGCGCCGTTTCTCAACACTCGCAAACTTTACTTTCTGTGGGTGACGCTTGAGCCTGCTGGCTGCGGCGCCGACGTCAACGTCAACGGCGACGCATTGTATGCCGCCCAACGTGGGGCGGTAGTGGTGAGTTTAAAAATCTGTATGGTGAATGTTTGCTGAAAGAGAAAGGCAATGGCAACGGCAACGGCAACGGCCAAAGGCAAATGGCACAAGCAACGCGTGCGGCTTGTGCGTGCGTGTGGGGCATGTTCATTGAGAAATGAAAAATATAAAAGACAAGCGAACAACAACAGCAAACCATAAACACGACTTGGCAAAGACGCTGACACCGGCCGGTCACTGCTGCCGGTGGTGAGTTTGAGGCGAAATGGGGTTGCCTACACTCACTAACACTCGCACACACACAAAGAGAGCAAGCAATTGTCAATCTGCAGTTATCGCAATGTTATTATGTATTTATTATTTGCATTAAAAGTTGTGTGTGGAGTGGAGTGTGTAGCGTTGAGTGTAGAGTGTAGAGTGGGCGTTGCCATAGCCTACAAGTTTGCAACAACAATTATAATAAGACTAGGCAACTGCAGTTGGGAGAGTGCAAAATTCTAATTGGAACTTTTTTTTTGTTTGTAATGAAACTAATTGAGAGCCAGTTTGATTGAAAGTGAATTTGTGGGGAGCGGTAATTGGCGTAAGACAGAGAAGGGGTGTGGCAGTAAATTAAGTGCTGATGATAAGCCGCAAATGCGGAAATTGAATCGAACAAAAATAAACTAATTCATGCACACATGGCCACACCTTGCACCAACTTAGAGTATTTTTTTTTTGTTTATGGTTTATTTTATTTTATTTTATTTTTTTTTTGTTGGGGAGATTTTGTTGGAGGTGCTGCGACTGACAACTTACCTTTAGTGCCGTCAAATCGATATCATCCAATGAACAATTCACCGATTGTGCCAGTTGTTGTTGCTGGTGCGCCATTTTGATTTGCTATTTTTTTGTTATTCTGCGGCGGCGGCGGCGGCTGCTGCTGCTGTTGCGGCTGCTACTTCACTCACACACACAAACACAAAGCACACACACACGCGCGCACACACTGCTATGCAGGCTATGCACACCAACACACACTCGCACACATATACGCACACAGAAGCACTTTTTTATTTGTTTTTCTCTCTTTTTTTGTAAATATTTTTTATGCTGCTGCTGCTGATGCTATTATTGTTGTTTATTATTAAAAACAATTTCAATTATATGCGCATTGCTGAAAAATTTAATTGACAAAAAGCAGACTATTAACAATTAACAATTTATACATATAAAAAAATAAAAACTATTTGGCTAACAATTTGTATTTGTTGCTGGCCATACAACTTTTCTCTTTTGTATGTATGTATGTGTATGAGTGTGTGAACGATACACGTATGTGTTTGTATGTATGTAACGTTTAACGGGCGCGGCACGCACTTTTGCACAGATTTCAATTTGTTACTTTTCGAATGCAATTAATATTTGTACGAAGCGAGAAATTTAATATTCTTATTCTTTAGCGATTATTCACACACACGCACACAAACGCATGCACGCACACTTTGCGCTCTTCGTTATACACACACATACATGTATACGCTTCAAATATACCGACGAGGTATATGTGTGTATACATATGTTTGTGTAGGTAGACAGGAAAAAAATCTGCCACTCGCTTTTTTTCTCGCTCTCTTTGGCTTTTCGTTTGGGACACAGAAATTTGCGGTATTCATTTACATACTTATCGCGCATAGCAGTAAATGCTTATTGTTTTTCTTTTTTGCATAACAAGCACAATTTACAACAGACTTGCCTAATTCTCAGCAAGTTCCGGTTTGTACAAGTCGATGGAAATATTAAATAAATTTATTCGCGAGCGATACGGACAAACACGTCCGAACTCCGACGCAACAACAACAGAAATGTTACTACCCAGCTGTTAGGCGTCTGTTAGCCAGACATAACGAATCGCGCCCATGACAATATATCGATAGTTTTTCTACTGTAAAAGTAACATACGATAGTATTTTTCATTAACATATTCGTTACTTTTGCAAACAGTATTAAATGGTGTATTTATATATTTTATATTCCTGTTGTCAAGCTATATGCATTAAATAAATATTCTGGGAATACTTGAACTATTATCGCACTATATTCTTTATTAAAGTTGATAAGTGTGGCCAAGTTTTCAAAACACCGAAAAATTATTATGTTAACTATCTGTTATTCGAAAGTATCACAAAAATACAATAAAATACCAAAAAATACGTATCTTAAAGTTGGCTGTGAGCAACTTTGCATTTTAATCTCATTTTTGCGTTTACGTTACAAATTTTATATATAGAAACGAATTTGATTTTAATTTAAAATATAAATTAAAACTGTGTTATTATTTTTTAATTTTTATCAAAACTCATGTTTTCAGTAACAACTGAAATAAATATAATTTGTATATTCAAATTAGTTTAAAAAATAAATTAAATAAACAAAAATTTTGTATTTCTGATTTTCTAATTCCATATATTTAGTTTTAGTAAATATTGTAAGTATAATTGATATGAAACCATAGACTTATCATAATAATATTTAAATTATAACCAATTTGACTGTTTCAAGAATTGTTTAAACATCTGACTGTTGCGATCGATTAGTGGCAAGATATCGACAACCACATAATCGAGTACTTTTGGTTGCTACCAATAGTCGATGGCTCGATGCTTAGTGGTTTCGATGCCCAACTTGAACATCGGGCCCAACATTGTAAAGCGAGATCGAGGGTTGACAAGACGTGCGTGAAACGAGCGCGGAACGCTACCGAAAATTCAACCGTAACAGCAACGTATTAAAAGTGCCAACAACAATATAAATATATATGTACATAAAATAGCAACAAATAAAACGTAAAACGCAATGTCCAAAATAACCGTTGAATTCTAAGCAAACGCAATTTTTAAAGCCGTCTAACTGTTTAGCTCTGCTTTGTCAGTTGTTGCTGCTGCTGCTGTTGCTGTTGTTTTTGTGCTAATTAGAAAGAGCTGCGGCGTTGACTGCTGCGCCGGCGTTCTAATTGTTGGCCCAAAAACAAAAAAATATATAGCAAAAAAAGCCGCGAAGCTGGTTTTTGCGCATCGTTGTGTGTGTGTGTGTGTGTGTGGTAAGCTTATGCGTATAAGTGTGTGTGAGAGAGTGTGTTTGTCTGTGTGCATTGGAATTTGTTAAATCACATTAAGGTCAAAAACAAAAGCAACAAGTGACAAACCACAAAAATTCTAAGCATAAATTAATGTTCTAAAAAGAAAAAAGAAAAACAACAAAAACAGTTGTAGACAGAAAAAACGCTACTTGTGGCATTTTTACACGTTAATAAATTTCTTCAAACTGAGATTCTCATTTTTTTTTCGACTTTTTCTACAACATAACTGAAAAAAAAAAAAACGCAGCAGCCAAAGAACGCCGCGCATAGCAAAACAACAACAACAGCAACATCAGCTAAAGCAACAACAACTTTCCGGTTTTCTTAGCTCTCACAGCGTCTCGTTCTCGTGCTTCTTCTTATTATTTTGTTACGTGTGTTTATTGATCTTCGTGGCTTACGCGTTTGCGAAGACAGCGAGAATGAGCGAGCAAGCGAGCTAGAGAAAGAGGGAAAGAGATAGTGAAAATTTCAATACAAATAAATCATAATTTAATTCAAAACACAGCACCACACTACAACAATAACAACAACAGTAACGAGTCAACGCAGGACGCAGAAGAAAGCAAAAAGGAGAAACGAAAATTCGAAAAAAAAAATAATCACGCCGTCTGTTAGTGTGTGTGAGAGAGAGCGAGGCATAAAGAGAGCGTAAACAAAACAAAAAAAATAATAATTCAACATAATTGGTGTACAGGATAGCAACATAAATCAAAAGAGAGCGAGCGAGATAGCGGCAGCCGGAAAAAAATAAGGAAAATATATAAAATATTTTCTATATAAAGGATTTAACAATAAATCATTCACGCTGGATTTAGGATACTACGAAGCTGTTAAAGGTAATTGAAATATTCAAAATAAAATAAAAATGAAATCAAACAACATTTAACATTGATTTTATATAACTGCTAAGCCAGTAAATACCAATCAGAATGAGTTATATTCAATCAACGCGGCCATAATACAAGACATAATAACATTTTTATGCAGTCAACGCACCTGAGCCGCGCTTTATGGCATTCAATAAACCACAAAAATAAAATAAAAAAAAATGAAAAAGTTAAAGAAAACGATAAAGAGCAACATAACATAACATACGAAACTTGTTGCATAACCCGCAACCAATTCGAATCCAGTTGGAAGCTGTCAAACTGTACAGTTTGATTGGAAGGGCGCACATTGCGTGCGTCGCTGTCATAAAATTGCGAACACTGTCACACTTTTCTTATTAGCATACGAAACAGGCATCAGCAAGAGAGAAAGAGAGGGTGTGTGAGAGAGAGAGAGAGTGATGGAGCAACTGCGCAGCCAGATTACAGGTGCTCAGCAGCTAGCGAGCTGGTCATTTAGCCTGCCTCGACTGGGTAAGCTGTAAACTGTAAACTAGGCTAAATAGGGTCTCTAGCCAAAGCACGTTTTGGTCTTTGCTTTGTGGCCAGCTTGCTTTGGGGCTTGGTTTATTTTTAAACCGCATTCCGCGTGGCATTTTCGCCTGGCCCAGCCAGTTGGCCACTTGCACGACAGTGCTGCCAATTTAATAGCTCGAAAACTAGCTTCTTTTCTATGGCCAAAAAGCGGGTTGTCTTTAATTGTAGCTACATTTTATTTGAAATAAAACAATATATTTATATACAATTTTTATTTTTTGTTATAATTTTTTTTTTATATTTTTTTTTCGGTTCCCTAAAAGCTTTTTAATTTTCTAGATTTTTTTTTCATATATTTTCTGCCAAAACTTTAGCTTTTTTCATTATTTTCCAAGTCTGGTAACACTTGCACACTTCTAGTCAAACACACACTCACACATACGCATGTAAAAGTACATGCATGCTAATGCACTACCGTTAATATTAAAAGCGGTTTGAGAGGCATTGCGGTGGACGCTAACTGTGATTTCCATAGCGAGCAAGACAATTGCGCTAAATTAAATTACGCTTAACGGGGGCAGCCAAAGGCCAACGACGCACAGACAGATAAAGCAAGGGGGGGGGGGGAGGCGGGAGACGCGGAGAGAGAGAGAGAGAGAGAGAGAGAGAGAAGCAGATACAGTGAGAGCTGCTCATATGCACTCATGCAGCGCTTCTCAAACTGCATATGAAATGATCATATGTATGTAAAAAAAAAATCCAATTGGCAAAGCCAAGTTGGTCCATTTGATGCTTTTGCTGTGCTTTTGTTTTCATTCTTTTTCTGCTGCTGCTGCGGCTGCTGCAGCTGGCCACATGTTGTCTTTGTTATTGCTATCGCTGCACTCTATGCACTCACTGTCATTGCTGCTGCTGCTGCTGCTGCTGTTTGTTGTTGGCGTGGCATTCTTTAGCGTTTTGCGCAATTTGTGCGCTGTACTTTGTTGTTGTTGTTGTTTTATTTATACTTCACATTTACAATTGAAAGTTGGCCACACGTAATCCCAAACAGAATTCCAATTCCAGTTCCACTTCCATCTCCCATTCCAGTTCAGTTCCAGTCGTCAATCAATCACATGCTCGTGTATTTAGCCTTTCAATCAATCAAAGCAACAAATCTGTTTTTTTTTTCTCTTATGAAAGGAAAGAAAAAATGAGTTACAAAATGTTTGTTAGCCTCCAATTGCTGATAAGAATTATGAGTCGAGTTGAGTTTTTCAATTTTCCAATGATAATTGCTCAAGTGGAGACAACAGTTCAAGTTAGATACGCCTAATTAATTGAAAGATTGACTGCTGCAGGGCATAAGACCTCTTGAATTAGTCTCAACTGTTGAGATGCGCCGCCAATTGAAATTGAATTTGCGACGATGTTGGGAAATATGAAAGGAAATTCCGTTATAAGAGAGTTTTCACATATACAATTTCAAATTGGATTCTTTCTAGGATATTATTTTAATTGAATTTATAATGTAATAGAATATATGAGCTATACGAGATTTTTTCTATGATTATGATAATGACAATGATAATTATAAATAATGATGCAGATCCTATTTATATGAATGGTAATAATTGTGATCTCTTAAGAATACAAATTTCAAATTATCTTGCGTTCTAATATTCTAGGGTTCTTCTTATTGAACATTCACTGTATTACCTAAACGCACGCTCAACTGGAAATTCGTTGTCAAGCTGCTTACTAAAAATATGTTAATCATCAGATCAGCTCATATTACACGTTAATTACGTTATCTGTCAATAGAAATACATATTTTGTTATTCTTTTTTTTTTTATTATATTTTGATTTCATTGCATTTATGGGTCACGACGACAAATTCAGTTGACAATGATTTAATACTAAAAAAAAAAAAATAAATATAAATTACAATCGATTTTCGATTCGCGTTTCAATTTTCAGTTATCAGTTGCATTTCATATAAAACGAAGTCCATTAAATTAATCGCATTTCTCGAAAATAAATATCAATAAATGTCTTAAATATAGTATATATATATCATTTATATAAATATATATAGATTGTGATTCAATGTATCGATTTGATTTTATTTTATGACTATTTCAAGTTTTTCTTTTGTTTAACCTTGATTGATATTAAAAGTAGAAACACCGATTCTTCTTCTCCTGCTTGGTCTTCTGCTTCTGTTAGAACAACTTCTAGAAACAGAAATTATAATTAACTGTATTCAATTGTGGCTGCTATCAAACAAGTTAATTTTGCATTTACATTACCCAGTTCTACTAACACACATACATAGAGAGAGAGAGAGAGAGATAGAGAGGTTCATTAGTGTGTAAGTTTATATGCATAGATAGTTCCAATTGGCTGAAGCTGGTTGCCAAGTATGTCAAGCAATTAGAAACAACCGTAAGTTAAAGTGCAAAACGGCAAACGTTTGTGCTACAGAGAGAGGGAGAGAGAGAGAGAGAGACAGAGAGAGCAGAGAGGAAGAGCGTAAGCAGCCAAGTCTTGCATATAAAACTATTCTTAGTTTTTATTGGCATTAAAATGTTATTTAACATTACATACATTTAAGGTACGCACTCTTAACAGTAACAGCAACTTGCCTAACGCTAACATAACATGCAAATGTGCTTAACATGCAAATGCTAGTAACAGAATATGCCAATGTAAGGTCTCAGTTACAGCTAAAATTTACAGGATAACTGCTAGTCTTGACGTTTTCACTTGGATTTTGCTTACATGTTGGCAATTGTTTGTTTCTCCTTTTTTCGCGCGCGCCAAAAACAGCGACTCAGTCAAAGAGCAACAACAATAAATGCACATTCAAGGCTACAACAGCAATAACAGCCACAGCAACTGCTGCTGCTGTTGTTACTGCTGCTGCAACAACAACAACTCGATTTAGTCAAAACTGGTTTTTCCATCTTGTTGTGGGTTTGCTTTCTTTTTTTCTCTTTTTTTTTTCTTTGACTGCGCGCGTAGCCAAAAAATATGCTAAAAGTCATATGACAACAACAAGAACAAGGGGAGTAAATGCGACAGCAACAATTTTATTGAAGAGAGCACAGGAAATGCACTTTACATATACACATATATGTGTATGTGTATATGTAAGTTACATTGACTTTACAAACAATTTGCACGATTTGCCGCGGAATTACAGTTGCAATTTTTTCTTTTGCTTTTGCTTATTTTGATATGTGTGAGTGTATTTGTGTGCACATGTGAAGGGTCGGTCAGTTTTTTTTTGTTTTTTATTTTTTTTTTTTTAATTATTTGCTTGGATCTCAACATTTATTTTTGGCAATGTGTGGGATTATGGCTGACAGAGAAGTAAAAAACAGACTCGAATCCTTATTTGGAATAAAAAAATAAAAAAAATGAAAATATTATTAAAAATATTAAATAAAATAAGCTAAACTTTACAGATCCACTGATAAACTAACATTTTCGCTTGGCTCTAATTTATCTCGTCTATCAATTTACAATTTTCATGATCTTCATCCAGTCTTCAAATTGTATGCTTTTGTTAAGCTGAATCCGAATTAAGCCTAAGCCTAACAACATTAGCTTGCAATAATTCTAATAAAAAAAAACCTACTCAATCTCAAATTTTCAACTCTTCTCCATTCATAATCTATCCAATCAAAATAAACGCAGCGAAAGTTGTTCAAATTTTCATTTTCTAACAAAATTTCATTTAATTGTAAATAAGTCTTATGCCATAATTTTAAAGGCTTCTTCATTTGATATACCCACAAAAAAAAAAAAAAAAAAAAAAAAAAACCGAACAGCTTTAACTAATGCCTACTAGACCGTGCCTCGATTTACACAATTTCGTTTTATGTTTTCAGTTTTTCATTTCTATTCCACAGTCTATTTATTGCTATTTCGTAGCTTATTTTGTCATCTGTTTGGACCATTCCCTTTTCTTTTATTTCTTATTTTTCAGCTATGGCTTAGTCAATTACAACAATCAGAAATCAAATAATAATACAATCTCTGTCAGTTCACCTGGTCCCAGCAGATCTCACCTGTTCGCTCTATTATCGTGAGGCAACCTTGAAACTTGCTGCGCCTTCCGCTGAGTGAAATTTCTCACCAAAAACTTGGCATTTGCTTTTGCTTCTGCTTTTGGTTTTTCTCTTTCTTTTTTTTTTTTAGTTTTTGTCTTTGCTTTCAAGTTTGGAGTCGCACCATAAATAATTTCCAGTTGCTTGTTGATATTTCTCTCTCTTTGTCTAGTTGTAGCTATTTTTTTTGCCGTCTTTTGGAATTTGGCTAATCAAGTCAAGTGTTTTTGCTGGGTGTATGGAAGTCGCAATGTTGTATACGACGTTATATATATATTATACTATATATACTATATACTATATGTTTAAATTTATATATATATTCGAGTTACGTTAAGTCTATAAAATGTAGATTTGATATGGAAATAATACAGCTTTCTAGAAAATAGTTTCAACTCTTATTTGAGCTCATGAGAATTGCATTGTAGGGGGACACATTAAGTTAGATATAGATATATACATAATTATCTTGTGAAACTTCTATAAACTCATGAGAATCGCATCGTAAGGCAATGAGAGTCTATTAGCCAATCTCTATTAACTATTAATGACTTAAGATATCCCGCAAATAGCTCAACAACAGCCCAAATCTGAGCATTAAGCGTTTCCAGCTCTTGCTCAAAAACTCATGAGAGAGTAAAGCAATGAGAGAGCACTTGAAATGACCTAAAGAGTACTCAGTTAAGAAACTATTGATTTATAGAATGAATGTAGAAGGTTGTGTTAATGATTCATAGATTTTTATAACAACAGTTCTCATCCAATCAACAGCTCTTCCTCAAATTTCAGAGAATCGCATAGTAAGGCATTTCCTAAAATTAATTAGCTGATCTAAGCTCACAGAGTTCATCCAGCCGTTCTTTCGACCTTTTAGAAAGCTGCCAGCTAATGATTCATAGATTTCCAAAAAGCAAAAAAAAAAAAAACTTTCAATTTTAATTTTATGATTTATATCATTTTATTCCATTTCTACTTCAAAGAGGAAGTTATTAATCAAAAGTCAAAATTTGCAGAATGAACAAAAAATAAAAAACTAGCAACTGGTTTGAAGCAATGCCAAATTAGTATAGCAAAACTTGAACAATTTAAAAACAAAGATTAAAATGAAATTAAATTTTTATAAAACTAAATGAAAGATAAGAGATTATAAATAAATAAATGGTGATTAAATTTAAGTTTCGTTTGTGATGCAGCAAAAAAAAAAAAACAAGTACAAATTTATGCTAGCACTTGAAGTGCTAGAAAAGGCAGCTTATCAGCTAGCAAGTAGGCGTGCGTGCATTGAAAATTACTGAAAATAAATAAAACAAACTTATCAAAAAAAAAAAAAAAAAAAAAAAAAAAAAAAAAAAAACTATGCAAGAGAAACAAAAAATCAAATCGAATTTTTTGTAGCCTTGACTCTGGCTTTAATTTTGGCAAATTGCTAGCAATCTGTGGAGCAGCCCCAAAATGAAACAAAACGAATTTAATAAACGTCTGCCGGTTCATTGATGTTGTTGTTCGTTGTTGTAGTTGTTGCTGCAGTCCAATCAAAATATTTAGCTTATTAGTTTGCAAAAAAAAAAAGAGTCAACAAACACCGAAATCCAGATCCCAAGCACGTCGTGAGATATGCCACTGCCCTTGCTATGTGTCTCTCTCTCTCTCTCTCTCTCTCTCACTCGATCTCTATTTCTCTCTCTCCCTCGCTTGCTCTTTCCTTGAAGTGGCAGCAACATTGTTGTAGACAATTTTTGCCATTAAGCATACGCCGCGTTGGCTTGATGTTGTTGATCTGATCTGCCTCTTGGCCGCAATTAATTACATTTTGCGCACTTTATTTCCGCTTTACACTGAGCTCTGCTAGAATTTCGCAGCTGTAATTATTTTTCCAAGTATATGCCTCATTATGCCTTAAACTAAATGATTATGATGGTGAAATAGCAAAGGGTGTGATGTGCTTTGGAATACGTTGGTAACAGGTCGAAGCAGGTGGCAGATTGAGGATTTATGATAATATTGATATATAAATCTATATTGTATATATAATTTGCTATAAACAGGAATCTAGTTTTATATAGAGGGAAGTGTAGAGATGCATAATTATATATAAAGTTTTATTGTGGAAAAAAATTAAAATAAAATCTTTTCCAAAATGTTCAATAATTTTTTAATATTATAAGATACAGTCAAAAATAAAATCATTGCAAGGTATTTGCTAGTCGAGCATTCGCACACTCTTGTTCTCTGCTGCATTCTAAAAGTCAGCAAGAGAAAGACAACAACAACAACAACAACAACAAAACGATGAAGCCATAAAAATGCCGCTGCTTTTGCTGTTGGCCTGTTGTCGGCTTTTGTGTTTGTGCAGCTGGCTAAGGAAGGTGTTGATGATATGGCCCCGCAATGCCTCACGATGGAGGGCATTGATTTTAACAGCAACAAAACGGTTCTTCGACAACGAAACATTAGATGCCCTAGAGGGGAATATCTAGAACATAGTTGATGTAAAAGTATACTTGGGAATTGATTTCTATAAGCAATGCGATGACAGTTCATGAAAATCTAATATAATCTTAGCTAAAGCAGCTCAGCTCAACAAGATTCAGCTTAATGTCAAGCCAAGTCACAATTGTTTTTATTAGCCAAGTGTCTTTACTATTTTCAGTGTATTTCACTTAAGCAGTGAACAAGAACAATGCGCATTTGTGCGCTATACCTAAATTGTTGGCTAGCTTCCCCTCTTTTTTTGCATACAACATGGAGGCCTTAGTACACCTCGTCTTCATCTGCTTCGTGCATATATAAATTATGCCCTAAGCGTAGTCTTGGCCATCGATCGAAATCAAAAAGCGTAACAGCAAAACAGAAATGCCAAAAATTCTTGACTTGAGCTCAACTCAGCTCAGCTGTGAAATGTGAGTCAAAAAAAAAAAGACGAGTCAAGAGCACACGTAGAGGTAGAAGAAGAGGAAGAAGAAACTGAAGAGAAAAAGAGGCCACAAAGACAAAGCCAAGCCTCAGGTATGGGGTATTTGGGGGGTTTTTACGTTGCCTTGCTCCTCTTTCAATATGTGAAATTCTTAAGCGTACTTACACTGCTTACACTTATTTATACATATATGTTTATATATATATATATATATATATATATATATATATATATATATATATATATATATATATATATATATTTAGTATATACATAGAGGGTGACAGAGTCCAAAACCTAATTACGGCGTGTCCAGGTTATTTACTTTGAACTTTATCTCGCCCTGTCAAAGCGGAAAAAGTGATTTAGCCCGAAGTTGTCTTCGTTGCAATTTACGAGTTTATTTGTTTTTGCTTGTCAATATATATATATATATATATATATATATATATATATATTTATATATATATATATTTTAGCGCTAATCAGTGCAATAAAAAACCGTTAAAAAAATATTTATTGCAAGCTTACAACGATTTGATACACTATATATTAGACTTTATAATTTATATATATTTTGGAATAATATTTTTTTAATATATCTGCTGAAGAGCTAAATTTTGTTAGTGAACTATAAAATAACATTTTTATTTTGTAAATAAAATTTTTTTATTTATGGAAAAACATAAATATTTGTTAAAAAAAAATAATATGTAGGCTTCAGTATTATATATTTAATTATTTTTTAATATTTATTTAATTAATCCTATATACATTTATATGATCAAGATTTGCAACCTTAAAAACTGACCTGAGATCAAAGGTTGAGTTTTGCTTACTACCCAAATATAAATACCAAATGAACTCATAGATATTTCCAATATACATTCATATTAATATGAGATCAGACTGAGTACATTCTCTTCATACCTGCAAAATTCTATACGACCCATTTGGAAGAGTATATCAAAGAGATACACTATCTAATTGCAGATAGCAATTTGTGTAAACTTATCAATCAATTATCAGTAGAAACTGCAATAACTGTAAATGCAGTCAAAGAAAATACTATACATAGTTCTTGATATGATGTCAGAGCCAAGTTTTTGAGAGTCTGAGTCATGGGGCCACATAGCGTAGTAGCTGTAGAAACCAGTCATGGCTGACAGAACTAACTGTATGAATTCTTGATTAATTAGCTGGGAACGCGCGTTCTCTCTATTCATACTGTCTCTCACTCTATCTCTCTCTCTCTCCATGATCTATGGTAATAATAGTAATAATGATGATGATGATGATGATGATGATGCGAATATAAAGTCTTAAAAGTCATGACTAGCCATTCACATAGCACACAAGACAACTAAACTCGTCAACAATTAAGAGACACATAAAACTGGGCATTAAAAACAAATGTTTTTTTTTTTTTGCATTTGCATTCAATGTGCGCGAGCGAGCGTACGGTTCCTAACCTTGAATACGATTTCCAGACTCTCTATAGGTATACGTATTGAATTATAAATATTACTTTAGTATTGGTAGCTGTTTGAGTGACATTTTGCTGGAGCAGTATAAATTGAGAGCTAGAATAACTATTTTAAAAGTCGTACTTAAAGTACACTAACAGCTTTGAGGTGTTTGTCAAATATTTATTGTTTTTTCTTTCAGGTTTTGTTTAATTGATGAGGCAGCGTAAAGTTTACTGAATAGTATAAATAAGCTCAAGGTTCATAAAATTAACACTAATTCATATAAAGTTGTTCGTTTATATGAGAAAATTTTGGAGCTTAGATAAGCAACTAAATAAGTATTTTTATTTTGTAATAAATAAATATTTATTTATATTTGTTTAAAAAATATATAATTTTGTATATAAATAAATTTTTATATAACAATATTCTAGCTTCAGCTTCAAGTTAAAGCTCATATATTTATTTAAAAAAAAAATGTCTGTTTCAACTAGCCGACAATTATATTTAACAATTTTGTATGCATAAATATACACTACAGCTATTATATATTCTACTATTTAGTTTTGATTAGTTGACAACTTGATTGAGCTAGCATATACGGTAGGTCTGCTTAAAGGGTATAATTATACGGTTAAATAACAAAATATTTGTGTTTAACGCTGACATCAGATAGCAATTGAGAGAGCAAGGTAGAAAGAGAGAGGGAGAGAGAGAGTTAAATAGGGAGAGAGAGAGAGAGAGCAAGAGTAAATACATATAATCAAAAGTCAAGCCACAAAAATATTTTCGGTTACTTTCAAATGTTTTTTGTTTTTTTACCGGTTTTCTTCAAAATTCTTTAGTCTGTTTAGCAATGTAGCGTGAAATATACATATCTATATACAAATATAAATATGTATGCATACATATATATCAGCTATATAAAAATATTTTTCCTTTTTTTTTTTGCTTCTTTGGTTTGTTTGGCTTACTTATTTACAGCTTTTTATTATGACGCGCATTCTTGATCAAAACGGGGAAGACAGTTCGAAGCGGCTCTCTGTCAAATTTGCATATGCCGAAATGTGGAAACACGTTTTGCATCGGCCACCCAATGGCAAGGCATGAGGAGGCGTGCAAGAGGCGTGACAGGCAAACTTTTGACAGTGCAAAAAAAAAAAAAATGCTGAAGGCGAACTGGCTAAGCAGCTTAAGATAATGAAATGAGCAAAAAAAAAAAAAAATCTTAAAAGATTCGGGTGATAAGTCTGTAAGCACATATAGTTAAGGTAGCTTTTATAACAGTTATTATAAGCTTAGAGACTCACAAAATAAAAAAAAGAGCTACTGACTATACCTTGTAGAGTGTGTACAAAGTCTGCCAAGACCTTTCAGATACCATTCCCCAAATTAAAACAAAACCCACACAATTTTGTTTATAATTTATGCGTAAAAGTAAAGAAAGAGCAAACAGTTTGCAAGAATTCTTCAATATCAACTCAAGTGAAGGCTGCTTTTCTACATTCAATGCGCATTGAAATTATGGAAAGAGGGTATATTGACAGAAATAGGTAGTATGATCATGATTAGAAGCAAATGTCTATTGTGTTTCCACATTTAGATATAGTTATTATTTCAAATAACCTGTACATTTCCATGAAATCGATAAATATCGATGACAAACTATAAATATTTTAACTTGCAAAATTGTTAATCTTGATTCGAGCTAAATAATATTATTTAGATTATCTATACACACTATATTTGAAGATCTTCCTTGATTTATCCCTAAAGCTTTTAGTCGGATACTCCCCAATTGTTTAAAACCTATTTCGAATTTGTTTTATAACGTCATCAAAAAGTGTATTTGGTATCATGTAATATTAAACGCTTAAAACTTTTTTTTTTTTTAATTTATTGTGAACATTTTGAGTTTGGTTTGCGCAACGTGCTTCAAACTGCAATTGGCAGTAGATATAAAATATATATATATATATATATATATATATATATTTTTTTTTTTGTGTTTTTTTGATTTAGGGTTATGTCTGTAATAACAAACCCATATCACAGTTGTTCGTGTCTCATAAAAAACAAATTGAAATCGTTTGAAATTCATTTAAAATGCATAACTTTTTTGGTTTTTAGAGCCTTATCACATGTTGTTAACAACTCAGCTGATGGGCTCGAAGGTTGTACTTGAAATGATCAAATATAAATTTATTAATGGCTTTTTATTTTTCCAAAAAAAAAAAGAAAAAAAAATGATTTACAAATAAACGAGGCAATTAAAAATTGTTGTTTATAGACTTTACTCTCGCTTGTCTTCAGGCACTTGAATAAACATTGGGAAGTGCTCGTTGACAGTTGACGTTTGACAGTTGAGAATCGAGTCTAGGGCTTAGCCAATTAAAAAATTCACTCGAAAAGAGAGTTTCGACAAAAACGATTATTATTATTATTATTATTATTAATATGGCCCTATCACATGTTTACAATTTCGATTTCAATTGTGAACAACTCAATAATTTCTAGATACAAACTCGAACCATCTCATATTTATTTTTGGGGCATGAAATTGGAAGTGTTTCTTTGCAACTTGTAGATCCCAGATCGTAGGCTCTGCTACATTTTAATTAAAAACAAGTAGCAGTGCTGCAGCGGAGAGTGACTGACTAGAAGATACCCATGCCTCGGAAATGTGTTAACTATTTCAGGCAAATCCTTGGGAAATAAATATAAAAATTAATAACTAAAATTCAATCCATTTGATGGGTATGAAAATATATTAAAAAAAATAAGATTTAATAATATTTTAGTCTGCAGGATTTATCGTCTTGCCGAGATAGGTGAATAGTTAGACAGATATATATATACTATAGACATAAATATATATTTTATAATATACATTTCAAGAGTGCAACATTATACCCCAAAATTAATATTTTCAATGGGTTCCGGGTATCAAAAAAAGGGGTCTGCACAGCTGCCAACAGCCGAATTGACGAGCTGATAACGCAGTTGCTCATTGCTTTTCTATGAAGCGTCTTCAAGCTCTTGAATTTTTTAGCAGTTGATAACAAATCATATTTAATTTTTTTTTTGTAAATACTTTGGCAACTTCCTGCGAAACGCAACGGAAATATTCGTTGCGTTGTTTGGTTGTTATACACACATAGAGTTGAGCAAATATTTACTATGTGACTTTTAGGGTTAGCCAAAAGTGTTTGTCATTAATACACACTCTATAAGGCATGTGACTCACGTTGTATGATGATGTTGTTGTTGTTGTTGTTGTTTCTCAAAAGTTATTTCTTAAAGAGTCTTTTCTGTTGTTGTTATTCGATTTCCTATTTGGTCTCACACACACGTGTTTGTTGAGCGGCATATGCAAATGATTTCGTATGCTTGATTAAGTCATTCTAACCCTATCTCTAGCGCTAAGAAGGAAATGCTGCTCTATTCGGCTCTATTCCTATGTTCAGTGGGCTGCAGAGCTTAGACAATGATTATTAATTACAGATCAGAGCATTTGAAAATGGTCACACGGTTGTAGAATGACGCTGTTGTTGTGCTCAATAGAAAATTAATTATAGACCTTGGCTAGAAAAGTTATTTAATACAAAAAAAAAAAACACTTTTCTTATACAACTTCTCGTGGTGTAAGGCTGTAAAGCTGACAGATTGATAAGATTAATAAAGTATGTGTTTTGTTCTGCCTAAGTTAAAGCTATTAGTTTTAGTGCTATCGTTGAAGATTCTTTTGTTAGAGTTACTAAGAATTTTAGTTTTTGGTAAACTAAGTGGGAGCTGAAGGGAAGAGGCGAAGATGATTGAATTTGTATGTTCGAAGACTAAGACAATAGTCACAGATCACTTGAGATAGTCAAAGGTTGTAAAATATTATTGAGAAATTCTATAAATAGCAGTGGACATGTATTAAAGCTGTGAAAGAAGAGTCTGTTCTCTATTCTGTCTTTTATTTAAGATATAATTTAGAGAGAAATATATTTTCAACTAAACTCTTTTATTAAAAGAACACTTTCTAAATAGTAAAGAAAGAGAATATATTTTGAAATAAAATTTTGTGATCACATCCGATTATGATCTAGAATTTTATATTCAATTCTCTTATTAAAAGACCATAATTTAAGAAATTCATGTCAAATGTCTCTCTCCTATTATACTTATTGTGTTTAAGCATTTATGCATCATTAATCTGTTAATCTGCAGCTTATACAAATCAGGCATTTAGATCAACATAAAAAAATCTGCAGTGAAAGTTGATTTGAAATTCCAAATGTCAGTTCTGTTTTAGAGATATGCATTAATTTGCTTAACTGCTATACTAATTGATGGATGCTCAGCTGATTGCGATTCGCTGGGCATTACTTAAATGTCTAAGCACTTCCGAAGATTAAGTCTGTGGTTAATCACAGCAACTAAGGGCAAATCAATCAG
This sequence comes from Drosophila stalkeri, assembly GCA_035047405.1. NCBI lineage: Eukaryota > Metazoa > Arthropoda > Insecta > Diptera > Drosophilidae > Drosophila > Drosophila stalkeri. The sequence continues at coordinate 14,650,067 of JAWNPR010000041.1, read as the reverse complement.
CTATAAAAACCTGTTTAATATCTCACACCTGTTTGATTTAGACATAATCGCCATCAACAGCAGAGTTACAAGAAGCGTTCAGATTAATGGGCCTATATCCGGTATAACGAATCTTAATTACACAGCAATTAAAACGAGTAGACGCCGAAGAAGAGCGTGTGCTGCTAACTATTTTGGCACATTATTAATGAATATATGTCTATATAGACACACACACACACACAAACACACATACACGCACCCATAGAGACAGTCGATAGAGGTTTACGACTGTAGATTGATTAAAATTAATAACAAAAGAAACTTCAGCGGCGCCTCGAAGGCAGAACTATGAAATTTGCTTTATTAATACATCAAAAAACCACACAAAAAAAATTTCACTTTTAATTGATTTTTATTGTGCCAAAAGAATTCAGTGAGTGAAATTTCTATTTGTTTATTACAAGTTTTGGTTGTTTTTTATTGAAATTCTTCTATGTGAATAATTAGCTTAAAGTTGAAATCTATTTGCTATATGTATAGAACTTTTAGGCCAAATATTTTATGATGTCAGCTTTTGGCTATTTGTGCAGTCAAGCCCATAATTTGGCTTAAATAAAATTCGTGTAAGCGCTCGAACTGTAATTGATTGTTGATTGATTTAAAAAAAAAAACCGTTTAAATGTTGCTACAACAGAAAAAAAGCCCAAAAAAAATTTCACTGCCAAGCTCGCCAATGCGGCGCCCACACGAATTCCATTTGCATGCCAAATGAGCACATGTCACAGAAAAAACAACAAAAGAAAACAAAAAGAAAACAAAATAAAAATAAATAAATACAGTAGCTGCGAGGGTTGCGCATGCGCAGAACCACAGCACCGCAAAAGAATCTCTGGAATATGTATCTTGTAGATACTTAGATACATTTTAGAGACCAGCGCGCAGCTGCGCCACGATGATGTCATGGAGTCTTTGGTCTTTGGATTTCTCTCTATCTACGACGCGGGTGTAACGCCCCAGGAGGGCGTAGCAAATGCCAAACAAACAAATACACACACACACACACACAACATAAGCAATGGCAATAAGCATGAAGAGTTGTGCGCTGCCTATTGACTAATTTTTGCAAATAACTTTTGGAGCAGCGCACAATAATAAAGCAAAGCCGACATAAAAATAAAGACAAGCCACACACACACACACATAGACACCCTCGCCTCGTGTCTGTCTTTTATTATTATTATTATTATTTTTTGTAGTCAAGTTAATAATGAGCCAAAAAATGTTTGGTAATAACTTTCAAAGAGCCTCAACAATTTGACTGCAGCTGACAAAGAGCATGAGTCGAGCTGGGCTGAGTTGAGTTGATTCGAGAGTCGAGTGTTATGCCTGGGAATTCATAAAAATAAATGTGCTATGAACGACACATGCAAAACAAATCCTAACAAAAGTGAGATGAGAAAAAAAGAAAATATTAAGTATCAAGCTGAGCATGAATTTAAAACTATTTGCAGATTTTTATTGCAGGCATTAATATTTTTATGTCAAATTAAACTATAAATTGTACCATTAATTTAATGTGCATTTTATTATTAATTTTTTAAATTTTGGTAAAGTTATAACAATTTCCAATTTACAATATTGGCAAATTAAGGAAATGATGATTAAAAATAAAGATTCTTTCTTTATAACTTTACATATTTTTAATGTTTTTCTAAAAATAATTTATCTTTAAATATTTTAATTTATAATTATTTTTTTAAATATGTATTTTTTTTAAGCCAATTAAAAAAATTAGAAAACATTTTTAATGATTATTTTTATGTTTTGGCTTTTATTTTATTTTATTTTTAAATTTCTTCAGCTCAAAAATATTTGTATTTGCAAGAAAAATATTGCCAAAATCGCGCAAAGTATAGAATTAAACGTATTATAAATATTATATATAAAACGAAACATACTTCAATGAAATGAACCACAAAACTGTTCTATTTGTAGCTATAAAAGTTTAATGATTCGCTCACACTTTGCACGCTTAACAAATGTTAAAAATATGAATAATGAATGACTTATATATATTTTTTTTATACCCTATCCAGTCAAGCCTTTTGTTGGAAAATTGTCAAGTCTTTGTCTTGTTATGATAAACAGTTTTTCTTAGCTATAGAAATCGAATTTCCCATAAGTTATTTACAAGTTTGTACTTATACAAAAAATCATAATAATAATAATAAAATCAACCGTTAGGGTGCTGTCAGCTTGATAAAAGTTCCCAATAAATTCAAGGCTTATAAGCTCGTATCTCTACAACAAAAATATAAAAAAAAACTCTCGCCCTCTTTTTTTTTCAATGTGGTTTTCTCTTTTTGTTTTGAAAATTGTTTAGCATGCCAGGCACAAACAAAAGAATTTATAACATTGTTATTGCCCGACTGACTGAATCTTGCTGTTAGTGTTTTCGTTGTTGTTTGTTGCTGTTGTTGTCATTGAAGCCAAAACTGAATTTTAATTTTCGGCAAGTGATGAGGTAATTTTATTCAACAAAAAAAAAGTCCCAAATTAGGCAAAAAATTAAACATAGTTAATAGAAGAGAGAACAAAAAAATAAAACAAGCTGTGCTACAGGTCTCATTGTTAGATCGTAGCACAGCCATAGTTTCGATTCCCTCTGATATCGTAGAACAAGAAATGATCATCAAATTAAATGTTATCTTCGACGATCACACCAATAATTAAATTCCGAAATGTCTTTGAAGAAACGTTCCGCGCATGTAAATGTGATTTTGCAAAGCTTAAACATTTATGTAGCAAAACATAAAAATCATAGATATATGTATATAAATCCATATATATGAAGAAAATTGGCTTATGTTTATTGATTTATGCAAATCTCTTGTTGGTCGCTGTGAGGTTATTGCACGCCTAATCAGACAACTTTCCTATATGGCTGGTCTGGGCTGGTCTGGTCTGGCTGGGCTGACTCTGGCTCACACAAAGAGCTGCTGCTACTCCAGTTCTACGCGACTCTATGGGGAGGCTGTTTAAAAATAGCAGCAAAAATATAAAAACTGTAAATATCGCCTCCTGCCTTAGCTCAGCTGTCGACACATGTGTGCGCCGCATGTGTTCCTCAGTCTATTTCTTTTCTCCCTAAGGCTGCTCAAATCTTTTGCGCCTGCGCAGTTCAATGTTTATATTTGGCCAGCCTGTAAACAGGATATTTCTCTCTCCTTCTCTCTCTCTCTCTCTCTCTCGTTCTCTTGCTCTGTTTGGAGTATGCACAGTTGTGTTTTTACTTTCATCTTTTATGACCAGAACTTGGTCGTGCTGCAATTACCGTTTTGACACTAAAAATAGTCGAAGCATATTACGCTGCAGCTGTATGGAATTTATATACTCTGTAGTAAACGTGCAATTAAAAGTGGAGCATGCTCAATATTTGGTTCGGTGTGCATAGGGAAGAGTTCTTAAATAGATATTCAAATGCGAATGCAGATACAAAATGTAGATATATATATGTATATGTAGCTAGACTAAAATATAAATAAATATATAAATATAGACAAATATGGAAAGGTATAGATAGAAAAGCTTTGATATCGATAAGCATGCAGATAATATATATATAGACAGATATATACATATATATAGGTATATCTGCAGATATAAATAATGTTATCGAAACAGATTCTAATGGATACATATAAAGATGAGTTATTAAAGGATAAAAAGATAAAGAGCAAATAATCTGTATATTAATATATATATATACACTGGAGATAAAGTTGTGCAGATATTGATGTATATACTTGTAAAGATACAGAGTTAAATATGAAACCATTTTTTTTTTTTTTTTTCATTTTGAACATTTTAAAATTTCTGTTGTGGCTCAATTTCTGGTCATACAACCCTCAACTTTAGCTAGGGTATTTTAAATTTCAAGCCTGACTTTTTCTAAACTACATTTAACTTCAATTCCTTTGAAGGCAAACGTTTAGTTTGTTATGCTTGAAACTCAATGTGCCATGCACTTAGTTTTAATGATTTTTCCGGCTAAAGCCTAAAGTTATGCCTCAATTTGTGCCACGTAGGCAAGCAGCACTCATTCACACATTCATATAAAGTCCCTATATGCATATATATATATAGGCATATATATTAGTTTATCTGTGAGCAGTTACCTTTTGGAGCGGTAGAGATAACAAAGTTTATGTCGCACCTGCTATCGGCATATGGTAAAGTTTATTGCTGTTGGCGCTATTTGCTGTATTTTGTTTGGTTTTCACCTCTTTTTAATTGATTTTTCACTTTATACGCCTTGACACACACACATATACATATATATATATATAAGAACATTGCAAAGTGTTTTGTTAGTCTAACGCTGCCAGCAAAAATGTTTTTTAGATGACCTCAGTAACGGCTTTAAAGATTGGCTTCTATTTTTCATAAATATAAATGGGGCGTTCTCTATGATTTATGGCTATTAAGATATATGCTTCTGTTTATGATCTCATCAATACCAATATTCAATACTCATTCATTCTTTAATAAATCGTTTGACATTTGGACCTTGGTTTTCCTCGGGGCTTAATGACATTCGGTTAAACGCTCTTTATATCGATTGCATTTTTGTACTATAAATATATTCGACTCTATTTTTTTTTTTTGCACATAATCTATACGCGAACATGTGTGCCAGGTATGCGATAAGATAAACAATCTCTACACTAAATAACTCTTGCCCAGGGCCTGACAAGTTTGCTTTTCTCTTGTTTATACTTTGAACTCATTGAAGGTGGTTAAAGAGGGTTTAAAACATAGTGCTAAAGAAAGAGTCGTGATGTAGAATTATAAGTAAATATATGCTAGATCACTATCAGCACTTTAGTCAATCTTACCTTGTTTGTCTGTCGGAACCTTAAGCAACAGAGTTGGAATAGACTTAGGCACATTTAACGTTCACTGCACAGCTGCATGTCAGGGTATCTATAAGTCAATCACCCTCTTCGCATTTTTTTGTTATCTTACTTAAGCTTTAGTACAACAGCAGAAATGATAACGATAAATGGAATTCACCATACGCAGAAGCCCAAAGAAAAACTGAGCCAAGAATTCGTTTTTGCCACTTTCGTTTTTTTTTTCTTTCGGTTTTTACTCTGCTTTAATTTGAATGGCCCACTCGCTCTCGGTATCTGATAAAAAACGAATAGACTAAAAAAAAAAAGCTTTGCTATGCCCAAAAATCAGTTAGGAATATCGGAGCAGTGATCAAACGACGCGGGCTGTGCACGCAACTTGGCGAAAACTCTGTCGAATATCGATCTTAGTGTGCGTCGTTCCTTAAAATCGGAAAGTTGTATTAACACATATATATATATATATATATATATATAGAGAATTGTATATATTTTGGAATGCTTTGGATCTAGCTGCCAGTTAAAATTTGTAGTGTGCTGATGAGTGTGTGCATGTGATCAGAATACCAAAATCATGGAATATAACAGTATATTACGTTCAAATTTCTCTCGAAATGAATATAAACGATATATATCGTTTGAACGTCAATCTTTGGGTAGGTTGAACTTGAACATTTTTATTATTACTAAATAAATAAATGCATGGCATAATCATACCCCAAATTACACAATGTCTCTCTCTCTCTCTCTTTCTCTCTTTCTCTCTCGCTCTCTTATCTCTGGCTATGCTAGATTAACAAATACTTTTCAAATAACCATTGTCAACATAATGTTTTATAGCAGATCTAGTTATATATAAATATTCTAGAAATACGTGACTTATAAATCAATGTTAACTCTCTTTATATTTCGTGATGTTATTTTTGTTATTTGTATGCTATACAAAAGCTCAAATATTACGTAATCTGTAGAATTGTCAAGTTGATAAAAAAAAATAAAAATTATGAGAACTCATTTTTTTACTGTTGTTGCTATATATTAATTGCTGATAACAGGCCCATATTACGGCATAGACCAGAATGTTAAAGGTGATTTTTCTTGCTGATTTTCCATGCCCTAATCAAAGGTCTTTTACTCTATCATAGAGTTAAAATAAGGCCATTGACTAATAGTCGAATAGTATTATGACAAAGCTTATATAGTTTAGGAAATTGGTGTGACACTCCTCATTAGATCATCTAACTAGCAATGAGCTGTTGAATGATTTGCTTTGTCAGATATGTATAAGCTTTGGACTTAAAGAAATAACAATTAAAAATAATTTGCTGATGAGAATTTAAGCTATGAATAATCACTTAAGATAATTTCTTAATGCTACACCCATGCCAAATATTTCATGCCAAATTTGGCAAAAATTTTTATGGGACATCTCTAACAGTAAACAAGTCAATATTTTAATAAAGTCACGCCCACCAACGCACCGCGAATCATATAAATGTATAATTGCCAAAACAGTTGGAAAATCATCTAAATTAGCTTACAGTTTGAGAAGCATTTTGAAAATCGATTGTTTTGATGAATTGTATTCTTATTTGAAAATATTCTTTAAAAATGTTGAAAATTTCTTTCTTAAATATTAACTTTTTTGAAAATCAATTTTATAAAACAAATATTTCACTCATTGTGAAACGACAATGAAAATGTTTTAGCTCATAACAAGGGCATTCATTGAACCAAATACATACTTATGTATGTATGTATGCTCACAACTTACTTGCTTACAGGTAATGTCAAGATACTTTCATATATATATATATTATATATATGTACATATTTATATATGTGTATCTGTGTACATACAAGCTAATGCCCATTAATTACTTTGACTTGCGATAAGTGGGAAAAAAAAAAAAAAAAAAGCAGAAAAGACTATGGGGAGGACTGTTCTTATTGAACCAAAGCACAGAGCTATGCGTACTTATTGGTAACAAAAGGCCAATGGTTCACAAATATGCCATTGGGCGTAACAAGCTACCAGATACACTGCATGAGAATGAAAGTGGAGTAGAAGGGGTTTTTATTGAATTGAGTGCTGCATTTAAATGAGAATGTAAACAAAAATGGACTGAATGATAATGATAAAGTAGTGTGTGTGTTAAACTGTTGCCAAGAAGACTAATAAGTGTCATATAATGCATTTTATAGGGGCGTAACTCCAGTATATATAAGAAGGTATAATGTCTCTAATCTTCATTCCTAGCTACACCTAGTGTAAATATATAAATATATATATAAAATATATAAAATCTTTGTAAATTTAAAAAACCAATCAACTCATTTGATGAATTTGCAAAGAGTGTATAAATACGCTGCTTTGCATATATTACCACGCTAAACGTTTTCTGCACTTGCAGGGCTTTTGCTCTTGCTCTCTTATTTATGTTGTTTATGTTCGACCGTGTGCTAATCCATGTTTCGACTTATGTTTTGCATTTCTTATAGCATCACAATATGAGCCCGGTGGCTATTCAACGCTGCAAGCGTCGTCCTCTAGCCGCGGCTCCACAACCAACATGACGCAGCGCGATGGCATTATGAAGTTTGAGAATGATCGCATTAAGACACTGCAGGAGGAGCGTTTACACATCCAAAAGAAGACCTTTACAAAATGGATGAATTCGTTTCTGATCAAGGTAAGTGTTTTTTTTTTTCGTTATTGACCGCAGCGAAGCTTTCACAAAACGAGAATGCATTTTATTTTTCAATATCATTCTAGGCCAAAATGGAGGTCGAAGACCTATTCACAGATCTAGCCGATGGCATTAAGCTGCTCAAGCTGCTGGAGATCATATCGTCGGAGAAACTGGGCAAGCCGAATAGCGGACGTATGCGTGTACATAAAATCGAAAATGTCAACAAGAGTCTGGCATTCTTGCACACCAAGGTACGTGCGATTGAGATGAGTGTGTGTGTGTGCGACAGAGAGAGAGAGAGAGAGAGATAGAGAGTGAATGTGAGAGGGGGAGTAAGACAAAGAGGCCTACGCATTTGTAGAAAGTGCAAGTCTCTTGAGGCAGCTGCGCGTGGACTGTTGCGTGCTTTGTTTGCCACATGAGTGAGCCATCATCATACGGAAAAAAAAAGAGTCACTTTAGATGCGCGACTGCAAGCGCCAAAAGCTGCATAACTAACAAATTTATATATGTATGTGTATATATACATATATATTTAATTACCTTTGCTGGCAATTTTGTAAAATATTTGCATACTTTCTAATGCGCACGCTTCACATTTATAAATATATATATATATATATATGTATATATATTTTTTTATTTAGTTAGTTTCATTAATTTTTTTAGTTACTTTTCTTGCGTTAAGTTTTTTTTTTCGCTTTTCATGTCGGCACATTTTCCGCACACTTTCTTTGCTTGAATTTGATTTTAATTGTGTGTGCAGGCAGGCAGGCAAATGGAATCCATAGATGTAGCCACCAAGTGCATACACTCTAGTCTCCCTCTCTTTTACTCACTCACTCACTCACTCACTCACTCTCTCTCTCTCTCTCTGTCTTTCTGTTTCGCTTTTACTTGCCCGCAGCTTAGCGTGCGACATAGTTTCGCTTGGGGGTCTAGCTTCTAGTACGTGTCTCTTGCTCTAAGACTAATCTAATTAGAAACAATGGTGCTTTTAATGCACATTAAATGCATGTAATTTGTACCAATTGCGACAACAACACCAGGAGCAGCAGCAATAACAGCAACAACAACAATGACACTGTGCACACGTCTGTGTCTTAGGCACTTTGTTTGACATAGTGAAAGTTTTTGATTTTCATTGTTGTTTGTCTATACCCTGTAGTCATTTGAATGTATAAGCTAGGCTATATAGTTATTAAATTAAATTGATCACGATCAAACTTATTGCATAGTTAAATCGAAACAAAGGCCTCTCTGTGTGATTCTCATAATAATATAATGAAGGTAGTTTTCTAATTGAATACAAATCAGAAACTGTCTTGTATCTTAACTATGTAACTAACCCAGTATTAACTAACGTAATTAAATGTATGCTTTCATGTATCAGGAAGAGTGTGTGAATAATTCTTCCGAGTTGTCACTTTAAAATAGATTTTTAGAGATAAAGAGAGTCCAAGTTTACTGGGCTTTATAGCTAAATAGGAAATTATAAAGACGTTGATCTCAATTGTCTTCCTCTCTGCCTTCGGTTTCTCCACCTTTCTTGATGCCCTTTACTTCCGTTTTTCACATACTTCCATTTCTTTCTTTCCGTTCTCATATACTTTCTCTCAACTTTAAGTACAGCATAGCTTACAGTCAGGCATACCCTATTATATCACTTATGTTTGTTTTGGGGATTGTCTTTTGGATCTTGTGACATCGGCATTTATTGCATTTTAATTGGTTTTTCAGCTTGAAGAAGCTCGAAAGCAAAAAAGTAAAACGACATTTAACGCACAGCTGAGCGAGCATTTAGTTAAGGATCTTATGTGGCTACCAGACACGCACACACACACACACACATATACACTTACACTTACACTTACACATTCCATAGACCCGCCGCCAATGGAGCGTACAATCGGTCAAATAAATTCTTTCAACTTCAGCTCCAGTCCGCTTATCCATTAATCAACTTTTTAAAAAGCGACTAAAAAGCTGCGTTTTTCTTTTGTTTTTATTTTTTTGTTGTTCGTATTTAATTTTATGTATGCGATAAAGATCAGTCGTAACTTATGCTTTCTTCGCCTATTTCTATTTATCTGGGCCTACCTGTTCACGCCATGACCTACTATATATATATAAATGTGTTTTTATGTATATATATATATATGTATATACAAATGAACCTGAGACTGAGGTCAAACACCTTCGCTCTGATAATGCGTGACTTGTGGGCCATACAAAAGAGCGGCTCAAGTTTTTTTTTTTTTTTGCTTTTGGTTCACTTGTTGGCAGCTTTGTGAAATGCGTAACTCGAGACGCGCAGACCCCCGCCATTCCTGCATTGCCCCTACCTGTTGTAACAGAATGCTAATGCAATTGTATATCATTTCTCTTTAACGACAACAACTACAAATATATATATATATAGGTACGCTTGGAGTCCATTGGTGCTGAGGACATTGTCGATGGCAATCCCAGATTGATCTTGGGTCTCATTTGGACCATCATTTTGCGTTTCCAAATTCAGGAAATCGTCATCGATGTTGTAAGTTGCATGAAATATGATAGTAAAGAATGTATATATATATATAATATAATATTAACATATGTTTGTAGGATGAGGAAAACGAATCCAGTGAGAAACGTTCAGCCAAAGATGCGCTTTTATTGTGGTGTCAACGTAAGACACATGGTTATCCGGGCGTTAATATACAGGACTTTACATCATCGTGGCGTTCTGGTTTGGGTTTCAATGCGCTCATTCACTCGCATCGGCCCGATCTGTTCGAATATAGCACCATTGTCAACTCAAAGAATTCCAATTTGGATAATTTGAATCATGCATTCGATACGGCCGCCAACGAATTGGGCATACCAAGGTAAATTCAGCTATAAATATGAATACTATTTATTACTTATATCAACTTGCTTTTCTATATAGTCTGCTCGATGCGGAGGATATTGATTCAGCGCGACCGGATGAGAAATCGATCTTGACCTATGTGGCCTCATACTATCACACGTTTGCGCGCATGAAGAACGAACAGAAGAGCGGCAAGCGTATAGCCAATGTAAGTAGGCTGAGAAGACACACCTTGAAATGGGTACTGGTACTGGTTGGGTCTGGGGTTTGGTTGACACTCAGGGTCGGGGGCACAGCAAAAAAAAAAAAAAAACTCTTTGCATGGGTGCTGCAGCGTAACGTGCAAGCCAATCTGGTTAACGCTCTACTTGGCATCCGATCGGGTTGGGTCTAGAAAGTTGTTTAACCGCTCTCTTTACCATCTTCTTCATCATATTCAGATTGTGGGCCAGCTAATGGATGCCGATCGCAAGAAGATGCACTATGAACGCCTGACCACAAATCTGCTCAGCTGGATAAGGCAAAGAACAATAGAGCTCGAGCAGCGTAATTTGCCAAACTCATTGGAGGGAATACAGCGTGAATTGTTGGCCTTTAAGGAATATCGCACCATTGAAAAGCCACCCAAGTGAGTAGACGAGAAAACTATTCTATATAGTATACTATATCTAAACTATATCTAAATTCATGTAAACAGATACAAGGAACGCAGCGAGATTGAGGCTTTGTTCTTTACCATTAACACACTGCTAAAGGCACTGAATCAGCCACCCTATAATCCACAAGACGGACAGCTGGTCAACGATATAGAGAAGGCCTGGCAGATACTGGAGTATGCTGAGCACAGTCGCGAGGTAGCCTTGCGTGAGGAATTGTTGCGTCAAGAGAAGCTGGAGCAATTGAATTACAAATTCGAAAAGAAATCTGTCTTGCGTGAGGGTTATCTAAAAGAAATGATTCAAGTGTTATCGGATCCGCGCTACTTGCGTCAGGTGGATGCTACATTGAAGAAACATGAGGCCATCTCTGCTGATATTTTGGCACGTGTTGAGCGCTTTAACGATCTAACGGCTATGGCCGATGAGCTGGAGAAGGAGAACTATCATGGTAAGGAGCGTGTGAAACGTCGTGAGCAGGAGGTGATGGATAAGTGGCGTAAGCTATTGGAGCTGCTCGAGAATCAACGGTTGAACCTTTCCCAAATGAGCAATCTGATGAATCTGCTGCGTGAGATCGCCAGCACGACGGAGTCGGTGCGTGAGCTGCAGCAGCAGTTCGCCTCCGAGGATGTGGGTCCACATCTATTGGGCGTCGAGGAGCTGCTGCAGGCCCATTCGCTGCAGGAGTTGCAGGTGAACACGTATGGTGAGACGATGAAGCGCTTCAATCGTCAAGCCTTGCCCTATAAGAGCTCCGAGCATAAGGATGCTGCCTTATTAGCCCAACGGCTGGGTCAGCTGGAGGAAGCTTATGCTGATCTGTTGAAGCTCTCAGCACAGCGTCGTGCGCGCCTTGAGGAGGCACGTAATTTCCATCACTTCATGGAGGACTATGACAATGAGGAGAGCTGGCTGGTAGACAAACAGCGTATCTGCAAAACCGGCATTACGGCCAAGGACTTACGTGCTGTGCTCTCACTGCAACAGAAGCACAAAGCGCTGGAGGATGAGATCAAATCACGTAAGCCCAAATCGTCACAAATGTCTGATGCCGGTAAGCGTTTGATTGGAGAGCAACATCCGCGTGCGAGTGAGATTAAGAGCCGCATTGATTCCCTGGCGGAGCATTGGCAGGCGCTCGAATCGCTTGTGGATCTGCGACGTCGCCAGCTGGAGGATGCCGCCGAAGCCTATCAATTCTATACGGATGCCAACGAGGCCGAATCCTGGTTGAATGAGAAAATGGCGTTGGTCAATTCTAAAGATTATGGCAACGATGAACCCTCAGCGCAGGCGCTGCTGCAGCGTCATCGTGATCTGCAAGGAGAGCTGAATGCCTATTCCGGCGATATTCTCAACCTGAACCAGCAGGCAGATAAGCTGATCAAGGCGGGCATTTGCACATTGGAGTTGACAGCTGCAGAGCCAGATTTGCCAGAAGTCGAGCAAGAGGAGTGGGTCAATGAGACACGGCTAGTGCCCAAGGAAGTATGGGAGGATGAGTGGGTTGAGAAGCTGGAGCACAAGAAGGTCACCGAAACCAAAATGTTGCCACATGTGCGTTCGCTCTTCCCCTTCGAGGGTCAGGGCATGAAAATGGACAAGGGCGAGGTTATGCTGCTCAAGTCAAAGACCAACGATGATTGGTGGTGTGTGCGCAAAGATAATGGTCACGAGGGCTTCGTTCCAGCTAATTATGTGCGTGAAATTGAACCACGTCCAGTTGCCTGCATTGTGCCTAAGGCGGAGAAGGTCAAGAGTCTGCAGAAAGTGAAAAAGACCATTTTAGTACGTCAAGTGGTGCCCGTGAAACGCATACGTCCAGTGGTTGTGGCACCCAAGCCTCTGGTGCAGCGTCGCACCTCTAATCAGAGCATCAATGAGAATGCGGATAGTGTGGAGAAGCGTCAGCAACGCGTCAATGCTACCTACGATGAGCTGCAAGAGATGGCACAGAAACGCCATGCCCTTCTCGAGGACTCCATCCATTTGTTTGGCTTCTATCGTGAATGCGATGATTTCGAGAAATGGATGAAGGAGAAGGAGCGCATGATCAAGACAGACGATGCCGATGGTGTGGACAATGCGAAGCGCAAGTTTGAGAAGTTCATCACCGATCTGTCGGCAGCCTCGAAGCGCGTGGAGGAGATCGATGGCGCCGTCGACACCTTCCGTCGTCAGGGTCATTCGCAGCTGGACAAGATTATTGGACGTCAGCGTCAAATTCATCAAATCTGGCAGCGCTTGAATAATGCCAAGGCACAGCGTGAGAAGAGTCTGGAGGGCGCCTCCAGTGTGGAGCTTTTCAATCGCACCTGCGACGAGGCCAAGGTCTGGATGAGCGAAAAGATGCTCCAACTAGACACGGCTGTCATTACTCCTGATCTGAAAACTGTGCAAGCGCTGCAGCGTCGCCACCAGAATCTGGAACGCGAACTGGCGCCCGTGGAGGATAAGGTCAATCGTGTCACCTATCTGGGCAATTCAGTGAAGAACGCCTATCCCGCAGAGCGTGACAATGTGAATGCTCGCCAACAGGAGGTGCAGGATATGTGGCAACAGGTTCAGTTGCGTGGCAGTGAGTTACGTGCACGCATCGAGAGCGAAGTTGGCCAACAGATCTTTAATAACAGTGCCAAGACCTTGCTGGCATGGATTGATTCCGTCAAGGATCAGTTGAATGCCGACGAGTCGGCGAGAGATGTGGAAACAGCAAATAATTTGTTAAAGAAACATAACGATCTGGGCGATGATATCAAGGCACATGACAACGAGTTTGTTGAGGTCATTCAACTGGGAAAACAGCTTTCAGATGGCAAACCCAACATGGCAGAGACAGTGCAGCTGATCGAACGCCTGAAGGCCGAACAGGATGCCATTCATCGTGGCTGGACTGAGAAGCAAAAATGGCTTCTGCAGTGCGTCGAACTGCAAATGTTCAATCGCGAAGCGGACAAGATCGATGCTACCACCAAGAGTCACGAAGCGTTCCTTGAGTACAACAATCTGGGCGTAAGTAAAGAATTCTTAAATATTTACTAAAATAAATTAATGTTCCCTTGCTTACAGTCCTCACTGGATGAGGTGGAGGCCATACTCAAGCGTCATCTGGACTTTGAGAAGAGCTTGATGGCACAGGACAAGATACTAAAGGGCTTCTCAGACAATGCAGATAAACTAATTGCCAATGATCACTACGACGCCAAGTAGTAAGTGACTTCATTGTAGTATTTAGCATGCGCATGCTTTACATTCTCTTCTTTATCTCTTTTAGCATCTCCGATCGTCGTAATCAGGTGCTGGGCAAGCGCAAGGCAGTTAAGGATCGCGCCTTTGACCGTAAGCGTTTGTTGCAAGCCTCCAAGGACTATCACAAGTTTGCTGCCGAAGCTGATGATCTGAAGGCCTGGCTGCAGGACAAGACCAAAATCGCTGGCGATGAAAGCTATCGCGATCTGAGCAATTTACCACGGAAGCTACAAAAGCACAAGGCGTTTGAGCGTGAGCTGCGTGCCAATGAGGGACAGTTGCGAAATGTAAACAAAGATGCCCAGGCCCTGATTCAGGCCGAGAATCGTGTTCCTGAGGTGGAGCATCGTGTGGTTGATTTGAACAAGAAATGGAAGGATCTGTTAGCACTCTCTGAGGACAAGGGCCGCAAGCTGGAACAGGCTGCCTCGCAGCGCGAGCATAATCGTGCTATCGAGGATGCCAAGAAGAAGGTGGATGAGCTGGATGTGGCGCTCAAGAGCAAGGATGTTGGCAATGATTTGCGCAGCTGCAAGGATTTGATTAACAAGCAGCAGATGCTCGAATCAGAGATAACCATTTGGGATCAGAAGGTTGCTGAGTTGGTCTCCACGGGTGATGACATGGCCCACGAGGGTCACTTCAATGCCAAGAACATCGAGGACGAGACTAAGGAACTGCAGCAACGGTTCAAGGATCTACGCGTTCCCACACAGAAGCGTCGGGAAAAGCTGGAGGAAAGTCTGAATTTCCATAAATTTGTCTTCGAACTGGACGCAGAGTTCCAATGGATCAATGATCATCTGCCCGCAGCCAAGTCAAACGAACTGGGTCACAATCTGCATCAAGCGCAATCGCTGTACAAGAAACACAAAAAGCTGGAGGCAGAGATTAAGGGTCATCAGCCTATGATCAATAAGGCGCTGCTGGCGGGCCAAGCTCTTGTTGCCCAGGAGCATCCTGAGCAACAGAATGTGGAGGCTTTGTGCAAACAGCTGGAAGACGCTTGGCAGGATCTGAATCTGCATTGCGGTGAACGTACACGCAAGCTTGAAATGTCTCTGAAGGCACAGCAATATCTGTTCGATGCCGGTGAGATTGAGTCCTGGTTGGGTGAACGCAACAATGCCCTGCGCTCTACAGAATATGGTAGAGATCGCGATTCGGCCGCCAAGTTGCTAACCAAACACAAGACCATCGAACTGGAGTTGGACACATATTCGGGCATTGTCACTGAAATGGGACACACTTGTGCCGCCATGGTGGCTGCCCACCATCCCGATAGTAAAGTGCTTTCCGCCAAGCAGCAGCTTATCGAGAAGATGCTCAAATCTCTACACAAGTTGGCCTCACAACGGCAGATGCGCCTGATGGAGAGTCTGTCCAAGCACGAATATTTCTTAGAGTCGGACGAGGTGGAGCAATGGATAAGGGAACAGGAGCAAACGGCTTCTTCAGAGGATTATGGTCAGGACTTTGAGCATTTGCAGCTGTTGCAGAATAAATTTGATGATGTCAAGCATCGCGTCGAGGTAGGCGCTGATCGTGTCGATCAGTGTGAGCTGCTGGCCAGGAAGCTCATCGATTCGGAGAGCTCCTATGCCAATGAGGTAGAAAAGAGACAGGAACAACTGAGGTAAGCGCATTTTGTGCTCAAAGTATTCTCTTATTCTTTGTTAATTTTCTTTCTATTAGAACGTCTTGGGACAATCTCTTGAAGCTGCTCAAACAACGCGAACAAAAACTGCATGCAGCTGGCGAAATCCATCGCTTCCATCGCGATGTTGCCGAAGCGCTCTTCCGCATCCAGGATAAGAATGCCGCCCTTTCCTCTGAATTGGGCAAGGATTTGAACTCGGCTTTGGCCCTACTGCGCAAGCATGAAGGCTTCGAGAATGATCTAGTTGCGCTGGAAGCTCAGCTGCAAATGCTCGTTGAGGATTCGGTACGCCTACAAGCTAAATACCCTTCGAATGCTGCAGCCATTGCTCAGCAGCAGGATAAGGTCGTAGCTGCCTGGAATGATCTGAAGGAACGCTCAACGGCACGTGGTGATCGTTTAGCTGCCAGCTCCGATTTGCAAACATTCCTCACAGATGTACGTGACATTGTGTCCTGGTCGGCGAATCTGCGCGCCGCTCTGCAGGCTGAGGAGCACGTGAGTGATGCAGCAGGCGCCACAGCGCTGAAGATACAACACGATGCGATTTACGGCGAGATTGAGGCACGTGAGGATAAATTCCGATATCTTAACGAGCTAAGCGACTCGATGGTTCAAACGGGACACTATGCGGCCGCCGATGTGGAGGAGAAGTGTGCCGCTATGCTGGATGAACGCCAGAAGCTGCACGCTGCCTGGAACAAGAAGAAGATTATGCTTGAGCAGAAAATCGACTTGTTCTGCTTCCTGCGCGATGCCAAACAAATCGATAATCTATCCAGTGCACAGCAAGCGACACTCAGCAGCTCCGATTTCGGACAAACTGTGGAGGATGTGCAGAACCAGATCAAGAAACATGACGAGTTCGAGCGTGTCATTCAGACACAAGAGGAGAAGGTAGCCTTGCTTCAAGAACATGGACGCAAGCTAATCGAGCAGCGTCACTATGATAGCGCCAATATACAGACGATTCTACAAGGTGTCCTGGCGCGTCGCCAAAAGGTAAAGGACTTGTGCGCAGTGCGTCGTTACAAGCTAGAGGATGCTTTGCTATATGCCAAGTTTGTGCGTGACTGCGCCGAAGCGGAGTCATGGATCAATGAGAAGCAAAAGAAAATGGAAGCTGATGCGGCTAACTATGCCGAGGTCACCAATCTGGATGAGAAGATCAAGAAGTTGCAAAAGCATCAGGCCTTCCAGGCCGAAGTGGCTGCCAATCAGGGACGCATCAAGGAGATCCAAGACACGGGCGTCATACTGCTAAGCAAACAGCACGAATCTTCGCCAGAAATCAAGCAAGCCATTGAACGTGTACTGGCCGCCTGGCAGGGTCTGCTCGCTGAGCTGGATCAACGTGGACGCGGCCTCGAGGAGGCCCAAGACATACTGGAGTTCAACAATCAGCTGGACAAGATCGAAGCCTGGATACGTGACAAGGAAATGATGGTGCAGGCCAGCGATACGGGACGCGATCTTGAGCACTGCAATGCTCTGATGCGCAAACTGGATGACGTCGACTCCGATATGCGTGTGGATGATCAGCGTGTTAAGCACATCAATTTATTGGCTGATAAGCTAATCAATCAGGCACAACTGCCAGAGGATACGCAGAGTGTGGACAAGCGCCGGCGCGACTTCAATCACAACTGGCGCCAGCTTCAGGGTGCACTGAATGCCTATCGTGCACTCCTTGGCGGAGCCAATGAAATCCATGTTTTTAATCGCGATGTGGACGATACGGCTGAACGTATTGCCGAAAAGGCGTTGGCCATGAGCTCAGCTGATACGGGCCGTGATTTGGCTGCTGTCGAGGCACTGATCCGTCGCGAGGAGGCGCTAGAGCGTGACATGTCCGCTGTGAAGCAAAAGATCGATGAGCATGAGACCGCAGCCGAGTTTCTTATACGTAAATACCCCGAACGTGGTGCTCAGGTAATTGAGCGCAAACTTCAAGAGCTGCACAAATCGTGGGGCAATCTGCAGAGTCTATCGGTGAAGCGACAGAAAGTACTGAACGAAGCATTTTTGGTGCACAAGTTTGTATCGGATGTTCGGGAGTTGGAGCTGTGGGTCAATGATATGGTAAAGAAAATGAATGCAACCCAAGCGCCATCCACGATCAACGATTGCGAAACGCAGCTGGAGTTGCATCAGGAGCGCAAAGTTGAGATCGATGGACGTGATCTGGCTTTTGTGGCACTGAAACAGCATGGAGAGCAGCTTATTGGCCAGACCAAGCAATCGGAGAACGTGAAGCAGTATCTGCATGCCCTGGAGGAGTTGCATCAGACATTGCACGAAGCGTGGAGTGAGCGAGCACGCGATCTCACCGAAGCCCATCAGCTGCAGCTGTTCAAGGCACAGGTGGAACAGGTGGAGATCTGGTTGGCCAATAAGGAGGCTTTCCTTAATAACGACGATCTAGGCGATTCTTACACAGCTGTGGAGCGTTTGCTCAAGAAGCACGATGCCTTCGAGAAGCTGCTCGATGCCGATCATGTGGATGCCTTGCAAAAGTTTGCGAATAGCATACTGGAGGGTAATCCGAAGGATGGAGATCTGATTAGTGAGAAGTTGGCCTATGTGCTGCGACGCAAGAAGAAGCTATTGGAGCAGTCAGCCGAGCGTAAACATCGTCTCATGCAGTCCCTGCAGCTGCAGGAGTTCCTGCGCAGTCTCTACGAAATTGATCGCTGGCTGGTGCAGAAGCTACAGGTGGCTTTGGATGAGAATTACCGTGAGCCAAGCAATTTGCAGAGCAAAATCCAAAAGCACACGGCCTTCGATGCCGAACTGTTGAGCAATACGCCACGCGTACAGGCTGTCATCAGTGAGGGTGAGCGCTTGATTAAGGGTGAGCACTTTGCCAAGGATGAGATTGCACAACAGGTGCAACTGCTTGAGAGCGACTGGGCCAAGCTGAAGGCAGCATCGAATGCCAAGAAGGAGAAGCTACACCAGGCACATGAAGCATTGGCCTTTAATCGCAGCGTCGATGAGTTCAACAACTGGATGGACGATGTGGAGGCGCAGCTGTCTAGTGAGGACTATGGTAAGGATCTGGCCACGGTTAGCAATCTGCTGAAGAAACATGAACGTCTGGAGGCCGATGTGGCGCATCATAACGAGTTGTCCAATCAGCTGAAGGTCATGGACGAACAGTTCTTCCAGATGGATCATTTCCTTAAGCACGACATCCACGAACGTGCAATGGCTGCCATCAAGCGTTACAATACGCTGCATGAACCAATTACCATAAGACGCGAGAACCTTGAGGATTCGCTCAGTCTGCAGCAATTCCTGCGCGATGCCGAAGATGAGCTACAATGGCTGGCTGAGAAGCAGCTAATTGCTGGCTCCCAGGATCTGGGCAGCAGTCTGTTGGCTGTACAAGGTCTACAGAAGAAACACAATGCCCTGGAAGCAGAGCTGACATCGCAGGAGCCCTTGATCCAGGCGCTACTGCAACGTGGCCAGCAAATGATACGCGACAATCACTTTGCCAGCGAGCAGCTGCAATACAAATCGGAGCTGCTGCAGAAGCAACTCGTGCAGTTGCGTGACTTGGCTGCAATCAGGCGTCTGCGTCTACTTGATGCCGTCGAGAGTCAACTATTCTATGTGGAGGCCAACGAGGCGGATGCCTGGATGCGTGAGAAGCGACCCATATTGGCCAGCAGCGATTATGGACGCGATGAAATGTCCGTGCAGACGCATCAGAAGAAGCTGGAGGTGTTGCAGCGCGAGCTGATCTCCTTCAAGCCTTCCATCGACAAGGTCAACAAGCTGGCAACGGGCCTCATTGAACGCAATCACTTCGATAGCGCCAATATACAGGAGAAAAACGGCGCTGTCACTCAGCAATATGCGGAGCTACTGCGTCTGGCCAAGGATCGTGAGTTGCGCCTCACCGAATGCAAGAAGCTCTTTGAATACCTGCGTGAGACGGAGGAGCTCCATGAGTGGGTGGGCGATCAAATGACTGTCACAGCCAGCGAAGATTATGGTGAGGATGTGGAGCATGTGGAGCAGTTGATGTTGGCTTTTGAGTCCTTCGTGTCCAATTTAAATGCTAATGAGGCACGTGTTGAGGCATGCTTGGAGCGCGGTGATCGTCTGATACAGGAGAACAATCCCTATCGCAATTCCATCAAGGCTAAGCGAGATGAAACGAAACAGCTGTGGGATGAGCTGAAGGATTTGGTGAATGCACGCCAAGATGCGCTTGCCGGAGCCAAGCAGGTTCACGTGTACGATCGTGTTGCTGATGAAACGATTTCCCTGATCAACGAGAAGGATGCCTCGCTTATTTCTGAGGATTATGGTCAGGACTTGGAAAGCATTCAGGCGCTGGGACGCAAACATCAAGTATTTGAAGGCGAACTTGTGGCCATTAAAGAGCAGGTGGATTCAGTGCTAGCCGAAGCAGTCAAGCTGGGTGAGATTTATCCCGATGCACGCGAGCATATCGAAGTGAAGCGCGATGAAACAGTTGAAGCCTGGACGGATCTGAAGGAGAAGACCAATGCACGCAAGAGCAAATTGAATCAGGCTGAACAGCTGCAATCATACTTCGATGAGTATCGCGATCTGATTGCCTGGATCAATGAGATGCTGGCCAAGATCACAGCCCCGGAGCTGGCCACCAGTGTGGCCGGTGCAGAGCTGTTGCTTGCTAG
This sequence comes from Drosophila stalkeri, assembly GCA_035047405.1. Lineage (NCBI taxonomy): Eukaryota > Metazoa > Arthropoda > Insecta > Diptera > Drosophilidae > Drosophila > Drosophila stalkeri. The sequence continues at coordinate 14,629,372 of JAWNPR010000041.1, read as the reverse complement.
TATTAAGGATCATCATGCCGAGATTCGTGCACGTGACGAAACCTTTGCCAACTTTACGGCCAACGGACAGAAGCTGATCAAGGAGAAGCACTTCCTTGCCCATGAGGTGGAGGATAAGATAAAGGTGCTGAAATCGCGTCATGATCTGCTCGAGCATACGCTGCAGCAGCGTAAGGAGATCTACGAGCTAAATCTGGATACACAGCTGTTCCTCAAGGATGCCGAGATACTGGAGCAATGGATTAGCAGTCGCGAGCCACAGCTGAAGGATGCCAAACTGGGTGACTCTATACCTCAAGTAGAGGATTTGTTGCGGCGTCACGAAGACTTTGAAAAGACTGTGGCCGCCCAAGAGGAGAAATTCCAGGCGATTAAACGCATTACGCTGCTCGAACAGCGTTTCCGCAAGCAGCTGGAGAACGAGAAGCTAGCCAAGCAGAAAGAAAAGGAACGTCTGGAAAAGGAACGTCTTGAGCAGCTCAAGCAAAAGGAGCTCCAGCGTCTCAACGACGAACGTCGTCGCGCTGAGAAGCAACAGGAGCACCGCAACAATGCTGCTGCCCAAGAGAAGACACCCATTTTCTCCGCACCCATGGTGCAAATCAGCGGCGGCAGCAACAACAACAGCGTCAGTGCACCAGGTAGTGCCGTCCAGTCGCCGGCTATTTCACAAACCCAGCTGCGTCCACCCTTCCAGGATCAGCACGTGGACGAGCATTTGAACCTGCAGAAGAGCAGCTCCAGTGGCATGTTCGGCGATCGGTTGAGACGTGGTTCGGCGGATGCCAATGTGAAACGTGCCGAGAGCATGAAGGTTCAACCCAAGCAAGCAAAACGTACACCATCCTTTACTACACGTCGTCGTGCCCAGTCCTTCCGTAAGAATCAAAAGGGCGAAGGCTTCGATTTGCCACCTGTGGAGATTCAGGGCATGCTTGAGCGTAAGCATGGACTGCAATCTGGAGGCAAAAAGGCACCCGTGCGCTCCTGGAAGCAATTCCATACAGTGCTCTGCGGTCAATTGGTGTGCTTCTTCAAGGACGAGAACGATTTCCTGCAACAGAAGACGGCCACGGCGCCAGTCAACATATTGGGCGCGAAATGCGAACGTGCCGATGACTATACGAAGAAGAAGTATGTCTTCCGCCTAAAGTTGCCCGATGGCTCCGAGTTCCTTTTCGAGGCACCATCACTGGACATTATGAACGATTGGGTACGCAAGATATCCTTCCATGCTAGTCTGCCACCAAATCTACAGCTGTTGAGCTACGATGAATCGATGAAGGTGAGTACAAATTGTAAAAATGTATAGCACATAATTTGATAATCGTATTTTATCCACTTACAGCAACAATCGAGCAGCTCGCCGGACATTAAGGTGAGCAGCAATATGGACTCGCCCGTTAGTTCGCGCAATTCCTCGCCAGACTCACAGCGCCGCACGAGCAGTGGCCAAACGTTAGACACAGCCACACCCCAAATGGCCTTCCTGCAGCGACAAATGCAACAGCAACAGTTGCAGCAACAACAACAACAACAACAGCAGCAGCAGCAGCAGCAACAACAACAACCCCAGCCCAGTTCACCCACAGCAGGTTTCGATCAGAAACCACCCATACCACCACGAGGAGCACCACCTGTGGCCAGCCAACGTCAGAGCCAAGAGAATTTGGTGATGCTGCGCAATCGCCAAAGTTCCAACAATGGTAAATAACTAAAAATCATAAATAATAGATTTTTGTTGACTTATGATTAATAATACACTGTACAGACCTTACCGATGGTCGTTCCGCCACGCTACCCGCCCAGAATGGCAACAGCAGAGATGACAGCGGCGTTCTAATGCGTAACAGCGAATCCAGACAGTCGGGTAAGTACTCAAAGGGTTAGCCACCCATTGCAGTTAACATTGTAGTTAACTGCATTCAGCTACGTTGTGTTTGTACCACACACACACACACACACACATATATAAACAAATACACACACATACACACAATCACATATACTTCATTGTAAACAACGTGTCCCTTTCCAAAAACTCGACGCATATACAAATATATTAGATAATCCGCCGCCGTTGCCAACAACGATGCCGCCATTGGGCAGTAGTCATCCGCATAGCCATCAATCGCCACATGCGGCTCAGGTGCAACAGCGCATCAATGCATTCAATGCAGCAGCCAATCAACAGCAGCAGCAGCAACAACAACAACCCGACTACTATATCAACAATATTGCACGACAACAGCAGCAGCAGCAGCAGCTCTTGGCTTCACCGCAAAGAGTGCCCTCTGGACGTATAGATTCGACTCGTAAATTTATTGAGATGGAGGCGCATGCGCCGGGCAACAGTTACAGCCACAGTCACAGCCACAGTAGCAGCAGCAGCAGCAACAGCAACAATAATAACAACAACAACAATGGCCACAGCAGCAGCAGCAGCACGGCAAAGCGTACGATTAACTATTCGAGCAGCAATGCGAGCAGCAATGGCAATGGTAATATTTACAACTCAACAACAACTACGACAACAACAACAACTACGATACAGCAACAACAACAACAACATGCGACAAGCAGTCGCACGGTTTGGCACTTAACGAGCTCATCACCAACATCATCAACAAAATCATCATCGGGCTCCGTTGAGCATAATAATGCCATCAGTAATCCAAGCTATATGGGTCTACATTTAAATAACAATAACGACGGAATCGGTACACAAACAACAAGTTATCCTAATATAAATAAGGCTTGCCTCTATATACATACATACCTATATATATATATATATAAATTCTAGATATACTTGAATGCGAACTGTAGCGGTTATTGGTACTTTATCTCTCTGTCTTTCTCTTTTTGTTTATTTCTCTTTGATTTGCATGCCAAAAAAATATATTTATATATAAATGTGAAGGTTCAACTCTAAAGCCGGTGAAAATAACGCGTCGATCCTATCTGCGCACGAGTTTGCAAAGTATACTTAAGTTACAATCTGTCTCTCTATATCTCTTTATATACATATTTATTTCTGTTTACTTTATATGCACACTCACACACTCTTTTTATGTTAACAATGCTCTCTTAATTTTGCATGCGCACTGACTCTCTGCCTGCTCTGTTTGCATTAGCTAATGATCTCTTCTGTTTATATCTTATGCACAGGTTGGGGCAATTCACGGTTTGAGAGCAATCGACCCGTTTCCCTGCAACCCGATTCGATCAGCTATACGCGCGCATCGGCGGAAAGCTCTAGTGAGAGCGAAGCTCAGTCCATTTCATCCGTTTCAGGTGTGAAGGGCAGCAGCAGCAGCACCAGCAAGAGTAAAGACGATCGTCGCAGTGGCATGTTCCGTATCTTTGGACGCAAGGGTGGCGATAAGGAGAAGGAGAAGGAGAAGGATAAACGCCGTGCGAGTCAAACGCCGCCACAGTGAAGCAAAATTATAAAAAATAAATTCCAGCTAAGCTTAAAGAAAATTTCTTATTGGACAATTGCATTGGAGAGTTGATCGTCAATTGTTTTTGTATTTTTTATAGACATATATAAATGATATAATATTTAATACTTAACCCAATAGATTGTGACACAGCAAACAAAATTCGAAACCGAAACACGAAAAAAAAGTAAATAAAAAAAAATTATGCACTAAAATGTGTCTTGTAATGAAAAGTATAAACAATTATAATATTAAACAGTCAATGTTTTAAATGCATTATAAAAGAAAATGTAACTGTAAGTTTGTTCGTTGTATGCTTAAATATAATTTTCGTAAATCAAAAAAAAAAAAAAAAAAAGTAAACAAAACCAATAAAAATTATTATATTATATGTGAAACAGAGAGATGCATTTTATTTGCCAAAAATAAGTTTTAAGTTTAAGTTTTAAAATATCCCATTGTTGCCATTGAGAACTCAACAATAGATGGCGCCAGCTATAGTCTTTTACTTCTTATATTTTATATAATATCAGATCGTCCTACTGTCTAACAAAATTTATTTTATCTGATTACATTTACCAGTAATAGATTTCAGAGTTTAAAAGGCTGTTAAGTTTGTCTTCTCTTATCGTTAAAAATGAACAATAGATGGCGCCAGCAACGATCTGCACTGATCAACATTTCGCAAAGCAAACAACTTTAATTTATATTTTCGAAGCATTTTATATGCATTTTATTGCTGGCAAGTAAATCATCGCTTAACTCTAAGTTCTATGGTTAACATATGCATATAGATAAGATCAATATTGTATGGAAAGGGCCCTTCCACCGATTTTTCATAATTTTTCGTATTTCCTTATTCTAACAAACAAAAAATGCAATAAAAACAACAAATTCGAGTAGTCAACTATACAAATCCGGCTCTATAACGAGGTCGATCAGTTTTCTGTTTTAGCCATACTGCGCATAGAGATTGCCATGAGTCGATGTCGACTTGAATTGGACGAGATTTCCGTGAGTCTGCATCGGCTGTTGGTAGTAGGCCGCTTGATGGTAGAGAGCAGGTGAGGCGGGCTCATTAACCTGTATCTGATGATAATTGGTGATGGGCTCATGTTCGACTACCTCACGCACTGTCTGGAATGGATGATTGACTACGATGCGGCGTTTGTGGAATGTTTCGCTGGTGGCCGCCGCATCGGTGGGTGCCGCTGTGGCTGAGATGACGCGCTCATTGGGCTGCAGATGACGATTGAGATGGCCAGCGGCGCCATTCAGTGAGACATCCACATCCAGCGGTTGTTGAGCGGGAGTGGGCGTGGCCTGTGTGGTGGGCACAACGGATGCGGGTGCCTCAACCAAGCGCTGGAACTGCTGCTGCGGTTGATACTGCTGCAAGCGTGAGGATCGCTCCTCTTGCTGCTCCTTCTGCTGATCACAATCCGGCTTGAGTGGCGTAATTGTTGCCGTGGCTACAATGGACTGATCGCGATCATCCTGATGCGGAATTTGCAAATTGATTTGCGCTTTGGCAGCTGGCTTGGGTTGCTTCGTCGCCTCCACCAGACGGCCGCTAGACGACTCCAGCTCCGGATCGTAACGCATGCGTGAATATGGAGCACTGTACTCTAGCTCTTCGGCAAGTGGACTGCGCTGCCGTGAAGACTGCTGATAGAAGCCACGTGGTGCAGCAGTACGCACCGTGGACTTGCCATAGACCACAGTGGGTCCGGCATGATTGCGCAAATAGGGCTTCAGCTCGACGACATTTGCTGGCACCTCCTGCGCCTCTGTAATACGACGCTCCTTGACTACAGGCTGGCGACTGCGTCCCAGATAAATATTATGCTGAGATGGCGGCAAATGGATCTTATGCTCGTGCTTGATGATCTGCGGTCGTAGCGGTGCCTCCTCCAGGCGAGCTGGCTTGGCCTCCACATTGCCAGCATTGGCATTGGGCAGAAACTCGCCACTGAAGTAATCGTCATTGCTGGGAGTCTGATATGGGGCACGATTGTAGCTATTACGCTGATAGCCACGCTGTGATGGATAGCTAGCCTCGCTGCGTCCATACTCATAGTCCGGTTGCTGCTCGGGCTCGACACGTGTCAGCATCTTGGGTGTGAGATGCTTCTTATTGATCTGGTATTGATTGCCATTGCCATCGCTGGTTATGACACTCGAGCTGGAGCTAGAGCTGGAGCTAGAGCTAGAGCTGGAGCTGGGACTGGGGCTTGGCAAGCTCTGACGGTTGCCATCGAGAGCATCGCTGCCTTGTCCTGGCTGCTGTTGGAGCTGCGCTTCGACAAAGTTATCCTTGGGCGCCTGATCGTAGCTGGGCATGGTCGTCACACTGGAGCCAATGGTGGTGCCCAATTGCTGCTCCTTTTGTGGCGTATCATAGGATGGCCTATACTCATTGCCATTGTTATTGTAGCTCTGCGTTTGCACTTGCCCATTGTTGTTGTAGGCGGAGGCAACGGCAGGATGTGGATGACCCAGTGGCAGCAATGTCTCACCTCTGGGTATCTTGGCCACGGGATGATCGAGCTCCACCACCAGCGTGCCAGCTGGCTTAATAACCACACGCTCCTCAATGTCGTAGAACTCTTTTTGGATAGCTGGATGACGCACCTCGTACTTCTTGGCCTTCAGTGCCGGCTGCACAATCTGTATGGTCTTGGTGACAACGGGGCGTGGCGGTGCAGGCGGTGCATAGCCGCGCTGTGGTGGCAGATAGCCACCAGACTGATCACCGTAGTCATCATAGCTGGACGCCTCATCGACACTTGGTGGGTACTGATCCTGATAGTCAACCTGGGAGTCATCGTAGTTGTAGCTGCCCTGGTCATAGCTGGGTCTGCTGTAGCTAGTATCGAAGGAGGGATCGTAGGCAGGCTCAAAGCTGTTGCTGCCAATCTTAACATCATTGGGCGTTGAGGCAGATGCTGGAGCTGGCGCTGCAACCGAGCTGGAGGTGGAGCTGGAACTGGAACTGGAGCTAACTGCTGGCGCTATGGATGCAGCTTGCACCGGAGCTGGCAGTGGTGCCTGTGGTTCATAGATGGGCTTGCTATCCGCTGGCTGCTCCACATTGGCACTCTGGCCTTGTGGAGCTGCAGGCGCAACTACCTGACGCTCAAACATGCGCAGCTGCTGGGATTTGCTGCCACCAATGGAAACAGCATCGTCATCTGCTAAGGAACTGGAGCTGGAGCTGGAGCTGCTGCTGCTGGATTGAGTGTAGCGTTGAGGCGAAGGACTTGAGGATTCAAAGACCTGCGGGCAGTGAAAAATTGTTTATACTCAGACTTAATTCTTAGCTAAACATTGCTCAAACTTACAGTCTCCACGGTGGGTCCATGGCTATGATAGGATTGTATGTAACGCTCAAACTCCTGATTCTGGCGCAGTTGTTGATTGCGCTGACGGAATTGTCCGCTGTGCGGTGGTTGCTGGTAGAGCGTGGGACGACGACTGTGTGGACGACGACGTGGCATGCGAGCATTGGAATTGACGGAAACAGCTTGAGCAGGCTGCAAACCCAAACCCTGGCGTGGATTCAGCGGTTGCTGCTGTGATTGCATTTGCTGCTGTGGCTGCAACTGTTGTTGCTGCTGCTGCTGCTGCTGTGACTGTTGCTGCTGCTGCTGCTGCTGTGGTCGCTCCTGCAATCTGGCAAAGCTTTGCTCCTGCTGCATTCTATATGGACCCGCTTTCAGCTCAGCCGGCGCCTCTCCATCAATAATGGTAACATCTGCCGGATTTGTGGCTGGCTGTTGGGCAATGGAGATGTTGACATGTGTCGCCGCATGGCTGGCGCCAACGAGCGCCAACAGCAGCAGGAACAGCGCACGGCACATCATTCTAATCCGCTCAAGCTACACTCACTCACTTACTAACTCACACACTATTGGAAATGCGCGACTGTCGAACGCGTCTCGTTGTTTGACAAACTGTGAGGCATGCGTCGCATATTTATACGCTAAAGGGGAACGCTGGCTAAAGCTGAGTGCCATTCCGATTCCGATTGCGATAGCGATCGCTTAGTAATTTTACGAATGATCAGCCCGAGCATATGCGTATCAGTGTCAATGTCAGTCAGGCCAAAAACACCCTCCCTGTTTAGGGATATGAGATGCTTGCCCCAGTTCCACAATTTAAGGCAAACCAAAAGTGATGATGCACTGAGCAACACTATGGCGCTTTGTGGCACGCGCAATTCAACTGCCAAAAAAAAAAAAATATATATATATATATATATATAACTAAGTGTAATGCTGTTTGCCGTAATTGGCGACCTGCAACATTTTCGCTTAATTGTCGGAAGGTCAGCGCACAGGTCGCCCCAGCCCCAGCCGCAGCTCCAGTCTATGCGGCGTATGAGTGATGTGCGGCCAAATAGTTGACGATTTTCGATTTTCGATTTTCGATTTGAACTTGAAATTGCATTTTCTAAATGAGATTCAACGCCTCGCACTTTAATTGTATTTTTTTTTTTTTTTGAATTTGTGTTTTGATTTGGTTTCGCTTCGATTTTGTGTGTTACATTTACTCCGTCAGGCACTTTTGCGCAATTGCAGTTGGCGAAGAATTCGCAAGTAAGTCCATACATAATGCTACAGATACACTATCAATAAAGGTTAATAGCTGTGTGGGTGTCTCTCGCACTGGCCAGCCATAAACGCAAGCCAAGTGAAGTCTTGAATGGCTAAACAATGGCCAAAAGAAACGGAAACTGAATGGTTAACTACGAACTACGTTCAATTTACAAATGAAGTACGAAGGTGCTGTTAATATAACTTTGGCTTGCAGACCAACTTTACAACAAATACAAATGATATTTGTTTAAATTTTAGGCGCCAAAAGAGACAACAGCCTAGGCCAATGCACAAAGCCTGTGTGCGCTGCATTCGAAACGAGTTTACTGTAAAATATTTAAACATTTTTGTGTGTTTGTGAACTTGAAAGTTAGTGATTTAAGGGCATTCAGAGTGAGCAGAGTATGGAGCCAAAAGCAATGCACTTGATCAGGGGCAAAAGTGCTTACGATAAGAAGTTCTGAATTGTTGAAAGATTCTAAAAGTGAGAGTGAGAGAAAGAGATAGATAGATAGATAGATATATATATATATAGAGAGAGAGAGAGATAGACAGAGAGATAGATAGTGAGAGAGAGATAGAAATAGAAGAGAGAGGAGAGAGAGAGAGAGAGAGAGAGAGAGGGAGGGGGGAGATAGATAGAGGTAGATAGAGATAGATAGATGATGATAGAGAGAGAGAGAGAGAGAGAGAGAGAGAGATAGATGGATAGATAGATAGATAGATAGACTGATAGGCAGAGGGAGAGAGAGAGAGAGAGAGAGAGAGAGCGAGAGAGAGAGAGATAGATAGATAGATAGATAGATAGATAGATTGATTGATTGATTGATAGAGAGAGAGAGAGAGAGAGAGAGAGTTATCTCATATGACTTTGATTTATGCCAAGACTTTAAATTCAATTTAATTATACAAGTTCAAAGTTTATATTGATTAAGCATAACAATGTTATTCCTGATATAAATTTTTAAATATTTCATTTTATATATCAATGTTTCTCCTAAGATAATAAATTTAATAAAAATTTTGTTATATATTATTACATAATATATTTATTATATAATAACGTCTATCCATTTCTATGTTTTATCACGAATTTAGTTGAATATAATTATAAAAATATTTTGAGCATACATTTTTAATATTCATGCAAAATACTGTACATTTTTAAATAAAATATATATTATATATTATTTTACATCTATAGAAATATTCACTGCATTAAGACTAAACTTAATATATAAAAAACAAGTATATTTTTTCAAATTTTCTAGCTGTAATACCTAAATCAAAGCAAATGACACAAAAAATGAAAACTTTCCATGCGCTGGCTAAAAATAAATTCATTTTACACTTTGTTTTTGGCCTGAAGGCAAATATTCATGCAAATTTGCATAAAACTAAATACATTGAAATGAATAATATAAAGTTTCGACTTTGAATTGTTTTGTAATTGTTTTGTACATTGAGCCAAAAAGCATTTTCATGTTTGCTCTCACTCTGCAGTGCAGAAAACGTCAGCAGCAGCAGCAGCAGCAGCAGCAACAGTAATAGCAACAACAACAACTATTAATATAAAATTTTCAGCTGTCAAAGGTTTAAAAATAGTTAAGCATAGAAATTAGTGCTTAAATTAAACTAGGCAAACGTAAATGGATAGCAACTACGCACTTAGCAGTCGCAACGCTCCGCTGTAGATCCTGTCTGCTATATGCTTACATCATCCTTGTATCCTCCCGTATCCTCTTGTATCCTCTCGTATCCTTGTATTGAGCCGGCACGTGGGTGCCGTGCGTATTGCATACATAAATAACAATTGAGCATACGACGTAGTTGGCAACGAGGACAATAATAAAAACAAAGTGGAATACAAATATAGCGAAGACCGGGAGACTGAGACGAGATATTTAAATCAGCTGAACGCAGGCAGGTGGGCGATGGTGGGCTGCAGGGCTGTCTGTTTACCACGCTTGCCACACCTGATTAAAATCTATTGACACCCAAACTGGAACACGCGGCAAATTCCAGCTAACAAGAGCTAAAATAAAATAGAAGGGAAACGGAAATGGCTTCCCTTGGCTCCGCCAATAAAACCCAATTACAGGTGAATCGTCGCTAGCCGGGGCAAACAAAAACAGCTGCGATGAGTTCACGAGTCGCTGGCGCAGCTGCCGCTACACCTGTTAACGCTATTTGCATTTTACTCCTCCCGTCAGCGCCCACGCTATCCTGTGCACAAGGACCTCATATAGTTTATTATTATGTACAAAGGGGGGAGCCAGGACGTAAGGCTCCTCTCTCACTCTCATACTCTCATACACACACACACACACACACACACACACACACACACACACACTCTCTCTCTGTCTCTCTCTCTCTCTATATTTCTCTTTGCCTCTAAACAGCTTGTCTCATCTTTCGTTTTATGTGCAAGGACATGCGCAAACAACACCCCCGCCCACCTGGACCGCGATTTGGCCGCCACCATCTAGTCAACCCCAATCCCAACCCCCAGAGCAGAGCAGAGTAGCCCACTCTCCAGCAGCATCCGCAGCTACTTTAGAGTTGTATAAAAAAGCGCAGCCAGGAGCAGCCAGCCTCAGTTGCTGGACCGTGTTGCTCGCGTAGTGTCCTTGTTGTTGCTCATTTGTCGAGCAGCAGATAGCAAAGTGTTATCCTGCCCACGTTACACAGCCGCAAACTGTTGCGAAAAGTCACAACCAACAACAGCAGCAGCAGCAGCGAAGCGGAAAAGTTGCAATTGAGTAGCGGAAGTTAATTCGTTTCCATGTGTTTACCCCATTACCGATCGCTGTAATTGCACAAACTTTGGAGTATTCCACTTAATCTGAAGCCAGGTGAGAGCACTTATTATATATGACACCTACACGACATGGGTAATGCGAAGCTACGATTTGTTTGTCTCAGTTTGTTTTGCCCAGTTTGAGCAGAACTTTCCAATATAAACAAATCGAGTAGAGCTAAATGGGGCGTTGTAGAATGTACGGGATATATTATATTCTAGGCTAATTAAATTGTTATTGTTGTGCAATTAAAATGTGCAAATTGTATACAAATAAAAAGTAGATTATTATTGAATGTAAGTGGAGTGTATTTCACATGTTTCACATGCGAAAGCAGAGCTTCATTGAACCAATAGCATTAAGTTTAGAGTTCTGATATATTTTATACTATTTGATTTACTTATTTATATTTTATTCTTATATTATATTATTTTCTAGAAACATCCATTCACTTGATATTAGGAAAATCTATTTTTATTTAGGTTTATTTTATGTTCCTTTATCGAAACCTCCAGAATATGAAAACCAAGTTATATTTCTGATTGTTTTCTGCTTTAATAAAATATATAATTCCCTTTTGTTTCTCTCTAAACTTAATATCATATATATATAAATAAACTCTTATCAAGCTCGTTTAATTTTATTAAATATTTTATATAATTTTTTTTTTATAAGTTTTTTCTATAATATAATTGGAAAATTTATTTTATTTTTTTTTATTTTCTTGTAGTATTATTTTTGTTTTTAATTTATTAAATTAACTCTACAAAATTATATATTATACAAATAAAAATTATATATAATATATCATTAAAAATTCACATTAAATATTTACCATCAACTTGGAACTGCCCAACTCAAATTCTTAGAAAGCACACGCTGCCATTATTTCCAAGCAGCTTGTAATTTGTCAACAGAGTTGTTGTTGTTGTTGTTGTTGTTGTTGTATTGGGTTCACAGCGCCTTTACAACACTGGCAATGGAGCAGGTGCAGCGCGCTGCTCATTTTGAAATATGTTGCCAGTGTTGCAACATGGCGTATAGAAACAAACATGAAAACAATGTTGGCCAAGAAGGAGAGTAAAATAAATAAATATTACATTAGTTGGCTATCAATAGAGAATCATATGGCCAGCAGCAAATTTTGGTTAAAAGCACAAATGAGCGGCACAACGACAGGGGCCGATAACAAAAACTATAGTAATATAGAAAGCGGAAAAAAAAATAAATAAATACAATAAAAGTCACCCTTAATTATCGGGGCAGAGCACAGTACAGCGCAGCTTTTCTAAGGGTTCGGCTTTCAGTTGAACAGCAAACTTCATAGCGGACGGTTCGCAGTTTCGGTTGCGTTTCCCCGTTTTCTACAACAATTTTAGCAAACTTCTCTCACACTCATACACACACACACAGAGTCGACTAGTGAGTGCACACAAACATACACACAGACAGACAGCATAACAGTAAATGTGTACGTGTGCGTGTTGAGTGTTGAGTGTGTGCGTGTTTTTCTCGACATTGTCGACGTTCTCCTCAAACCAACACACAGTAAAAGCAATAAAAAGTATAAAAAAAAAAGAAGAAGAGGCAGCTGTAGCAGCTAAAGCAAGTGCAAACATGGCCGAAAATTGCCCAAAGTGCAAAAAATCAATCAACTCAAAGGATGCAATCATCATCTGCAATTCGGACGACTGCCTAAAGAAGTTCCATCGCACGTGCGTCAATATTGACGATGCGATGTACGATTTGATACAGAAGAATCCAATGATATCGTTCAACTGTGATGATTGCCGCAATCAATCGTCAAAGACAGTGTCCTCCAAGCTGCACACCATCGAGGAGAAGGTGAACAAGGTGTGCAACGGTGTCAATCAGATTCAGGGACGCATGTATCAACAATATTTCCAATTTGGCAATCAGCCCGTAAATAATCTCGATGGCAAAAAGCATCCGCAGCAGAACAATCTAATTGTCGTTGGCAACAATTGCAATTCGGATCGATTGCAGGTCGTCTGCGACTACGGTCGCTGGGTGCAGGTGGGCAAGTTTGCGACAAATACCAGCGAGGATGACATTATCGAACACCTGGCCGAGGAGTTAAAAATCAATAAGAATCTGGTGAAGTGCACCAAACTGGTAAAGAACGATGCCAATCTATCGCAATTGTCATATTGCAAATTCAAAATATCCATACCGGACTATCGTTTCAATGAGCTGTTCAACGAGGCTATTTGGCCGAGCGGTGTTATGGTTAGCCCCTTCACGCCACGCTCTCAGCTGAATCAGAATCGTATTTAAAACGATTGGAGAGAGCGGCAACCGGAGAGAGCGAGACAGAGAGAACGTAAGAACGCGCCTGCGCATCACTAAACATTATGGTGGTGCTAGGCACTCAAAGAAAGAATGACCGAAAGAGAGCGAGAGAGACAGCGATAGAAAGAGTGAGGATGGGGTTGCTTGCCGGCCGTATAACAACAACAACAACAACAACAACAGTTTTTTCATTCGATAATGTTTTTTTGCCGGTTCGGCTCACAATTGTATGCAAAAATTTTTGGACAACTCGACTTTGACTTTGTCTAACAACTTTTAAAGCTTACTCTTAATTAAAGCAAACAAAAACTTACTTAACGAATTAACTTTGAAAATGCATTTTAAAATATTTTAGTGTTGCGTCGAAAATTATCTAATGTAAAACCAAAAAAAAAAAAAAAAAATATTATAAAAATAATAATAATATTTTAATTGCAAACCAAAAAGGAAAGTAGATGAAGCAGAGCTGAACAATTGCAGTCAGAGTCAAATATTAGTCAGAGTATATACTTAAAGCCGAAACATAAAACTAAATAAAAAGAATAAAACACAAAAAAATATAAAAACATATTTAAGCAAGGCACCAAAAATAATACCAAAGTTTTGTTTTTGAACAATGCATTAAATTATATTATTTATTTTTCAAAATTAATATTAATATTATTTTAAATGTATTTTCCCGATTTGAATTTCAAGTACCAAAGCATTAGCTTTTAAAACCACAAAACAAAAAGTTACAACTTAAAACTATATTCAGCTATAATTGTATTCGTATGCGTAGTTTAAAGCATTTTCAAAGCTTGTTCTCAAAAATTTCTAGAAATTTTGTGAACCTATTCATAACAAAAATTACATATGTATTTTCAACTATATTCCAAACTAAATATGCAAAAAAAAAAAAAAAAAAAAATGATAAAATGTGACAAATAGAGAAATCTTTTCAAAAGTGTTCGAGCATTCCAGCATGAATGCGCAGCTGGGCAAAATTTGTTGCAATAAAATCTCAAGTCAAGAATATATATGAGAGAGAGAGAGAGAGAGGGAGATGTATTAAAATATTATATACTTAAATATATATACATATATATATATATTTCGTAATTGATGTATTTTTTGTACGCGAAACACAATGTTTCGCTAATACGAACAACAACAATTCTTCAATGACCGCAGCTTCGGATGTTTGAATAAAAGTTTGAATATGGAAAATATATGGGGGGTTGGGATGCATCCGAGGTGTGCTTCATAACATACATAAACATATAGAAAGAACAAGACAGCAAACGTAGATTTCTATTTACGCAAGAGAAATAAAAAAACATATATTATATATTTAGTATACAAACAATATGCATGCATGTATTTATGTCAAACTTTTTCAATAAATTCTACAAAAAAAAAAAAAAAAAAAAAAAAAAAAAAAAACGAAATATTTTTTTTTTAAATGGGTAATATACACACATTAAATTTTAAAAATTATTTCACTATTTGATTTTTGTAATAAAAAAAAATAATAATAAGAATAATATTTTTTTAAATAATAGAATATGTATTTTTATATTAAATTTTTGTGTTTTTAAATATTTATATTTTCTTTTATATTCATATTGCTGTAACGTATTTTATTTTTAACCTACTCTAAATTATAGCATAAAATCAGCGTAACTTTATGGTGAATTATAAGAAAAATTAATTTTCAAGTATTTGGATTCCGTCTGTTATTTAATTTATTTACTTTAAAGTTTCGTCTCGCCTAGTTCTTACTTTAAGCTGCCTTCTATCCAGGCATTATGACCAACTCGAAACGCAAGCAACCCACAAAGCAAAATGCAACAGAAACCGACATCGAAGACGAATCCAAAAAATCGACGCCCATAATTGACGAGCCGACCAAGCCTAATCCAAAGTTGGCAGAGAATGCAACCACGGCAACTGCTCAGTTTTTCAAGCTTTGCTTTGGACATGATCTGCACAATTTTGATAACTTGCAAACTTTTACCTGTTGGTTGCAACGACCGGTAGATGGCGCTGCCTTGGGTGTATTTCGAATGCTTTACGGAGCAGCCATGCTGATTGATATTGCAGAGGAGCGTGGCGGCGGACAGCTGGATGTGCGCTTTGGCGAACCTCATCACTGTCACTTTCCTCTGTTCAATGGCATAAATGCCCTAGACTATCCGCTGATGGGCTGCGTCTATCTGGCCATGTGGCTGGGCGCAATGGGCATTATGCTTGGATATCGTTTTCGCCTTAGCTGCTTGACCTTTGTGTCGTGCTATTGGTACATCTTTTTGCTGGACAAGCCGTCATGGAACAATCACAGCTACCTCTTTGGCTTGGTGGGCACGCTGCTGCTGTTCACTCAAGCGAATTGTTATTGGTGAGCTTTACATTTGCTATTAATATATTATTAATATATAAATTAAATTTCGAATCTTTCAGTTCCTTGGACAGTTGGCTATATCCAGAACTACGTCAAGTGGTGCCCTATTGGAACTACTTTCTCATCAAATTTCAGTTCTTTGTGCTCTACATGTACGCAGGCTTGAAGAAGTTCTCATTCGAATGGCTCTCCGGCTATGCGATGTCGAGTCTCAGTCAACATTGGGTCTTTGCGCCATTTCGTCAGCTTTTAGATGGCGAGCTCATCGATCTGTTGATTATTCATTGGTTCACGGCCTTCTTCGATCTGTCTATAGCGTTCTTTATGACGTGTGAGAAGACGCGCTTGCTGGTGACTCCATTTATGCTCAGTTTTCATTTGATGAACTCGCGTCTATTTGTCATAGGTGAGTGCCATGGGGTTTACCTGATTTTGTATCTCCTTTATGTATATCTCTTCATTGTAGGCATGTTTCCTTGGGTTTGCTTGGCAGAAGTGCCTCTTTTCTACAGCTTTGACTGGCCAAGGCGCCTACGCTGCCTGGGTAAACCTGTCTCTCCTGTAGTAGAGGAGCAATTAAAGACGGCACCTCAAAGCGCACCTAGCTTCAAGGCTCAGCTGCGCAGCTGCTTGATCCTTTTCTATTGCGCTCTGCAGCTTTTCCTGCCCTACTCGCATTTCATTACCAAGGGCTACAATAACTGGACAAATGGTCTGTATGGCTACTCCTGGGACATGATGGTGCACTCGTATGACACTGTGCTGACATCCATCAAGGTGGTCGACAACAACAATCAGCAGGTGCATCATCTGAATCCCTATGCCTTTACCGAATACGATCGCTGGACCAAATATGCCGACATGGCTGTGCAGTATGCCAAGTGCATTGAGAAGAACATACACGAGGATATGGATAAGAATCCAGGGAATAGTCCGCTGACTAGTAAAAACATTTCCATCTACTTTGACATCTGGTGTGCCATGAATGGACGCTTCCAGCAGCGCACCTTTGATCCGCGAGTGGACCTGCTCAAGGCGCCTTGGTCGCCATTCAAGCGCACGCCCTGGTCGCTGCCGCTGCTCACAGAGCTCAATCACATGCGTCCAAAATTGAAGACAATTGCAAATGAGGTGCTCGCCTGGAATAACTATTCGGATGTTATATTCGTGGCCGACTTTCCAGGTCTAACGCTGAGCAACTTCATTGCCCCGGCTCTATTTAATTGCAGCCTAACGATCCTGGAGGGCAATGTACGCTACAAGAGCGCCAAGGATGACGAGGCATATTTCCTGACGGCCGGCAAGAGCATCAGCCTAGAGAGCAATGCCACGCACTATGTGACCACCATAGGACAAAAGCCTGCCTCCTACTTGTACACCTACGTGAACAAGACAATGCTCGAGCAGGATATTGTTATAGATGATGTGGGCCAGAGAAGCGATCGACCATTGTTGCCTCTGTGGCAGGAATTCAAGCAACGCATCTCCAATTACCAACAGTTCCTTAAACACATAGCCAATTGTTTATTGTTTTTAATATACGATGTGCCCATACCTATTTCCATACGAGAGAGAGATTAAGATTGAAGCAGTCGAGATTATATATTCCACTTGCTACAACAAATGTATTTTCTTGCCTAAGTCCCCAAGTGTCACATATTTTTGTGCGTGATAAAACTGATAATAAATGTTTAATGTTATACCTCTGACAAGAAAGAGTTTTGTGGACTTCAAATGGAATTGAAAATAAGGCTAAAATGTTCTAAAGAGTTTAGCTAATCCAAAACGGAAACTTTTTGAAAGGGTAAACCTAGCCTTAGAGCTCAGTGCTAAGGAATGCTTTCACTTTAAAGCATTGCGCCATAAAAATATTAAACTCTATATATATATTAGATGTATGTATATGTCTATGTATATGTATATGTATAACTGTATTTACAAACCGGACATAATAATTCTTTCAGCCTAAAAATTAACAACAAACTGTCTACTACAAATTTTGTGGCCTTGTCAAGTAACCAAGCACACTCTTAAACCTAGAACAAATAACCAGGCAGGTCAACAATTTGACTATACAGCAGTCGCTGAGGCACGATCCTGGCGATTGGGATCGAACTGTTGGGTTTGCGTTTCCCACAGGCGTGCATAGAGTCCATTCTGATTGAGCAGTTCCTTGTGCGTACCACGCTCGCCCACATGTCCATTCTCCAGCACCAGAATCTCATCGGCATCCTTTATTGTCGACAAGCGATGGGCAATGCAAATGCTCGTACGGCCGTTGGTAGCGCGTGACAGTGCCTTCAATATGTTCTGCAACAGTAAAATATATTAATTAAATAAACTATTTAAACAGAAATTCAATTTAAATACTTACATGCTCTGTAATTGAGTCCAGACTGCTGGTAGCCTCATCGAAGATCAGAATGGGCGTGTTCTTAAGAATAGCTCGCGCAATGGCCACGCGCTGCTTTTCCCCTCCGGACAGCTTCAGACCGCGCTCGCCGACCTGTGTTCTATATTGATTTGGCCAACTCATGATTGATTCATGTAGATCGGCCATGCGTGCCGCATTTTGCACATCTTCGTGGGATTTGCTCAGATTGCCATAATGTATGTTGTGTTCGATGGTATTATGGAAGAGCACCGAATCCTGTGGCACTACTGCAATGCTGCGACGCAAGCTGTCCAGTTCAACGCCACTGATATCCTGGCCTCCGATCAAGATGCGACCTGAATTCGGTTCAAAGAAACGGAATAACAGTCGCACCATGGATGACTTGCCGGAACCGGAGCCACCCACAATTGCAACATTCTTGCCGGCGGGTATACTAAAGGATAAATCCTTGAAAATCGCCTTGCCCGGCTCATACTCGAAGCTCACATTTTGGAACTCAATGGACGCATTGCTGTTATCCACGTATAGAGGCTGCGCATTGGGCGCTGATTGAATGCCACTGTCGACATTCATTAGCGTAAACATGGCCTGCATGTCGAGCAACGCCTGCCTCACCTCACGATACACGCTGCCCAGAAAGCCCAGTGGTATGGACAGCTGAAAGAGCAGACCATTCACCATCACCAGATCGCCGACAGTCATATTGCCCTGGGCAATCTCTTTGGCTGCCAGCACCATGATCAAACTGAGCGCGCTGCTAAAGATCGCATTCTGTCCGAAATTGAGCAGAGCCAAACTGGAGCTAGTTTTCAAGCTGGCCGCCTCGTACTTCTTAAGCACCTCGTTGTAGCAGCCAGCCTCGTACTTTTCGTTGTTGAAATACTTAACAGTTTCGTAGTTGATCAGCGAATCGACAGCCTTATTGCCAGCCTCGTTCTCCGCCTGATTCATGTAGACACGAAAGCGCGTCCGCCACTGCGTCACACTCAACGTATACAGAGCATAGATGCCCACACAGCCCATGCTGACGCCAGCGAAAGCTAAACCATACTTAAAGCCCAACAAACTGGATACGAGCGTCAGCTCAAAGATCGTAGGCACTATATTAAAGACCATGGCCGAGAGCACAAAGTTAATGCCACGTGATCCACGATCAATTGTCTTCGACAGGGCGCCCGTCTGCTTATTCAAGTGGAACGCCAAGTCCAGATTGTGCAGATGCAGAAACACATTGGTGGCTATTTTGCGTATGGAATGATGGGCTACCTTGGCAAACACCGCATTGCGCAGCTCATTGAAGCCCGCCGCGCTAGCTCTGGCAATGCCATCTGCAAAGAGTGACAAGTCTTATAAATCATAATAGGCATTAGAGTGAACGTACTTACAGCCCAACAGCATGGCAGTGGCTGTTGAAAGCACAGCGTCCGGCGCTGTGTCCATATTCAGCGTTGTCATCGTATCCACGGCGCCCTTAAACAGAAATGGAACACAAACTGTCAGCAGTTTGGAGCCAGCCAGCAGGCCCAGCGAGATGCCAACGCTGCAAATGAAACATGGTTAGACAAAGCATAAAACTATATATAAGTTATATATTTTTTTTTAACTTACCGTTTGCGTACGAGCGCATCCTCCTTTGGCCAGATATATGCCATCATTGCTCGCAGCATATCCTTGGAGGTGACTTCCGGTGCGTCCAGTTTGCCAAGCGTGGAGCCGCCATCGTTGCCGCCGCTGCCTATATGAACGTGACATAGTCTTGATTGCTGTTGTTGTTGTTGTTGCTGTTGTAGCACTGCTGCTGATGCTGTTGCTGCTGCTGTGACTGCAACTGCATCGAATTGACTTTATTGCAGCTAAATCCAAACAAGCGCCAATACAACAAACGAACAGACAAACAAACAAAGTGCAATGTTTTCTTCTTTTTTTTTTTTGTGTTTGTTAACAACTTATTGGCTCAGATAACAAAACAAAAATTAGTTAGTAAAAAATATAAACATCGAATATGGATAAACAAGCTTAGCCTACGACTTCATAGTTGAACTACATCAAGCGTCTGCAGAAAGCATTTTAATGAAATTAATTAAACAGACATCAAGTAGCATTTGTCCGTTGAGGGTATGTTAAATACATCCTCTACGAGGGTAGTAAGAACAATTGTTAATTATGTGTAACAATTTTCAATTTAATTACTTCACATTAAGTACACAAACTAATCGAACTGCCCTCGCATATCAAGTTATGTACGATATGTTAAATACTACATTTAGGGCGGCAGTCACACCCACCTACCTTTTGTCTTCTTGGCAAAAACGCCCCCAAGCAATTTGTTGCCTGGCGTGGGCGTAAATGGTGTTATCTTCTTGTTCGACTTCGAATTATTATTATGGGAATCATCGTTGGATCTAGCGAGCGTGGAATATAGCTGCAAGGCAAACGAAAACTTTAAGCCAAATAACACGAGATTTTTTTACAAAAGAAAAATATATAAAATTTTATTTTATTGCTTAAAAGGAAATTCAATTAGCCTTAACTATAAGCCTGCTCAAAGTCGCGTAGGTAACGTAGATACTCTATCAGGTAGCCAAGTGCAACAGTTCCGCTCTCCGTGAGCTGCGGCAGCTGCTTCAGCGCGTTTATAAATCCTTGATACTCCTTAATTTTATAAGCCACCAAATAGCTAAGCTCCGGCTGCACATTATCGAATTGTTCAACATCGCCGAAGGCAATTTGATTCAACACATTGGGAAAGTATGCCTGTTGCTTGAAGATCAGGTGTAGCACGACCCGTAAATTGTGAGAGCAACCATCCTGAATGTGCACAAACATCTGATCCATTAGATTATGCTCTCTGATGAACTTAAATATATTCCGATGATAGCTCTGCGCAGCCAGCTCTTTTTTGTTTGCGATGAGCTGTTCAATGTCCTGCAGCGAGAACTCGAAGTAATCGTGCGCATTGTTCTCCAAGTAAAAGCCATACTCGGTGATTAGCTTCAGATTGGGCAAAGCTCCATAGCTGATGTAGAGCTGTTCATATGGCTTTAGTACGGATTTTGAGAAGCCTTCCAAAGTGAGGACATACTCTTGACTTTTACTGTAGAGCTGCGCTGTGGTCTGCACGCTATCCGAATGATTGAATAGATCCAGAAACGGAGCCAGAGCCAAGTTTGAGCTGTCATTAAGTAACGATTGGAAATGACTCTTGCTGGACTCTTTCAGTTGCCTTGCATCCAGGTAGACACTGCGTGTGTTGACAGTAAAATAGGCTCTTTTATACGTCGCCAACAGCCAAATGTCCTCGCAGTAGCGTTTGCCACAGCACTCACAATACTGTTCGCCCACTAGAGCCTTCAGCACCTGATAATATTCGCGTATTTGACGATTTTGTGCCGCTGTGCGCTCAAGCAATGCATCGGGCAGGCATTGCAGCTCGTTGATAGCACAAAAATAGGGTGTCGTATAGTTGCTGGGTAAAGTATCCAAATAGGCAGACCATGGAGAATCCTTTGTGCACTCATACAGATGCTCCTGATACATTAGATAGCAGGCGATAAGGGCTTGAAAGGATATGCGTGCATCCTTGTCAAACAAATCTCGATTAAAGAGCTGCTTGAAGCCTTCATCCGCCTCCAGTGTGGCTATAGTAATCAAGCAGCTGGCAGGTAGACGTATCAGCTCATCACCTGCCTGGAAACTTTTACTCTTCGAGCACAAGCCTCGTCCGGTTTGCGGGAAAGTCAAAGCTGAGAGACGAGTTTCATTGCGCCAGCCCAGCGCATGAAGTTGGCCATAGAGCACGTGCAAAGCATTATCAAGTGAAGTTGTTGATGTTGCTGTTGGTGTTTGTGAATTGCGACGTTGTCGTTGCCGCTGTGTGCGCCCCATTCTGCGTGTGTGTGCTGTTTTGGCGCCCGTTTATTTATGTGTTTTTTTTAGGTTTTGTTATTGTTTTTAGGCTTGCTGCAACGAAAGAAGCAAGTGCGTACGTTCGTAAAGGCAATTAATTAAAGTTTCAACTAATTTTTCGAAAAGGGGCCAAAACAACACACACACATACTGTTGCCTGACCTCTTTGCTCTTTTTGTCTTGTATATTTTTAGCCAATAATTTGCACATCATGCCTGGTAATCTTTATCACTAAGCAAGCTTATGAAATCGTAACCTAGCCGCAAATGGCCTTGAATTTAGTTTTATCGGATTTTTATTTGTGAAACTTACCACATGTGTTGGATGTCTTGTTTTGATCTGTTTTTGACATGTAATGTGGAAGGTGTAGGTCAGTGTCTTTTTTTTACTACACAATTTACTTAGGTATAATAGTCCGGCCATAACTTTTATACGCGAAAACAAACACTAAATTCTGATACTCTGGTAGGCACTACTAAAAATATCGATATACTGCATTTTACGACGTCGCCACAGTGTGACCAGCTCACCTGAAACAAGTGAGAACAAATACTAAAGATGTGGGCTGTAAGAATTGCGCTGTTTACGCTAACCGGCGAATGTCAGTGGTTTTATTTATTCTAGAAAAGACAAGCCGGCCAAAAATGTTTGGTTTAATTATTTCAGGTAGACTGGTGAGTAAATTTCGAGATACAAATGAAATAAACTAAAACAATACCTTTACGCCACTCACACGCACAGCCCCAAACAGACTTTGTAGCTGTGGATGAGAACAAGCTACTGATAAACGTGCCCGACATCGATGCCGTGAATTATGTTGTTGTTTTCTTAACTGGTATCACGCCCCTGCCCCTGGGTACTGCAGCAGCAATCTATTTTAGCTGGCCAGATGCAAATGCCGCGCCTACATGGCAATATTTGGGTCACATCAATAATAATAAACCCTCCGCGATCTTCAAAATAGCACAACTAAAGAAGGGCCACGAGCTGGAGACTTATTCCAATGGTATGGTCTTTGGTGCCCAAGAAATCTCGCACATTGCACAAATCGGCATTTCAATAGAGCCCGAATTGGCGGTGACTCAACAAACGCCTGCAGTTGTAAGTATATATGTGAATTTATTAGCTGGAAGTTCATGCACTGCCTTTTGCCCGTTGTTTACCTTAAATGTGATGCCTAAAATGGAGTTTTGTGTGTTTGTATATATAGAATTACACAGCAGATATAACCAGTTGCCTACTGTGGAAACAGCTCTGCACGTAGTATAAATATGATACATGAGATATATAAGAACAGGTACCATGCAAGATGCTAAGCTGGAGATCTAGGGCGCATAAAGATTTGTGGACAAAAAGTCGCGTAAAATTGAGCTCAATAATTTCCTTTTGTATATAGTAGCGCATGAGTATCTATACAAGTTTCTACTTTCCCTTATATATTTTTCTGATTAATTGAGATTCGCATAGAAAACGCATTAGGCGCGTGTGCAACGGTCATGAAGTGGTGGTGGCATGGATTTCTGGTTTAAATATGCATATTAAATATTTGTATACACATTAATTTTTTTTCAATTCTAGTCGAGCGCCGATGATAATAAACAGTTTGGACAACGCATGCTGGAGAATTTTTTCAATTATGCATCCAGTTTTTGTGTGGCCCTACCTGAGATACCACCTGCCACGACTGAAACCTTTGTGCCTTTCTCCATTGTACAGAATTGGTATATTAACTTTCAGCGACGCATGGAACAAAATCCGAATTACTGGAAACAATGTTGAAGACAACGAAACGATTATTTGTCAGAAAGCTGAAAAATATACTTTTAGGTACGAACGTTGCTATGATTCAAAACTGTTTTAGTTTAAATAACAAATAAGTAAAATAGTAATTATGTTCGTATGATATCGAAATCTACTACCAAAAATTATCGGGATCTTCTAAAGAGGGTTTCTCTTCAGTTTTCGCCCGATTTGGATCATTAGCAGGCGCCGGTCTTTGTTGTTTTCTAACGGGAGTAGTTTCTACTTTGCTGTTATTAGGATTTGGAATATCAGCTCTCTTAGGCATTTGAGTCTCTTGTTTCGCTGGTGCTTGCGGAACATTTGGTTGTCTTGCTTGATTTGGTTGATTCGTTGGCGCGCTTGGGGCAGATTTACGTCCCGGCGATGCTGACGCTGCTGGCGATGCTGGTGATGGACCCTGACCCGGTGGTGCTGGTGGGTTATCTGTTGGCTTACGTTGCGGCTTTGCCGGTGAAGCTGGACTCGCTGGACCACCTCCCTTGGGATCTTTACCCTCTTTTTTCATTTTGGCCAATTTGGCTTTGGCCACTTTTGCTTCTTTTTCCTTCAATGCCTTGGACTTTGCCGCCTTCTTCTTCTCCTCCATGCGGCATTTGTTCTCTTCAGTAAGCTTGCCAAAGATACTCGTAATAAGATCATTATATTCGGTTATATGCTGCACCTTGTTGCCCGTGGACGAAGCCGAATTTGGTGGTCGTCCACGATAAAGGAAGCAACGGCTGTGAATTAAATGATTTTCAATTATTTAAAAGGGATCAGAAACAAATTAAAGCAATTTTTGTAGTCATAGTTATTTATGTTTCGCCTGTTGGTAAATTTTGGCAAGCGTATAAGCGACATATGAGCATATATGTATATGCTGTGTATATATATATATATGTATATATACTATACAATATAGATATATGTATATGTATTTAAACAATGGGCTTGTGGCGCTATTTGGCACGAGTGGTTTTTTAATTTCCACTGTTTACCTATCTTTCTTTTTTGTGGCCTGCTAAAATCAATTTGGCATGGCGGCACATTTATATAGTCTATATAATCGAACGTGCTTACTATACATACACATACGTTTATATATAGAGAGGTCTATGTATTCGTATAAATTACAGTCGCAGACACAATGAATTTTCGCAATTAGAAACCATTTTAGCTAGGGTCTTACAGACGTAGACATGATATAGAAGTTGAGCATGTAAAAAACTTAATGAATATTCGTATAAGTATAATATGTATACCTAATATAAGACGTATAAGTGATAGTAGCTGCTATAATGGAAGAGTCTTTGCAGTGTATTCAATGTTCGTTTACACATTTATTCAACAATTTATTGGCAATTATATGTACATATGCAAAGAGTGCAGCATTGATTTAGCATTTGCAACAATAAAAGCATTTGTCTAGCCAATTGCGTGTTGCTAAAAGATGTCCCATTTTGTTAGTTCGGGTTGCAACCTAGTGTTGAAAGCAGCAACAATTTGCAGCGCGTGTTTTGATGAAATTTAACGAAAATTTTCTGAATTAAAATTCAAATTGTAAACGCCTCTAAAATAGGTCAACAACAGAGCAATCAAGTTAAAAACGCGCGGGCGTTGTCATTCAACAAATCGGAGCAAGGAGAGCCGCTGTCGCCGTCGCCGTCGCCGTCGCCGTCGCAGTCACTGGCGCAGACAGCAGCTAATTATAAACATAATTCGCAAATATTGTTGAGGCATAATAGGGCTGCTGAGTCAGCCATGTTGTCAGCAGCAAATGTGAATGGTTTCTGCCTGCCGGAAGTGCCAATCGATGAGCAACGATTTCCGCTGCAGAGGGCGCTGCATAATCAGCCGCCGCAGCAACAACAACAGCAACAACAACTGCAATGGCGGCCACAGGCCAAATTCAAAATGGCTGCGCCTGGAAAGTTTCCGTTGTTGCAAGCAGAGCAAACATTGCCACAAACATCAGCAACTTTTCCAGTGCAGCAGCAATATGTTGCAACTAGGTCCACCAGCAATATTGTAACCACAGCAGCAACATCTAAATTTCCCAAGCGAATGATTCACTTGCCTTTGGCAGCACAAAGATTTCCGCTGCTTTGCCAATTAGGCAAGAGGAATTTCAACTATTCAACTCAATCAATAAGCGTGTGGGGGAGCAGCAGACCCACTGTGGCGACCACACGATTGGCGCTCAACGAATTTCCCATAATTAAAAAACAATTTATCAGCTTTCCCAATAATCAGCAAATGTGTAAGAAACATCGAAATGCCAATGCCAATGCTGTGCATGGAAATGATCAGAGCAACGAGGCGACGCCAACAGCAATAACAACAACGACGACGGATGTGGTGCCCACACCAACAACAACAATGACAGCAACAACAGCAACAACCACAGCAACAACCACAGCAACAACAACAACAACAACAACAGTGACGCAGACGAGCTACAATATGAGCACCAAAATAGACATGGATTCGCAGCGGACAGTTGATGCTGACAATGACAATGATGATGATGATCTGAATAATCTCAATGATCATCGCGATGATGATAATGTCGATGATGTACATAAGGCGGCATTTGATAATGAACTTAACGCTCACGAGCAAACATTAAACTTGAACGTCGATGCTGAAGGCGTTGGCGAGCGAAAGGAAATCGAGCATCAACAGGCGGAAAATTTTAATGACGCCTTTGGGTGGCGACACGACAACAACAACAACAACACGAGCAACAGCAACAACGAAGGCAACATCGACGACGACGACGACGCCATGAATGCTGGTAATGCCAAAAATAAACGCGAAATATGCGAGCAAAGCAAATTAGAGACGGCAGCAGCTCATAATGATCTAAATATGACTAAAGAGCGGCAGTCAATATGCTTGGCCAGCCGAGCAGAGCAGAGTCAAACAATAGCTAAGGAGCTAACAGCCGCTGCCACAGCCGCAGTCAGAGTCGCAGCCACAACCGCAGCCGCTGCCTCCACTCATTCAGACGCGCGCGAATCGTCGTCAGAGCAAGTGGATGGTCAGCAACGGCAACAATCAGACGTAATCCGAACCAAATCAAACGGGGCTGCTAAATTAGAATTGCTAAAGAGTACGGTGCGCGCGTTGCTAGACGAGAGAGCCAGCGTTATCCCAGTGCCGGATTGGGATCTCGATTTAATAGATCTATTGTTGGAGCTGGTGCAGCTGATTGCCACGGGTAACCTTTATAGCGAGCCGGTGGTTGAGCAGGCGGTGGTCGTTGAATGTGCGGACATGACTGTGACGAAAGTGAGTGACGAGAGTGAAGCAACCGCCGTCGTTGTTGATATTTATAGCGAGCCAATTGAGCAGCCATTAGAGCTGGATGATAACTACAATAACAGCAGCAGCATCAACAGCAACAGCAACAGCAGCAGCAGCAGCAGTAGCGACAACAACGGCAATCAAAGCAGCAACATGAAGTATGAACTGCTCAAGAGCAATGCTCGCTTGCCAGAACCTGTGCCGAGTCGTCTATCCAGCGCACCAGCAATAGCAGCAGCAGCAACAGCATCGGCAGCAGCAGCAGCAACATCCACAGCAACAGTTGCAGCCATCACGAGTCGTATACGTGATGCAGCTGTGCCATTGGCCTCGACCTCGCGTCCATTGTTAGGCGAATTAAAACGCAGTTCCACGAGTCGAGAGGATGTATCAATTGATGTGGAAACTCTGCTGCCGGAACGAACACGACTGCGACGTCAGCGACGCATGCGCTCGCAGGATTCAGTGGAGGAAAAGCCAGAAGATGTCATAGAGCGACTGAATAAACTAAAAGCACGCATTTCGGGTGCACTGAGTGAGGTGAAGGGAGTGCTGAAGCAGTACAGCACAGAGAGCGAGGCCGAAGCAGCCGGCGTCAAGTGGACCGGGCCACTTACAGCAGCGACAAGCGTGCCGCCCACAGAAGTGGCAGCAGAGCAACCCGTACAATTTCGTTTTGTTAAGAAACTGAGACGGCGCAGCTACTTCGATGAAGCTGATGAGGATAAAGACAAGGACAAGGACAAGGATAAGGAGAAGCAACAGGTGGAAGAGCTAAAACAGAACGAAGATGTGAGAAAGCATATCAGTGATAAATCTTCTAAAGAAATTGATGAACAGCCTGCACAAGCCAAAGAGGAAGAGGAAGAGTTAAAGAATTCAGCAGCAGAAATCTCAGAGAGCAGAGCCAAAGAGGAGATGAAGCCAGGAGAAGCTACCCTAGAGAAACAGAACCAAGTAACAAATCAAATTAAAAGCGAACAAGAGAAATCAAATGAAATTGCCCAAGTAAAGCTGCAAGAGCAACAACATCAAGTAAGTCAAGTCACCAAGCCAATAGAATCAACTCAAGAGAGCAAGGCTAATAAGAGACAGCAACAAGTTGAAAACCAAGCCGAAGAGGATAAAGCAAAGGCAGCTGAGAAAGCTAAAGCGCAAGCTAAACTTGAGTTTCTGGCAAAAGTGCAAAGCGAACTGAAATCAAAGTCAAAGCCAAAAGAGACAACAGCAACCGAAGTTACAAACACAGCAGCAACAGCAATCAAGGAGCAACTCAAAGATGAAGCTAAAGCAACTAACGAAATAAAATCAGAGAAAGAGCAAGCAACAATAGTTAAAGAGCAGCTCAACGTCAAGGTAGAGCAGCCTAAAGAGACAGACAACAAAGCAGCAACAGCAGTCGACGAAACAGTCAAAGTGAGCGACACCGCAGCAACATTAACAGCAAAGGAGCAGCAGCAGCCTGTGGAGGGTGTGGAGGCCACATCACAGACAGCCGCAGCACTGCCCGATGAGTCAGCCACGCAGCCGGCAACAGGAATCGAGGCATTGCCCAAAAAGACAGCAGCCAAAAAGAAAACCATTGTCAAGGTGCGAAATCCGCGACGTGCATCCATTGCAGCCGTAGAGCCATCGAAGATTAAGGCTGAGACTGTGCAGAGCGATGTACTGATACAAAGACGACCCTCTGACTCGGAAGCGATTGTCAGGCGCAAGAAGAAGCAGAAATTAACGATAATCGCTTCCGGCAGCGATGAGAGCGTGGCGGCAACACTGCCACAGGCGACAACAATAAATGAACAACTTGTAACCGCAAAGGTCAACAGCAATGCAGACACTGCCAAAAGCGTAACAAAACCAACTGCCAAAAGTGCCGACACAAAGCCAGAGGCAGCAGCTACAACAGCAGCCGCAGCAGCAGCAAACGCAGCGACAACATCAATTGCAGCAGCAGCAGCAGCAGCAGCAGCAACATCGCAGACGGCGCCAAAACAATTGCCAATCGATGGTTCAGCCAATCAAGCAGCAGCCAGCGAGCCGAACAGACGCGCCAGCCTCAAACTAGCCGAATTGGTGGGTGAAACGGTGCTGGTATTACCAGCAGCAGCAATAGCAACAGGAACAACAGCAATAGCTACACCAACAGCAGCAACAGCAACAGCAACAACAGCTTTAGTAACACCAGCAACTGCAACAGCCTCAACGCCAGTGTCAAGTGTAATCAGCGGCTCATTAAGCCAGTTTAAAGAACCCATTAATCAGACATTAATTAGCCCGGCAAGTGCAGTAGCAACGCCGCAACAGGTGGTCGACGCCGTTGACATTGAAGTCGCCCCCGTTGATGCCGCGACGCCACAAATAGCAGCGACATTGAGCGAAGTGTCGCACGAAGAGTCATCGTCACGGCAACAGCAACAACAACAACAACAACAACAGCAACTAGAGCAATCTGAACAACAACAACAACAGGCAATCGTTGATGCTACAAAAGACAACGCACAGGCGCAAGTGAACAACAGTCTAGATACCATGCCGGAGCTGAAAGTACTTGCCGGGCCCGTGCAGCCCGTTAAGATTGAAACGGTTGAGCAGCCGCACGATGAATCCGATCTGGTTGTCTCCGCCAAGAAGAAGACCACGCATCTCAAGAAGCTGGTGCGTAAAAGTTCCATAGACAAGGGCAAAGAGAAGGCGAACGAGTCGGCCGTCAAGCTCAACAACATATTGAAGGATAAGAATAAGATTGGCGATATAGCGGATCGCATCAATAAGCAAACGCCGCCGAAGAAGACAACAAAGGTAGCCAAGGAGCAGGCAGCAGCAGCAGCAGCAGCGGCACCAGCAGCAACCAACACACAGGAAAATGTTGAGGAAACGGAAACAGCAATCGCAGCGGAAACGGAATTGGTAGAGGATGTGCAAGTGGAAGTGGAGCCAGCGCCTGTGCCCAAGAAGCCGCGTCAAATCAAGAAAAAGGTGATCATAAAGCGACAGAAGCGACGTCTCTCCATTGGCGACACTTTCTTCATACAGCAGGAGCCGGAGGAGCCGAAGGTGCCCGAAATTGAGACAATCGAGAAGGCCGTTGCCTACGTGACCGACGATGAAGCAGAACCCGAACCGGAACCCGAATCAGAGCCAGCAAAGCTCAAATCCTGCCTGCATGTGCGCGAATATAAGATTGGGGATCTGGTGCTGTACGCAGAGCGATATCGCAAGACCCAGGTGCGCTGGAAACGTGGCCGGGTCTTGGAGCGCATCACCAGCATTTCGTATAAGCTCGAGATCGAGGGCAAGGAAGTGCCAGCCCATATTAGCTATATCAAGAAGTACACCGGACGCAAGGTGAAATTTGTGGGCAAGGAGTATCTGGAGATTGACTACGAGCAGGTGGTCGAGGAGGAGCGACGCGCGCGCAGCTACAGCATATGGAATATGGTCTAAAGCAGATATGGTCAAATCCATCAGCCAGTTGGCCAGCTATTGTAAGTGTTACCCAATTGTGATCGTCGCCCTTGGAAGCCGCTTCCTTCCATTAAGAAATTCACATGGATTTTTTAAAGGATCTCAAGTACGACATTCAGTTATGTTATAGTCTTTCGTCACACACTCACACTCTCTCTAGTTTAAATCAATGTAAATTAATATTTATATATATATATATCATCATGTATAATGTATGTGTAGCTTAGCTATCCTAGTGTTAGTTCTAACTATTTTTCTATGTATACGTAAATTATTCCAAGATAACGAATTTGTTATAAAATTTCACGTTGCCTTTTCGTTCTTACAATTTTAGTTTACAATTTAAGCAAAAACCAAAAGATTTAATGTTTAATAAAGAGAAACAAAATATTTGAACTATGCGCATTTCGGATTCTTTACATCATCAACAACAACAAAAACAATTTTTAGCTCAATTAGTCATTAAAAATTTTTATGAATTTGTTTATTTCAAAGTTGTGTGTTTGTTTTTTTTTTTATTTTCTTTCTTGCCTTATATAACCTATTTATAGATTTGTTTTGTATATAGAAATATATACGCATATATCATTCAAATATGAATGAATATTATCAAAATAAACAGACTCAAGAGATCTACCAAATGCCCGAGCTTTGACCTGTATCTATAGGCACTCTTTAGGGCCATTTGCTTGCCTTTGCTATATTTTATAAATAGGCCTAGGCTATATAGCTCTCTATCTCTCTCTATATATATATATAGCCATGCACACTCTTTGAGTTTGGACATTCAAATATCCGCCCACTCCATCAATGCTGGCATTCGCATCCCTGAGATGTGCCAGAAAAATGCGTGTCATTAATAAAACTTTGGCGTAATGCAAGCAAACAACAAACAAAACATCAAAAACAAGAGCTAAACATTTTTGCCTTGGGCTTGACATGGGTTGAGTGTATGGGTGACTGTGTAGGGGGTGTGGGACTGTTAGGGGTAGCATTTCTCATAATTGATTGCCAAGGCGTTTGGTAGAGAAATCCCTCAAAATTATTGCTTTGCCTTTTTCAACAAGAGCACAAACGCGACAAAAACAAAGAATTATACATGAAGAAGTATACAGACATACATACATATATGTATATAATGTATATATCTGTATATATATACATTGGCAATATACATATATGATATAGTCTAGCAAATATGCTACATTCCTGGGATTTAACCGAGCGCCTTTGTGTGCGACGCTTTTCATTCAATTTTTGTGGCTGGCAACACGACACGATGTGATTAAGAATATAAACGAGGGTGGCAAGAAAAGTTATATGGGATTTATATAAATAAAGCAATTATTAAAACAAAAAAAATTATAATAAAAATAAAATAATATATTAAATGCGTTAAATAATTTTAAATAAAGAATAAAAAATAAAAATTAAATTTTTAAATAATAAAAATGTTCTTGATCCCATATAAACATATATATCTTATAAATTTGCCAAGTCACTAAGCTACCCTCGTTTATATAGTTTTGTTATATAGTTTGTCTGTTGCATAAATTAATTACAAAAAGAGACATGCACAATTTCATGCTCATTGAAAAGCATATCTCTAGATCGAAACGTAGACAAACTTAGGAAATTCCCCAATCCATAAATATTTTATATAGATATTAAGATAAACAAAATATAAATTTTTAAATTGAAATTAATGGGAATTTCAATAAGTTCGCAGTTGAGCAGGAATTTCAATTGTTAAAAAAAAAAAGAGAGAGAGAGAGAGAGAGAGAGGCGTGACAAATTGCCTAATCCTAAATTTGATCTTTCTCTCTCTACCACGCGCTCTCTTATTCCGTCTGTCTATAAATGAAAAAAAAAAAACAAACAAAATTTGTGTTTTTCAATAAAATTTATATGAAATTTGAAATTTGTCTTAAAAGAAAAACAACTTTAGAATATTATTATTATTTTTTGTTTAGGGAAACAAGCCGTGCAGACCACAAAATATTTCCATAAATCAGCGCACAAATTTAGCGAACCACTTGGCTCTACTATGAGCAGGAGCAGCATTTAGATAGCCATAGATACACACAGTCACATACATACATATGTATATCTACATGTCGCTACATTAAATTTGATGTAGATTTCGCGAAAAGCAAATGCTTAAATTCAATAGAAATTCAGGGCGAGGGAGCGGCTGCAGACGATTGCCGTTTAGTATCAAACGCCGACTAAAAACTGTGCCAAGTTCCTTGCGCTAGTTTCTCATGCGACAGCGACATGGACATCGACAACCACAGACACACAGAATTGCACACAGTGGCACAGCTATAGACCACATTCACATCCACATCCACAGCCACAGCCACAACTCAAGCAACACAGCGCGAGCTGGCTGTCTCGCAATTTGTTCAAAGTGCATAGAGACAAAAAGAGCCGAGGCCGGTGCCGGGGACTGTGAACGCCAGGCTAATTACTAACAACGCAAAAAGCCAAATACAAAATTGAAAATAAAAAAATAATTATTGGAGCCTTCAGAAAGCGAACGGGCTGCAATTTATCGCAATCAAACACGAAGACACAGATGACACAAAACAACATTTTTCTAGAGCTTACTCAGTCGCACTCTCCTCCTAAGCAAAACAACACGTGCTGTCAACAACATGAACTTTCAGAAGGTCATACAATAGTTATATACATATATAAAAATATATAAAATATATATATATATGTATATATCTATCTAAAGCTCATTTGGAAACAAAAAGGCCAAACATAAAATTGACATGAAATATATTGAAATGTTTACAAAATGCGCGCAATCTCTATAAATCTAATAACAGCGAGCTGAGTGAGATCAGCCTTCAAGTGTTAATTTTTTTTTTAAGAATACCCTATAAATGCTGCAAGTATAAATGGGGTATATGTAAGATAGAGATATATTGTATAATAGACGACATAGTGGATAGTTATGAGAACGTTTATAAGGAAACTTTCTTTGAGAATTTATAAATTGTAAGTTGTTTTTCTATATACCCTGTAAATACTAAATATGTGATTAGACACCTTAAATATATAAAAAAATAATGAATATGGGAATAAGCTGCTGATTGACTACTTTTGAGAGTTGAAAATTTATAAAGAAATTCTGTTTTGAGAAACGAAAAACATTAAGTTGAATAGCTATATACCCTGTAAATACTAAATACGTAAGCGAGTTATATGAATGAATTCAATAATGTGTGAAATATTTATATTCCATAATATTGTATTCTATATTCCATAAGCTTTTTAAATGGAAAATATGAATTAAAGCAAAGTTTTCACAGATACCATTATATGAATTATGGCTGATAATGTATAAAATTTATTATTTAAAAATTTCTTGTTACTATGAATTCAATCTAAACTAGTCCTGGCATCTGCCAGAACTCACAAAACTCTATGAAGAACTCTTCTTTTCCCAACTGACACTCACATTACAGGGTATAAACCTAGTCTAATTTCCTACTCTACACTCGCTTCCTTTTCTACCTTTTTTTCTTTTGCGCGTCACACGTTGTTTGGCACACGTTTCGCTTTTTCGTTTGTTTTTGTTCGCAGATCGATTAATGTGAAAGCAATCAGGCACTAGATAGATTTTAATGTCAACCAAGACGAAGACGTTTCTCGATACCATGGCGTCATGTCGCCCGACGCCATTTTGAATCATGGCTAGCGTCACCGAAGCAATAAGCAAGAAGCGAGAAGCGACGAGCAACGATCGACGATCTACGAACGACGATCGACGATCTACGAACGATCAACGAGCGCCGAGCAAATGATAATCAATT
Organism: Drosophila stalkeri; assembly: GCA_035047405.1. NCBI lineage: Eukaryota > Metazoa > Arthropoda > Insecta > Diptera > Drosophilidae > Drosophila > Drosophila stalkeri. The sequence goes on along the minus strand of JAWNPR010000041.1, from coordinate 14,595,138 downwards.
GACATTTTGAAGGCGCGTCGCACCTGAATCATTAGGCAGTAGACCAAGGCCTTTGGCATTGCGCCTTGGCATTTAGCGCACCGAAATTGCCAATTGCCAGTGGTTAGATAAGTGAAATAGGAGCAGCAAAAAAAAAAAAAAGAAGAATATACAAAAAATACTTACTCATTGGCTTTCAGCTCTATGAGCACGGTATCTAAGCGCGGCTGAACATAGGACCAGGCGCCCTGATTCTTGTGCTCTTCCTGTACCCAGAAAAGATCCGCCTTTGGATATAGCTGGAGTTGCTTGTAGATCAAATCGTATGGAAAGGGACAGATCTGTAAATGAAAAGGGAATCAATATAAATATAAAATTGTTAATCTTTCAAGTTGATAAATCAACTCACCTGCTCCACACGGACTAAGGCAGTGGTTGCCTCCTGGTCGTGATCGTCACGCTCCTTGAACAGATCATAATATACCTTGCCGCTGCACAGGACCAGCTGTTCAACACATTCAGGATTGTGAGATGCCTTACCATTATCGGGTATGACGCGCTGGAAGGAGCTGCACTCGTTGAAGTCACGAAACGGACTGCGCGCCAACGGATGACGCAGCAGAGATTTGGGCGAGAAATTGATCATGGGCTTGCGAAAGGCCATGCCCACCTGCCGCCGCATGGCATGGAAGAGATTCGCTGGCGTCGTTAAGTTGGTCACAATCCAATTACAATAGAGCAACTGACGGGCAACATAGTCGGAATCACACATAGTCGGAAAACAATCGGGATCATCGTTGCTCAACTGAAGGAAACGTTCAATGCGACCAGAGGAATGCTCTGGACCCATGCCCTCCATGCTGTGCGGCAGGAATAAAACTAGACCAGATTGTCGTACCCACTTGGTCTCGCCGCTGGCCAAAAACTGGTCAATGATCGCTTGGGCAGTATTGGCAAAATCACCAAATTGCGCCTCCCAGATGACCAGCGTATTGGGATTGGCCATTGAATAGCCCAGATCGAAACCCATGACGGCGCACTCGGACAATGAGCTGTTGAACACATCATATGGCGCCTGATCTGGATAGAGATGCTGCAGCGAATTGTATCTCACATTGTCCTTAGCCTGATCATGCAGCACATGATGCCGATGCGAGAACGTGCCGCGCTCCACATCCTGACCAGAAATACGCACATGTATGCCATCCTTGACCAAAGTGCCAATGGCAAGAGCCTCGCCCATCGACCAATCCGCTATTTTGTCCTTAACCATTTTCTTGCGTAAACCCAAAATACGCGCAATACCTCTGCCAAGGGAATAAATGATATATATATATATGTATATATAGATGATTGTTAGATATATGTATATTCATTAGAATAGGATACTCTTTATGTTCTCTGTTAATCATGAATATCTTACAATTTTTTTTCTATTTGAGTTGAATTTATTCTACTTAAATCAAAATAAAACTGAAAACTCTATATATTTTCAGTAAATATTTAAATAAAATTCATCTTTATGAAAATTTTGACTGTAAGAAGATTTCATAATTTATCTATCGAGAAAAAATCAAAGATTGAAATTTACTTTGCTGTGCGACTAGCTGCACTAAAAAATAGCTGATGGACATAGGAAAACTATTATTTAAATTTTGAAATATTAATAAAAAAAAATACCAAGAAAATCTTTTTATGCAGTAATAGATACGATATATAGGCGACATATAGATCTGTGCCTTAGAGTTTTAAAGCCAGTTTATCAAAGGATTAAGAATTTATTTGGAAGCTGGATATCTATAGACATTTAAGAATAATGAATCCCCAATTAACAGCATTTCAAAAGAAATTCACTTATATTTTCTATATATATATATATATCTACTATAAAGAAATTCACTTATATTTTCTATATATATATATATATATCTACTATATATAGACTTACTTGTGCAATGTGAACTTATTCTCGGCTGGCGGCTCTGAGGCAAACTTGTTGCCAATATGAATCATGGTCTTTATATTAACGCCCGTTGGGCACATCTTGAGACGATTTTTGCCTTGGAAGTAGCCAGACCAGGGTGAATCGATCCAATTGGAGTTCTGTAAACATATATATATATATATATATATAGCATACATATATTATCGTCATATCTAAATTACCTTAAACGTCTTTATTTTCTTGGACGCTTCGAAGGCAACATTGCATATATTTTCGTATTTCGCAATCATCGCCTTATACTCATCCATTGTGATGACTCCGTCGTGGATCAGCTTCTCGGCATACTTTACTGTGCTGGGCTTTGTTTTGCGTATGCGGTCGTACATTAGGGGCTGGGTGAAGGCCGGCTCGTCGGCTTCGTTGTGGCCATTGCGACGATAGCCAACGATATCGATGACAACATCCTTATGGTATTTAGCACGCCATTTGGCTGCAACGCGAGCGCAATACACGCACGCCTCCGGATCATCGGCATTCACATGGAAGATGGGCGCATTCACAACTCGCGCCACATCCGTGCAGTAGCGGGAGGAGCGTGAGAAGCGTGGATCTGTGGTGAAGCCCACCTGATTGTTGATGACCACATGAATCGTGCCGAAGGTGGTATAAGCTGGCAGATCAGTCAAATGGATGGACTCGTAGACAACGCCTTGGCCACAGAACGAGGCGTCGCCATGTATCAACACGGGTAGCACTTTGTTGCCCTGATAGTCGCCGCGCATAAACATCTCTGCCCGTGCCTTGCCGAGCACAACAGGATTGACGAACTCCAGATGCGAGGGATTGGCCACAACGGTTAGGCGTATATTTTTCTTCGATTGTCGATTGTAACGCTTTGTGAACAATCCCAAATGATATTTGACATCACCGGAGCCCCAGTCACTGGCCTTAATGCTATTGAACTGTGACAGTATCTCCTCCAATGGTTTGCGACAAACATTGGCCAGCAGATTCAAACGGCCTCGATGTGCCATACCAATGTGCACCGACTCGACGCCCAGTTTACTCGACTGATCGATAATCTCCTTCATAATGGGTATCATTGTATCACAGCCCTCGAGCCCAAAACGTTTCTCCGACGAGTATTTCTTAGCCAAAAAATTCTCAAAGCCCGTTGATCGTGTCAGACGCTCAAGTATGAGTCTCTTCTCATCTGCCGTGAAATTGATAACGCCAGGCACCTCAAAGTTCTGCCGAATCCAAGTGCTTTTCACAATCGATGTTATCATCATGTACTCCACACCGATATGACCACAATAGACACGCTCCAACCGATCTAAAATCTCTCTGTAGAAGAAGAAGACATTGGAGCAATTGAACTAGAGTCCCAGTCAAGGCTAATGGCCTCCCCCTCTTACCTAAGCGGCAGGAACTCTTCTTCGCCGCCAATTAACGTGGATTTTGGCAGCTTAAAAATGGCATTCAAGTCGTCTATTACAAAATAATTGAATTGAATTGAATTATCTATCAAATGGAAAATAGTAATATAGCTCACTGAAGACATATGAGTAATGCTGTCGCAGCACCGCCTTGGTTGCCTGCAGCTTCTTGTCCTCGACATCGGGTTTATGACCTGTCGGTCCGACAATGCCCAATGGATCGAGATCGGCAGCTAGATGTCCTCGAGTTTGATAGGCTCGTATAATGGCCTGCACTGCCAGATGATCATCGATATATTTCCAATCGGCTTCCGGAGCAGCCGTTTTACCAGCCGCCGGAAGTCCAGCTGCAGCTACTGGGGGCTCCCATTTCCGGAGCTTAGACTTCAGCTGTTTATCCTGTTTAATTGTGCGTCGCTTGCCTGTAAAATAATTGTGCCAGCTCTATGTCGAGGTATATAGAATCATCAGAATTCCAAGCATCACACAACAACACAAGAATCAAGAAATTTTACCTCATCCACTGAATTGGGATCCTTGGCCCATTTCCGATACAGCCGCTCAATATAGCTGGCATTGCTGCCATTGGCAAAGCTGTCCGCTTTGAGACTTTTCGATTTATCCCTTCTGGCGCTGAGAGCTTTGGTCATTTGCACCGATCGTCGGCTAATGTCAATGGTCGTAAGACTCTTCATTACTATGGCAGGTCCCAAGCGGCCAGGCTTCAGATACATCGCTCTATCTGCCCAAAAACTATTTTATAGCCTGAGCTGTAATTTTGAATGAAACATGAATTTTGAAGCAACTAATTCTGTGTTTACATAATATAAATATATTTATATATCTCTCTATATATAAATATATATATTTATATAATTGAAATTTTTTTTTTATTTGATGCTATTCTGTTTTACAGGCTTTACATTTTCATGTTTTCCATATTTGTCAAAGCCTCATCTCGATTACTTTCTAAATGTCTATATATAGGTATATATGTAAATCTGAATTTGGATATTGACATTGGATGTACTTTCATATCTACTTCTAATTTCGGTACTTGGGCTTCAAATGCTCTTTCTTCATCTTGGCAATGCGCTCCATTTGCGATTTTATAAACTCACGCTTCCCCTTAAAGGGTCTCTGTTTAAAAGCCGCCCGCATGCGTTGTACGGCTGTCTGTTTCTTGATCTGTTGTAAGGATTTCTTGAAATCAATTCTAGTATTATTTGGTGCTACCATTTTGGCTGTCTCTGGCTTAGACCTGGCCTGCTTCTGTCTGCTCATAGTGGATGATTTCACTGTCATTTCCTCCCTGGTGGGACTCAGAATTATATGACCAACCACATAGTCTTGATTAGGAGACTGCATATCTGTTGGCATGGAATCGAATTGGTTTTGATATCTTGGCTCTTGTCGAGTTTTTGTGTTTTTGCCTTCCTTTTCTTTCGGTTTCGTTATCTTAGCTGGTATCGGTTGATAGATTTGTCTCCTTGGATCGCTAAATGGCTTCATTATTTTGTCATCACCCTTTGATTGTTTTCCATCGCCACCTCTTTTCATTCTATTCAGTATTTTTGGCTGACTGGTTTTGGCATTTAATTTGGCAAACGGCGTCATAATTTCGGTATAATCATCTGATTTTTCGCTATATCTAACTTTATTCATTCTATTAACTATGTCTGCTTTTAGCCTGGAAAATGGCCTCATCATTTCGCTATAATCATCGAATTCCTTTCTCTCACTAAGTCTCTGCTTTCTTTCAACTCGTTTTCGTTTCGGGGCTCTTGACTTTTTCTTGGGCGGTTCCTCCATTTCACTATCATCCTCATCTAATTCCTTGTTATGTCTTGCTTTTTTTCTTTTTTGTTTTTCTGCCCGAATGGTTCCAGACTTTTGCTTCGAAAATGGCGTGGTCATTTCGTTATACTCATCTGACTCCATGCCATATTTAACCGTATTCATACTAATAACTGGATTTGACTGCATGGTTCCGTCCAGTGGCTTGGAGAACGGCGACATCATTTCACCATAATCATCAAATTCCCTTCTCTCGCTATTTTGCTGTTCTATTTGAGGTGGTTTACACTTTTTGACTGCACTCTTTTTCTTGGACGGCTTCATTTCATTATCATCTTCAGATTCCTCTCTATTTTTGGCTTTGCGAGAACGCGAGGGCTTCTGGCAAGGGCAATCTTTTTTCGAAGTTCTTTTAGTGGATTTTTGCCTAGTCGGCAAAATCTCAACATTTCCCACATATTTACTTTGCAGAACATCCGTAAAGTACTGCTGCCACGCCTACAAATGAGATTATATTAAATTATATTCTATATCTTTATATTTCAATTTTACCGTATGTACGGAAGCCGGATTTTGAACCCACTTGGAGAAGAGGCATTCCATATACTGAGCATCTACATCGTTAACGTAATACTGTTGATTGACTTTGTCCTTGAACAACTTGTAAGGATCAAAGTTAATCCTCTGATTTGGATCGGAAACTGTCCTAGTGGTGTCTTTCTCTGACCTGCCACCATTCGAGTTTCCTGTACTAAAACGTTGAAATCGTGACTTTGCAAATGCCAATATTGAATCAATTTTGAATTTAGCATAAACAGACATATTGACTAATTATTATAAAATACGAAAATTAATTTCCAAAAATAGCTAATATATATTATTAAAACTAAATAATTTGTAAGCTCACAAAAAGCCTACTCTTTTAACGTCTTTGTTTAAGTGCTGTAAAATACATACGCCAGTGCTGTACAACTGTTTTGGTATGTTATTAGTATTTATTCTCTTTTGATGTGTTGGTCACACATTAATTTGGTGTTGGCAAATTGCACAACACTTACAAAACACTGCTAAAGTCCACGCTGGGCATATTAATTGATTTGTTTATTTATTTGTATATAAAAACAAATTGAATAAATTTCTATAGCTATGAATAAATTTCACACGCCCTCGTTTGGTGATGAAATGTTCGAGATGAACGAAACGCCTCCGGAACAGACACAACATCAAAATGCTGTAAGTTCATGAGCGTGGAAGAGCTGGAAGCCATTCGCCGCCGTGGGTTCTGCCCAACAATATTATTGTTTATAATCAGTGTGTGATTTGCTTCTAGGATGAGTTCGACTGAATTATTGATTGTTAACGTTTCCTATTTGCTGAATAAAATCATTTAAGTTTAATGCCAACCTCACTGGCTAGCAGGCGCTAGCGATTTGGAATACACAGCCAAAAGTCAAATGAATATTTTTAACTGATTTTTCTGGTGGATCGAATGTTTTTCCAGCTGAGCAATTGGATTAATGAAGGTGCTTCAATTGCATATTGATTGTTAATCGTTTTATAATAGATCCAAAAAGCGCCCGATTGGAAACGTTTCAGTGCGCTTCACTCGGATGTGTCATAGTGTGCGTGCCTGTTTGCCTCTGTGTGTGTGAGTGAGTGTTTATGTGTGTGTGTGTGCGCGCTTACCCTAGATGATGGCATCAGTAAGCGCATGAGGGTTATCGATACAAAACAACAACAGCAATCAAGCTAACAGCAGAAGGCAACGCAAATGCTTATCAACAAACAACACGCACACCAATAAGCGAATACAAACAAACAAACACACACGCACACATACACATGCAATCAGCAGGTTGCGTCTACCGGTGACTGCGTCCCCCCTCGTCGACTCGTTCCATAGCCGAATAGAGCCGTACGTGTTATGCACAAAGCGAAGCACATGTACAAATATACGTACGCTGCGTCTTGCCTAATATAGAGAGCTGTGTTAGCTGGGACGCGATTAAGCACATATATTTAGTTGATTTATAATACAGCAGCCAAGATGAAGAAACTATTAGTGAGCCATCATCTCCCTATAAGATTCACCTCAGCATTCTTTTCTTTTTTTTTTTTTTTTGATACAAAAAAAAATTTTACATATGTTTTGAACAACTGCTATAAATTTTCCATTTTCCATTTGTTTCTTTTTGTTCTCTCATTGCAGTCACGACGTATCAGTAGACTAAGCAGCCTGGATCACTCCACACTGGTTGACGACGAGGAGGAGGCCATTGACTATGATACACCCAGCAGCTATCAGATATCCACAAATCAACAACAGCAGCAGCAGCAACAACAACAATCTCAACAGGCTCCAGCCAAGCCTCTAGCGCCATATGCGCTCTTCTTTCGAGATACAATGACGGCCATCAAGCAACAGAATCCCGCCTGCACGCTGGAACAGATCACAGCTATAGCTCTGAATATGTGGGAGTCTATGGATGAGAAGCAAAAGACTGTCTACGAACAGCGGCATGACGTGGAAAAGCGTGAATATGTGCGCCAGCTGCACGATCATCAACGCAATCAGCAATTGGGCGAGCAGCAGCAGCAGCAACAGTCATCGCCTTCTGCGGACTCCCTACCCGACAAGCAGGAAGCGCCTGGTGAGGCTGGCAACGGGACAGCCGTTGCGCAACCGCCACCGCCATCAGATCAAATACAGTTGCTAACCGAGGCAGCAACCGTGCAAAAATGTACGCGCGAACAATGCAATAAGCCGGCAATAATAAATCCCGATTGGGAGGATGAATATTGCAGCAATGAGTGCGTTGTTATACACTGTCGCAATGTGTTTACGGAGTGGGCGCGTTCGCTGCAAAATTCGCCCACGTAGTTACTAATCTTCATAGGTGCACTTGTAGGTATTAACTAAAACAACCAAAACAAGAATAACAAAAGTAGGTAATAAAACGCAATCGGCAGTCAGCTGATTGGCACACACAGCGTTGCCAGCTGTTCAAAATGCGACGCTTTGAAACACTGGATCTTGGCTCACATACAAAATGACGCGCGCAATTCAAATGTGCTTTGTGCATTGTTTAGTATTATGCAATTATAAATAAAAAACATCAACAATTATGTATATATTTGTTTATATATATAACTTTTAATAAATACACACATTTATTAAACTTGCACTTCATTATCAATATATCAATGTCGATTCGCTTACAAAATACATTTCTATGCGTTTTTTGTTGTTTCTCATTTGTTTTTATATATATTTATATATATCAAAAAATTAAAAAATATAAATAAATGAAAAAATACATTCTTCTTGGTTGCGCGGCCGATTCTATATAAAAATTCAAATAAAGAACAGTATAAAATGCTCGCAATGCTTAATGTATTTAAGAGTTGGAGGGCTAGAGATAGATATAGAGAGGGCATTGTTAACAATATAACTTGTTTATAAGCTGCAGCACGAGATTTTTACTTTTAAATGCAGATTGCGAAAGCACATAAATATCTTAGTAGGGGTTTTAATTTATTTTATGGGAGTACTTCAAGCACACAATTTGCAGCAAACTTTAATAATAAAATTTTAAAAATATATAAAATGAAACAAATAATAAAGAGCATGCGCACACTAAATAATATCACCAAATTATCTTTTCATCTATTTTTGACATTGCTTCCACTTCACCTGCCGGACAATACTTTACTTTAGTTAGTACTTTAATATGTTTTTGAAATATGATTTCTTTTTTTTTTTTTTTTTTTGGGAAGGGGGAATTTTCAACGACAATAAGTTTTTGTTGTAATTATGTATATAACTATTATATTAGTGGGTGCATCTTTTGCTTTTTAGTAACATATTCTCTTTTTCTTTGATTATTTTTGTTCTTCCCTCTCTGTATGAATTTTTATTAATTTATTGTTAAAGGTTTCCTGCGCCTGCAACTACATGCTATTATTGACTAGAGTTGCCTTATGGGACGTGTATGGGTTGTTTCGCTCGGCTCATATTTGATATGGACCTGTCAATTGAGAAAGAGAATAATATTTAAATTCAATTAAATATATATAAAATTATATGACAGCCAATTTGTTTCAGGCTGAAAGGAACATAAACCACTCAATAGAAAATATCGAAAACGATCGCTTGAGCCAAACAATAATTCATAATTGAGCAAATAGCAAATCGTTCAACGAATTAGTTCAGCTTTTAATTCAATTTTTTCTGCTTATTGATATAGTTCTGTTATTCCATTCAATTTGTTCTGATCATTGCACTCGTTCAGCTATTCAGTTCAATTTGCTCACTGAATTAGTTCAAAAGCTCATACCAATAATTTGTTTATGGATCTTCTGTGATTCACTTCGGTCACACTGGCAACTCTGTGTTTACTTACCGTTTTGTAGATTTATTCCACAATCTGCAGTTCGGCTACATTTAGATCCAAATCGGCGCTATCCTTGCAAAAGGTGCTCGAACGCTCCAGCTTGGACTCAACGCGTTGTCCAGCGCTATTGTTGTTGTTGTTGTTGTTGTGGTGGCTGCTGCCCTCCAGCTGCACATCGATGAGCAAATCCAGTTTCTGTTTAACTGCCTGCGCAGCTTTAAAGCCGCCATTCAGGGCACCATTTGTATGGGGCTTATAGCCAGGAGCTGATGGTGCATGGCCATTGGTTGTTGTTTGATTTGTTGTCTTGCGCAGCTGCAGCGTATTGGGACGTCGAGTGGGTATATTGGAGGGCAAACTGTTGCGTAGATTGTGCTGCTGCAGCATGCTGCTGACGGCGGAATGTGAAGAGGAACGCAATGGACCAGCAGAGGCGCGTAATTGTTGTTGCTGTTGATGTTGCTCTTGTTGCTGCTGCTGTTGTTGTTGCTGCTGCTGCTGTTGTTGTTGCTGTTGCTGTAATTTATTCTTTTCCGCACGCTTGGCAAGAATCTCACGCGACTTGGCGGACAGGAAACTGTGTCTTCCCTTAGCAGGATTCTCTCCACCAGCTGGCACCGATATTGAACGCTGCTTGAACATCTCCCGCGTGGACAGCGTGCTGCTCACCGAGGACAGCCGACTGGTGGCTGACTTGGTTGTGTGCACGGAACTGGGACTGGAGCCATTCGAAGCGCCCGTTGCGTTCACATTGTGCTGCTGCTTGAGCTGACGCGTCGACTTGTTCGTCAGCGCTGTGCCACGTTGGATGCCCTTCAATGGAGCCGTGGGCTTCGTGACTCCACTCGCTGCATGCCCATTGAGCTGCTGCACGCGCGCCAATTTGGCGCCGCTCGACAGCGATTCGTGTGAGATCGTTTTATTGGTTATCACCGAGCTCTTCATACTCTCCGCCATTGAGTCCACATTCATGTCCGAGGAATACCGCTCACGAGATCCACTCTTGGCCAGGCTATCTGTGGACAAGTTGTTCGACTTGTTGCCCAAACGTGTGCCGCGACGCAGCGCCGCCGGACTGGAGTTGCGCGAACTGTCGCTGGAAGAGATGTGCAGATTTTTGGCCTGTGCCTTGCGTGCCGCTGGTATGCTGGAGCTGGTCGCACTGCGTATGGGACCCGCAGTGCCATTGCCAGCGCTCACTGCGCGCGGCTTACGTGGCTCTAAATATCGAGCACGCACGATAGGCGCTGCAGATTTGGTCTGACTGTTGCTGGAGGCATTCGATTTGGGCTCCACAACTGCCACAGGCTTGCGCTGTGTAACTGGTGGCGCCTCCGACTGTGTGCGTCGATGCGTATTGAGACTGTGCCGCTCGTTCGCCGTCTGGGAACTGGCGCGCTGCATCTGTGGCACATAGGCGCGCGAATTGGACTTGAGCACTTTACCTGAGGAATAGACTAATATTAATATTTATTATATTCGTATGTTTATTTATAGGACTCACTGTTGCCCTCGCGCGCTTCATTCCCATGCGCCTGGACGCCACGCTCCGTGGTCTGCACATGTGCCGCATCGTAGTTGGTCTGCGTGGCCTTGTAGAGCTGCGTTTCCTGTGCCTGTACGCGCTTCGATTGCGCCTGTATGGCCAGCTTGATCTGCACCAGATCCTGACTGCGTGTGCTGCCGCCAAAAGAGAAGGCCTTGCTCACCGCCTTGCCGCCGTTGCGCTTGAGATCGAGCGGTTCGGTGAGTCTTGCCATGGTCTGGATTTTCTTGCGCAGCTCCAGGTCCATGCGCTGCCAGGCAGTGACACGCATGGCCCGCGAACATTGCCTTATTAGACACTGTTCAACGGCATAGACCAAGGCGCTAACCAGACGTATATATTCGGGCTGCCAATCGAGCTGCTCCTCCTGCAAGCCTTGCAGCTCCTTGGCCAGCTCGCCCAGATTAACGGGCATCTGGATAAGCTTTGACTGCAGCACAGTATTCAGACGCGTTACACGCTGATAGCTACGGCATGCCTGCTCCGGCGTCAGAGCTGCAGCCGTTTGCAGCAGCAGCGTCTCAAGCCGTGGAATGTGACGACTGCGATCGTGACCCAGCGAGAGGAACGAATCGCTGGCTATGAGACTGGCAAAGTGATCGCCCACATAGCCATAGGCAGCATCTAAAATATCGCGCACCAGCTGCTCGCAGACATGACCCCAGCGATAGGCCGATAGCTGGGCCAGCAGATGATCGCAATCGAGCACCGTGTCCAGCACCGTCTCCGAGGTCTTTGAGAGAGAGAGAGAGAGAGAGAGAGAGAGAGAGGCGAACGATTAGGTTAATCTATATTAAATAATGCAATTAGATAATCTTACCATATAGGCAACAATCTGCTGACGACAGCGTCCGAGTATATCGGGCGGCAGCTGAGCGAATTGACGCGTCGGCCACACCTTCAGATAGTGTCTGCAGGTCCAGCGCAAGCATTTGCGATAGAGATCATCCAGAGCATGATTCAGAGCAACAGGCAGCACCTGCAATATGCCATCGATGCAGCCGGAACAGGGTTTATGGAAATTGTGGCAGTAGTTGGTCTTCAGTGCATGCGATGTCACCTCCTTCAATCCCTCCAAGCCCAACAGATCAGCCAAGGCGGCCAGCTCCATCAGACTAATGCCATCCGGTGGATGCGAGGCACCCGAATAGATGTGACACAGAGCAAAGTGCACGGCCGCATAGGAGTAGCCCTGCAGGGAGACAACGCTCTGAGCGCCATGGCCCGCCAGCATGGCAGCGAAATATTGACAGCGACTGCGCAGGATGCACTTGTGGGCACGGATGCGCCTGCCATGCACCTCCACCAGCATATCGGTGGCGATCTCCTGCAGAAACATCTTCAGCAAATCCTCGCCCAGTCGCCGGGGCTGGCGACAGCTCATCGACGACTCATCCATGCCCGAGCGACTGAAACTGGAAGCCAAACTGGAATCGGCACTCAAATCCGTTTGTATATAATCCAATTGCTGCTGCTGCCCATTGTCCAGTATCATGTCTCCAGGCAGCGAATTGGAGAACTCCTTGCTGAAGTTGGGAAACAGACGTGACAAACTGCGTAGATTATCAACCGAGCTGGCCAGCTGCTGGATATTATTGCCTCCACCTGTGGAGCGTGTCATCGCCCAGGAATGGGGCCGCGTTGCCGCACGCTGCTGTTCATCGCGATAGAAACGTTGACTGGCGCTGCGCTGAGTGCCCGCACTTTTGCTCATGGCATCCGGCGATTGCAGCTCATGCTTAGCCACCGGCTTATCCATGTCCGAGAGCTTGACAAAGTTTGCCGGCTGCTCGGCATTCTCGTTAACCGTTTCCAGCAGCTGCTTTTGTTTCTCAATGGTCGCGTGAAGCGTTTCCATGGTGTGGCCATTGCTCAGATTTGGCTGCTTCTTGGGTGAGGCCGTCTCCTTGGCCTCTATGATGGTCTCCATGATGGAGGTGCGATTCGAGCTGCTTGTCAGCGGCACCGGCTGTGGCATCTGTTGCAGCTGCTGCAACTGCACCTCACGCAACGCCAGCTGCTCATCCTGCTGGAAGGTGAGATCATCCGTGTCCGTATTGGATGCAGGTGACATGTCCTTGGAGAGCACACCCTCGGTCAGTGCAGAGGCTACGCTGCTGCTCTTGTCGTACGTCTCATTCAGCTGTGCGTCACGTCGTCGCTTCTTCAAGCGCGCTGCCTGCTGATCCTCATCGGAGCAGCTGCTCAAGGCGCCGCCGCTGTAGTCATCGTAAGGCGACAAGGAGCTATCCACAGACAAGGAGGATGCCTTCGATATAATCGGTAATTTGTCTATGATGCTCATTAGACCACTGCCAGGTAGATCGCCTCCATTGGCGGTCAGGCTTATAGAACGCTTGCAATCCCCTGGTATGGGCGCCTGCTCCTTGCTGTTGTTGCTGCCCCAGCTATGTCGCTTGCTCGCATCCTGTTCACGCGACATTCGACGCAGTGCAGCAACCGTCAACGATGGCTGCTCCAAATTGCAACGATAATCGAGAGATTTGCTCTCCTCCTTTTGGAAAATTGGCAACTGAGTTGCCTGCTGTGTGCCGCTTTTGGCCATTAAGGTTTCCGTGGAACTGGCACTGGACTTCATTAGCTCCTCGCCACGCCGTTGCGCCACGCTCAATGAACTGCTCAAACGCTGTGCCAAATTGAAGGGCTCCTTGCGTCCATTCGTGGCCCGAGGTGGCTGCTGCTGCTGCTGTTGCTGTTGCTTGGCCGGCTCACCAAAGTCTATGAACATGCTGAATATATTCTTTTTGTCCGGCTGCTGCACTGCCTCTTCCTTCTGCTTTGCTTGCTCCAGTTGCTCATCCTCTTTAGCTTTATATTCGCTCTGCGAGAGATTCACAAAGAAATTGGCCGCCTTTGGCGCTGTATAGGATTTGCTCAAGGACGACGGCTGCAGTGGTTGCTCCTTTAGCACCTTTGGCTTTCTGTCCATGTCATCCAATGACACATAGAAACCGCAGCCACTCTTGTGCGAGCTATTCGAATCGGAGCGTTCACGAAAACGTGCTCCGCCTGCCTCCAGGCTGGACGTGGAGCTGCTGCTCTTGCGTCGCTCTGGCCGACAGTCGCTCATGTCCACCACCCAGGAGGCAATGCCTGGCAGAGGTTTGCGCTGTGGTTGACCTGTCTTCACCCTCAGCTCCACGCCCTCCAGCTCGGCATCCTCATCCGCCTGCTGATCACGCGCAATCTCATCGTCGTCATCATCGTCCCTGGGTCGCGTGGTCGCAAAGTCTAGCGAAACGAATCCACCCGACACAATGGGACAGGCATCGGTGCGCTTTCGACTCGGACTATCGCAATGCTTCTGCCTGAAGTCCTCAATGGAAGCACCGCCAGAGACAATGGGATTCGCCTCATCGAACTTGGAGCTACGTTTGGGTGTGCGCGGCAACGGCAGCGGCGAATCTGTTGCATCGCTGCAATAGGCGCCCGAATCCCGATGATGCGACAACGAGGAACTGAACGTATAGTCTCTGTGTATGGAGCTATTGTTGCTGCTCGAGACATGCTCCAGCACATGCACCATGGAATTGTGTGGTGTATCTGTGGCTAGAGGCAGGTGCTGCTGCTGCAGTGGCTGCAACGATTGCTGCTGTTGCTGGTGCTGCTGCAACTGTTGCTGATGCTGCTGCCTGCCCTGCTCGGACCAGACCAAACTGTGAGCCGGACTGCTGCTGGAGTAGTCTGTCGTATAGCTGAGATCGTGTCCATGATGTGGTGCAAACTTCGGACTGCTGCCCAATGGATGCACGCTAAACTGTTGTGTATTGTGCTGGAAACTGCGCGGCACAGCCATGGGCATAGCAGCGGATGCAGTGCGTCGCCTGCGTGCACTTATCGACGAATCTGAGGAGTCGGCATCGGCAGCCAGAGAGACGCTATTTGCCTCAGTGACATCGGTGGCACCACTGGCCGGCAGCTGTTGCTCACGCTTCCACAACTTCTCCTCATCGGACAGATTGTTGGTACCACTATTCGAGTCTGGGCGTGGCTCATCCTCAACCTCCACATCGGAGCTGCAGTTTGATTGACTGCTGCGCGGCGCCTTGCACTTGGCAAACGCCTTGTGAAACTGTTCCAATTCCAGCTCTGTTTCCGGCTTGGCCTGCTCATTCGGCTGCAGACTGTCCAGGCTGGGAAACGATAGTACCTCGTCCTCATCGCGCAGCGACGAGGCGTCTATAAAACAGGCGCTATTCTGTGAGCTGCTCAGCGGCTGTTCCCGCTTCTCCAAGTCACGTAACAGGCAACTGGCGCTGATGCCCTCCACATGAGGCAGAGCTGGAACTGTAGACTGAGATTGCGATTGCACAGCTGCTGCTGTGGGATAAACGGACTCCCAGGAGCCCGTCTCAGTGGATACTGTGGACGTTTCCATGCATACAATTTCCTCGTTTTGTCGCTGCTTTTCCTCCTTTGAGGGCGGTTTCAATTTGCTATCGTAGCTCTTGTTGTCTCTGCCGCTGCCGCCGCCGCCACCGCCGTTGCTGCTGCTGTTACTACTGCCGGCAACAGCTGCTGCTACCAGAGCAGCTGCAGCAACTGCCCCGTTATTGCAGTCCGGACTGGAAACTGGTGAAAAGGTATCACGCTCCTCCTCCCCAACATCCAGTTCACAGGTTTTCGTGGAGCCACTGCCCGAATGCGAACCTCTTGGATTCTGTCGAGCGGCTGCACGCAAATCCTCGCTATATTGCGGCGCCGAGGATGAGGATGAGGAACTGCTGCTATCTGTAGCCACCGAGGGGCTGCTCACGCTGCTGTTGTGATGGCTGCTACTCCTGCTGCTGCTACTGTTGGGATGGCTACTGCTGCTGCTGCTGCTGCTGCTGGTGGTGTTGGTGAGATTCGAGTAGTGGGAGTGATTGGGTGAACCAATCGATGCATCCATCTGCTGGTCCAATGACCTGGCAATCGCTGCGACTGCTGCTACTCCAACTGCTTCTGTTGGCTGCTGCTGCTGCTGCTGGTGTTGCGTTGCTTCCATTGTTTGTATGGCTCAGGGGGTAGGCGTTACTGTTGGGGCTGATCGTTGTGGCGCTGTTTCAACTCATCGACACGTCTCGCTAAATGCCAAGTGACTGCTAAAGTGACTGTCAAGTGGCAGTCAAGTGACTGTCAAGTGAAAGCTGCTAAAAGTTGTTGCTTCTACTTCAATTGCTTTTGTTGCAGTTTTTCTTTTCTGTTTTGTGGCTGTGTTGTTGTCTGTTGTCTTTACATGGCCACATGCTGCATTCCTGACTGGCGTGGGCAAAAGTATCTTACAGCTACGCAAAGTATCTCACAGCTACGCAAAGTATCTTACAGCTACCCAAAATAGCTCAGTCGAAATCGATATTGAAGACGTGAGGTCTTGTTGCCGTTGCTCCGCCTTCTTCTCCTCAACTGCTGCTGCTGCTGCTGCTGCTAATGATGCAGTGCCTCCTGTTTATTTTTCTAGTTGTCTCGTTTGTTTTCGTTTTCGTTTATCTTCTCTGCACTGTTTCTACTGCCCTCTTCCCCTTCTTGTTCGTTGCGTTGTGTGTCTGCCTTTAGTTCAAGCGTCTGCTGATTTATTGCCAATTGTGTCAATTGTCGCACTTGTTGTTGTTGTTGTTGCTTCACAATTAAACTGCAAAAAGAAATAAAAGAACAAATAAGAAGAGTTATTAAAACTGCAAAATACTTTAATACTTTATAAATAAACTGCATTTGTTTAAGTGCATATAATTGTGCCGCCTTCCCAGTTGAATGATTATAAAAACTTTATTTCTTAAAGACTTTAGAGCTTTTTTTTTTTTTTGAGTCAACAACAGGAAATGTATAAAATATAAAACAAAAAGAGTTCATAAAAATACATTTATGACTCAAAGCGAAAATTGCGAGTACTTAATTAATTTTTGTGATTATATTAGCGAAGGTCTTAGCAATTATTTGCAATATTTAAATAGATTAAAAGCAATGATAGAAAAGGCAGCTAACTAAAATAATTTGCTAATTAATTAAATATATTATATAATCATAAATTCAGTGCTTAAACAATCCCAATAAGAATTTGCTTACGCATGAGAACTTAAAATATGCTTTGTAAACATTTTTATCCAAATATATATGCAAAGCATGCACAATACAAAATTATTTAATATTTTATCTTTATTTTATTTAAACAGAAGTCAACAGAATACAATAAAATCTGACAAATATAATTATCAGAATATCGTAAAATTTAACAGTGAAAAAACCTTCAATTTAATTTTTAAAAATTATTATTCATACCAATTTATATACATAATAAAATGCAATATTTAAGATGAGATATAATATGCTACATTATAATTTATTAAACATTTAACACAATCTTGTTTTTTTAATCAGCAAAATAAACCGTTACCTTTATTAACAAGTTTGCGATTTTAAAAAAATATATATGTAATTAAATTTATTAATATATGAAAAAAGGTTTAACTAAAAAGAAACAAAACGTTTAAAGTATTTAATGCATTGAAAAAATACGTGAATACATGTAGTGGAACCCGTGAGAAAACTGCCACGCCTTTTTCCGGTTTTGCTTATTTATGATTTAATGATTGTAATTGCTTTTGTATTTGTAATTTGTTGAAAAATATTTACAAACAATATGGAAGTGTAAATTATGTGTGTAAAGATTTTGATAAATATTTTTAAAAATTATACAAATATTTAAAATATTGCATTAGTTGACATGGAAGTAAGAATTAGCTAAGTAATATGAAGGAAGTAAAAATTATTGAAGCATATTTTTTTTAATATTTAAAAAAATGTATATTAAATCATTTATAAATACTAAAAAATATATATTTTAAAAATATATATTTATATAATTTTTTTTATATTAAATAAGAAATGTTAATTTATTTTTATACATTTAATAAATAAATATATATATTTATATAATTTATTTTAACAGTTTTATTTTTTATTTTATTTTTTAGTATATATTTAAAAACAGTTTAAGGTATTTATCGTTATTAACAGGCATCAATAGCGATGGTTACAATAAACGAACTTTTTATGCAATTGACATACGCATTTGAAGGCGGATACTTGACGTCAATGCGACGCACCTAAAACCCATCAACTGCTACCGGTTGACATGCCCGCACCCCACTCTACCCATAGCCCATCTAAACTGGCTAACCACACAAAAAAACAAAAGGCATTGATAGTTGAACAAAAATTTCCCGTTGTTTCCTTTAGCGCTTCCATTGGGCAAACATCTAGAATTTCAATTTGAATTTGCTATCAAGGAAGTTGCAAGTGCATTGAAATTTAAGCAGTTTATTTGTATATATATTTATAAATATACATATATATTGTATATATTATGTACATTTGTTTAGGGTGAATGTATATGCTGGGATCAAGCATTAAACATTTGTCACCTAAAAGCTTTTTGCATTTGCTTTGTTTACAAACAACTAAGGTAAAAGCAGCAAGAGAAATACCTTGAATTTATTGCAATACAGTCATAAGATATTTCATATATGTATATATACTTGTAACGTGTGCTTATACTAAATAAATATTTACGCAGTTCACTGAAATTTCAATAAGCTAAAGCTGCACTCGAAGACATTTAACAACTGGCTAAGCAAGTGTCTGGCAGAGGCAGTTAAACAGAAGTTAATCCGGTCAATGAATTCCAAGACTATTTTCCTACTTTATTATTAATTAAGTATTATGAATACATATATAAATATTTATATATATATATATCTATAAGTATAAGTATATGCCGACCAACTTCATTTACATACAAAGGCGCGACTTTGACGTTTGCTTGCAAATCACAGCCAAGCGTTAAACATGAAAATTAATACGTTCCATAATGGAATCTAAAGAGCTAAACATGCAAATCGTGTGCACGAGACAATCAACTAGAACATATAGACATATATAGCGTACATATTGAAAGAAGTGATTAATTGAGCTAAGCAAAAAGTTAATGCGGATAGAACACGAAACATAACTGTTATGGTTTGTAAACAAAATTCTAGTTCGATAATATATTATGTAACTTTTATTTTACAACATATTACTCAAAGAGGAATTCTAGACCACAACGAGATTTACTAAAGACATAATTAATAGTTTGCGTCATTTATTTAAAAGGTTTATAAAAGAAAATTAATCACAAATGTGTCTCAAAAATATAAATGTTTTTAAATAAAATATATATTATTAATATTGCTATTATTATTCTTATCGTTGCCGAGTAACTACGTAATAGCAGCATATATATCATGACACAATGTGTCACAAAACAACGTATTCCTATAGATCTTAACTGCTCATCGTCGAGTCTTCTTATCATTATCAATATTATTGTAATTCGCATCATCGTTTTCATTACACAAGATATTATTATCAGTATTATATGTAATGCGTTATCATTATCATTGTAATGCTCATTGTCATTATCAATAACATTATCATTATATTAATATTTTCATTAATCTGTAGCTTTATCATTGTGATTATATTTATACTTATCATTATCATTAACATTGTAATTATCATTTATTTCTTTTTTTACAAACTAAAACAACAAAAAAAACTCTCTATATATATTAACAAAATATTTAACAGCTGTATTGAAGTTCATTCAACTCGCCAAACATGAGAGAAAACTTTACGAAAAATATAAAACAAAGGTCATGGATCAACAATGAAGGCAAAAACAACAATAATAACAATAACAATTATATCAATTAGATAAACAAATAGCAATTATGTAATTCATGACTTGTGGCACGATATGCATTTGCTAGCAGGAAACAAAGACAACAAATACAAATTACAATTCTATATATCATTCAAATATATAGAAATAAAATAAAAATCAAAATAATAAAAAAAATTAAAATCGTGCACGTTCACCTATAAACAAATAGAAAAATAAATAGCAAACATAAAAAACAACTGATTTACTCGTATTCGAATTAGTTTATAGAATCGACAGCTGCACGAACTGCGACACAGACCATATAAAGAGCATATGATAGAATTTTTCAACAGTTTCCATTTGCACAAAATTCCTAATTACAGAATAATAGAGGGGGGGAGGGAACATAAAACAAAGTTATAATAAATTTAATGATTGCTGCGAATCGTGCTTAAAAGCCAATTGAATATTGTGGTTGGAAAATGTTATCAAACTGGTTTCAAGTGTTCTATTTGCCTGCCAGTCTTTAGAGCTCAAAGTGTTATATTGTATTTGCATGAGCAGTGGATCATGGAGTTATATTTTTATATTGAAAAGTGTCATATGTGTGACTTAAGTGATGAGATATGGAAGCAATTTTAATGCTTTTTTATATCAGATTTCCATAACTGGAAAGTTCTATATTTTATATGCTCAAAGTGTTATACTGAATGTGCAAGATATATTATAGGTACCTAGAGTTACATTGCTTAAACGCACAGATCAACATCTAAGTGTTATACAAAGTTCCATCATAAAAAGAATTAATAAATGTTAAGTGTTATACTTGTAATCGCGCCTTCATTAAAAATAACTAAACAGCATTTTTAATGTATTTATTCATGCTCTCAACTCTTAATAGCCGCAAGCTACAAAATTTACAAGTCTCACGATAAATTTTAGCACGCACATCTCTAGCGATTCACGCCCCAAGGGGCAATTTGTACAGCAATTTGTGCGTTGCTTTGTTTATGTGTATGTGTGTGTGTGCGTGTGTGTGTGTGTGTGTTTGTGCGAGTGTGTTGTATGTTGCTTAGGCGTCTGTTTCAAGTTGTCGCCGTTGTCAGGAGAAACCGGAGGCGGGACCGGCCAGCGCCTGAGGAGCAACAACAACAACAACAACAACAACAACATGGACAACAAACTCGCGAATACTTTGACAATTCGCAAACTCATCGCACGACGTTCATTTTTTCTCTATATATATCTATATATAAATACAGTGCTCCATTGTTGATCATTATTATTACATTGTGTACATATTATATTTCTCTGCCATTATCAATCCACCTATCCAATCTATCCACCTATCCATTGGCAACAATGTTGCCGCATTTATAAGCACATATCGTTTTGTCACTTCCCTTTCTATCTCTACAAGTATTTCTTTATCTATCCATAGACCATACCATTCCCTGGTTGCCCCCTTTCATTCGCTTTCGACTGGTTTTTTTGGAGTGGTTCCAACACTGAGATCTACACAGATTATTGGATTTTTTTTTTCTTTGTCTTTTTTTTTTTGACATTCAGCACACGTTGCGACTGTCTTTTATATTATAAATATTTCATTAGATATTAGATGCAGATTCTATTGTATAATTTTTGAGAATTTTTATTTAAATTTTGTTATGGATTGTATAATGGAAACAGAGTTTTCTGTTTAGTTGACCTTTTTCTTTTGAATACAGATTGAATAGACTTGATAAATTTACTTGTTGCTTATGATAACAAGATTTAATAAAGAGTTAATTAATTTAATCCAATTGAATATATTAGATTCGATATCGTTTTCATTTATTTTTCAATTTATGCATTCAATGATATTCCAGGGTATTTAAACGCACAAAACTTCAATTTCAATTTTTTCTAAATTATTAACTCAACTTTCGCTTGGAAATTAAGCCTTTTTCGTTGACCCTCGAGCAAAGAATTTTGATGTATATATATATATATACATATATATATATATATTTTTTTTTTTTTTTTTAATTTTTACTTTGAACTTCAATTCGTTTAAAGTCTCTGCTGCCCACACTTCCTTATGTTAGCTATGTTTTTTCATTCTTCTTATTTACTTGACTTTGATCGTCACACACTTATTAACAATTTTTCAATCATATACAAAGCTTAATTTACATCTTTACGTTGTTTATATTGTTGTTGTTGTTGTTGTTGTTGTTAATAGTCTTTGTCATCGATTTTGTAGTCTCGCTAACTTGTTACGCCCATATTTGGCAGCAAATTCAAATCTAATGTCTCTTTGATCGTTGTTTTGTTTTTGTTTTTGCTTTTATCGCTTGTATATAATCTTGGTTCTATTTATTGCTCGTTGCTGTCCGTCTGGCTAGGCTCATTCTAAGCTAAGGCATTACTCATTCCCAACACGACCTTTGTTTAATAACTTATATATATATTTATATATATAGGTGTAAATATATTATTGCATATGCATAATGAATTTATATAGCTAAATGAGTTTCTTTTGTGAATATCAGATTCGTATGTTCTCAAAAGTATTTTAAATGTTCTTTCACCGATTATAATTATAATAAAGAAATTTATATCATACGTATCTGAATGTCGTACACAGCTTCTAAGCTCTTTATATATAAATAATTTATATATATTTTGAATATCTTTTTTAGAAAAAGGATAAATTAGTAAATCCTAAAAACAGCAAATACAAATAGTTGAAAATATTCTTGTCATACTGCTCGTTAAATTTAACAGCAACTTGCAAAACCTGTTATACAATGTTTATTTAATAACTGTAAAAAATTAATGCTGTGCTACATTTTTTCATTCATGCTATAAAGTACATTAATATAAACAAATTGTTGAACTTGTCGTTAAATTTAACAATAACTTTTGCTATACAAATTTAACAGTCTACTCAACGTAATAAACAATTAAATTGTTGTTGCTCAAGAAACTGTTAAAGTTATAGTTAAATATAACAGTTACTTGTCGCAACCGTTTAGTCTTAGAATTACGTATGATTTGAGTCCGGATTTCAAAATTCAAGAGCTGAAACAACTGCTTGCTAACTAGACCATAAATATCTCCTTTTTTTTGCAATCTGTAAAGCTGCTGGCAAAATTTGACAGTAAAAACAAAAATATTGTTTATTTTAAGAACTCTGTGTTAAGTAAGTCTCATAAATTGACAGCTGTACTTAGTAAAGCAAACAAGTTGTCTAGAACTTCTTACTTTCTCCACCATTAGATTCTAAAGTGCTAAAGTGGATTTTTATTTGTAATAATAATAATCATTATAAGCATGCAATATGCCAAAAAGTCTGACGTTTTTTATGAGCTGCTAACGAACGGCTTAGCCAAAAAAAGAGAGAAGTCTCAATCAATTTGATGGCTTTCGTGCTAATGGCGAGAGCTCCCAGAAGCAACAAATTCACTTTCGTCTGGCACCGAAACCAAGAAACCAATTGAGGCGTTGAATGACGAACTGACTGACGGATTGAATGACTGCTTGGCTGGCAATAGAAAATATAAAGTTATTGGTAATGTGGCGCTGCATTTGGCATTTGGTATTGTTGTAAACGGAAAATTACACACGACGAGGTCAGCAATGGGCCCTGATTTTAACAACCAGAAGTTACTCAAGCTGAAGGACCTTGCAACACGCCAAGCCCCACACGGATTAAGATCTCGCATGTGAGCAAAGAGTTTGAAGAGTTAGCCAAACAGAACAGTAGTAATCGACACAAAAGAAGATATGAACTGACCCTGAAGAGTGCCCAGCAAAAGAGCCCCAGAAAACGTGCTTGGTAATAAATCATAAATAAAAATCTGATTTTTTTTAACATTAACTGCAAACTTGTCTGCTGCTCAGCAGACGCAATCAGTCGGAACAAGACCGCATGATAATTAAATATAAATTTATGAATATGGTTGTAGACGCATATATGTATGTAGATGAATACGTAAATGAATAATGAACTAAATGTACAACGTGGACCCTATGCAATGCTTTGAAGTGCTTATTAATGCAGCTTGGCCTCTGACATTGACTTTAACATGACCTTTGTCAAGTGAAGTTAAATTAAAACAATCGCAAGTGATGGGAACATTTTATTTGTTGATGTAATTCATAATTACAATAAAAAAAAAAAAAAATCAAGCGAGAGTTGATACTCAAATTTCACAGAAATTCAGTTGAGATAAGTGAAAACTTAGTACGACAGTTTGTATGCCAGTTTGTATAACAGTTAGATTTACTTCAAATGTACAAAGTCTTTCTTAAGCTAAGCAATTTCAATAAATTCTGCAAAGACAAAAATATATACATACATTTAACTGCTGTCTTAGCTCTAGTATAACAGTTATTTAACCTTTAAAATCCGCAAAAAATTTTAACTATTTCGAAAATTTCAATGATTTCACATACTCATATTATACAAAAAAAAAATATATATATATAAAAAAAGTGTTGATGTCTTATACAAATAGATTATAACAGACTTGGCTAGTATAACAGATACTTAACCTTTTAAGCATTTAATCACCTTAACTTAGTTGAGTCGATGTTTGTTTTGGGTTTGTTTCACACAGTTGTCTTCGTCTATTAGTTGAATTTTGTGTTATATGCAAATCATTAATCATAACAAACATTAAATACTTTATTTGGCAAAAGACTCACACTCACTTAAATTAACATTCAAATTGAGCAGAAACCAAGCAAATATAAATATCTAATAAACAATCCAAAATTCGAGGTGTGACAAATTCCTTAAAAAGTATTGCATTCAGAATATTAATAAGTTTTCCGCTTATACAAAATTAATAAACTGCAAGATTAACCCTCGCTGTAAAATGGAAGATTTGTTGTTTGTGGGGAAGGCAAATTTGTAACTCAATCAGGCGTCAAAATGCGGAGGCCCTTGACGTCAAATGAGAGGAAAAGCGAGAGAGAGGAACGGAAAGACGGAGAGATAGTGAGTCTTCAGCCAACTGTTAAAACAGAGCTTAAGCACAGCTGAGCGTGTGTGTGTGTGTGTGAGTATGTGTCTCTGTGGATCATAAGTGGATTGTATTCACATATTTCAGTTACCAGCTGGAATTTGTTCACACACATGCTTATGAATATTTAAAAATACGTGTACTGCCCACGCTTCAATAATTATACAAAAATTTGTATGTACTATATTTTATTAGCATGCCATTGTTATAGTTTATTTCGATTGTTTGTCCATATAAAGTTGTTGCGGAAGCTTAATAGCAAAAATTGTCGAGTGCTTTTGGGTTTAATTGAATTTTTTAAAATTATTTTGGAGAATTGCGGTACATCGATTAAATGCCAAACCTAAAAGTAACAACTAAAACAATGATACGACTGTTTATCAAATTTGCTACGTTTTGGTTTCGGCGAAATTCGCCACAAACCTAAAATCAAATTAGAAACTAACAATCAAAGAGAGACAATATAACGAGTGGCACAAATCAACGGCAAGATTATTTATTAAACACGACGTTATTTTCAAACGATCGACAATCGATGAACGCGACCCAACGACGCGTCCCCAACCGTTCGAGCTCGAAGCTAAAATAACACTAAGCTAGAGACAACGTCGACAGCAACCACATAGCCACTCAAGCAGCAGCGAACTCCGTATGACTATGTGTGTGTGAGGGAGAGAGTGAGAGAGCGCGTCAGCACAATGACACACAACCGCTGCTCCTTTGCAGCTGCCTCTGCTACTGAGGCTGCCACTGCTGAGTGAATGTGGGAGAGTCTATTGGGCGGGAGCAAGTGCATTGCATTGGGAGAGTGGACTGTGGGCTGTGTCTGTCTCTCTGCGTGTGCGTGCTTATGTTTGTGTGCGTGAGTGTCTAGTGTCTGTGTGTGTTTGCCGGCGTGTGAAACTTTATGTAAATTAGCCTGTATTTGTATATGCGGAAAACAAAAATAAAAGTTTATGCCAGTGTCTTTGACAATAAAAACAAAAAAAAAAAAAAAAGAAGTGAACAAAAACTGTTGCTGATACGGTACAATGAGTGGCTGATAAATTTTTAAACGGCCTAACACACAGCAGCCGCAGCGAACGAGAACCTGCCTCAATTTGTTGCTGTTTGTGTGTATGTATGTGTATGTGTGTGCGTGTATGAGAACAAGTTCAATGCACGTTGATTACACAAAATAGCAGGCCAACAACAACGATCATATAAACAATTCTGCGCCTTTTATTATAAACATAAAAACACACACATACACGTGCACATACATTTTTTATAGTTTTTCCAAACAATTGTTGCTTTTGATGCTTTTGGTACGTGCTATTCAAGCTCTGTCGTTTCATCATTAAAATGTCCAAATGAACACAAAATTAGTTACGCAAAATGTTGGGTGGCTAAAAGTTTAGTTTCTCCACTCTACAAAGCAGCTGACATCATCCACTGCAGTGGCGGCAAGTGCAGAGAAAAAAAAAACATATGAGACGAACTTTTTTTTTCGGCAGTGTCAAGTTTGACGAAGCAGAAGCGAAGGGTATACAAAGAAGAAGCAAAAATAAAAATTCGCTGGGGCAATAAAAATGAAATTCAGTTTTGATATGCAAATTCAGCGACGCACCACCAGACAGCCGAAACTCATGCAAAAACAAACTTAGTACATATATATATGAATATATATATTTTTGTTTTCTTTTTTATGAAAATGAAATATTTATGGCCTCGAGGCGACAAAGTCAAAAATAAATAAAAGGAAAATCGCCAAAGACAGAGTAAACTGCAGTCAGCTGCTGTGACTGCATTCAAATTTTAATGTCAGGTTTGACGACAAATGAGATGCGCCGCAGGCCTTCTCTCCACTCCCTCTGCTCACTCTCCCTCTCTCCCACTCTACACTACTCTAGGCGATGTGCGTGCCAAGAAATATTTGCTCCACATTCAGGCGGGAAAAGTGCGTCGTGCGTGCATTGAAAATTTTCCTTTTTTTTGCTTCATTTAAAATGCAGTGAGTGTCTGTCTCTAGCAGCAAATTCTGGTACCCCTTACGTTTCAGTGTCTGTGTGCGTGTGTTTTGGACAGCGTTCAAGGTCAGCGCACGATTGTGATCGCTTTCGTAGCTTTTGACAAAGTAGCGAAAAAAGAAGCCAAAGCAAAAGATTAATTAACAGCAATACATAGAGCAGCGTGCGACGGACACGAGTGAGCGAGAGGCATATAGAAGAGATAGCCGCAAATATTGAGTGCTGTATAAAACACGAATTCGGACAACGTCGCTGCAAAGCGAAACTGTTCGAAAAAAAAAAAGCAAAACAAAAATGAATTGCAGTGGGTGACTCTAGTGATACCCTACAATGAGGTACTTTATTTACGCAAAATAATTTATACCATATTTTAATTATTTATTTACAAAATATTGTATATATACTAAATATTTTAAGAACCTTAATGCATTTTAATATTATTTATTTTAATTTATTTATTAATGGAATCAATTAAAAATCCATACAACACATATATAACTGATATACTTCTTACATCTAGGGTATTAAATATAATTTACTGTTCGAACAGCAGGCCACAAAAAAAGTAATTATTATAAATAATTATTAGAGCGCAATGCCAGTTACACACACACACACACACAAACATAGCCACAAAAGTTAACAACTTTTTCTAAATATTTCTCTGGCTGCTGCTGTTATTATTGTTGTTGTGGCTTCTGACAGAGCATAGAAGAAGCTAATTCGATAGATAGGCCGGCAAACAACAGTTTTGCTGCTAGCTCACGCCCCTCCGCCCCTCGGGTTCAACCAACTAACTTTCCATACGTATTGTAAATTTTCCATTGTTTATGATTAAAGTTATGGCGTTTGCTTTTGTTCCGCTTTTATTTTTTGTTATTTTTCTTTTTTGTTTAAATGTTAAATGTATGCAGCAAGTTAGATGCAAAGTGCGCAGATAAGCTAACAGAGGCAAAAGTAAAGCTCATTAAGAGCGGCGCTCAATCGCAGTCTCGAGCTCTTCTTCTCCCTCTCCCTCTCTCTCTCTCTCTCTCTCTCTCTCTCCCTCTCCCTCTCTCTCCCTCTCTCTCTCTCTCTCTCTATATCTCTCTCACTTCAACTATCTCTATCTAACTGTATGTTTGCTTGAATGCCCTGTATATGGGTTAAAAATGAAATTTGTAAGAACCAAAATTATTCTATTCTATAGGGTATCCTCTTGTTAATTCATTGCCAATGCATTTAGGCAGCGCATACTGCATTTTGTTTTGGCCGTCATCATCATCATCAGTTCAGCTCTCAAGGAAATGCGCAATAATTTACAAATTTCAACTGACAGTGGGCGTGGCACTGCGCATTTGCATATGCAAAATACACACAACAGCAAGAAAAAAAACTAAAGAAAAAACGAACATTGTTTGCTCATTTGTTAATCTTTGCCTTTTTTATGCGCCACCATTATTCAACACTGAATGCTCAGGTACCGTTACATACATACATACATTCATACGTATGTACATAAAGCCTGCTGGCTCTAACCAACTCTTGCGGTTGTCTGTGTCTTTGACGGTTACTACCGTTGTTGTTGCTGTTGTTGTTTGTATTATTCGCTCTTCATTGTTGCTAGGCAAATGTGCAAAATGTTAATAAACTTTTATTGCGCAAAACAATGCGACTACATTTATAATAATTGTGCAAATGTTGTTGGTTGATATGTTATGATTTCCATAGTATTTGTATACCATTAATCTAATGCATAAGAGATGTGATATTTTTATGCAAAGATAAGTAAAAGTGAAAAGAAATTGTATTTCAGCTAATCTGATATTGAGACATATTTTATCTTTATATATTATAATTTTAATTTATTTATAATGTGATGTTTACACATCATTTAAAAAAGAATATTTTTTTTAAATGTATTTGATTTATTTACTTTGGCCAAATTTTTAATATATCTTAAAAGAGGATATCTCTTAGTCGTGCACTTATTCTTGATGTCAACAAATGAAAGTAGCCATAATGAGCATATGAATGAGATGGGGCGTGCATCGATAAATATAAAAGACAGACATCGATTATTATGATTATTTGTATTAATGCGATAATCAATTGAATTGAAGTTGGCTGCGCCACAACCCCAGTTTAATATATATATATAAGTATGTGTGGCGGTCACAGTGAACCCACACGCGCCATGTAAATTACAATAAAATGAATAATTACATGAGCAACAATTAAACAAGTGCGCCAAGTACACCAAAAAGGCAGCACAAAGTAAAAAGCGCAAACGCCCACGCAGTGACGACATCAACGACGATTCTAAGGTGAGCTGAGACGGAGTGGGAGAGAGAAAGAGGGAGCGAGTGAGTAGAGAGGGAAAGACGGAGCGCGCAAAGAACAGCAATCGCAGCAGCCAACAAAGCTCACAGAGCATAAGCCACGCACACACACATACACACACACACAGAGAGAGACATTCAAAGATATACATATAAACATAGCAAAAGAGAGGTTAACGAACTTGCGCGCTTCGGTCTCACTGTCCAATTTTTATTGCCTACTAGTTGTAGACTTTTCAATTCACTGTAATTGCGGCAAGGCGAGCTTTCAATTTGGCTCAGTTAAACGAAGCGTTGAATTGAAAGCGAGCGGGCGAGCGGCCGACTCCAAAACCCGCCTCCATGTCCATATAATTTGCTAATCACATTTGGCAAATTATGTTGTAAGCCGCGCAATTGTACGCAATCCAAAAAGATGTGCGAAGCGACAAGCACACACACACACACACATACACATGGCCAATCAGGTTGACAAATTTCCACGTCTAATTTGTCAAAACTTAAGCTGACTATGGCGAGAGTTGCAAAGCAAGCAAGAAAGAAAGTCACGAACTAGCGACCGAGCGAGCGAGACGCAGCACTCGACTTACAGTTAGGCGCTAAGAACATATGCGAAAAGGAAATGGTGGCAAGAAAAGTCGCGTGAATCATTTGCAAAGTGACACAGAAAAAGAAAACACGACACGTTTTTAATGGTCAGGTTAAGCCAGCTGCTGGTAGGAAGGCAGCCGAGGCACACGCCCCACTGCGACAACCAAAACAACAAAGAATGAGCGTCAAATTTAGCCATAAACAATTAATCTTGATTCGTTCAGTTTGGCGGGAGAAGGGATTTTTTTTGTTTTTGTTTTTGGAGCTTACGCAGCGATACCGATAGGTAAATGACCAAAGAGTCAGCGTCGCACCGCCACCACCGCCACAAATGGATTAATTGAGTAGTATTTTATTGATGGGCGACTCATCATTCATGGCCCGAAATTTATAAACAACATGTTAACTTAGTGTGTATCAAATGACGATTAGTCAGCGCTCCACATTGACATAGTTTATGCGATTTGCGTAAGCAGATACATTGGTTTGATTATCAGCACTGCAGATCCATTTATTCATGCTCTTTAGCTAAATTCAAATAAACTACCTGCACATCATTTTACTTCCTCTCTCCCACTCCTCACGTTCTCAAGTTAAAGTTAAAGGAGCAACCTACACTTTTTCATACTCTCTCTCTCTCTCTCTCTCCCTCTCTCAGTTCCACTCTAACGAGGTCAACTTACAGTTAAAGGAACTAGCTGCACTTCATTTAACTTCCTCTCCATCTCCATCTCCCTCTCTCTCACACTCTCACGCCAAGAAGCTTCGGTTAAATGAACTGTATAAGGACTTAGCTAGACTCGCTCACTTCTTCGTTTATCTCTCTTCTCTCTTTACAACTGTATTTTTGCTGCGTCATTCAGTTCATATTTTAGTTCTTCAACTCGAATTCGTGCAAATCAAAATACAACAATTTTGTTGAAGTGTAATTTTGCAATTTCTTATTGTTTTCATTTTCCGTGCCGCACTTGCCCGCGGCGACCCACCACGTCGCTTCATTCAGCATCTACAGTTGCTCATTTTTTTCGTTTTTGCTGAATTAGCATAAATTTGCACGCGAGAAACACTTCAAAGAAATCGCACATGCAAATTGAAAATTGATTTTCGTCAAAATTTGCCGACTTTAGGCATTGCGCAAAAATTTAAAGGTGTTGAAGGTTCTTTGCATTTATTATTATTTGTATTCTCATTGATTTTACTCTGTTGTTTTTCTTGGCAATTCATATTACTTTTTTGGGGCTTCGCATAAATCATATTTGATACACATAAATTGATAATAAAAATGTATTTACATACATTTAACTGTTATTACAAATATGAGCTTTTTTTTCGTATATTTTGATTGGTCTAATTGGTTTTTCTAGCTTGATTTATGTGCTCCAAATTGCCGATAGAAATGATTGATATGCCGTTACCCCTGTCACTTTTTTACGATCTTGCATAATGAGACGCTCAATTGAGCCCAATTGGAAAGGGGCGCCTGATGCCCCGTATATATGTATGTACATATAGTCAACACGCTGATAAACTGACCACAGTCACGGACAGAGATAGAGAGAGACCCACGCATATTAGTTCACAAATATTTACAACTTAGGCAAATAAGTAGCTAAAACCAAAAATATGTGCCAAATATAAATCTTTGCCATAAAGAGCATAAAATAGCTTCACCTACGCATTCCACGCACAAAGCGTGCCCAAAAATAGCGCAATTCTTGGCTGATTAGCATCAGCAGTGGTGGGTACGTGATGAGACCGGACCGGGTGTGCCCAGGTTGCGTGACAATTTTGCCAAGCGGCCACACTGGACGCAGCTGGCATTTGCCGTCTGCTTTTTACTGCTGTCTAATTGTTAACACCCGCCGCTTATGCCACACCCAGTTGAAACTAATCTGTAAACAATTAGGGCGTGTGTCAGTGAAAGAGAGAGCGAGAGAGAATGAGATAGAGAGAGAGAGAGAGAGAGAGAGAGAGCAAGGCAACAATTCAAATTAATTTGCAACGTGTGCCACCATTAAACTAATTAAGTTTTAAATGGGCCAAGACATCGATGATATCCCAGTGTGATAAATTAATTAAAAATAATTAATTAGATACGCGAAAGGGTAAACAATTTACGTTACGCAGCGAATGCTTTGGCAATAAATATAAAAAATTAATTGAAATAATCAGAAAATTTTTATGTAATGGAAAAGACGAAACCAAAAAAAAAAAAAAAAAATACCTAAGCACCGGGCACAACAAAAACTGAACTTCGAAGAAATAAACCTAATAGAAGAGAGCGAGAGTGCTGATAAGAAAAACAGACAACATTTAAACTATATCAGCCGCAAGACAGAACAGCGCAGCGCAGAGCTGAGCAGTGCAGAGCGATTGCAGCGGACAATGTCCAAACGCATTTGACTCACTTTCACACAAACAAACCGAAATGCAAACAGAAACCAACAATTCGAACTCAAATAAACAGAGACCACCAAAAACTAATCTCTCACTCTCTCTATCTCACTCTCTCTCCCTCTTGCTGTCTCTTCGAAATTAATTCCAAGATCAAAGAGCACATTTTACTACGAAAATTCTTTACGCTTAACGCAAGATATTTTATGGAATTTTTAATATATATGTATGTATGTAAATAAGAGCAGACCGTTTTTAATATATTTGTATGTGAATCAAAGCAGACAATGTGTCTAAAATATTTCTGACATTTCCAAGCTTAATACTGATATAACAGCATATATGTACATACACATATGCATTTACAAATACTGTACATACATACATACATACACATAGTTGTCTCGCATTAATGTCCATATTCATATTGTATACAATAGCCACCCACACATCTGTTTAAGTCGACGTAATCTACAAATTCCCAATATGCATATTTTACTGATTAAATAAATTGAAACAATATGTTTTACATGTGCTGTTGGAGTATTTAAATTAAAAAAAAAAGAAAAACACTCGTAGGCACACTAAGATTTCAATGGGTGTCAGCTAACGGTACAAAAACATATGCCCAATGTATTATGACAGCAATTTTCTTTTGTCAAAAGTCAGCTGTTAGCGCACTTGCCCTTTAGCAATCCACTCACACACATACATACAAGCACACAAACAGGCGTGATTATTGAGAGTATGGCACGCAATATGGCGTCATTTCTTTGGCAGCCACAGAAGCGCAGTCTACACTGAACGTGACAATTAAATAAGTGAACGACATCGTGCGAGCGAGAACCAAAGAAGCAGAGCGAGATGGGTGACAACAATTCTAGGTCAGCAGCTTGAGATGAGCGCGTGAGTGAGAGCGCGATTAGGTATCGAAAATGCATAGCACAACAAACTGAACAAACAAATTGTTATTGTAGTTACTTGAAACCTGCAGTGAATCACACCCCACGCATATCGATAAAATTGCTCATCTCTTTTTCACTGATAGTAGGAATATGCCTTCGCCTTCACTACATGTTTGCCGATGTACGATAAGTAACTAAATGCGTCTGACACTTTAAGCACGCGTTTTGATATTGTTTCTTTGGTTTGCTTGCGTGATAGGCGCCGGCTGCCTGTTAAATGAGATATCGCAGCAGAAAATATTGCATGCGATATAAGTATTTGATCGATTGGCGGAAATTCAACAGAAAATTGCAAAATAAAAGTGGAATAAGATAAGTTGAATATAGATATATAAATAGAACTATTTTTCACATATGCTTTCTGCAGAATTTTTCTGTTTGGCAACACATTAATTGAAGCAATCAACAACAAAAATGATATCATAAGCAGAAATTCAACAGTTGTTGTTGTTGCTATAAGTTTGACGGGTGAAAGCCGGGCAGGGCAAACATGGAAAACTCTTTAAATTCCGATAAGAATTGCACTTTAACGGCTTCTGCGCTGACGCATACAAAATCCACTTGACTTTCGGCCAACTTAAAATGCCCCCACGCTCGATTCCCCAAGTCCAATCATCCAAGCAGCGTGCGAAAGAAACAAAATTGTATAAGTGTTTAATTTTAACATTTCAAGTCACTTTTAATTTGAAATGTGGCTAAATCGCCGCATGACTCACGATACTTTTATTCTATTCGCCCAATTCAGCAGATTGTTTGTTTGTTTATTTTTTTCTCGTCTTCTCTTCTTTCTTAATATATTCACTAGTCATAGCGCTCCCTCGCTCTCACTCTCTCCCATTTTTCTTACGCTGACTTGCTCTTTAATCCCGCTACATCTGTCTGCCATATTGTAATTGGGTTAATAACATGTGTATACATTTAACTGTTTGTTGCACAGACTTTTGCTTTCGGCGCTTTATTTATTAACGGCTCTCAGCTCTCTTCTAGCGCAAGCAGCTTTATTGATTTTTCTTATTTGCACAAATGCATAAAGGGAAAATGCACGAAATGCTAAATGCGTGTATTTGTGTGTATGTGTGAATGGAGAAAGGTTGTGGTGCAGCCGCCAAAAAAAAAAACTGTTTGAGCATCGTTGGCGTTTTTACATTAAGCGGATTATTTGTCACACACATACAAACATATACAGCTCACTCTGTATGTGTGTGTATGCATGTGCATGTGTTTCCTACCCCAATTACACGTAGCTGGGCTCCATGGCCCACGCATCGCCCAACAGCTGCAGCGGCGCTGATTTATCGATTTTTCACTCTTAACGCAGATTTCCAATTCGGAAATTATATAAAACAAAATAAACTATATATACTTGTATATATGTATACCAGAGCGATAAATATAACGAAATTAAATTTAGCTCAAATTAGCAAACAAAAATTTGACAAAACAAATACCTAAATCACCTGCAACTGAGAGCAAAGGAAAGAGAAGGAAGGCGACCATTGTATTTATTTGTTTTTATTTTTTTATTTATTTTCTTTTTCACAGAAGAACAAATCACACGTATAATTTCTTAGCTGCCCTTGAGAGTCTTATTTATCTAGCTCTTCTACCTGCTTTTCGCACACACACACACACACATACATACATACAAGCGTACGCAAAGGCGGCCGCCGCCTCTTTGACTGCAAAGAAGACGCCAAAAACCCACATACACATATTCACACACACACACACACCGATGCATACACACTCTCACGCACATACATATGTACTTTTTTAAAGGCAATATGCACATGCATTTTGTAAGTATGTATACTTGGCTTGTACTTACTTTTAGTTTTCGCAAAAGATTCGCTGGAAATCGGCTTTTGGAGGGGGATTTGACTCTCGTTTTGGAAGTTGTCATGGAAAATGTAACCTTGTCTGGCTATAAACTTGGCTTTTATTGTCACTTTTCACTTGCTCTAGCTGTGCCCATATAATTAATAAGACTTTAAACACTTAAACGCATCACTTTCATTTAACATTTTTTTGCCATAAAAATGTTTAATTTTTGCCCAGCAAAATGGAAATACATCGATTTAACATACATAACTGGTTTTCTTCTTTGGCACCTTGCTTTTCTTTTTTGTTTTATTTATTTTTTATTTTAGGTTTTACTTTGCAGTTGTTTTTCACTGATAATTCGAAATTGTACACCATCTGCTATCCATGCACCGTTTTGTTTATAAAACTATTAAAATCAGTTATTTGAATTAAAAAAATCGAATTTCTCTCGACAGCGAACTAAATTTTACTCATTGCGCGTTCAACGCGCTCACTATTCTGTTAGCGATGTGATAATCAAATTCTTGGGGTGGCCAGAAACTGAAAGGTGCATCGATATCCCCAAAGTATTTAATACATTTGACCATATTCTATTCGATACATAAAAATACTAAAATTATGTATGACCGTATTGTAGAAATATAAACATTGATTGTGGCAACACGATTTTAAATTAATAGTCAAAACAAAAATAGTAAATAACAAGTAATAGCGTAGCATAGATCAAATTTTGAAAAGTGTTTAACCATAAATTCCCAGCTGAAACTAAAGACGCCACAGTGACGGGCCTAAAAACCACTAACAACCAATTTTAAGTATATCTACATTCCCAATGCGCGCAATTTAACCAAAACCCGAATGCTACAATCTTGTGCTAGCTTAAGATCTTCTTCGGACGGTAACACTGGATTTCAGCAATACCAATCCAAGCTGGCACGGTCACACTGTACAGACGTGTCATTTGACGACTCCTGTAAATACATAAGTTTTTTAAGTTCGCGGCATTTAATTGGTACAATTAAGCGCTGTGTGTTTTAATTGAAACTAACGGAGAACATCCCTATCATTGGGATCCTGTGTATTTATTTAAATACCCGAGACGCGCGCAGTCACCGAACTGCCAGCGTGCCAAAGCATCAGCTGGGGGGCTCATTAGAAAAAAAAAGACGACGACGACCACACGAAAACCCAAACCCCTCTGAGAGAAGAAGAAACTGCGTTGCTTTTGTAAATAATTAGAAGGCCGGCGCTACAATGGCGGGTCAAAAGTTTCAATATGATGAGAGTGGCGGCACATTTTACTACTTTGTGTTATCGTTTTTGGCTCTGGTATTGATACCAACAACGATTTACTATTGGCCACGTAAAAAGAAAGAAGGTTAGTTACTGGCTGATTGTAATCAGACTTCAGCTCTCTCTTTAAGTATATGTGAGTGAGAGTGTGTTTGTGACGGTGTGTGCCAGTGTGTGTATGTGACAAGTGCTGCAAATGGACACGTTCCATTAAGTTATTCTAACAGCGCTGTCCAATCGGCGCTTAACGCTGCCTGCGTGTTGGTGAAAGCTACAATAACAACAACTTAAGCCAGCTCACTTCACAAATGGAACACACACGTACACACACACATACATGCATGCACGCCTTACACTTGAAAGAGAGACCATTTAGCGGTAGATCTCTCTTGCACACATGCAGCCATGCGCTCTCACGATCTCAATTTTAGCTGCCATCTCGCTCTCATCGCATGTGATTCTAATCTTTGCACCTTTTTTTGCTCAGATCTTAGCAAACTGAAAGAGGAATGCCAATGTCCCGACTGCTTAAAGAAGAAGATTATATTGGCCAATGCCGAGCCTTATCGCACATTAAAATCCGTCGTCATTAAGCTAGCCATTGTGCTCGGCTGGGCTCTGCTGCTGTTCCTCACGTATCGCGTCTCACAGTTCGATTACGAGATGGCGAGCTTTGATCCCTTTGAGATATTGAATGTGCCGCCGACAGCAACACAGGCCGAGATCAAGAAGGCTTACTATAAGCTCTCGAAGGTATTGCATCCGGACAAGGAGACGGGCGACGAGAAGTCATTTATGATGCTCAGCAAAGCGTATCAAGCGCTCACCGATGATGTGGCCAAGGAGAACTATGAGAAATATGGCAATCCAGATGGTCCGGGTGCCATGTCTTTCGGTATTGCCTTGCCCTCATGGATCGTTGAGAAGGAGAATAGCGTTTGGGTCTTAGGTCTCTATGGCCTGGTCTTCATGGTGGCCATGCCTTCCGCTGTGGGCGTCTGGTGGTATCGCTCCATACGTTTCAGCGGCGACAAAGTCCTATTGGATACGTCGCAAATGTATTTCTATTTCATACACAAAACGCCGCACATGCTGCTAAAGCGAGCTCTGATGGTGCTCGCAGCCAGTTTGGAGTTTGATAAGCGCCACAATTCACAGGTGGTCGAACGGCAATCGGACAACGATGAGGTGCCAGCGGTACGTATTGAAAAAATTATTGTAAATGGCTCTAAAGCGACTAACATATTGTAAAGCTGTTAAGTATGAGAACTGTTATGTTAAAGATAGACTGTTAACAGCCTAATCTCTTAACATGGCTTATGACTGTTAGCTTAAAAGCTGTTAGTAACAGCTGTCATATATTTATAAGTGTATATTTTAAATTTAATCAATATTAATAAATTATTTATTAATTCTCGTTTTTCATTGCTTTTACAGCTGATTAGACAACTGCCCAATCTGAATGAGAAATGCAAAGAGCATCCGCTCTGCCGCATGTATTCCATTAAAGCGCGTGCCATTCTGCATGCCCATCTCTCACGTATTCCGCTGAACCCGGAGACACTGGAACGTGACCGTCAGTTCATTGTGAAGAAGTGTCCGTATCTGGTGCAGGAGATGGTTAGCTGTGTGCATCAGCTGGTCATGATGGCCTATGCACGTCGTGTGCCCCGTCTGCCCAGCATTGAGACAATCGAGAACTGCATGAAGATGTCGCCGATAATCATTCAGGCCCTTTGGGAGTTCAAGTCGCCACTGTTGCAGTTGCCCCACTTAACGGAGGATCATTTGTATTTCATGAACAAGAAGCGCCACGTCAAGAATCTGCAACAGTTTGCTCAGTTAAAACCGGAGGAAAGTCGCATGCTGCTCAAGAATCTGTCCGACTTTGAGTATGAGAATATTATGCGTGTGCTGGGCAAGATGCCGCTGATTGACTTCTCCATACGCTGCGAGGTGATCGACGATGAGAACACCAATGTGGTGACGGCGGGTGCCATTGTAACAGTGACCGTCACGCTAGAGCGAAAGGATATGAAGACACTGTTCGGAGACACGAAGGTGCCGGAGAAACAGGGAATTAAGGACGACGCCAATGAGGAGGCGGCTGGCGATGATGATGAGGCAGCTGCTGCTGCTGCTGTTGTGCCCGTGAAGAAGGCTTCTGCTTGGTCGAAGTCGCGCAAGGGCGGCAAGGGCAAAGGCGGCAAGAAACCCGCCAATAATCAGAAGAAGAAGACGCAACCCAAGCCAGCAGCCGCAGCAGCGACAGCTACTGTTACCACTGTATCCACAACGGATGAGCAAACGGCAGCCAATTCGGAAGCCGAATCGGATGCCGGCGAGCATAGCGATGTGGAATCGGTAGCCGCCTCTGGCAGCGAGGATGAGGAGAAGCAAAACAAAAACAATTCCTCTCTGGATGACGACGATGATGAGGAGTGGGAGAGGCTGCAAGCGAAGCTGAATAAACGCGAACGCTTGGAGGGCAAATCACGTATGTCGCACACAGTGCACTGTCCATTCTTTCCGGAAGAGAAGCAGGAGTACTGGTGGACATACATATGCGATCGCAAGTCGCGCACTTTACTTACAGCGCCCTACCATGTTACAAATCTCGTCGAGAAGGAGGAGATACAGCTGAAGTTTACGGCGCCTCGTTGGCCAGGCGTCTATACCTTTACAGTTTGCCTGCGATCGGGTAAGTCCACTGATCTACATCCCTAGATATCATATAAATCAGTACTCTTATTCCTATAGACTCGTATCTGGGCATGGATCAGCAACAGGAACTGAAACTGGATGTGCAAAAGGCGCCCGCACCACCCACAGATCATCCACAATGGGATTTGAGCGAATCGGAGCCGGAGCACAATGATCAGCAAGAGAATCTAAGCGACTATACAACAGATACATCCGATGAGGAGAATAGCGATTAAGCAGCCAATCAAGCGAAAGGGAGAGAACGAGAGAGAGAGTCAGCCAGAGAATTGATCACGACATGAATCTTCTGCAGCTACTTCAACTCATACACCTCAATCTAATCTGTTCGGCTGCTGTGGCGAATTGCGATTGGATACCACAATCAACGATAATTCAATGAAGAGAGAGAGAAAGAGAGCGGGAATTGCTCATGACATGAATCTACTTCAGCTCCTTCTTCAACTCATCCATTCTCCATTTTCCTCCACATATTTTGATTTTGTTTTCCTTTCCCAAATCCTTTTTTTATGATTAGTAAATGCTTTTCAGTTGCGAAATTAATTCGCATATTTTTTAACTAGTTTTTGTAATTAAAGAAAAAAAAGAAAGAAAAACAAACGAAACATGGATAAAGAGCCCGAAACTAGAGCGTAAATAAATAAGTAATAATAAAAGAAATAACTTCATTTTAATGTCTCTGTACTAAATATAATAATAAATGTACTGTATATTTAATTATTTGGATACAAAACAAGAAACAAAACAAAAAATTTCAAAAAAATGTGGAAAGCGTTTTTTTAAATGGTTTTGAAATGGTAATTGAAATTTCAATAAATGGAAGTTAAGATGTAAAAAAGAAAATATAAAGAAATTTCAATGAATGGAATAAAGAAAGTATTTAAATAAATTTTTTTATTGTCATTTTAATAAGTGAAAAATAGAATATAAAAAATAACGAAAATCGAGTTTAAATTTTGTTTACTGCTCCGCAGCTTCGCGCTCTCGTTCCAAAAGAAGAGCCGAAGAATTGTTCGTGTCAGCTGGAGCTGGAGCTGGAACCGCTGCAGCAGGAACTGCGGCGGCGGCTGTTGTTGTTGTTGTCGCTGTCTGTGGGAGAAAGTTAGAAAAATTGTGTTTAAAGCTGTTTGCTTATTTACTAATTTTTTTCATTACCCTTCACCAGCTTTTATTATTAGTAATATATATTTTTTTTGCTCATTTTTATTTACAATACATATTCAAAATGTGCTAATGTGTGTGTGTGTGTGTATGTATTTGTGCTCTCTAAGTGATGAACTACTGATGCGGATGCGATAGTGGTTCATTTCAAGCGAGTGTTTGTTTTGGTTCATTTGGTGTGTGTGCGCTTGAGTGTTTTATTTATTTGATTCCGGTTCATTGTGTTCATTATTCGTTGTGGTTCATTTCAGTTTATTGGCAGCTTATGTATGTACTATTCTCTATTTACTCTTCCTCACTTTCGTCTTCAGAAGATTTTTCTTCTTCTTCAGCTTTCTTTTCTTCTGTTCCTTCGTTAGCCTCGTTTTCTTTCTTTTCAGAGTGTTCTATAGATTCTTCTTCATCTGCTTTAGTTTCTTTCTTTTCATCTTCGTTCTCTTCCGTTTTTTCGGCAGTTTCTTCAGCATCTTTTTCTACTTCTTTTTTGTCCTCCTCTTCTTCTTCCTTATCCTCTTCGTTTTCAACTTCTTTCTTCTCTTCTTCATCATCATTTTTCTCTTCGGTTTTAGTTCCATCAGATTTCGATTCTTCATCTTTGCTTTCTTCAGCCTCTGCTTTAACTTCCTCCGTTTTTTCATTATCTTCTTTTTCATCAGATTCCTCTTCGGATTCTTTAGACGTTTCAGCAGCTTCGTTTTCTGCGCTTTCTTTCGTTTCTGATTCAACAGTTTCTTCAACATTTTCATTCTCTTGCTTTTCTTCCGCTGTATCATTCTCTTCATTTGCTTTCTCTTCGGTTTCTTCTCCATCTTTTTTCGTTTCTTCCGTACTCTCTTTTGTTGCGTCATCAGACTCATCTTCTTCTGTTTTCTCTTTTGTTTCGTCTTCAGACTTTTCTGTCTTTTCGCCTTCCTGTTTCGACTCCCCCTCTGTCACGTCTTCCGCATCTTCTGCTTTCTCTACCGTTTCTTCCGTTTTCTTACCTTTACCGTCACCCTCACCTTCATTCTCTTTATTATCGTCTTCTTCCGCCTTCTGCTCATCATCCGTTTTGTCTGCTTTTGACATTAAGAAAATGATTAAGAGAGTGATTAAAACGCTTCGCTTCCTTTATTTTACCTGTTGCTTCCTCCTTCTCTTCTTTCGATTCTGATTCGCCGTTACCTTCTTTGGCTTCGGTTTCAGTCTGAGTTGTGTTTAGAATTTCGGATGTGGTGCATTACATTCAAGAGTGAGTGTTTTGAATAGTTGTTGTTGTTGTTGTATTGGGGATATGGTACAGGATGGTATAAATGGGAAAATATATTTACAAATATCATTAAGGAATCTCTAAAACTAATTTAACAGCAATTTCGCTAAGCTTTGTTTACATTAACATGCCGGATTAGCAGCTCGATAGCAGCTACTGTTAACTTCTACAGTTTTTACATGCAACCATTTTACAATATTTACGTTTTACCTTTTCTTCACTACTCTCTTCCTTTTTATCTTCTTCGTTGGCCTCTTTATCTGTTTTCTCCTTATCCTCGCTCGTTTGCTCGCCATCTTCTGCCTTTTGTTTGATGTAAATTGACGAGTTTTAACATTACAATTTGAATCACAACGTTCGCTGTTATTTAACATGCGCTGTTAAACAACTGTTAGGCGGAGGCTCTTGCCGCTCTTGTTAGCTTATTCAAATTTTGATTATTTTATTTTTTTTTTTGTAAATACAAGTTTTTATTTTATATCGTTTTATTTTTTATTAAATATGTACTTATATATTCAGCGGATTTTTATGTTTTCGCATTAACATAACTCAGCCGCACAAATCGTACAAATATTATTTGTAGTTTTAATACACTCAATTAAAATTTAGTTATAAATCAATTCGCAACTGAAAAATTTGCATTATTATTTCGAATGTGTGTTAACAAATTGTTATCAATACAAATCTTGTTACATATACATACAAAAGAGTGTGAGTGTATTATTTTTATAAATAAATTATATAATTGTTTCTTTTGATTGAGTAAAAGTTGTAATTTCTTGCATTATGCATGTCATAAATATGTACGTGTATAAATATACATATAATGATAGTAGCCTTAACTTAAAGAACCGCAGTCGTGGTAATAGAAGCACATTTGCTAAACAAACCAAAAAAATTGCTCTTTGCCGCCAAAGTTGCTGAAATGCTGTTAGATTACAGTTTAATGTTATTGCTGCTACTGTTGTTAACATGGCTGGCTGGCTGACTGACTTTGCTGATTGCATCGCGGCGTTAGTAATTAATTAAATGATGTTGCTTGATGTTGATGTTAATGTTAATTTTTGTTATTTTTGTCATTTTTATTGCTTCTGTGCAGGCTTTTTGTTGCTGTTGTGGTTGTTGTTGTTTTCGCTTCATAACAGTTAAAACAGAAAAGTACAAATTGCTCAAAGCTCTCAAACCTCTGCCTTCTCCGCAGCCGCGCCTTCGCCTTCACCTTCCGCTGGAGCTTTTTTCTCCTCCTCCTCTTCGGTTTTTTCGCCCTCTTTGGCCACACCGTTCTCCTGCTTCAGCTCGATTTGAGCACTGCTCACGGCAGTTGTATCAGCGGGCGCCAGCTTGAGGAATACCTCCAGCGTATCAATCTCATTGGCCATATCGAAGGCATCGTAATCGCCGCAATATTCCTCATCGTTGAAGATCTGTGGTGGCAATGGATGCCTGGGCTCTGGATCGCTGACTGTGCCGCCGCTGCTAGTTGATTTGTTTTGCATCAACTCCTTTTCGCTCTCCTTGCCGGGCTCTGTGATGTCAATGGTATCATATTGAATGTTCTTGCTGTCCAGGATCATCAGAACACGCTGTTGGCGCTTCTTCACCTAATAAGAAAATAAATAAAAATATTGAATCACAATGAAAAAAATTAAAAATAATAATTTATAATTCAGTTTGATAAGTCCCCAGCCCTGGTTTTCAATTGCCGGCAAGCCCACGCACACGCACACGCACGCACTCACAAACACACACACACAAGCTATCTCTCACTCTCACTTCAAAACACTTATCTCTGCATTCTTGTAATTAACTTTTGATAAACTGTTGCTTTTATTTATTGTCTACTCACTCACATTATCATAAAATATGTCTTCATAATATATATTTGTGGCGCTGAAACGTCTCAAGTCTACAAACAATAAACAACGGCACATAAAGCTTCACTCTCTTTCGCACCCATCTCAAGCGAACACTCCCGTTGTTTTTTTTTTTTTTTTGCACAATGGCCGTTGTTTTAGCACAAAGATGAGGCAAAAAAAAAGAGACATATATGAATCATGCACACATACACACACTAACAAAGCCGTACCCACGCATATATGAGAACTGTAATCAATGAATTCTTTTACGCTTCACAGACACACACAGACAATAAAATAAGCTTATATGGAAATGTTTGCGGTCATTGTGCTGCTTCTTGCCACCACCATCAAAACGAACGCATACACACACACACACACACACACTTGCATACGCCAATCAAAATACCCACTTGCTGTTCGAAGAGGGCGAACGCTAGAGAGATGACGTTTCGACTGTACGTACATACTACTCACTCACACATATGTACTTATATACACGCACTTTCAGGCGCAAACAAGAGATGTGCAGTGCATAAAATAGAATATGCAATACGGTATTTCTTTTTATCTATTACACTGCTAGGCAAGCATTCCATTAACATGACACTGACTCCTACTATTCAATCGCACATACAAATACGCACACACGCACACACATAGATATATGTATGTATGTGCATTTGTCATAATGTGTTTGCCCCGCCCACAAGGAAACTGCAATACTCACCTCCTTGTTGCCGGACATGCCACTGACGTACACTTTCAATACCATTTTTGCAATTAAGTATGTGCTGTTTTGGTCTTTAATTTAAAGCTTTATAAAATATGCGACTTTCACGACGATCAAAAAATATTTTTAGAACTTTCTTTCTTTGCTCTACTCTGCTTTGATTTGCCTTCTTTTGGCCCTTACTGTGGATACGTAATTTTATTTATTGTTATACACGCACTGGGCTAATCGTTGACAAACGCTGTAAATTCGTTGGACAAGCGAATAAAAAATTGTTTACTATAAAAGTGTAAAAATATTTAATAATATTAATTGCACAAATTCACGTCGAATTCTGGCTTTTTATATCTACTTTTGTCGTTCGAAACAGTGTTACCCAACGAAGATAAGTTCAAAATAAATATTCTAAAAGAAAAAATACTAACTATTTAAATTGAACCATTTACGCTGAATACAATAAATAGCTTGAATCCAAATAAATATATAATACTTTCATTATATACCAAGAATAGTTATTATTAAACGATATCTTATTATCCTAAGGCTAGGAAAATGCAGCTTCACAATTTTAAGCTCATGCTATTTTCTCAAACTTGGGAGCTGCGAACTAAACTTAATAAATTAAATTAATCGATATTTTGTGGCGTCGATTAACAGGGCAGTATTTCTGATAACGGTATGGAAATTATCGTTTTTCCATCGCCAGGCTCGCCTCTCTGTTCACGAATCGT
Source organism: Drosophila stalkeri (assembly GCA_035047405.1). Taxonomy (NCBI): domain Eukaryota; kingdom Metazoa; phylum Arthropoda; class Insecta; order Diptera; family Drosophilidae; genus Drosophila; species Drosophila stalkeri. Next base: position 14,550,471 of record JAWNPR010000041.1, on the reverse strand, counting down.
CGTCACGCATGCATCGGTCGTCCATTTTTCGTAAGAGTTCGACAAAAAACTGAAAATTATATCGCAAAAAGACAGAAATTTCTCAAATCATATCTATTATAAGAACTTTGAAACCGTAGCACAGTGCATTTCAGTGGCCTTTAAAATACTGCTCAACCCAATAAGCAATAGAAATATAAATTAGTTTTACAATTCAGCTGCAACTGTGAAACGTTCGTGCGCGTATGTACAAAAAAAGTAAATAAAACGCGTGTGTGAAGTGGTGCAGAAATTGTAGCGGAAGCAACTATAAATCAATGTAAGTGCCTTTGTGTATGGGCAAATCTAAAACCAAGTTATTATATGTGTCATTAATTGCTATCTAAAGTGAATTTGATAATGATATGCGTTGCTGCGACCATTTTTTTTAAATTTCACGAAATCAAAATTCCAACTCACAGCTGCAAGTGTGTGTGTGTGTGTGCGCGAGAGCGAGACAACCATTGAGCGCATAAGCTGCTGTCATTTTATTTTCTTTGAAACGAATCTTTTTTTTTCGTTTTGGCATGGCGTTCGTCACGTAAAAAAGCACTAATCATTTATTATTAAAAAATCTTTAAAATACTGTAAATGACGGCAGCAGGCAAATCGCGCAAGCTACACACCACACACATACACATGCGATTTGAGTTCATTAACAGCGCCTAATGTATGCGTGCGTGCGTGCAAGTGTGTGCGGTGGTGGTAGTAGTAGTGACAGAGCGTTGCTTTGTAAAAACAGCTGGTACAGCAGCTCAAAGGATACGCATACGCATTGTTGTTGTTGTTGTAGTTGTGCGTGATGCGTGTGAGACTGTTTGTTCGTTTGAGTGTGTGTGTGGTGGTGGTTGACTCGCAACGCAGTTTACACTTTAGTTTTCTCCGCATTGCAATGCACGCACTGTTATTGTTGCTGTAGAAGTAGTGTTGGGCAGTTGTTGTTGTAGCCTGTAGCATAGCGAACACTCCCTTTAATTGCGCATCGCTACTTCGTTTTCTTTTTAATGCTCTATTCGCAGGCAGCAGCTGCCAGCTCATAAATCGCTGCACCATTTTCTTTTATTCACTGTGAGTGCGTGCATGTATGCGTGTGTCTTTGTGTATGAGTGTGTCTCTATGTGTGAGTGTGTGTATGGCAGGTGAATCCTGTTTTCCTTGAAACCAGTTTCATATTTCGAATTTCATTTCGTCTCAGTTGGCCGCTTCTCTACTTAATATTCTCCTTTTTCTGCTCTTGTTCTCATTTACAGTGAACGCTTCCAACAAACCTGTGTGGCAATAAAAACCAACAAAATATATAATATTAATAAATATATATATATATATATATATATTAACTAAGCAATTACCATATATATATTTCAAAAATATATTTATACATATATAGAGAAAGAGAGTTAACATAGCTATGGCATGTGCAACACTTAAACGCGCCTTGGACTGGGAGTCGCTGAATCAGCGTCCCACAAAACGCCGTCGCTGCAATCCTTTCGGACAATCGGGCAGTAATTCGCCTTCGCGTAGCGGCAACAACCACAATAACGATGCTGCTAGCAGCAGCAGCTCGACAACAACTCCCAGCAATCGTTTTGCCAAGGACAGCAATGAACCAAGTCCATTCTCCGAGTCTGCCTTATCCAAGATGTCACCAGGTGAGTATTTTCTTCTCAATATATATCAATTGATCTATTATTTAATATATCCCTACCTCTTGCAGACAAAATGGCTGAGAATTTGTGCAATGAAATCAAAAGACTGCACAAACGCAAACAATTGCCGATTACATCCAGCGCACTGGAGCGTATGCAGGATTCGGAATCGAGCGGCTCAGAAATGGGACCGGAGAGTCCGCATCGGCCGGATAGTCCGCCGAGTCACTTAATGATGCGTCATCATGGTGAGAAGGCATTGTTCACATTCAAACAGGTGCAGCTAATATGTGAGGGCATGATCAAGGAGCGTGAGGATCAACTGCGAGAGCGTTACGAATCGGTGCTAACCACTAAATTGGCTGAGCAATACGATGCTTTTGTCAAGTTCACATACGATCAGATCCAGCGTCGTTACGAGGCAGCGCCCAGCTGTAAGTTGTATATGCATTATAGACTAACAAATAAACAATTATATATTGAAAATATTTTCAGATTTGTCGTAAGGCAGCCTAAATTCTCACTACGATCTTATGTGACGGTTTTTCCAGCCGGCAACAGCAACAAAAACAACAGCAACGGCAATAGCAATAAATGCTAAAAGTTAAATAAAAAACAACATAGAAGCCCTCATTTAAAAAAAAACAACATAATAAAACTGCATTGTGTTTATTATATATTTTGAAATATAAAAAGAGTTATAGTTTAAAGCTAGATTAACATATATAAAAAAATGAAAAAAAAAAAAAACAAAGCATTGTATTGGATCATCAGCAAAAGGGAAGTAATACTATAAAGCTTAAAACGCAAAGCAAACCGTAAACAAAACAAAAGAAAATGATAAAGAAAAACTTGTTACATTTATGTTTTCACATAACGAAAATTCTAAATAAAAATGACAAATATCTATATAGTACGTATGGAACAAGAATAACTATAAAAGAAAACACATTGCAAACGGTGCAACACATCTTAAAAAATAAATAAATAAATAAAAAAAAAATACAGAATTCAATGAAACCTCAACAGTAGCTTCGTACATATATAAAGCAAAAACAAAAACAAAATCTAAAAAAAAAAAAAGAAAATATATATGTTAGGTAAATAGCATCTAAGGCCTAATTGTAAAAGGTATCAAAACTATATTGTATTTCAAAATAGCAATGAGAAACGAGATGACAAACTAAAAATGAAAAAAAAAAAAATGAAGGAGGAGAACTACTCATGAAATAACTTTTTCATAGTTTATTTTTGCATAATCATTTTCCTAAGCGAGTGAAACAGCAAACTGTATAAAAGAAGAACGAAAAATAAGTTAATATACAAATCGATTGTTTTTTGTTTATTTTATTTTTGTTAATCTGTTTCTTCCTTTGATGTACATTTTGCAAAGTAATGAAAACGTAAAGAAAAGTTTAATTAATTCGTTTGCAAACTTTAATTTACTTTAAAAGATGATAAACAACAATAAGAAAATGGAAAAATTTATAATTTAAGTAAAACTTGAAACACGCTTTAGTACATATGTATATGTATATATGTTTGTGTATATATATATGCATGTATATACACTTGCTTCAGACGTTTCATGTTCATTATAAATAATTTTCACTTGATATACACGCATATATATTTTTCAATTGCCGCGATCATACATACTTTAAATTAGTAATTTAAACTTAATATTAGTAAAGAAATGCCATTTTTATATTAAAATAAAAAACAGCGATGAATTGAGGAAATGAAAAGTTGGTTTTCAATGCAATTCAGATTCTTTTGGGCTTGCAATATGAACAATATTTTTGAAAATTTCTTGTGGCGCGCAATTTTTTTTTTTTTGAATAACAGTAAAATGAAGTTGGCTGCATAGAACATCTGTGCCACTTGATGAGGTCCCTATCGCAACAGTATATACAAAAAGAAACATTTAATAAATAGTTGCTTAAATTACAACAGCAATTAAAATACACTATTTTTTTAATTTCCCTAAATATGATTATATATTTTCAAAAATCGACTGGCGCGCATTTTTGTATTCATGTTGCAGCTTGTTTATTTACAGTACACCTAAAGTGGGCTGTGCGCAGAGTTGAGCCACGCGATGTTGGCCGCAGAAAACAGTTAACAGCATCGTTTAGCAGCTAACATGGCTCTGCTAACAGTCAGTATAGGAAAAAGAAAAACAAGCAGTCGCTGGAATTTCGAGAGCAAGTAAAAATTGAACGTGTGATTTCTTAAACAATAATTGTTTATACCTAATATTATGTGTCGCTGAATATCCGAATCGTGATCAGCATCTGTCAGAGCTAACAATGCAGCACTCGCGTTACCCACTCGCCAAAGCCAACCATATTTATTGAATCTCCCTAAAAAAAAATTAACATAAAAAAAGAAGATAGTGTGACAGAGAGAGGGAGGGAAAAGAAAGCTAAACAATGTGCGATACTGACGGTGAAATTTGTAGGGGCTCTCTGACTCAGCAGGCGGTGCAAACTTCGCCGGCGACTGCAGAGGTCGCAAGTGCTGAGACTCAAACAGAAGTTCCTTTCCACGAATTGAAATTCATGCATAAATGCCTGCAGAGCAAGCCACTTGCTGATTGGAAGGTGGACGAGGTGCTGCAGTGGAGCAGCCTGGAGCAGTTCTCGCACGAGATGCGCATGTGTGTGTGCTCTGAGGAGATCGACGGTCAGGTGCTGCTCGCCATGACGGAGGAGGATGTCCGCGACTTACGCTACAAGTTGGCCTACAAGCTGACATTTGGCGAAATGAAGCGGTTCTGGCAAACGGTTTTCCTTCTGCAATTACAATGGCAACAGCAGCAGGATCAACAGTTGCTGCAGGATCAGCAGCTGAAGATGCAAGCGAATGGTGCACTGAGCAGCACGACGCTGCCTCTGATGCTGGGCATCTCCAGCCACTTGGCGCAGTCGTCGCGTGGCAACGTTTTTATCACCGCGCCTGTTGTCGCCCCGCCCACGGAATCCTGTCCATGTCCCTCGGTGCGTGAGCGTGGCAGCAGCTTATCCATGTCCGATGCACTCCACGGCAAGAACAAGCGTTTGGTATCGCCCGAATATTTTAAGACGGCAATCAGCTTAGGTGAGCATACGAAGGGGCGGAGCGGGGGATTGAGATAGGGTCAATGGGGGTCTTATCGGTCAGTTGGCCAATTGAGAATAACCTTGAAATCATTCACATATCTTAATCTAATTGTATTCCAATTGGGTTTACATTAAATATACATGTGCGTATGTGTCATGTGGGTGTGTGTGTGTGCGTACATTATCAATTTTAGTTACGTTATTTATTATGCTAGTGACGCGCGCGCTACTGTTATTTTAGTATTTGGAGGTTAAGCGTACATACATACATATGTATGTAAATACATGTCTCTCCCTCCCACTTGTGTTCTCTAGCGCATGTTGTGGAATTTAATTTTTGTTTAGTTTTTGTGTAACTTTGCGTGAACGAATTTTTAAATATTATGCTCTAACATTTCATTGTGAGCATAGAAACTTTGCCAAGCAATTCGTCGAGTTAATTTAATTGATTAGATTCACATGCTATCAAATTTTCACCTATTAAACCGTTTTAAGCGCAGATTCGCATTTGCATCGAATTTTTTACAGTGGTGTGTCTAGATTATGTGTCTGCTTCAATTTCAAACAGTTCTGTCAAATTAGGTAATTTTCGTTTGGCTATCCTGCTGAATTTATGCTTGATTACTAATTTCTTTTTTTTTTTTTTGGTATACTGAACAATTGCCTAGAATTTTTACATATTTAATGCCGGGTTAAATTTCTTTCTTTTTTTTTTTTTATAAAATTCCCTTTATGTCTTTATAAGGGTTTACAGTAGTGTACACAAATAAAGTATCCACTTCAATTAATTCTTAATAGCTGCACTGAATTGTTTACACTACTGTATTAAGTGCCTAGTTCAGTTTCAAATAGTTGCATTCAATTAGCTAGCTTTTCTGCAGAATTTATGTGCCATTTTTTCTAAACTAAACAAAGTTTTAATTTGTTTGATTGTTTACTGTTAAGCGGAACTCCATTTCATGTTTATTTTGCAGGTTATTCATTTGTGGTCACATGGATAACATCGTTTGTAATGGTGATAGTGCACGAGCGTGTACCCGATATGAAACGTTATCCCCCGCTGCCGGATATATTTCTCGACAATGTGCCCCACATACCGTGGGCGTTCAATATGTGTGAGATAACCGGCACATTGTTATTTACAATTTGGCTGTTTGTGCTGATCTTTCACAAGTACCGCATGGTCCTGCTTCGACGGTTCTTTGCATTGGCCGGCACTGTATTCCTGCTACGTTGCGTTACGATGCTGATTACATCGCTGAGCGTACCGGGCACTCATTTGCAGTGCAATCAAAAGGACTTTGCCATCGACGATCCCAATGTGGATGTGTTTGGGGCTTTGGTCATACGCATGACCCGAGCCTATCGCATCTGGAGTGGCCTGGGCATGTCCATACAGGGTGTACGCACATGTGGAGATTATATGTTCAGTGGCCATACGGTGGCCCTGACGTTGCTTAACTTCTTTATCACTGAGTGTGAGTATTGAGGATTGAGTACTTTAATCTAATCAAAAATTAATTATAATATCGACTTTCCCTCCTTTAGATACCCCGCGTAATCTCTACTTCCTGCACACGTTGACCTGGCTATTGAATATGTTTGGCATCTTCTTCATACTGGCTGCCCATGAGCATTATTCGATTGATGTGTTTGTTGCCTTCTATATCACGTCACGTTTATTTCTCTACTATCACACACTGGCCAACAATCGAGTTAGTTTACTGATGTAAAGTCTATTGAATTTGTGGTCTAATTTGAAAACCGTTTCAGGCTCTCATGCAAAGCGATTCAACGCGTACACGCATCTGGTTTCCCATGTTCAGCTATTTCGAGAACTCTGTGGATGGCATTATTCCGAATGAATTCGATACGACCAGTTCGCTGATAGACTCGCTAGTTCATCAGATAATTCGCATTAAAGATCAAATTGTTGTCATTGTTAGACGTATGTGGTCGGCTCGCATATTCTCATCACAATCAACGATTAATATATTTGACTCTGATCATGAAAAACGAAATCATTTTACGGAAAAAACATCCAACAATTTGCAAATGCGCATTAGCTCAACGAACATTATTGCCAATTCATCGAGCCAGCCGATGAAGCCGTCAACGGCCGATGCAAACGTTAGCCCATTTACCAGTGCGGCGACGGATCTGCGAAATCACCTGTCGGAGAAGAAGGTGCTCTGATTGCGTCTTCCAACAAACAGCAGCAGCAGCAGGCGGATCATCAAGTCACTGAGCTGTTTAACGAAAGAACAAAAAGGATTGCATAAAAACAATGCAAGCATACACAGACACATTCATACACACACACATACACACAAACATATACACACTCACACCGACTGATAATTTGTACTCTTTTTCTAAAAATTAATTTCTGCACCTTTTTAATTGCAGCAGCACCTGTTGTAACTGTATTATCAATTTATATATATATATATATATATATATATATATATATATATATATATATATATATATATATATATATATATATATATATATGTGTGTGTGTCTATATATATGCATACCACTAGTAGTGCCTTTCGGGTAGTCTCAACTCTCCATTCTCTTAGGTATATAACTTTTAGTTAAACTAAAGCTGGATTAATATGCAAATCAATTGCATGAAATTGCGCTATGAAATGTACCAATTGATTCACTAATCATAATCCTCATTCCGCTCAGTTTAGTTTTATTATTGAAGACTATTTAATGCATTATTATGTAATTGTAAGCATGTAAAACATCTATAAGTTATTTAGTAATAAGTTACAAAGTTTCTGTTGAACGCACAAAATTCAATAAATTAAAATTGCAAAGTGATAGAAATATGTAGATATGTATTTTCATTTTGGTTGGCTAAGTAATATTTGATTTGATTTGGTTTCAGTATTTGGCGCGCTGTAAAACTGGCAAATACTAATTTTGTTGCGAAAAACTGGTCACACAGCACAGCTGTTTTTATTAGAGATGCGCAATAAGCACATACCCAATGTTAACGAACTGAGTAACATGTGCTTTTTATTCTTATCACTTTAATCACAAGCGAACATAGTAGCGCAAACAGCCTTCGGGTTTGACATTTTTACCTTGTAAGTAAGCTAACATTATTATTAAATGCTTAAGTTTAGAAATGTATGTAAGATATATATAAATTTACAATTGTTTTTAAATAATGATGAATATTGTATCGCCGGACTTATCGAATCTCGAGGTGTATCGATAGCTCGCGCGGTATGTTACTGACGATTTTTACTCTTCTTCTAAGCGTCGGCGTCATATTGTTAGCGGTTAACGCGAAATAATTCTCGTGTGCATTTTGGCAGCACTTAATTTGCCCACACAGAATATGAAGAAAGTCAAACCATTACTACATGATCATTTAATAACAAATCGAGTGAAGCAGGTAATTTCTCCATGCCTTTTCTGGCTGTCATCAACTGTTTGACTTTACGCAGCCGGCAAGCAAATAAGAAAAAAAAAAAAAAAAAACCCAATTGCAAAAGCAAGGTTAGATTTTGACAGACGTTTGCAATTATTAAGTGTAGATTTTTCTTTTGTATTGCCCGCATTGATAGTATCTGGAAGAGCACATTGACGAAACCTATTTGGATGTGAAGCAGATGACCAAAGAGTTGATGCGCAAATATCCCGAATATTCGCGTCGCAAATTTGGACCATTCAGACAACTGGTGCATCAAGGTAAATATTACAAACGCCTCTGCGCATGACAGACAGACGAGGGCAATGTAACAATTGCCAATTTGCTAGCATTCTTATATTCTTATTTTTTTGGGGTAGGCTCGAGAGCAAGGTGAACTGTCAAGCCAGCGTGTACTTCACCAGGGCGTCTGAGAAGGCGCCTCCTAAGCAGTTAGCTTGGGGATCCTAAATCTGTTTTGTAAATTAGTTTTGTCATTAAGCATGCGATGGCTATAGATAATGATTTAGTATTTAGTATATTTCATCGTATTGACTCATCTATTACTATTTACTAAGCTACTGCCTAATTCATTACTACTTTATTAATTCATATACTAATATTTAATATTACTACTATTGTATACTACTATTTACCTTTTTATTATAACGTTTATATGTGTTTCCGCTTTCAGCTTTTTCCATTGTTTCCGACAGCTATAACTTAGATAAGGCAAGCAGCTCTGAGGAAGAGGAAGACTATCTATCAGACGAACCAGAGACGCCGAACAATAGTGTTATGAATAATATAATGCAGGGTTTGTACAACCCTAATCAGTCACAAGCTCGCAAAGCGCCACCAACTCCAAAGCCCAGCAACGAGCCCATTGACATTTCCAGCGGTGATGAGAACGACGATGAATCCTTAAGTCCACCAAATGGTACTGGCAGCTTGGCTGGTGGTGCCACGGTTATAGCGCCAGTTAAGGCCCTGAAACGGCCCATTGATCAAAATCAGGCAATGTCTGCTGTGCTGGCCAAGAAAGGTGAGAATCCGCAATTGTGGAACCACACTAACTTATGCCGTAATAGGTAAAACATGTCTATTTGATCTGCTTAAAGGGGCGCGACTGGATAATCTAGCGGGCGGCAATAGCACACCTAATCAAATGCCGCCGAAGAAATGTGAGTTGCTTATAGAGATGATTCACAATGAATTCCATATTAATCAACCGTTTTGTAGATATTGCTATTTCGGCTAATCTTGGTAAAGGTAATTGTGACGCTGGGTCCAGCAAGGAACCTTCGCATCATGGACCCTCGCATGGCTATCCGCAGCATCAACAGTTTTCACAACAACAGCAGCAGCAACACCATCATCAGCAGCAGCAACAGATGCGTATTCGCAAATATAAAAAGGAATTGGATGTGACACGCATCTCAGAGAGTTTCCGTGATATAGGTGGCATGGATGGCACACTGAAAGAGCTATGTGAAATGCTTATACATATCAAATCGCCGGAATTCTATTTCCAATTGGGTTTGCTCCCATCGCGTGGACTGCTGCTGCACGGGCCGCCAGGTTGTGGCAAAACCTATTTAGCGCGTGCCATTGCGGGCGTACGTATATATAATTAAATCATGAATGCATATGTAATATAGATATATATATTTTTTTAGCAATTGAAAATGCCGCTGTTGGAGGTGCCGGCCACAGAGTTGATTGGCGGAATTTCTGGTGAATCGGAGGAGCGTATACGAGATGTTTTCGAGCAGGCCATTGATAATTCACCATGTGTACTCTTCATTGATGAAATCGATTCCATTGCGGGCAATCGTCAGTGGGCATCCAAGGATATGGAGCGTCGCATTGTCTCGCAGCTCATCACCAGCTTGGATCAGCTGAAGAGCACTGAATTCGGACAATCAGTTGTTGTTATTGCTGCCACCACACGGCCAGACACTCTGGATCCGGGTCTGCGACGCATTGGACGCTTCGATCATGAAATCGCCATACACATACCAACACGCAAGGAGCGTCGTGAAATCTTGCGCATTCAGTGCGAGGGTCTGTCCGTTGACCCGAAGCTAAACTATGATAAAATTGCTGAACTAACGCCTGGCTATGTGGGCGCCGATTTACTTGCTTTGGTCTCGCGTGCTGCCACAATTGCTGTGAAGCGACGATCTATGAAAAAGTTTCGTGAGCTGCATGCCACTAATGAAATGAATATGACAACGGTTACGTTGGACGATGATGAGCCCATCGAGCCGCCTAAGGAGAAGCCAGCTGACGATGGAAAGTCAACAGATGAGAAGATGGGCGAGGAAGCCGAAAAGCCAAGCCCGGATAAAAAGAATGCAGATGCCATAAATGGCGAGAAGGCCACTGAAGATGACTCCATGGATGTGGATGACAAGGAAACAACTGATGCGTCAGCAGAAAAAGCCGAATCTGAAACCAAGCAGCAAGTCGAAACGCCAGCCAAATCACCAGCTGAGCTCGATGAGTTCTACGAACCAACATTGGCTGAGTTGACAAATTTCTTAGACAATCCGCCAGAGGAATTTGCTGATCCGAATTTCTGTCTAACGCTGGATGATTTTATGATGGCCGTTAAGGTCTTACAACCGTCGGCTAAGCGCGAAGGTTTCATCACTGTGCCGGACACCACTTGGGACGATATTGGCTCGTTGCATGACATACGCGAGGAACTGAAGCTAGCTGTGCTAGCGCCTGTAAAATATCCCGAGATGCTGGCACGGCTCGGCCTCGAGGCGCCGTCCGGTGTGTTGCTCTGCGGACCACCTGGTTGTGGCAAGACTCTGCTAGCCAAGGCTATAGCCAATGAGGCGGGCATTAACTTTATATCCGTTAAGGGACCAGAACTGATGAATATGGTAAGTGAGCTGGCTTTAATTATAATCTTGCCGTGCTAAATTATAATCTTATCATTATCTTCTAGTATGTGGGCGAGAGCGAGCGTGCAGTGCGCGCTTGTTTCCAGCGTGCTCGCAACTCCTCGCCCTGTGTGATCTTCTTCGATGAGTTCGATTCGTTGTGCCCGAAGCGCTCGGAGGGTGGCGATGGCAACAACTCCGGCACGCGCATTGTCAATCAGTTGCTCACCGAAATGGATGGCGTTGAGGAGCGTAAGGGTGTCTATATATTGGCCGCTACTAATCGACCGGATATCATAGATCCGGCCATTTTGCGTCCGGGTCGCTTAGATACAGTGCTCTATGTGGGCTTGCCACAAGAGCAGGAACGTGTGGATATATTGAAAGCCACCACAAAGGTAAACAGAGAATGGAATTAATTGAAGAAAATATTTACTAATAAAAAAACCCGTTTGTAAACAAATAGAATGGCACACGTCCAGTGCTGGCAGACGATGTTAAACTGGAGGAGCTGGCTGCCAAAACAGTTGGCTATACGGGTGCCGATTTGGCCGGACTGGTCAAACAGGCGTCCATGTTTGCGCTGCGCCAAGCGCTGAACACCGGCAATACTACAGCCGACAATCTGTGCGTGCGCCAACAGCATTTCGAGGAGGCACTTTTGCAACTGCGTCCCTCGGTTAGCGAGCAGGTAAGCTTAGCTGGCAGTTGTAATCCCAGGTGTGATTCCTATTTAATAATATGTTATCTATTGCCTCAACAGGATCGCAAGGTGTATGAGAAACTGCGTCAGAAGTATGCTGCACCGCGTATGCCTTCTTTTGAGACCAAATGAATATCTCAATTAGTGACACATACACTGTTGTATTAGTATTTAAGCAATTACATATGTACACACACACACACATACACACACACATACACCCACACACACATACACAGGCAGCAATTGCTGAGATTGCATGCATATTCCTCATTTGATTTACAATGTACAAAAAAAGCCAAGTTATTCATAATAATAATGGAGCATCCAAACAAACACACACACTTATAAACTCATACAGTCACACACACACACACACACACACAGAATAAAAATGCCCAAGCGAACTAAACTTTGGGACCAAGCCCACGCCGTTTGTATACAAACTTGTTTATAAACATCGAACGAACACACTGGACAAACGTTTGCAAGTATATGGAATAATTCTCTAGAATGGTTCGTCGCCCTGGCCACGACGCATCCTCATGGGTGCCGTTAGTGAACGCGGCGGCATCTGGGCGGCATCCATGTGACGCTGCGGCATCTGGGCAGCTTCCATGTGACGCTGTTGCAGCTCCATTATTTCGGCATGCTGTGCGAGCAGTGAGCGCTTGGAGCGTTTTCTGCTCTTCTTCTTGAGCGATTTCTTTTTGTTGTCACTGGTGCCGCTAGGGTTCGTATCGCCAGCACCTGAAGTGCTGCGTGGTGCCGGCGGTCTGGGAACCATAGGTTCCTCGTCGCGCTTGATGCTCTGCCTCAAATCAAAGGCGCTCTTACACATCTCACGTATGCCGAACCAGCTTTCGTGGCCTATCTGGCTGATCATTTCGACGGGCGGCTGGAAACCCAGTTCACGCGACGGCAGCTCCATAACCAATGCCAGCGGTGCCTTCAATACACCATACACATAGTCTACAACCGATCCGGCAATGGTACGTTTGGTCAGGCAACTGATGCTGCCCGTACGATATTCCCGGCCATTATACGTCTTGATGGCCGTACGTCCAGTGGAGGCCAGTGTGTGGAGCTCACGCCAATGATAGGGAGCCTCGCGGCAATAACCCCATGGATACATGATGCTTTGGCCATACGAGTGTAGCGAAAGGAAGAACAGCAAATTGGGCGCCAGGCTGTCGAGGATGTTGCGCATGGCGCGTGTTTCCGGCTCGGAGAACGGACGCTCACCTTTGTATGTATTACGATTGGTTCTCACGGGACCGCTCTCCCAGAATATATCATAATTGCGATTGCAATCGGTGCCCACGATCTTGGATGATTTATTTGGGCGGCGATTTTTGCGCCAATTACGATTCTGTGAGAGGGTAAGGAGGGATTAGGATGAAGAACCAGACAGGCCAAGACTCTCCTACCTTAGTGCGTGAGTATTCGTAGCCATCGGGATTCACGAGCGGCACAATGATGAAACGTAGATTGCGCAGTACTTCAATGTTACGGGTATATCGTTCCGTTAGCTGGTAGATGCAATTGAGGCAGGTGCTAACCGTAATCCATTCCCGGGCATGTGTGCCGGCCTCAATGAAAATGATATTGCGATTCTTGTCGCCGGGCAGGACGAGTGGTCCTCTCGCACCCGTACTTCTGTGGACGTCGGCCATCTTGGAGGCCTGTAGACGCATCACGGATGACAGTTCCACATTGTCCGGATTATTCCAATTGATCTCGATGGCGCGCAGCTCACGCCGCTCGTGCGTCAAACCCAGCGTATAGAGCTTCACGAAATTGGGAAACTTGTGCACAATGTATTCCAAATACTGATTGATTTGACTGTACTCCAGATAGGTGTGCAGCACATCCGGCCGGGGTATGATCAAACGGCGTGCATTTGGGGGGGGAATCAGCACTGGGGTTACCTTCGGGGCGGCTTTCGTCTTCTTCTTGGTGCGTTTCGTTGTGTTTTGCATTGCCGATTTATGTTTGGGACAGGATTTGGATGTGATTAAAATTACGTGTGAATGTGTCAATTGGAAAAATGTTTAGTGTTGTAAGAGTGGTCGAGAAACTGATCTATATTAGCACTAAAAATTTGTAAATATACAAGTGTAGACACAGCGATACTAAAAAAAACTGTGATTTGAAAACGGAATTTGTCGAGGCTTGAATACTTTTCCGGCTGGCTGCCCAAGGCCTGCTGGAAGGCTGACGAACAACCAAGCAAACGAGCACCAAGGAGAAAAAAAAAAAGGGAAAATATCTATAGCAATCGGAAATCTTACCTCCTGCAGCAGCTGCTCGACAAGGACGAGACGTGCGAGTCCTTTGGGCCCAACAGCCATTGTGTGACCCTAACGGACTGCCAGCCAGAGTTTTTATCAAACGATGCACTGGAAATAGTGGCAGAGCCACATCCATATCGTGGGCGTTTGTTAAATTGGAGCAGCGACAACGTTTAATAAGTTGGGCACGGCAGAGTTGGTTGTAATGCGGAATTGGATTTGTATATCCTGCTTGTATATCCTGCCTGCATTTGGCAGTCGCTGCCACAGAAACGCAAATATGCTAAATGTCAGACAACGGAGAGACAGAGACAGAGACAGAGACAGAGAGTGTGGCAGTGGGAACGAGTGGGTTAGCTTGGCTGGCCAAATGCGCAGGCACGAGCTATGCAAATAAACAAGGCCTACAACTCCACAGCTGGCGTGTCGTTCCGGAAACGGAGCAACGTAGCAGCATATGCCCCATGGATCGAGTCTAGTGAACAGAAATTAAAGCATTTCTGACTACAAAATTCATTTTCCAGATTTCCCCTAAATAACACTGGGCTACATGGAAATACAAAAATTATTTACGCAGATCGAATGTATAAAGAGCAATGAGAAGAGTTGCAAGTATCCGATTTAGTAATATCTGCATAGACTGCTCTAGCTAACTATAGAAATTGACTATATTCCTAAGCATTATATCTATATTTTCTATATAAAACTTTATTATCTTGCTACATTAGGTGGGCTGGCAATTTTGAATGAAGTATGGTTATTCTTGATCTGGATTACAGACTGAGTCTCGATCTAGCCATGATAGGAGAGCCTGGATAGGACAGTCTAGGCCAGTCTAGGACAGTCTAGGACAGTCTAGGACAGTCTATCTTGGCTAGATCTAGCGGCTGGAAATATTGAATATATAAATATGAGCTCTGCTTAGAAAGTATTGTCATGATGGTTTTATTTATATTTTTAAAAATTATTTTATAATAACATGTTTAATTTTTGTTACACATTTCTTTCTTTTTTTTTTAATAAGAAAATGTGATTTTATCCCCATTAGATGTTATACATTAATCCCAACGAATAATCATGTATGATAGCAACTTTCTTCATTGTCAACCTTTTTTTTTACTCTAAATAGATTCTATATATTCCAAGATAGACATATGCAACTTTGTAGGATAGTGTAGCCGATTGGCCAACAAACGTCATGTCAACGCAAATGTCAAAAGCTACGCGGACTCGGAATATGTGTATGTACACAATTCTCTTTCTCTCTCTCTCTCTCTATATATATATATAGGTACATAAGTATGTCTGTATAAATATGTATGTATTTACATTCATATGAATGCATTTAGAGGAAACATCGTTTGCGACGCAACCAGTTGATTTATACAAAAAACAATGTTCGTGTTGATTTTCATTTAACGGTCTTTTAGTCAACTTCCTGACACAGTGACTGCCATATATTTACGTCTGGCAGCTGTATAAAGAAAGTACTGCTATGCGATACCCTGTAAGAATTTGATGGTGTATTTAAAATTAGAGAAAAAGGAAATTTTGTATTTTAAATGAAAAAAGTTAAAGTTGAATAGAGAGATTTTATATATATAAATATATATTTATATATTTATTTATATCTTTTTTATAGGTTATCTATTGACTATCTCTTAGCTTAACAAATTAAAATTATTCCCTTATTTTTTTGTTTTTTTTTCCTTTCCTGTTTTTTTATTTTTGTTTTTGGTTCTACTTGCTGGAGACACGCAAGGACCCAGACAGGTCGCCCGCTTCTGTTAGGGGGCGTTTCTGAAGTATGCACATTATGTCATTAGCATGTTGGCGAAAATAAAAGGGCTAAAAGTTTTGCATTTCCGAATGGCAAATACGAAAAGAGTTTGGCAGCCCTGTTGTTGTCCTTTGGAATCCCTTTGAGCCATGTGTCTGTCTGTGTGTGGGTGTATGTGTGTGTGTGTGTGTGTTTATGGGTTCTATTAGGGCATTTGATGACGAAATAAAATTGGCTACAAATTAACAAAATTCCAGCAATTATGTGAAAATAACATAAACGAAACAAATATTGTCAGCGTGCAGAAGCAACAACTACAATAACCAGGATATGCAGGAAAATAGTTCATTTCGCCTGCATATTTATGTCCTTGCTGTTTGGCAAGGCAATTTAACTTTTATTCTGATTGGGCAGGTAGTCACGGTGTTCTGATGCCTGCGTTAACCTACTGCCATAGTCTGTGCTAACAGTTATAGTCGTGGCATGGGCGTGCTTCCCCTAATTAACTTTGTCTGTTCCATTTCACAGTCATGGCAAAAATAATAGTTACATTCGCTAAGCATGCTAATTTCATGAGACTTGAATGGGTAGTTTACATCCGCTATACAGTCGTGGCAAAATAATTGAGCATGCTGGGTTATTTAATATGCATGCTCTTGTCTCTCTTACAGTCATGGCATAAAGAAAGGTCAGCATTTTGTATTAGTTAAGCCACTTCAACATTTACAGTCGTGGCAAACATAAATGAGTTTTCTCAGATACTTAACCTCTGTGATTTATAGTCGTGGCTGAAAGTAAGGTAGTTAACTTCCAAACAAAAAAATTATGACAAGAATAGTTTTACACGTCGCCACTAACCGAGTACAATAAAAGTTTGAGATGAAAAACTTTATATTTTTGCACTTCAAAAAGTTAAGGTAATGCATATACAAAATAATTTGACTACAGAATTTTCGATGTTAAAGTGAAAATGGTTTCAGGTTGAATTAAAATCAAATTTTTTGAATAACAATTTTTAAAATATTACACTTAAATTATGCCGTAAATCGGTACAGGATTGTCAATACTGCCTGAAATACCGATAAGTTGGCCAGGACGTTTGGTTGTGCGGGTAAACCTGGTAGTGGTTCTAGTGGTGGTGGTGGTAGTGGTGGAACTTGTTGGCTTATGTCCACTTGTCGAACCAAATACGCGTTGTTCTAAATCCTCCAAGCGATCGATCAGATCATTCAGCTCATCCAGCTTTGCGCATCTTACAGTACATTGTTTAAATTTCTCATCGTGATCTTTGATCTTTTGCAGCGCTGCCATTAGCTGACTTTCCAGATCTGCAACCATTTTCTGCAGCTCCAATATTCTGTCTATATCCACTCGGATTTGATTGTGTAGTTTTTCCAGCTTAATAATGCGCTCAATTAACATTTGATCGGGATTACTTGAAGTGTTGGTTAATAGGAGCACCAGCTCATTTAAATGTTTCTCCGTCTGCTCTTTAAATGCAGTCATATTCTTCAGGCGCTCCGCATTTATTTGATCGAATTCTTTTGATTTTTCTGCCAGAGTACTGATTACCTGGTTGAGCTTTTCTTCATTAATATTGAGTTTTTCTTGGGTTATATTAAGAATGCCTTTCATAGCGTCAAGCTGACTCTGCAGTTCATCAATGCGATCTTTCAGCGACTGAAAATCTTTTCCATTTTCGTACGTACAATTCTGTGCTGTTGTGGTTACATTTTTCAACTGTGCCACAGTATTATCCAGCTGTTGTTGTAGCAGGTTTATGGCCATTTCTAGCTTGCTCACATGATTATTGTATTCAATAGTTAATTGCAAAATTTTATTGTTCATTTCATCCAGTTGCTTTGATAGCTCCTCGACTTTCCTGCAGCACTTCAATGCCTCTTCAAGTTTCGCCTGCAATTCTCCAACTGAAGCACAGTTATTGTTTTGTACAATTGCTGCCGTTTGGTTGTTCATTTGAATAATTGTATTAAGGATTGATGTTAAGTTAGATTCGATATTCGAACAATTTGCTATGATATTCGATATATTGACCAGTTGCTTGAACTGTTCGGTCAGGTTATCAATCTTTTGCTGCAATTCATTTATTTTGTCCAGTATGTGTTGATCGAATGTTCCATTTGTGATTGATCCACTTCCACCTACACCAATAATCCAGCTGCCACCTCCACTCCCACCTCCACTCCCGCCTCCGTTGCTACCTCCACTTCCACCTCCACTCCCGCCTCCGTTGCTACCTCCATTACCACCTCCACTCGCACCTCCACTACCACCTCCAATCGCACCTCCACCTACACCTCCGCCGCCACTCTCACCACCATTACCACTACCACTACCACTACCAGTACCAGTACCACTACCACTTTGTCCTCCACTACCGCCTCCGTTGCTACCACCTCCACTCCCACCTCCACTCCCACCTCCACTCCCACCTCCACTTCCACTTCCACTCCACCCTCCACTACCACTACCACTTCCACTACCACTACCACTACCACCTCCACTACCACTACCACCTCCACTACCACCTCCACTACCACCTCCACTACCACTACCACTTCCACTCACCACCTCCACTACCACCTCCACTACCACTACCAACTCCACTACCACTACCACTCCCTCCTCCACTACCACTACCACTACCACCTCCACTACCATTTCCATCTGTTCCACAGTTCTTATTACAAACTTCTGTAGTTTGATTAATTATTTGCATTTGCTTCTCAGTTTCCCTTTGTAGATTTTGTATCTTATCCGCATGCTCCTTGTGCTTCTGCTTCAGATCGTTGATGTCCTTCTCTAGCTGTTTAGCTTTATCGCTGGCCGCAGCTTTTGCCTGCTCCAGTTGTTTGTTTATTTCATTCACTCTATCGTTCAACTCCTGGCAACATTTAGCTGCTTCCGCATTGTTGTCTATCTGCTTCTTCTCCAGCTCATCGATGCGATCAGTTACATTTTTCAACTGATTCTCTAACTTGATTTGATTTTGCTTTAGCTCATCTGTTTGACTATTGACATTTCCGTGCTGTTGCTCCAGTTTCTTGCCCAACTCCTCTAATTTATTTATCAAATCCGCTTCGAGTACTTTCAGATTTTCCGCTAATTGATCGCAGCAATTTTTCGATTTCATCATTGATATCGCTTTCATTTGAGCCAATATATTGTCCAGATCTATTCCCAAATCGCCACTTTCTTCGATTGGCTTGTTATCGGGCAGGCCACTTGTGGCCGACAGATTCTTTATGCCGGCAAATATATTGCCCATGATTTTCTTTTCATAGAAACAGCAATGCTCGTCTGAATTCTGATTGAGATTCGTCAAATTTATGGCATCCAACAACTGGCCCATGTGTATGTTGAAACTCGTTAACTTCGCATTGGTCACGATCTGCTCATTGAGCCAGCGCACAATCATTGAATAGGCGTTACAATCCTCATTTGTGTTACGCAGACCACTAAGAGTAACGCTTTCATATTCGTAATAACTGAATACGACCATTTGCCGCTGCGCTGATAAGAGCAGCAACAACACCTGCAGCAACGTGTCCATAAACTGCAAATTCATTATTATTTACATATGTATATATATATATATATGTCTATATATTCTGTTCCAGTCGTATGTATTCCTGGGCACTCACCATTGCTTGGACGGTTTCTTGCGTTTCACGATGCGGCAGCTTCAAGGGACTCGCTCAAACTGACTTGAATGCTGAAGAACCGTGGTTGGTATAGGCTCCCACTCTTGAATGAATTCGATTTGCATGCCTTCGGTTCTAATTGCTGAGATTTGCTGGAGTATGCAGAAAATGCGTAAAGGAAATTTGCTCTATGTATAAAATTGTGTATGCAGTAATTGAATTGTTGGAAATGAATCTAGAAACAGAGATATGGAGAGAGAGAGAGAGAGAGGAGTGAGAGAGAGAGAGAGAGAGAGAGAGAGAGAGAGAAGAATAGATACAGAGAGAGAGAGAGAGGGGAGGAATAGATAGAGAGAGAGAGAGACAGATAGAGAGAGAGAGAGAGAGAGAGAGAGAGAGAGAGGGAGAGAGATATAGATATATAAAGAGAGACAGAAAGATAAAGACACAGATGGAAGAAAAGATAAGAATTGAGAGAGAAAGAAGAAAAATAAATTGAAAGTGAGGTTCAAAGATTAAGTAAGAGCAAGTCCCAAATAGACCAATAACAAGAGAAAGCTATTGAGAAAGATGAATAATATGAACCCAAGCGAATTGGATTTAGAGTAATTCATTCCAATAATAATTCTATAATTGAGAGATATCAGAGATATCTTCTACTGCCTATAAAATAAATGTATTTATCTATACAGACATCTTATTGAAATATTGTTGCGAGTGAGTATATAAATATTATTTTCATGGTTAAGGTCGTGGCTTTTGTCTGGTTATTGGGGTGTTGCCAAAGACATGAACAAAATCAGACTGTGGCCAAAAGATATTAGACTGCAAGATATGCTATCTTTATATAAACCAACGCTATTGGATTTTATTTAATTTCTATCTATCTATCAGGCAACGCTTTCAGTTTTCTGGACAAATTAGTGGTAATTTCCATAAGCAGATTAATTTTCATTTTATGGATTCAAATGAAAAACTTGTATTTAAATGATTTTTTTTTTTTTTTCAATTTCATAAATTATGTATCCCTCTTCGATTAGCATAGGGTATAGATCGAAACTCGTTTCGAGCATGCCTTGACTGATATGCGATATGAATCTATATGGGTTGGGAAGATAATGTGATTGTGAAATAATAATAAGTGTGTTTCTAGGGGTTTTTTACTCGTGGCGTAAAAGTTGAATGCCCTGAACATTAGACTTAGAATCCATTAAAGTTGTTGAAAATGATTTAGAACTTTAAAACGTGTCTACAAATTAAGCCAGCTAAATGGGCGATTGGAGTCATTAAAGTAGAGACTTGAAAACAAATCTAAAATGCAAATTCAACTTTTAGAGCAGCACCGGAAATGTGAGTTGAAAATAGTTTCAGCTTTAATTTTTAATAGACTGCAAAACGAGTGACTCGATGTCTGCCACTTGGCGTAGCGAAGCGATCGAAGATCAAATGAAATTATAACCGATCAAGCGGAAGTGCTAGAAGCGACAGACAAGTGTCATAATTACGCACAAAAGCAATTCCAAAAAATATATTTCAATACATTATCGATATCTGCATAAATGAAATCTAATGCGTAGAGCTTGTCATCATCCAAATGAATATCATCTTCTATATTTATTTACTTTGGTTTTTTCAAGTGGCATTCGGTGATTTCGTGAATGGCTTCTGTTAGCCCTGATGCTGGGCAAATGCCAGCCACACTTTAGGTTTTAATGAACCCCAACCACGCTTGCTTCTTGTTATTTTTTCTTCTTCGTCTTAATTTTCGTGGCTCATCAGCTACTGCTGCTAACTGTAATGGAGCACAAGTATCTTTTTTTTGTTTTTCGAGTGGCCACAGTCTATATTATTAATATATTTAGCTTCCGGCTAGATTACCAAATTGACCTTGCTCACTGCTCGCATTTAGTTCAGCCAACAGAATTGTCTGCGCATCTTAATATACATATAAATAATAAATAAAAACCTTTCAATTTTCTACGTTTAGAACAGGAATCGGCCATAGTGTGGCCAACGGCTCTCTATCTACATGTCAGACCGTGACATTAGGAAGATAAAGCGCAAAGTTTGCCCAAAGCACAATACACTCATGAATCTATATATAAACACATATCAATTTATATATGTGTATAAGCATAGTTCAAGTTCCTCTATAAAAACCAGTAAATAAACAAGTAACGGCTTCAGAATCGTTTCAAGACCCGCAACACACGGATGCAAAGATCAAAAACCGAACTAGACCCAAAAATAAAAAACAATTGTGTGCAGATAACAACAACAAAAAAAGTGATCAAAATTGTTCAAACTTGTTTCGACAGCAATTTTAAAGAAAATAAAAAAAATCATTAAATTTCATTAAAAAAGTATAATAAAAATTGAGAAACAAAACCAAAATCACATTAATTTGAACTTCTTAGCAACTGTGGCATAAATTATGCAAAACTCAAAGAACTAAGCAGATTCTGATTGGCTTCCCACATAATGCTTATACGAAACAACGACGCGTGCCGTGAAACTTATTGGAAAATAAATAAATAAATAATCAGAAAAAAATAAATACCCCTTTCCGTATTTTATCTCGTGACGCGTTTACAAACATCTTCAGAGTCTTTACCGCCGCTGCTGTTTGGACCAACAAAGTGAACTGAACTGGACAACTGACCTTGACACTCACTTTTCTAAAAAAACAAAAAAAAAAAATAAAATATCAGACATATAAACGATACGAAAACATTTTTTTTTTCGGGTTTTTGTGTGGCTTTGGCAACGTCTTCTTTCTGAGCCACGCCGCGTAGCGCTCGACAGTCTTTGGAGATGAAGCACACGAAACGGATCGCGTACGGCTTCAACTCAAAATTTAACTTGAATTAACTTTAGTTTCTTTGTGCGACTATTACATAAGTTTCTCAAGTGCGACTAGTTAAAGAAGATATTTATTCAATTACATATATGTATATACATACATATATAGTGTTTAAGCAAATAGGCAAAAGCGTTCATGCCTCAATCAGTGCCCAGCTGCATATTTTAATACATAATTGCGCATAAACAAATAGAAAGAAAATTTACAATAAAAAAAAAAAAAAAAAAAAAAAATTGCAAAAAAAAGCAAACAAACAAACAAATATTTGTAATAACAAATACGAGCAGCTGCTGTGGCGAATTGTTAAGTGCACAATGTTTTATAAAATCGTGTGCAGCCTGTGGCTCAGTCTCGCCGTCTTGGCGTGCTCCATCAACAGCAGCAGCTCCAACAATCTGGCCGGCTATGAGGGGTAATTAACACAATAGTTATAAATAAATATACATATTTCAGCAAAGTATATATACATATAATATATAAATTCAATTCTTTGTTTTTTCTTTCGAAAATTTCTCATGCTCATTAATCAAGGTAGCTCACTTAATTTATATTAAAATTCTTTTTTTTTTAATAATTTAAATTTTGATTGCCGGCTAGTTGTTAAACTGGTTTGGGCTTTTATTTCATAACTTAGTTATGTGCTCATAAAAGAGCTCCCTCTTTTTTTTTTATTTTTAATTAAAAGGTAAAATCTTGAATGGAGATATTTTTCATTTTTTCTGCATTTTTAACAAGGCTGCAGTTGCAACAGTTTCTGAGATTTTAATATTTACTTTTCATGCTAAGAGCACGGCTTAATTAATTAATTAAAAATTAATTAAAATGACTAAGGACTACAATTATACTTTATTCTTCCTTTATATTAAAAAAAATTATTATTTTATAAATTATGGATAGATTTTTGCTTATCAAATAATCATAAATATTTAATACTTTTATATATAACTTTTAATTTACATTTTTGCTTATCAAATAATCTTAAATATTTATTTATTATTTCGTCTTTTTATTTATTTTTTAACTTTTACTTTACATTTTTGTAAGGTATTCTATTATTTATAATAAATATTTATTTATTATTATTTTTATTTATTTATTTTTAAAATTTTTACTTATTTATTTTGTTGTTTTTCGACTGTTAAATTTATTCTTTTTAGCTCTCTAATATTTAAATACATAAGAGACAAAGAAAAGAAAATAAATCACTAGCTCTGTGCAATAAAATACATAAAAAATAAAAAAAAAAATATTAAAAATGTATTTCAAGCTCTTTCTAAAATAAGTAAAAATCCAGAAACATGTTTCTTGTTCTATTAAACATCTATTTAAATAAAATATTTTTATATATTAATTTCTATCAATATTTGCATAGTCTGTTATGCAAAACAGCAACTTAAATCAGAAGAAAGCTTGTTCGTCTATAAGAAGTATCGATCTCTTTATTAGGATTAACAATGTACGATTTCAGGGTATTTTCCAGTTAGGCACTTCTAACCATATTATTTAACTGAAAAGGGAATATCAAAAACAAGAGTTAAGTCAATAAGCAACTAAGTCAAAGGCATGTTTAAAGCTTGTAACTAAAGCCTTTTACATATTAGCCTACATAACTGAAGAGCTATTCAAATGTCAATAGTTTGGCTATACAAAGAGATATACTATATATAAAATAAATAAATAAATATATATATATATATATATATAGATAGAGTTGCCTGTAAATGTTACTACTATTGAGTGTCAATGCCAGAGATTAGACGCTGTCATTAACATTAGAGACTTCGACTAAACGCTGTCCAGTTCGCAGCAAGAGTTGACAAAGCAAACCCTAAAAGCAACACGCCCATGACAAAAAGGCAGTTCCATTGACGACTCGACGATGACAGAGCAAATGTCTCATGCAAATGCCAAATGCGATCGCTGTGCAAATGTTTGCTAAAATATGTTTTAAGCAACTTCACAGCTAATGCGTTGATGCGGGGCGCACGGGACGTATGTGTGATGCATGCCGGCAGCTGAAGCTGTGCTGCTGCTGCTGCTGCTGCTGCTACTCTTCGTGCTGCAAATCAAAATGAAAATGAAAACAAACAAAAGCAAAAGCAAAGGCAAAACGAACAAAAAAATAATCAACTTGATATTTAATTAGCACGCAAAATGTTTGCTTCCTTCCGTTGCTTTGTCTTTTATTTATTTATTATTTTTTTTTCTTTTTTTTTTTTTTTTGTTGCAGTGTGAAACATTTAAATTTTGAATGTTTAGAAAAAGATGCTTAATATATGCATCGATATGATTTTGACAAGGTCGCCATCTGCAGTCAACAATAGAGCATCATTTGCTTATAATTTAAGGAAAATTACAACAATCGAAATGAAAACAATATTTCATTCAATCCAAAACTAATCACATGTAAACAGTTTCTTTATGTAAAAATGATAAATTGTGTTTATAATCCACCCTAGATGCATTTAAGTGCAAGAGTGGGTATATTGGTTATATTAAAGTTGGTGTAAGACGCTGTAGATATTATTTGTGATTTATATAGCGTATGAACATATATATTGAGGTATTTTAAATAGTTATACATTGATATACATTGATAATATATACTAGATGCATCATTAGCATACTATTTATCTATTCTATTTTTTGTATATTAAGTTAATTGTAATATAAAAGTTTAATACACACTAATTAAAATCGCTTACAAAAAAGGATTTTGCTATATCAGAAAGTTTCTAAAGCATTTAGAGTGCTCTGTTTACAGGACAAGCTTTAAAAGTAAACTTAATAATATGCATAACAAAGATTCATAACAAATGTTTGAGATACTGTATTAAGTACAGGGTATGCTTTAGTTGTCTCCTGCTATTTGATAATAGGTGGCGCCCTCTATAGTTCATTAGCCAATAGCTGAGACTGTGCTATAAAAATTATCAATCCAAATATCGATAAATATCAATTTTAAAGTACAAGGTCTCTGAAGACACCGTCTATAGGACATATGCAAGTCATGCACACCCAATTTGCCAACCTTCTCTGACATCGAGCAGCTTTTGCCTTCGCTTTCGCTTAGATCTATGTATACCCACAGCGTAAAACATTGTTGGCGGGCGTTTAATTTAATTATATATCATTCATTGTATGCCGTTCGTCGACTGCCACACGTGATTAGCCGCATCTTTGTCTTCTGTTTAGCTACCTGCTCCACCTCCGCTTTTGCCTATGTCTCTCTGTTTCTCTTCTCTTTGGCTGACGCTGCATATGATGAATATGCATAGATATTCAATATTTTGTGGGCCAGTCAGCCAGCCAGCCAGCCAGCGAGGCAGGCAGCTTGTTGCTTCATCTTGTTGTGGAATTTTTCGAAATGATAAATTGGCCACAAATTCATGCGAGGTGGCAAAACGCCAATTGGCCAGGCGACGACAACGAGAACGAGCTCATTCTGCATAAATTTGTGAATCAACAACTCATTTTTGGGCGCCACAAATTAATTTTGTTGTTCAATTAGACCAAGACATCTGTGTGTATGTATCAGATTGCGTATGTGGTAAGCAGTCATATTTAGGGTTTTTTCCGAAATTTTAATTGGATTTTCTATTGAGCCATAAGTGAGATATAATTGCAGGTAATTGGAATTACCCAATAGGATATGATTTTTGTTCTATAATTATTTCAAGTTCTGTTGCATATTAGAGATTGAAATTTGCTTTTGAAAAGTATTTTAAAAAAATGGCTTTTAAAATATTTCTTATTGAAATAAATTGTAGACAACTTTTGGAATTTGTTTTCTTTAATTTTTTTTTTTTTAATATTTTATTTTTAGAATATTTCGAATTTTTATAATTTTTTTTGTAAACATATTTCCATTTAAAGTTTTTATGGTATTTAAATTTTCTTCATTGTGTTTAATGTAGATAATATAGTGGAATTTTTGACTTAAGAGCTATAATTAATCTGTTTTTTTATTTATATTTTTTTATATATATTTTTTTATTTTTTTAATATTGGTTATTCCTGCTGAGTCCATCAGTTGGAGATAAGATTACATACATATATAGAAAACACATTAAATTATATGCTTAATTTTTATTTATAATACATTATTTTATTTATAATGAAAAAATTATTTATTTTGTAATATTCTCATATTCTGCAGTCTAAGCACAGATATGACTACCATATCAACACCTATTATCATCAATATTATTTGAACTATTAAATATTCTCTTCATATATTAACTTTCTCGATTTCACTTAACCCTTAGTTATACCAAGTACACGGTGCTGCATGGCAATGAGAATGCCTTTCAGTATATGGTCGATCTGCAGACAAATGATACGGAAGTGGACTTTTGGCTATTAACACGGAATATGTCCGTCCTGACGGTGGGTCCCAGCCATAAGCCACAGTTCGAGTCGCGTCTATTAGAGTTGGGTGTACAGTATAAGACACAGCCACTGATGGATCTGATGGCATCGCTGGAGGGCAACAGCACCTATGCTGAAGAGGATGAATATGAGGAATGTCAGCCCGGAGATTGTGAATCGGATCGGCCGCACAGTCGTAAGCGTCGTCAGGCGCGTGGTTTCTTCTCGAGATTTCCGCGCTATCACGAGATTCTCAATTTCATGAGCGGCCTGGCTGCACGCTATCCCCAATACTGTCGCTACGAATCGTTGGGTCGCTCCAACGAGGGTCGTCACATAGCGGCTCTGTCGATTTCGCTTAACCAGCGTATACGTCCACGTCGCGTGGCCTATATACAGGCAGCTACCCATGGCCGTGAATGGATTACCACTCAGACCGTATTGTATTTGGCCTATGAGCTGCTCACCAACCTGCGTGCCTTTCAGCGTGTGCTAAATGATGTAGAGGTGTTCCTAGTGCCGCTCGTGAATCCCGATGGCTATGAATATACGCATACTGTGGTAAGTATTCATTGTAGATTACGGATCTTATTACATTCACTAATGCGAGTAATCTGCTCTTTAGGATCGTTTTTGGCGCAAGAATCGTCATCGTTATGCTGGCCTCTCGTGCACCGGTGTCGATATTAATCGTAACTTTGGCAACCATTGGAATTATCAGGGCGCCAGCCAGAATGTAAGTGACCTTTACTCTCCTGCTCTTGACTTTGACCTTCATTCATATACAATGTTATATGCAAACAGCACTGTTCGGAGGTCTATTCGGGCACCTCACCCAACTCGGAACCGGAAACATCGGCTGTGGTGCGCTATTTGGAATTCAATCGTCATCGTGTGAAGCTCAGCCTGGATGTTCACTCATTCGGCAAATTCATTTTTTATCCCTACGGCTATGCGAGGTGTGTAAGAAATTCAATTTACTTTTTCAATTAATTGCCAAAAGCAATTAAAAAGCAAATATTTTCAAGCCTGCCTGCCACACTCTATCTGTATATACCAATTGTAAACATTTTCACACCAACAATTTCCTATCTCTTTCGCTCTATATGTATAAATATATATCTATATATATCTGTCTCTCTTTTGTGTCTCACAGAAATACTGTGCCACCCACTGTGGGCACATTGCGCGCGGTGGCTCTGAGAGCCGCCAACCAAATCGGCAGATATCGCGGCACCCGCTATACCGTCGGCACCTCCGCCTCTATACTGTATGAGGCTTCTGGCAGTCTGGATGACTTTGCCTATGGCAGTTTGGGCATACCCTTGTCCTACACGCTTGAGCTACCCGGTGAGGAGTTCCATGTGTCCCCCTTTGACATCATCCATGTCTGCAAGGAGACATTTGCCGGCTTTGTTGAGTTCATTCGGCACGTTAGTCTGTATTAAGTCCACACTGGCATCTTTAGCATTTAGCCAATTGAATTTATAATTGTTAATTAAACTAATTATTGTCATCGTTGTTAGGCATTAAAACAAATTCCGATAAAATAGATAAATAGAAAAAAAAACAAAACAAACAAATTATGTTTTCATTCAAAAGGAACTAGTTCTTGCTGAACTTGTCTTCTAGCCCTGGACGCTTTGGCCTTTGGGCTATTTGTTTTATCACCGGCCATAAACGGAAGCGTCTGTAGACTAACGATAAATTGAAATTATTGGTATCGTAATCCAAGTCTAATCATCGGCATTAGTTCCAATTAATTGATAAGTGGCTGAGTTATTACTTGGGTATCTGAAATTTTCGGGGCATAGTCTTACTGGAACCTTGCACAAATGACATCGTACGCTCCCGTGGGTTGGCTGTTGTTGGTGCTGCTGCTGCAGTTCGATTGCCTGTTGGCCTGGCAGGATTACAAGGATTATAGGGTATACGAGCTGCAGCCTCATGACGATGACCAGCTGCAGTTGATTCATAAGTTGGCACAGAAACAGCCCGAATGGGATTTGCTGGGATCCAGGCGCAGTAAAAATGAAAATGGATTGCGAGTCCTTGTGGCGCCGAAGCAGGTGGAAAATTTGCTCAAACAACTGAAGACACATCAGATAGAGCATAAATTACTCTCGGATGATTTGTCTTTGTTGGTTAGGGTTCAACGTGAGGATAATTTGCGCAACAAGGCTCGTATCACAATGCCTATGATCGATGTCTTTGGTGCATTTTATACGCATGCCGAAATCAATGAGTATCTGGACAGTCTACCCCAACGTTATCCGCAACGTGCGCTGGTCAAGCAGTTCGGCTGGAGCTACGAGCGTCGCGCATTGAAGCTGCTGACCATCACGAATGGCGATGGACGAGCTAATAAGCCAGTGATCTTCATTGATGCGGCGATGCACGCACGGGAATGGATAGCGCCCTCCTTGGCTCTGTATATCATTCAACAGCTATTGGATAACTATGCCGAAAATGAGGATCTGCTCAAGGACTACGATTGGGTGGTTATGCCGGTGGTCAATGCGGATGGCTATGAGTTTAGTCACACGGATTCACGCTATTGGCGCAAGAATCGCAAACCCACCTGGGATCCCGAGAACATTGGCACCGATCTGAATAGGAATTTCGGCTATATGTGGGGACTCAATGATGGTGCTTCAGCAGATCCTGCCAACGAGACCTATCGGGGCGAGCACGCCTTCGATCAGCCCGAATCCCAGGTGGTACGCGATATACTGCTGCACTATAGCGATCGTTTGACCTTTTACCTATCGCTGCATTCCTATGGCAACTACCTCTTGCTGCCCTGGGGTCACACTGGGTGAGCAGAAAGTAAAGCATTCATTTTGATTGGGCTTTAAATTGTTATAATTCTTTTCAATTTATCTCTCCCTCAATAAACTCGTATTAACAACTTTACCCCTTTCAGCTCTTTCCCATCAAATTATGATGAAATGATGCAAGTGGCTGATGCGGGTGCCATGGCAATTCTTTATGAAACAAATGGTATTTATAGCTATGGCAGCGGCTATTATTTGATGTATCCAACCTCTGGTGATTCCACGGATTATGCTGTGGGCGTGGCCAATGCAACAGTGGCCATGACCATGGAACTGCCGGCTGGCGGATTTCTGGGCTTCGATCCCTGGGTATCGCACATCGAGGGCATTGTGACCGAAAGTTGGGTGGGTGTGCGTGCCATGGCGCTGGAGGTGATAAAACTCTACCAGATCGAAGCGAAAATAAATGTTTATTAATAAAATGAATAATTCTAAAGAATGATTTGGACTTCTTGTATTACTTTGGATTAGATTAGATGAGAGTATGAGTGGTCTATAAATCTGAATAGTATATATAAAATAAAACTTCAATCAATGTTTTAGAATCATTACGCTAATTCTAGATCATTATGTCTCCCACTATCAGTAGGGTCTAATGCAGAGAATATTTTCCCTGCTCTGCAGACGATAAGAAAAAAATCTAATCGAAATCGAATCGACAATAAATTACGAGATTAATAGTGCGGGTTTTACACGCTAATCATTTATCTATAACAGGGACTAAGATAAGATTTGACTGGGCTATTTAAGTGAAAGACTTGCGACACGTGTGTCCATATTGTGTAGAGCCATGTTGCGTTTGGGAGTTTTTACGCTGCTGTTGGGCTTGGCTTTGGCTGCTGCCGCATATGATTACCAAGGGTGAGTCGATCAAGGATTTCAAATGTGCAGCATTTCTGACTGACATCCAATTGTGTGCAGCTATCGCATCTACGAGCTGACACCCAAAAATGCTGAGCAGGGAGAGTTGCTTTATAAGCTGAGTCAACAGGGCTACGACTTTCTTAATCTACGACGTTTGCTGGGACAATCGTCACGCGTTATTGTGAGTCCCGAGCAGTTGGAGAACTTTGAGAAATTGCTCTCGGAACAGCAGTTGAGCTATAGTATAATCAATGATGATCTGGGCGCCGCCATTGCCGAGGAATTTGCTGAGCGTCAAGTGCAGCGACGTCTAACGCCCATCTCGGGCAAGGGCCGTCTCAGCACGGACCGTTATTATACACACGAGGAGATCACGAACTATATCAATGACCTGGCTGCTCGTTATCCAGCCCGTGTGTTTCTCAAAACAGTTGGCTGGTCCTATGAGGAGCGTGAACTGAAAACTATTACGATAACCAATGGCGATCGTCGGGCCAATAAGAAGGTCATCTTCATGGATGGTGGCTTCCATGCACGTGAATGGATCTCTCCAGCAGCTGTGCTTTATGTCATTGAACAATTGGTCGAGAAGTTCGATGAGAATGCCGAATTGCTCAAGGACTATGACTGGGTGATTCTGCCAGTGGTTAATCCAGATGGATATGAATATACGCAGACAGGAACTGTTGCTCGCATGTTCCGTAAGACTCGCAAACCGTATGGACTTCTGGGCCAGACCTGTTATGGCGCCGATCCTAATCGTAACTTTGACTTTCATTGGAATGAGGAGGGTGCCTCGTCGAATCCCTGCTTTGACACCTATGCTGGACCCTATGCTTTCTCGGAGCCAGAGACAATTGTGGTGCGTGACCTATTGCACACGTATGCGGATCGTGGCATTATGTATTTGACCATTCACTCGTATGGCAATTATTTGCTGTATCCTTGGGGCTGGACTTCGTACGTTATTGCCGTCAATCAAATTTGTTACTTGACTAAACTAAATCATTTTACAGAGAATTGCCTGAAACCTGGCAGGATCTCGACGACGTGGCTCGTGCTGGCGGTGATGCCATAAAGGAAGCGACTGGAACTGTTTACGCTGTTGGCAGCTCTACCAATGTGCTGTATATAGCCGCCGGGGCAAGCGATGATTATGCTTTCTATGCTGGCTTCAATATTTCCATTACCATGGAGCTGCCTGGAGGTGGCATCACAGGATTTGATCCACCTGCCAGCAAAATTGACGAATTCGTAACAGAGACATGGATAGGGATTCGCGCCATGGCCGAAAAGGTTATTGAAAAATATTAAATATAATCCCATAGCCATAATCGAAAGTTTTGGAATAAAGCCAATTTAGAGATAAGATAAGACAAATGTCTCATTCTGTTACTATTATTTACGCTCTTTAGTTGGACATACTATCAGTATGGCATATATACATAGCTCTCTGAATATCACTATCTCTCCTTTTACTCCTCTAAGTTTTTAGCTTTTATCAGAGCTACAAATAAATGTCTATCGATGTTTTCATTGATTTTACAACCAATTCGTTGATAATTTTTAACTCTATTATTACCGTTTCTGATTGGAAATCCAGCTTGGGCATTAGGTATTCTATAAAATTGTTCAGTTATTAACAAGACGGCAAAGTGCAAATATGAAATTAATATTATGGTTCGCTGTGTGTTACTCTGGTATAGCTCTAAACTATGCCAAGGGTAATTTCTATGAGGGGTGAGTGGTTGTCCGTGTACATAATGAATGCTTAACTAATCCTATGACAGATTTAAGATGTATGAAGTACCTATGATGGATCAGAATGCTGGCAGAGGCTTGGATTATTCTACGCTCTCCAATAATCGTTCATACTATGAAGTCTATTCCAAAAATGGAGCAGCTGCTCATATCTTGGTGCATCCCGATGCACAGCCAGATTTCACTGAGCTGCTCAATGGAAATAGGCTGAGCTATAAAATTGTTAATAATAATGTTGGCCTTTCGCTCCAACGAGAATTTGATATGAATCAAATGTTACGCAACATGTACCCTTACCAGGGAAAGTTGGGCACAGAGCGGTATTATTCGCATGATGAGATCAATCAGTACATTGAGGACCTTGCTAAGCAGCATCCCACTCGGGTTTTAGTTAAGACAGTGGGTAAATCCTATGAGGGCCGTTGGCTAAAGACAATTCGGATTACCAATGGAGACGGACGGGCCAACAAGAATGTCATACTCATGGACGGTGGCTTCCATGCTCGAGAATGGATCTCACCGGCCGCAGTGGTTTATGGCATTGGGCAACTGGTCAACAACTACGAGGCACATGCTCAATTATTGCAGGACTACGACTGGGTCATTCTGCCCGTAGTCAATGCTGATGGCTATGTGTATACACACTCTTCACCGGATACGCGCCTGTGGCGGAAGACTCGCCAGCCAAGCAGTGCCGATTGCATTGGCATCGATCCTAATCGTAATTTTGATTTTCACTGGAATGAAACTGGTGCTTCTTCGGATCCTTGCAGCCAAACTTATGCTGGACCAAAGGGTTTCTCTGAACCGGAAGCAGTTGTAGTGCGGGATCTGATACAGAGTCTGGCGCAACGTGGCAAAATGTATTTAACAGTGCATTCCTTTGGAAATTATATACTCTACCCCTGGGGTTATATAGAGTGAGTAGCAAAACGTAGTAAGAGTAGTAGTAGAAGAAGTTATTTGGAATTTTTACTTTGCAGCTTACTACCAGATACTTGGCAGGACTTGGATGAGGTTGGTCGAGCTGGAGGAGATGCCATTAAAGCGGCTACTGGCACCGTTTACCAGGTGGGATGCTCCACCACATTGCTTTACCCAGCTGCCGGTGCTAGCGATGATTATGCCTTCAATGCTGGTTTTCCCATATCATTTACTATGGAACTACCCGCCGGCGGTGCTAACAATTTCGATCCTCCACCTGCTGATATCGATCGGCTTGTCAAGGAGACATGGGTGGGCATTGTGGCCATGGCTCAGAAAGTGGTTGAAAAGTATCCCCTTATGTAAAAGTTTTGGGCAATAAAATTTAAAAAAGTGCATAATTATTACAAAGTATTTAATTTAAAAAATTGGAATTGCAATGGATGATAATTTTATAAGATTCTATGTTAGAGAAAAGTTCTAAATGTAATTTAATAGTTATAGTCGAATGTGGAGCAAAATTGAAGATAACATATTTATAGAGTATAGAATCAGTTATAAAATTATATATCGTTCATCTTAAGAGTTAGAGTCTGCAAGTATTATGCATATATATAGATAGTAATTTACTACAATTTCGGTTTTTATCAGATTTTATATATCGGTCCCCAATTGACCCCCACACCCTCAAATGTGTATAAAATGTATTTGAAAACTAGAGACATGTAGTTTGGTTTGGCATATAGATATGAATGTCATGATCATAATCTAAAAGTTTAATTACGATTTTCCGTCTAGAAACAGAATTATTAATCAAATAAGTTCTCGCAACATATCCCACGAGGCAGAGCAAGCGAGACAGCGAGACGCCTGCCATGCTTACACACATACATGTGTACAAGCGTAGATATGCTTGTGTGGGTGTGCGTGTTTGTACATGTATAGATTGTTACGCATGCAGAAATGAAGCAAATAATTCTTGGCATATGATTGGTTCTTCGAAGGGTTCAGAAGATCTCGTAGTCGAGCAGTCTCGAGTAGAGATTTTTTACTTGTTATCAGTATGCATTGCTCTCTAAATTCGATTATCTCCCCTTTCATTTCCTTAAGTTTTTAGCACAGCAGAGTTAATTTAACAGCCAATTTATTGATAATTTTTAATATTTAACAGCCAATTTATTGATAATTTTTAATATGTCTCTTCACATTCATGAATACCGTTTCTAATTGGAAATCCACCTTGGGTATTGGGTATATATAGGATTGCCCAGTATTTAAAGAATTGTCAAGGTGTAAACATGAAACTGATATTATGGTTCGCTGTGTGTTACTCTGGTATAGCTCTAAACTATGCCAAGGGTAATTTCTATGAGGGGTGAGTGGTTGTCCGTGTATATAATGAATGCTTAACTAATCCTATGACAGATTTAAGATGTATGAAGTACCTATGATGGATCGGAACGCTGGCGGAGGCTTGGACTATTCTAGGCTGGCCAAAAATCGTTCATATTATGAAATCTACTCCAGAAATCGAGCAGCTGCTTATATCTTGGTGCATCCCGATGCAGAGCCAGATTTCAGTGAGCTGCTCAATGGTAATGGGCTGATCTATAAAATTGTTAATAATAATGTGGGCCTTTCGCTCCAACGAGAATTTGATATGAATCAAATGTTACGCAACATGTACCCTTACCAGGGAAAGTTGGGCACAGAGCGGTATTATTCGCATGATGAGATCAATCAGTACATTGAGGACCTTGCTAAGCAGCATCCCACTCGGGTTTTAGTTAAGACAGTGGGTAAATCCTATGAGGGCCGTTGGCTAAAGACAATTCGGATTACCAATGGAGACGGACGGGCCAACAAGAATGTCATACTCATGGACGGTGGCTTCCATGCTCGAGAATGGATCTCACCGGCTGCAGTGGTTTATGGTATTGGGCAACTGGTCAACAACTACGAGGCACATGCTCAATTATTGAAGGACTACGATTGGGTCATTCTGCCCGTAGTCAATGCTGATGGCTATGAGTATTCACATGTCTCTCCGTTTACAAGTATGTGGCGGAAGACTCGCCAGCCAAGCAGTGCCGACTGCATTGGCATCGATCCTAATCGTAATTTTGATTTTCACTGGAATGAAACTGGTGCTTCCTCGGATCCCTGCGATGATATCTATGCTGGACCAAAGGCTTTCTCTGAACCGGAGACAATTGTGGTGCGGGATCTGATACAGAGTCTGGTGCAACGTGGCAAAATGTATTTAACAGTGCATTCCTTTGGAAATTATATACTTCACCCCTGGGGTTATATAGAGTGAGTAGCAAAAAGTAGTAAGAGTAGTAGTAGAAGAAGTTATTTGGAATTTTAACTTTGCAGCTTACTACCAGATACTTGGCAGGACTTGGATGAGGTTGGTCGAGCTGGAGGAGATGCCATTAAAGCGGCTACTGGCACCGTTTACCAGGTGGGCTGCTCCGGCAAATTTATGTCCGGAATTGGTGGTGCTAGCGATGATTATGCCTTCAACGCTGGTTTTCCCATATCATTTACCATGGAATTGCCCGGTGGCGAATATAACTCGTTCCATCCTCCAGCTAGGGATATTGATAGGCTTGTCAAGGAGACATGGGTGGGCATTGTGGCAATGGCTCAGAAAGTGGTTGAAAAATATCCACTTATGTAAAACTTTTGGGTATTAAAATTTAAAAAAAAATGCATATTTATTACAAAGTATCTGATTTTAACAAGTAGGAACTACTACAACTAATACTCTTCTTCTGAATCTGAAAATTAAAAAATGTAAATATCCATAATATTTATCTAAATATACAAACCTGAAGTCTCTAGCTCAAACGGTGTAGAAGTTACGCTTAAATAACTTAAAAAATGCAAAGAAATATTCGATTTTTTAGCGATAATTAGGAAATGGGACGAGTTATCGAAAAACAGAAAATAAACTTGTATTGCGTAAGTAGCAAACGAGTAATTATGTGAAATTTCAGCTCAATAGCTTATGTAGTTTACGAAATCTTTGGGTTCGTACGGACGGACGGAAGGTTAGGGCTATATAAACTTATTTTTTTGTGCTGATCAAGAATATATATATATATATCGCAGACTTCATAAAGTATATATATATATAACAATTTGAGTTTACACTTCATATTTCACATAAAAATTTTATAAAATATATATAAAACTAAATATAAAATGCAAAGACCCCATCTTCAAAGGCGTAATATATATAAAATTCAAACACTTTTTCAATCTATCACTTAAAAAGAGAATTTTTACATATTATTTGAGACAAAAAAAAAAAAACAAAACAATTTTCCAGTTTTGGTTCACGGTATAAATACTTTTTAAATAGCGTCTCACCATGTCGTTTTAATGAATTATTATTATTATGTCAGTATTATTTATGTTCTTTAGTTAGACATTTTTATCAGTATGCATTGCTCTCTAAATTCGATTATCTCCCCTTTCATTTCTTTAAGTTTTTAGCACAGCAGATTTAATTTAACAGCCAATTTATTGATAATTTTTAATATGTCTCTTCACATTCATGAATACCGTTTCTAATTGGAAATCCACCTTGGGTATTGGGTATATATAGGATTGCCCAGTATTTAAAGAATTGTCAAGGTGTAAACATGAAACTGATATTATGGTTCGCTGTGTGTTACTCTGGTATAGCTCTAAACTATGCCAAGGGTAATTTCTATGAAGGGTGAGTGGTTGGCTGTAAATAATATGAATGCTTAACTAACCCTACTAAAGATTTAAGATGTATGAGGTATCTATGATGGATCGAAACTCTGTCCAAGGCTTGGACTATTCTAGGCTGGCCAAAAATCGTTCATATTATGAAATCTACTCCAGAAATCGAGCAGCTGCTTATATCTTGGTGCATCCCGATGCAGAGCCAGATTTCATTGAGCTGCTCAATGGTAATGGGCTGATCT
This sequence comes from Drosophila stalkeri, assembly GCA_035047405.1. Taxonomy (NCBI): domain Eukaryota; kingdom Metazoa; phylum Arthropoda; class Insecta; order Diptera; family Drosophilidae; genus Drosophila; species Drosophila stalkeri. The sequence continues at coordinate 14,513,334 of JAWNPR010000041.1, read as the reverse complement.
ATAAAATTGTTAATAATAATGTGGGCCTTTCGCTCCAACGAGAATTTGATATGAATCAAATGTTACGCAACATGTACCCTTACCAGGGAAAGTTGGGCACAGAGCGGTATTATTCGCATGATGAGATCAATCAGTACATTGAGGACCTTGCTAAGCAGCATCCCACTCGCGTGTTGGTTAAGACAGTGGGCAAGTCCTTTGAGGGTCGTTGGTTAAAGACAATTCGGATTACCAATGGAGACGGACGGGCCAACAAGAATGTCATACTCATGGACGGTGGCTTCCATGCTCGAGAATGGATCTCACCGGCCGCAGTGGTTTATGGTATTGGGCAACTGGTCAACAACTACGAGGCACATGCTCAATTATTGCAGGACTACGACTGGGTCATTCTGCCCGTAGTCAATGCTGATGGCTATGAATATTCACATGTCTCTCCGTTTACAAGTATGTGGCGGAAGACTCGCCAGCCAAGCAGTGCCGACTGCATTGGCATCGATCCTAATCGTAATTTTGATTTTCACTGGAAAGAAACTGGTGCTTCCTCGGATCCCTGCGATGATATCTATGCTGGACCAAAGGCTTTCTCTGAACCGGAGACAATTGTGGTGCGTGATTTAATACAGAGTCTGGCGCAGCGTGGCAAAATGTATTTAACAGTGCATTCCTTTGGAAATTATATAGTCTATCCCTGGGGTTATACTAAGTAAGAGATAAGTAGTTATGAGTAGTAGTTGGAGTAGTTAACAGTTACTTGGATTATTAATTTTGCAGCTTACTACCAGATACTTGGCAGGACTTGCATGAGGTTGGTCGAGCTGGAGGAGATGCCATTAAAGCGGCCACTGGCACCGTTTACCAGGTGGGCGGCATTACCGAATTAATGACCGCAGGTGCAGGTGGTAGTGATGATTATGCCTTTAATGTTGGTTTTCCCATATCATTTACCATGGAATTGCCCGGTGGCGAATATCACTCGTTTCATCCTCCAGCTAGGGATATTGATAGGCTTGTCAAGGAGACATGGGTGGGCATTGTGGCAATGGCTCAGAAAGTGGTTGAAAAATATCCACTTATGTAAAAGTTTTGGGCAATAAAATTTAACAAAGTGCATAATTATTATAAAGTATTTGATTTGTTGGAATGTGGAATAAATTATTATTTAAATATTATAATTTAATTAGAATGTAGAATGCGCCGTTTTCCATAGAGCAAAATATATTCTTGATCAGAATGATAAGTCCATTTCTCTCTGTCCGTCTGTCAGTCTCTGATTGAACGCTGCAATTTCGCAAACAACTCAAGCTAGACTTCAAGTGAGCTTAATAATTCACGAGTTTATCAGTTCAAAACAAATTTTCTTATTATGAGTTACGCTCAAAATGTAGGCAATCTGTTTTGACTGTTTAAACAAATTGATTCTAATCACATTTTGACCCCTTTTCATTTTTCTGATAACCTCTCTGTTTGGCTTGATAATTTTTAAATTTTTTTTTTTAGTTTTTATTAAGTAGGCACTGTGTTCGGATGAAAATTTTGTGGTTCTTTGTTTGCTGCCTTTGCATAGCGCTAACCCACGTCGAGTGTGGCTTCTACGATGGGTGAGTGATTGAGCATAGAAGATTTTGCATAGTCAACAAAGCAATGCATTAATTTGCAGCTTTAAGATCTATGAATTGGCGGCAGCAAATCAAACAAACGACGATGGCTTCGACTTGTCAGAGCTGGCTAGGAATGAGTCGTACTTTGAGCAGTATTCCATCAGTGGTTCACCTGAACGTATGATGGTGCATCCCAAAGCGCAGGCGGACTTCCTACACTTGCTTAAAATACACAATGTGAGCTATACGATTGTTAATCACAATGTGAGCTTAACGTTGCTCATAGATTTCATAACGAATGGCATGCTACGCCAGCGGCACCCTTACCAGGGAAAGTTGGGCACAGAGCGGTATTATTCGCATGATGAGATCAATCAGTACATTGAGGACCTTGCTAAGCAGCATCCCACTCGGGTGTTGGTTAAGACAGTGGGTAAATCCTATGAGGGCCGTTGGCTAAAGACAATTCGGATTACCAATGGAGACGGACGGGCCAACAAGAATGTCATACTCATGGACGGTGGCTTCCATGCTCGAGAATGGATCTCACCGGCTGCAGTGGTTTATGGCATTGGGCAACTGGTCAACAACTACGAGGCACATGCTCAATTATTGCAGGACTACGATTGGGTCATTCTGCCCGTAGTCAATGCGGATGGCTATGAGTATACACACTCTTCACCGGATACGCGATTGTGGCGAAAGACCCGTCAGCCCAGCAGCGCCAATTGCATTGGCACAGATTTGAATCGTAATTTTGATTTTCACTACAAAGAGACTGGTGCTTCGTTGAATCCCTGTGAGGAAGCCTATGCGGGTCCAAGAGCCTATTCCGAGCCGGAGGCAATTGTGGTGCGTGATCTAATTCAGAGTCTGGCTGGACGTGGCAAAATGTATTTGTCGGTGCACTCCTATGGCAGATATATTCTCTATCCCTGGGGTTACATGGAGTAGGTTAGCGTGTGCTCTAAAATGGCTCTCTAAAAATAATTTCCTTTTTTTTTTTTTTTGCAGTCAATTGCCAGATACTTGGCAGGACTTGGATGAGGTTGGTCGAGCTGGTGCGGATGCCATTAAAGCGGCTACTGGCACCGTTTACCAGGTGGGCTGCTCCACCACATTGCTTTACCCAGCTGCCGGTGCTAGCGATGATTATGCATTCAATGCTGGTTTTCCCATATCATTTACCATGGAACTGCCCGCCGGTGGGGATAACTATTTCAATCCCCCAGCTGCAGATATTGATAGGCTTGTCAAAGAGACCTGGGTGGGCATTGTTGCTATGGCTCGCAAAGTAATCGAGAAATATGCGCTCAATTGAAGCCTTTCTGTTAATACCTCTTCCGTCTGATAGTTCATATTCTATAGGTTTTATATATACTCTTTTTACAAAAATTTTAAGTGTACCAAAGAAATGAGAAAAAAAAAGCGAGTTTATGTGGAGTTTGAACTGTGAAACGTGCTAGATGGAATAATTTAAGTCTGATGCACAGAATGCTTTGCGATAATAGAAGCAAATGCAATTATATATATATATATATAATGTATATATACTAGATTGCTAGGCAAGCTAATTTTGCAAGGTGCTTAAAGCAACACTTGAATAAGCCCAGTTAATTGGCGGCGATAACTGAATGTGTGAGCACGCAATGCACAGCGGGCGTTCGGGCCAATGAGGCAAATATATCATTGCTGTAGAAGGCGCAGTTTCAATGATGCCATGCTCCATGGGTGGCACTTATCACACACACACACACACACACACACACACACTACACTTGTAGTTTATCGTATATAAAATATCGTTGGTTTTATTTGCTGTATTTAGAGGTTTTAATACTTCTGAATAACCTTCTCGGCCATGGCACGAATGCCCGTCCAGGTCTCAGTAACGAAGGGCAATATCTGTGCTGTGGATGGATTGAAGCCAGTGCCGCCGGCAGGCAATTCCATGGTCACAGAGACGGGGAACTTGGCAACACCAAAGGCATAATCATCGCTGCCACCGGCAGCAGCATAGAGCACATTCGTCGAGCTGCCCACAGTGTATTGGGTGCCAGTGGATTTCTTGATGGCCGCAGCGCCAGCTTGGGCGACCTCATCATGGGCACGCCATTCAGCGGGCAGGTCACTAAAGAGAAAAATGCAAATTTAACTAAAAATCTCGAGCTTCTGCTCACAGTCTCAATCAATTCACTCACGATGTCCAGCCCCATGGATAGAGCAAGTAGTTGCCATATGAGTGAAGCGTCAGGTAGAATTTGCCACGACCCTTCAAGCTGAGCAGCAAGTCGCGTACGATTTGGGTCTCTGGCTCGGAGAAGGCTGTGGTGCCCTTGTAGGTGTCGGCGCACGATAAGCTGGAGGCACCCACCTCACCCCAATGGAAGTCAAAGTTGCGATTGCCATCGGTGCCATAGCAAGCGGAGCTAACTGGCTTGCGGGTCTTGCGCCACATGCGGGAGTTGGTGTGGGTATACTCATAGCCATCGGGATTGACCACGGGCAGAATGACCCAATCGTAGTTCTTCAGCAGATCAGCATTGGACACAAAGTTCTCGACCAGCTGATAGATCACATAGAGTGCACCAGCCGGAGCAATCCATTCACGTGCATGGATTCCAGCATCCAGGAAGATCACATTCTTGCCACTCTTGCCATCACCGTTGCTGATGGTTATGGTCTTCAGGTCGCGATTCTCGTATGATTTGCCAGCCGTTTGGACGGTGACGCGGCTGGGATAGGCCTTGGCCAGCTCATCCAGGTAAGCATTGATCTCGGCATGACGATGGAAGGCAGTGAAGCTAATGCTGCGTTTCGCATCGCGCTCGGCCATCAGGCGCTGGCTCTGGTTCTCCAGCTGTGCCTGCTGCAGCGTATTGCCCAAGTTCTCTTCGATCACCATGAAGTTGACAGCGAAACGTTGCAGCAGCTCCTCAAACGATTCCTGATCCTTGGGCTGTACCATCACACGCGTTGCCGCGTCCAGGGCACGCGGCATATCGAAGAAATCGTAGTCCGCATTGTTGGCCAGACGCAGCAGCAGCTGCTTCTCGAAGTTGTTGCGTGCATAGATATCATAGATCTTGTAGCTGTTAAAGAGTTACCAAGTTATTTCTACAATTTGGCCACGCCTCCTGCTCAAACTTACCCATCGTAGCTGTGGGCGGACAGCGCAGCGACGCTGCACACTAACAGCAGCAGACAAGTTTTAAGAAACATTATTTAGTTTTTTATTGTGCTCCGTTCCGTTCCGGCTCAAAGCGCCTATTAAAGTGTAATGCCACAGCTGTTTTCCTTATATAGTCGCAGCCGATGTGCGGACCACTTGACGTATGCACAATGCCCGCGATTGATAGAGAAAATCGTAGCCAGCGTCAAAATACGATCAGAATGAAAATCTTATCAGCCTTTATCAGTCTTATCGTATGCCTTGGTTTGTGTATTGTGTCAAATGCTCGACTAAAATTTCATTGGAAAATCTTTTTAAATTTATAATACACAGACGTTAGATGACAATCGTCAGTGATTACTAAATCGTGTAGGCCTCTGTTATGATTAGTTATATACCATATTTTTTACCTGCTCTTCATACAAATTGTTAGCTATTTAACTGTAGTAATTATATTAGTATTATAGATTTTATTGAGCTCCAATTAGCTCTCATATAGAAGCTCCGACTCTTAGTTTCAGTTATTTTCGCTATTGATAACAATTTATATTTAGCTTTATTTTTTTTTTTTTGATATTCCTTGATTCACATTGTCATGCTCTTCCCTCCCCCATCTATCACAAGTTTTCACGCACAACTTTTAAATGTTTGATATAAGCCTTAGCAATTTATTGACTGCATTTCTGATAAGCATTGTGAAAAATCTGAGTGTCATGCGTCTTCTGTTGTCTATCGCCAATTTAAGTCGTTCGTAAATATGTCGCGTGCGACTTGCGCAACAAACCCAACATTGATTTATATATTGCCTCTGGCTTTGGTCAGCTATTTTCTGCTTCTTCTTCTTCATCAAGTTTTAATCATTGGCAGAGTGAAGCTTTATCAGTATTGTCAAACTGACTTGTGATGCACTGTGCAACAAAAAATAAATGCCGAAGAGAACTGAATGAAGAAAGGTAAGTAAGAAAGAAAGAAAGAAAGAATACTCTGTAAAATATTTCTTAGAGTTAGATATTGACAACATTTAAGGCTTTGAAATAGGCGCACCATAAAGCGAAATGGTTTAAGAGAAATGCGGCATATTTAATACCCTATAAAATGCGGCTTAAGATAAAATATGAATTACATTTAAGCAGAGCTTATAAAGCAGAAGACTTCAATGGAAAGTTCCCAAAAGAGCAACTATTCTAGAGAATTACTACATACCCTGTAAACTGCCTACTCTGAGTAGAGCCAAAGGAGATGCCAAAATGTTTACTTGAAGAGAGAAATTTGAAGAGAGAAATTTACCGAAATTTTATCTTCACTCTCTGCAAATATACCCCACAAGTCTCTTGTTCACAGGGTAGCTGAGTTAATAAAAAAAAGTAAACTGTTTATTTTTTCTGTCGTGCACACAAAAATATATTTGAAAATTTATTGCATTTCAGGCGCTTTTCCATATTTGTCTGCATTTGTAGGCAGTTTTGGTCAACAACTTTTGCCGGCTGCTGCAACAGCAACAACAACAACAACAAAACAGGACATGCAGTCAAAATAACAACAACAACTACAATAAAAGGGGGAAAAGTTGCTTACTTAAAACTGACAATGAGCGCATGGAAATGACAAAAAACACTGCGGAAACTGTTGGCTCGTAATTTTTGAATGGCCCATTGGACGCGACAGTCAGTTTGCCTCCTGCCACGACAACTAAGCTAGAGTGCGGAAAAGTTTTGATATCCTGGAAAAGTGGCGAGAGTTGTGTTAGTTTATGTGGTTAATATGAGAGTGAGCTGAGCTTGGATATAGATGGTGTAAGAGAAGAGCTTACAAGTTATAGTTAGAAAGAGAGCTTAGCGAGAGCATAAAAAGATCTTAGAAGAGAGTCAATCGATTGATTTACTAGACGGGTTGCATAGATTTAGAAAAAAACCATAAATCGATTTAGTAAGTCTTAAGGTATTAGCTATGTAGCCAATCACAATTTTAGTTTGGGAGCATTGTATTAAGAGAGGAAAGACCGTAAAGCAACAAGAAGTTATAGAGGAACTTCTCAAGCTAAAACCAAAATTAAAGCTACATCTTAGGCAACGATATTTTGATAAAGAATCGATAAATCGATTTTTGATTCATATTTATATTTAGCATAATGAAATTCTAGGATATCTTTAAGTCAATCATAGCATAGATGCGAAGCATCGCCTACTGCACGTGACTGCCAGCAAATGTGTGTAGAGTTTTTGGTCGTGTTTTTATTTGCATATTTTGTTTTTTTGTTTTTGTTTTTTTTTTTTTCCACAAACTTTCGGTGAAGTTGTGCATGTTCTGTGTATTTGCATTGACAAAAGAAAATGCGGCATTGTTTGCGATTCGTTTTGCGATTTGTTTTGTGATTCGTTTGCTCTTAAATAATGCACAAATTATTTGCTAAGCTGCTGCTGATGGGGATATGCCTTTAATGTTCCCTTCACGACTTTAATTGAAATTGATCGTCGTCGAGTCAGGGAGAGGCAGTGACTGAGGCTGTGACTGTGGCTGAGGCAAATCACTCGTAAGTAGTTTCGAAAATTCATTTAGAGAGTTAGTCATTTGCATAAATATGCGGGCAGAAGCAATACGAAAAGTTGTGCTGCGGCGGCGCTCTTTAATTTTCATTTTGCATAAATTAAAAGTCGAATGTCATGGCAATGACTAAGCCCACAGTGGACCAGCTATCCTTCGCCATGAACTTGCGGCTTTATTGCTCTATTAAGAGCACAAAAACCCCTTTTCTCTCTGGCCAGCTATGCCGTTCGCCGAGTGTCAAAAATTCTGCCACACAACAGCGGTTAACAGAGTGGGAGAGTGAGAGCTGAAAGGGGGGGTGAGTTTTACTTGGAAGTTGGTGTTGCGCAAAGATTTTAATTAAAATTCATCTTCACATTTAATCAAATCATGGCAGAGTCAAGACAGAGTGAGAGAGAGAGAGAGAGAGCGAGAGCGGGAGCTGCCACTGACATCGACACTCGTTTCTAATTAAGTGCGAAAAATCGTTAAATGTAAAATCAAATCGTGCAAAAAGTAATTGAAGAACTCAACTTGAACCAACCGGGAAAAGGGGTGTGGCCCCCTGCCACGAAACTGTTTTCCATGGCTTGAACTTGACGCTGCCAAGTTGTAAATTGAGTGGAGTATTTGCTGTTGTTGTTGTAATTGTTGTTGCCATTGTTGTTGGATTAAGGCCACAACAATAGAACGCGCACAGTTTGCTGTCGGGTTTGTCGAAAGGGGCCGAGTGGGCGGAGGCAAAGGCCGGTGTCAAATATTTACAATCTATTACGTGTACGGATGTATTTGTAGTTAGGTGTTAAGGCCAAACAATTGGCTAATTAAAACAAGCGCTGCCTGTGGCCAATTTTCTTAATTGGCAGCTAAACGCATTATGTTTCGCATATTTTTGAAAAGCTTAAACAATGTTTTTTTTTTTTCGCTCTAAAGTGGGATATATCAAGATTTATATAGTAAAAGGGAAAACAATTGGTATGAAATATAAATTGAAATTAATAATAAAATATTGCAGAATATTGAAGATAGCACCATTTCTAGTTTCGATTGCCCGATGGCTAACGGAACAAATATATATGGGTCTGAGATTCATTTCAATATATACATATTTTTTTTATTTATAAAACTTGATATGTTTACTAAACAAAATAATTAGCTGTTACTTCTTTTCGGGAGACAAATACTTTTTTTTTATTTAATTTAAAAAAAAAAACCTAAAAAATACTGAAAAAATACTGAGTGAAAAGCTGGAGTGAAACTTTGCATTTAATTTTCACAGCTGTATGTGAAGAAAAAAATATATATCTTAATGAATTCGAATGATATAGGCAACGAATCAACTTTGGGACTTTAGTTTATCAGACGAAGAATTTAATAAAGAGAGCTTTAACGAATTGATGTAAACTTCATTAGTGCTCTAGTTGTCTAACATATCATACATAAGCAAATAATATACAAGTAAGAGTATTTTTTTGTATAACTTGACAAAATACGAATCGCTCTTCACTTAAAGGATTCAAAGATTGAATTTCTACAACATGTTTATACTTAAACAAAATCGAATGAATGCTCAATAATAATATTATTACAAACTATTCACAGCTTGAGCTCGTTCGAGTTTGATACTCTCTTAAAATATCACTGCTTAGACCCTTCAAGCGCACTTAAACTATAAATAGAATCTCTAGAGTATTGTTTTGCTTTGCATATGACACACTTCTATACACCTACACACACTCACACACACAGAGACTGCATACAATGCCTGCAAAGAGTCTATGACAAATGGATGGTTGTTGGCTCAGACAATGGAAAGGAAATTGTGGCATAAATTAAAATGCTCAGCACTGAGACATGCGGAGATGTTTTAATTGCAGAGAACGGATTTATTGGGATGAAGATAAAGGTAATTGTTGTATGTATGTATGTATGTATATATATGTTTCTATTTATATAGTTCTATACTCTCTTCATATACATTTGTGCCATTAAATGTTATTTGAGAAATTAAGCTTTAATTAAGCCAAGCAGGTAAACCAAATGAAAACATTTAAAAACAAAGAACGAAGGAAAAACCAATGCAGAAAAATGAAAACAAATAAAATGAAAAGCGGGGTGAAAAACAAAAAAGAGAAAGCGCAAAGCAAATGACAAACGAATTGCAAGCACATACGACACACACATACAGACACACATACACAGTCAGCGGCAAGTAAGTCGTATTAAATTTAATTGGATTTGAGTGTTTACCAGTGGCAGAAGCCGTCAGCAAAGCCACAAGCACCAGCTGAAGCTTTCCACATTGCTCTTAGCCAAGCCCAATGCGTGCGACCTACTTTTTTTTGTTTTTGTTTTTCTGCCTGTGTGTGTGTGTGTGTGTGTGGGGCAGCAAAAATTTCATACATATCACAGGTAGCATGAGGCTTAAGCCGGATTTTATAGACTGCCAGCCAACTGAGAGAAACAAGCGAATAAAAAAAGCACACACACACACACACAGACACTCTCACAAAAAGAACAAACAGCAAAACGTAAAAAGTGTTGTAACAAAAGCAAATATTGCGTATACGCCAAGGCAGCCGTAAGCCAGAGACGTGGGCAGTCTGGTTGTCAACGCTACATCCTGGCCAAGCGACCAATTAGCGTTACAAGTAAATACACATATGACAGCTACTTCATATGGTTATGCAGCAGCTCTATAAATCCTGATTGTTATTTGTCGCAGCTTGAGCTGTTCCTTGTAGCTTTTGCTGTGGCTAACCAGGCAGTTTGGAACGACAATTATATTGAATATATTTCGATATTTATTTATAGAAATAGGTTCAGAAATTTAAATTATTTGTTTTTTTTTTTGTTTTAACTAAATTAAAAAACAATGAAAAGTTACATGCTTTCCTTACCATATCTTATAAAAAACTGTCAACTGATGCAATCTCCACGCTCTGTTCATGAGATCAACCGAGAAATAACATGCTCATTCACTCTCCCTGTGAGCAAGAACCTTCGGTTCTGTTCGTTTTGGTATTCAGTTGAGCGCTTTGCATTCAACTATTCGTGTGCTGCTCTTTTCCCGATCATCGACGATTGACGCTTACTGAGCAGCAGATGTCTCAAAGCGTCTATGCAATCGGTTTTCATATATATGTACATACACGTACACACATTCACATTGACGTATACTATTGATGCGCTTCGTGAAGACAATCCTCGCTTACTTACCAATATATACACATAAAACTTTTTTGCTTCGTGAAAGTCGACCAAACGTTCGGCTTAAAGCCAGAGCGAAACAGCAATAAAATTTTTCTCTTTGATCGCAAACGAACTCGTTGCAGAGCCGAAGTAATCGCAATTCTCTCTGAGTTCTTTCTTAAAATGTGAGTGAAAGACACTTATTTGGAGATAGAGATTTTGAATTCTTCTGGAGAATCACAGCAACAAAATAGAAAATATAAATTTCTTAGAGATTTATAGTATATTCAATTGTTGTTGTATTTAAAGGCAAATAGAAAATAAATTTACATGCAGAGTTGAGATAATCTACTGATCGAGCAGTCTTGCTTGTTATGCCTTAAATTTATAAATTTAACTTTTTAGCTATATACATTTATACATTTAATAATAAAATAGAAGGTATATATATTAGCAATTTAATTATTGCAAATTTTTTAAACAGTTTTATTCATTAAGCTCAATTTTTTTTAGACATTTGGTTTCACAAAACAAGTATTTAAAAATTAAAATTTTTATATACAACTGATTTTTTTTTAGATTTTTTTTAATTCATAAAATTATTTGCAGCAAAAGTACACAAATGATAAAGCTCTTTTTTAGTATATTTTTTTGTATATCAATTTCACAAAATTTAAACAAAAATAATTAAAAAATTAAAAACAATTTTTTGTATATACATATATACTTTTTTTTTTATCAAATGAGTTTGTACACTTTGTTTTTATTGGTAATTTGAGATATTGCACATGCAATTGCAATTTTTAAGTGTAATATCGAGTAAAATTTTTAGCATGCAAATTTGATAAATCACCGCCATTATAACGCCATCAATCAAAATTATGCCAGCGGCTTCACAGTGTCTGTGTGCGTGCCAATGGGTGTGGGTGTGTATGAAGTGTCTAATTGAATAACGAAGCGTGCAAATTGAGCCAATGTCTAACTGTCTCTCTCTCTCTCTCTCTCTATCTCTCGTGCTGCTTCTCTCACTCTCTAGCTGTCTCGTTGCGTCTGTTATCTGCCTATTGGTCGTCTGTCGTCTGGGTGCGAGAGTTGTCCTCTGCCTTGTGCTTGTCATAAAAGCCCGTTAGCCGGCAGCAGTTAACGACACATCCGTTCGAGATTTGGGGGAAGACTGACATGAAATCTACAATGTCTGCGGCTTAAGGGTAAACCTTCAGTTCACCTCACTTCACTTTACTTTACTTAACTTTATTTCTAATATGGAACTTGAATTGAAATTTTCAGCTGAAATGCGAGACATTAACATAGTTTTTTTTGTTTTTAGTGGCAGCAAGAGTGAATGCAAATGCAGTTAGTGGGTTTTAGCTGGGTTTACCGTTCTTACCAGCTTTGCAACAGCAGCAGCACTCGAATCGAGAGACCGCAGTTGCCAGTTTTGCCCGGTTACCGTTACACGTTTGCTTTTTAATCCCCGTTTGCATTTGATTGTATGCAGCTTGGCACAAAAAAGTAATTTACTTCCAATGTGTGAGTGTGTGTGTGTGTGCTGTGTGTGTTTAATTTGCAGCATGTCAAAAAAGCCGACCACACATGTAACACTCTATCTGTGTGTGTGTGTGTGTGTGTCTGTCTTTGTATGCATATAATTATTGCATTTGTGGCACGTTCCGAGACAGAAAACGAAACAGCATAGAATAGCTCGACGCTCGAGTATTTGTTTTGTAGTTGGCAAATGGCACGATTCCCTTTACTCCGTTCCGCTCTGTCTTTCATTATATTTTGCTACTGCTTTGCAGTAAGTATTTTTTAATGATACATAAACTAAAAAGATACACACACACACAATACTCCACGTGTGTGTGTGTGTGTGTCAGTTGGCAACTCGTCTAAATTATTTACACATCCGTTTTGCATTTGCACTGTTTGCTTTTCCACGCATGCCCTGCACTTCAAGCATTTCCCATTTTGCATTTTTCCCATTGTTTCGCTGTTGTTGTTGTTGGTGGTGGTTGTTGTTGTTGCATTGTTTCCTCATTTGCAGCTCAACACTTTCTGTGTCATTGTGGTGTCTGCATTGTGGCAGCAACAACCGCCGCTGGCTCTAGCCTCGTTTTCCGTTCACCAGCTTTTGTGCCACTGCCACATAATGAATGCAATTTTTTAGCACCCCGTTTTATTTTCTTTTTGAGTGAGTCGCTAGTTTTTCCCCTTCCTATTTTTTTCCACTTCGAGTGGGTTTGGATTACAAGGCACACACACACACACACACACACAAATACATATATGCACATACATATACAAGTTACAAAATGAAATCAAACTATGTTAATTTTTACACAATTTCGTTGAGGCATGAGAGAGATTGCCGAGCGAGTGCTTGGGCAAGCTCATTAAAGCTTTTAGTTTGCAGAACTTGCTGACGTATGGAGATCTTGATAAAGCTATGCAAAGCTTTAGCTGTAGGAGTTTTCTAAAGGTTTCAAATCTATAAAACAACATTAAATATTCTAATTGATAGAAGTTTCTGTACTCTGTGAGGTATTATAATAGAGCTGTAAAATAGTTTGTATTTATTTTTGTAGCTTTTGCAGAGTACATTAAGTTTTTCTGCATGGATTATTTACTAAAAAGATTTAGCTAAAATTATATTTATGCATATAACTGAGAATTTGAATGCAAGAACTTAAAAAAAAGATTTTGATACAAACAGTCTGCGAGAGGCTAACTAACTCCTTAGATTCACTTTAAAACTATTATGATTTAACAAAAGACTTTTGGGAACAAGATCCTGCAGCGCATATTGAAGCTTTCAAATTCTAGCATATTTTTTATTATATATAATTTTTTAAATATTTATATCCTAAGTTTTTGGTTAGTAGATCTTGTAAATAAATAAATATAATGTAATTGTAAATAAATAAATATATATAATATAATATATAAAATATATAAACTTTTTTTTAAATACTGCATTATTTTTTTTTTTCAATACATCTCTATAATTGCCTTTCTCTCTCTCTCTCTCTCTTACACTATCAAGTCCCGGTATACAAAATATTTGCTACATACCTGCTGGACACCTGCAGATTGCGATTGCGCCATGTCGACGAGTGTTTGACTAATTAAAATCGTCGAGGCCAGCCACAAAACACAAACACACAAAACACGAAAGACAAAGATAAGCCTCTGTTGTGGCTTACATAATTAGAAGTTAGCCGGAAACGAGCCGCCCAAAGATTTGTAGCACACTTTTAGGCTAACAAATTATTTTCGCTGTCGTAGTTCGAGTCTTGCTGTTGCGGTTAGTTGTTGATAAAAAAAAAATAGAAAAAACAACAAAAAACTAGAAAACAAACGCATCCGACTGGCAATTGTTACGTTAGGCGCACAAACTAACACCAAAGCGGGACAAAGCAGACAATGGCTTTAATTTAACTGTCGGAAGTGAAACACAATGCAAAATACGAGTTGAACTTACAAGCAATTTGCCTTATGCATTGCCCGCCGTACAGCCCACAGTTGCAGCCACGCCCATTTCTCACTCAAACACATACATATAAATGTATACAAACATACTATAAATCCTTGCAAGCCGACAAAAACGTGGCGCAGTTTCTGCACTGAATCCGTATCCAAATCCTGCACGCACAGACAAAGGGTGGAGACTGCCTGCCTTGGGTGGTTTGGGTGGGTCAGGATTTTGACTGCTGCTGCTGTTGAGTTGCTCCTTGTTGTTTTTTCCGCTGACTTTTGCTTTGGTATGTTCATTATTTTTATCTTTCGCAATGAATGCGAAACTACGAAACGAAACGAATCCAACAACAACAGCTGCAGCAAAGACGTGGCGCGTTGGTGGAGACGAGAGAGAGGCGATGGCGGTGGCGGAGGCGAAGAGGCGTGCCATGCCAAGCCAGCACACAAATATGCAAAACAGTTAAAGGATTCATGGCGCTCAAATCTAGGCGTAAAGTGTGAATAACGCGTAGCAATGTGAATGAGCTGACGGCGCTTTGAGACCCAGTCTTCAGTCTTCAGTCAGCGAATGGTCTGTGGGGAGAGAGATATGTGGGGTCTGGGATCTGGGATCTGGGGTCCGGGAATGCAATCAGCGGAATTGTAATTTAGCGTAAAAGGAAGTTGCGGCAACGCAAATTGAGGTTTTTGCAGTTTGCTGCGCTGCCAAACAAAAAGCAGCCTGCAAGTAAACAACTTCCGTTAGATAATAGCAAATGCCAGACGGCCAAAGCCAAGCTAGCCTCACGCTTTTCTACGCTTTGCCACGCTTTTACTCATTTCTTTTCCATTGTTTTTTTTTTTTATTTTATTTTTTTTATTTGCCTGCCAGCCAGACACGTCATGTTAAATGCGCTGCAAAATTGCATTAAATACGCACGCTTGTCACTTTTTGATAAGGGAATTAAATTTTGCGGTTTAACGCTGCCGGCACACACAAGACCCTAGCCACTCACTCCCACTCTCCATTCTCTTGTCTCTCTCTCTCTCTCTCTCTCTCACTCTGTGTCTTTCTCTTTCACTTGGCTGACTGTTGCAGCTGGCGGGTATATTGGCCGTGTTTATGCCGCACGCTGTCAACGCTGTAAACCAAACTGAGACGTCGCTGTCAACAGCATCCCCTTGATTATAGCCGCTTATTGAATTTGCGCTGTATGCGATCTAAAAACAAAACGGCAACAGTCGTGCCACAGTTAAGGGCATTGTCAAACGCTGGACGGCTTCATAACCTAATAAGTGAATCTTTTAAATAGCTTTAGCCTTGGTTTATGCTTAGCTAAGCTCTGTTGGGGCGAGCATCAAATCAAATCAAATAGTAAATTGATTTTGAAATATATTAATCAAGATATTTTTAGCGAATTAGTTGATAAGATACAAATATATAAAATAATAAAATATCTAAAAAATATTATGTATATAACAAAAAAATATTAATAAATTATAATTTCAAAAATTAAAAAAATAAAAGCAGATTTGAAAGAAAAAAATTACTGATACAAAAATTAAAATAAAAAAATATACTAGAATAATAAATGATAAAGTATATACTAGATTTTATTAGATATATTTTGAACATTTTTAATATTTGCAGTTTAAATATTTGTATATTTGTTTCTTGAAGTTTCAGTGCTGCCCATTTACTACATACTTCCACCAGCGGAGTTTATATTTTGAGTGGGCAACACTTTTGTGACAGTGCTGCCCATCAATACACACACGCGCTCGCACACTCAATCAAGTAAGTTATACAGAGATAAATATATGTTGGCTGTAGCTAAATGAAATAAAAATGCTTTTTCTTTTAAGCATTTTGCAGTTGCATTTTCTTCGTTTTACCTCAATTTTATTGTTGCTGTTTTTAAATAGAAACGCAATTGCACAGCTGGCGGTGCATAATTACCGCCATAAAGAGAAACCGCATAGTGGCTCTTCTAAGTGGGCCATAAAACAAACTTTTTACACATAAAAGTTTTGTAGGCCCGCAGAATTAATGTGCAAAAGGCACGCACCAGAATGTGAGAAAGGATAATGCGGACGAGTGTGCCTGTGTATGTGTGTGTGTATGTGTCCTTAGGGCAGAATTAAGGCGAAGGGTTTTTTTTGGGGCTCAAGGCGTTGCTGCAGTGCGCCAAAGTTTAATGAAAATTTGATTAATTTGATTTGATTAATTGGCCAGCGCTCATAAATCATTAATAAACATGCAGCATATTATTGGTGGCATCGAGCCACATTAACTCGATGCTAAGCTTGCGAAGAACGCGCGCGCGCCTTCGTTACTCCACACACACACACACATATACAGAAGGCTTGACAAATGGCATTCTGGGTGGCAGAACGTGCCGAGCTGGGATAAAGGGAAGACGGTGGATTAGGGGGGGTGGCTAAATATTTTCGTAATTACATTTCCACGTAGAGTAATTAATTTTGTCTCGCTTTGCTTGGGCCTCTCGGGTCTCGCCTCGCTGCCGTTGCTGTTGACATTTGCCATTATATGTTGCATACTTTTGTGCGCTTTTTCTGCTGTCGTTAAATGTCACTAAGCTCTGGATTAGTTGCAGCCGGCACACACTCGCATTATTATTATTATTATGTTTTATTATTATGTTTTATTATTTGATGAGCGCTTTAACTTGTTTCGGTCACAATTTTCATATAATTTTCTTAAGCTAAATCTGTTTTATTGCTCGACCTTCTCTGCTCTCTCCAGGGAAAACATACACACTCTCAGGCGTGCTCAGCCGCACGTAGAGCTGCAGCCATTAAAAACCTTTTGCTGGCTACTTAAGTCCTTTGTCGCAGCCAGGCCCCCTCCATCCCCCACAAATATTGTGGCATAAATTATGCAGCCAGGTGACCATAAAACTGACTCACACGACCTGTCAAATGTCAACGTCGCGTATGTGTAATTAAGCTTATACGATGTTGAAAAAAGTAAAAGGAAGGGGTCAAGGGTTTGGCCCAAGACAATTTCATTTAAAATTTATGCTAGTTTTTGTACTTGTATGAAATGAAACTAATTTTGATATGATAGTTTTTTTTTTCTTCATGAATTTTACGAGTTATCTGACTTAACTATGTGAATGTTGACTGTGATTACTTGTTGTAATGAAACAGAATCTTGTCGTTTACTTTAAGATTGTTTAAAAGCAATTGTTTTACTAGAAAAATCGTTTTTACTTTTAGGAAAAATGAAAAATTACTTTTAAGCAATTCTTTCTCATTCTCAATCTCAGATAGTCCTTGGAAAAAGTTAAAAAAAAAAAAAATAAATAAAAGAACTACTAAAAATGCTGAACTATGTATTAAGATAAAAATCATGAATATATATTATTAAATATTATATTAGGTATAAATGGAAATTATTTTAAAAATGTCAACTACTAAAATAGTCAGAATTCATTCAATTTAAGTCTAGTTAATAATGTTATTATAAATCAAATTTTGCTTCAATTCAGATTCGAGCTAAAGCTTAAGAAAATAATAAAATATATTTTCTTAAATAATATAACTCTCAAATAATTTATCTTAAAAATATATATTTTCTTATAACCATTCAGTCAGTTTTACATTTTTCAGCCAATACCAATATAACAACTTCATTTAAGAAAACAGCGAAATCCTCTACTAGTGCAAGCTACTTAATTAGCCACAGGATAAACTAAAGCTCGTAACTCTGTGAGCAGCTGCACATTAAATATCATTTTTAGCAGAATATATTTTGTAATTATTCGTATTATTTGTGTCAGATACGAGTATTTTGTTATACCTGAGAGACGCAGACGCTGTTGTCACATATGCGACAACATAATTTGTTGTTAATGTACTCGAGACTCCGTAGTCGCTGCGCGTCCAGCAGCTGACATACACACAAACATGCGAGAAGGACAGTTTGCTGACATTTTTAAAGTCCAGTCCGACACATAATTAACCCAATTAGAATACGTGAGTGTGTGTGTGTGTGTCAACGCTAAGCCAAATTTATGTGAATTTTTAATTATGTCGGAGCAAGCAAAGAAAGGCATCCTATGCTGGCTGGCTGACCGCAAACCAAACAACAACAGAGTACACACACACACACACACACATACATACTCAGGAACGAAACAGAACAAACGAGCTGAACCTGCTCCGTAGCTGGGTTAAATGAAAAACGTAGTAAACTGTGCGGCAAAACACCTGAGGATTCACCATGGCTACCAAAGCGACCAACAATGAGTGGCCAAGTGGCTACTGTTCCAGCACCAGCTACAACTCCAGCTTCGTTTGGTTCCTTTAGCTCTGCTGCTCTGCTGCTTGTTTGGGGGCTTGGGTCTGGCAGCTTTTTGCCATTTCCGGGCGTGCCTTTTGTTGGCACGTTTACCTTGGCCATTGTTGTTGCTGCTGCTGCTGTTTGTTGGTTTAACTGCACTGTGACTTTTTCTAGCTGTATGTATACGTGTGTGTGTGTGTGTGTGTGTGTATTTGCTGCAACCGCAAATAGAAAGCAATGCCTGCTGCGAGCGAAGCTGTGGCAAAAGTTTTAAGCAAAATGTTGCCAAGTGTTTAACATTTTGTACGGTGTCAGTTGCTTCCTCTACTCGGGTGTGTGTGTGTGTGTGTGTGCACCTGAGGGACACAGACACCTGCAAATGAACTTGCCCTGGTAGGCTAAGCGTGCGGATAAATGTAAATTAAACAATGTTCAAGGGCCACAGCCACTGGCTGGCGCCGGGGCGACCAGTCTGCCAAGCCAGATGGCACACGTTTTAACTGGCGTTGATTTTTGACACACCCAAGTGGCCATACGTGTGTGTGTGAGTGTGTGTGTATGGGAATGGCTATTGCGAGGTGAGCTTTCGATATTGAACGCATTAAAGTAGTTAGCTATGATTTAAGCTTTTTAGTTAAATAGTTAAGAGATTTAATTTAACTTTACAATTAGCAAGTGTTGAAGCTTTGCCTAACTTTTTAAATGAGCTTTCCAGCTTAGTTCAAGTTTGTCATGTGCTTTCCTCTATTAGGGTAACTTTAAGTTTACAACAAATTCAAAGAAGTTGCTTTTTCAGGTTTACGTTTAATGCATGCAAATAATAAAATATAAATGTCTCAGCTATTTTCAATGAGCTTAAAACTGTATTTGAACATAGTTGCTCAAACTAAAATCCAAGAAGAGCTTTCATGAGCTTTCAAAGTTTTCAAGATTAAAAGTTCCATAATTTTATACAGGATTTAATCTTATTGAGCTCTCAGTAAACTTTAAACTATTTTAAATCTACATAAACTATATACATTATATGCTCATGAAAGTTCATTATTCACTCTATGTCAGCTTTCGGATTATTTCGAGCTATTTGTTTATATCTTTATTTATTATAAAAGTAGTTCTTAAATCTCATTTTAATGGGAATTTTTTTGAAGATCTTTCAAAGCTTTCAACATAAAAATAAAAAATCTAATTCCAGCTCAAGTTTTAAAATAAAAAATGTAACTTTATTATAAACTATAACGTAAATAAGACATATGCGATGCTCTCAGTCATCTGCAAGTTCTATGGCAACCCTCGCCTGCATGCATAGCCTTTACGGTGGCAACTTTTTAATAATTTATGCCAACCCGTTCAATTTAGTTAGGTCCGTCGACGAATATGTTCATATTTTGGGGCGTTGATTTTGATTGCGAATTGTTGTCTGTTCATTTATGGAATTTCATTAGCAACTCGACGCTCGGCACTCGCCTCTGTCCAGCTTAAAGCGAATGTCGAGGATGTGCTCGCATGTGTAAGCCAAATTAAAAGCAGTCCAAGCAGACAATGATATAAAAATTTATGAGCCACATTTCTTTTTTATTTTTATTTTTATTTATTTTTTTTTTGCAACTAAAGTCAAAGGACAGCTAAGGCATTTATGGGTGCAGAACAGGAGACAGTTAAGGGGTGCTCTCCCACTCACACTCTCATCTCTCTCACTCTCTCTCTCTCTGTCTCTTTTGTATTCTCGTTTTGGTTCAAGGATAATCAGTCAACATCGCGTGCCGCTAAAATTTCAAGGAGTGTGTATGTGATTTTTATCATGCAAACAGCCGGAAAATGAGCTAAAAAAGTGCTAAATGAGTAAGGTAAATGAAATTACCTGAACGAACACACCTCAAAATTGGACACACACTCATTCAGACTAAGAGAGAGAGAGAGAGAGGGAGAGAGGAGGAGAGTCAGCGTGTGTCCAGCTGTGCGTGTGTGTGTGTGTGTGTATTTGTATTTCCGCTTTGCCTTTGACAGCGTTGCGTGTGTGCGAGTGTGCAAAGTTTTATTAAAGAGCGGAAATTACAAATTTGTCCGCTGCTAATGGATTTCCATTTCAATTTGCACGGCTTTCGGCTTTTGGCATTTGCAACACTTTTAAAGTGTTTGCTCAAATTTGGCGCGTTGATTAGCTTAGCAAATTTATGCAGCCTCAAAAATGTAGCCAAAGAATTTCATTTTGCTCAGTTTGGTTTTTCTTTTTTTTTTTGGGCATTTGTTGTTGCCGTCGCCGTCCTTGCCACAAAACGCTAACGACTACAAAATTGCAAGAAAATTACCCGTTAATGTCCAACATTTATGGCCGCGACTGGAAGACGCTGTGGCAAAAGCCAGACACGGCCAACAACTGCACTCTAGCCGAAAAATACTTTCTAGATACAAACACATTTATGTAGACTTATATATATATATATATATATCTGTGTGTATATAAGGAAAGGCACAACTATTATGGCCCTTGTGCTTATTACTTGCTGACATGCAAACACTTGCGCTCTCCTTCTAGCCAAACGTTGTCTCCATCTCCTTTCAACAGCTGTCCGTGCCGATGCCAAGGACAAGGACATGGCGAACTGACTTTAATTCGCGTGGGTGATACAAACATATATATATATATATATATAAATATCTTTGACTTTAAGCACACCTGACATTAAATATTTAAGATATTTTGGCATTTAATTTCGAGGCACATTTACTATAATAAATAATAACATGACACATATCAGCCTCAATTTATAAGCACAAATCGAAAAAGTAAATAAAATTGCTTTTCAGCGACGGCGAAAAGAACAAACTTAGCGAACCTGACACACATGTCGAGCAGTCATTAATAATGTAGCTAGCTGGGATGCCACATTCAAGTGGCTCACAATGAAAATCGACAGTCGAACCACATTGAAGGGTGGCTGAACCTCTTGTGACCAAGTGGAATGTCAAATGTGCCGCTTGCCACTGTCAAAGTAAATTTATGCACCCACTACACTCCATGTGGTGGTTGTGGAGGGTTGGGGTGGTTGGCCTGCTAGCCATACGAAATTCCAGGCAAACTAAAAGTATTTTCTAGTTGCGTTCAATGTCTGCTTTGCTGTCTGCAACTAATTTCAATATCATCAAAAATTAATTTCACTAATTCGATTAAGAGGGCGCATTTTCATCCACAAATATATTAAAGCTGCACCACTCGACTGGCTTGACTTTCTCGAGTGTGCGTGTATGCTGAAGCTCTTCCTCTTCCTCTGCATTCATTAATTTAAGTCAGCTCTCTCAGTGGGTCTTGGTCCACTACGATGTGGCAATGGCGTGTGCGTTGCCCTCAAATGTCGATAATATATGGACATTAGCCTCATGATGGCTCGCAAGACCGTTTCAATGCAAAAAGCTAATTGCCTAAATGTTACCACTTAAGTCGATCGCAGGCTCAACGAAAAGAAAGTAAATTTCAAGTTAGTAAAAATTATGTGAGTAGACTGTGCTGATTGAAGTAAAGCATGAATATTTTTGGTAATAAATACATCATTATCATATTTAATCAATATATATTTAGATGTTTCACTGATTTAATTAACATTTCAATTTTGTTTGATAGACAGAGTGAGAGTGAGAGAGTGAGTTTTCATTATTTTCCTCTTTCTTTCCCTCTTTTCTTCTATGCTTTCTTTGGTCCGTTTTTCTCTTTATTCAGAATAAGAGGTAAAGACAGAAGTCTGAACCTAAGCTTTCTGCCATAAGCAGAAACATAAGCAGAAGCAAATTCAGAGCTGGTCGCTGAGGCAGAGCCAGAGTAAGAAGTAGAATAAGAAATGGAGTCAAAGCCAGAGATAGAGGCAGAAGCAGAAACAGCAGCAGAGGCTAAGGCTGAGTGTGAGCTCAAGCCAGAGCTAGAGCTAGAACTAGAAGCAAAGGCAAAGGCAGAGGCTGAGCTAGAGCTAGAAGCAGAGGTAAAGGCATAGGCAGAGGCTGAGGCAGAGGCTGAGACAGAAGCAGAGGCTGAGGCAGAGGCAGAGGCAGAGGCAGAGGCTGAGGCAGAGGCAGAGGCTGAGGCTGAGGCTGAGGCTGAGGCTGAGGCTGAGGCTGAGGCTGAGGCTGAGGCTGAGGCTGAGGCTGAGGCTGAGGCTGATGCTGATGCTGAGGCTGAGGCTGAGGCTGAGGCTGAGACAGAAGCAGAGGCTGAGACAGAAGCAGAGGCTGAGACAGAAGCAGAGGCTGAGACAGAAGCTGAGGCTGAGTCTGATTCTGAAGCAGAGCCTGAGGTTGGGACTAAGACTGAGGCTGAGGCTGAACTCAAGCCAGAGTCAATGACAGATGCAGAAGCAGCAGCAGAGTTGAGGCATGAGAACAACATCATCCCACTTTAATTTTTCTCTCGCTGCCAATTTCGTCTTTAACAATTTCCTCCTTCCAACCACAATCAAGCTTAAAAGCCAACACCATCCACCAGTTCCACGCCCACCATTTGCCGACTGAGCATTTAATTAGGTTTAAGGCATAAACTCCATCTTCAAAAAATATGCATATAAAATAAAAATGACAAACCTTAATAGCGAATTACACACAACATTTGAGAAACATTTGCGTTTTCATTTCAGGAGAAGAAGAAAAACATGCTCATGCAAATGAAATCGCAGGTAAAAGATGTGCCAACTGCTCCCCTTCTACTACTACAACCAGAGGGGGTTTTCTTTATATTTAATTTGGCTTTATGGGCGCTGCCGCGCCTTATTTCATTTCAAGCAAACAAAGAGCAAAGCCAAATAAAAAGAAATGCTCTTGCCTCATATGTGTGTGTGTTTGTGTGTGTGAAAGGCATTTGTAAAAAGCCAAATGTAAGCCAAACATATTCACATCAAGCGCACAAAAGTCACGAGCGAAGTGGAGTGGGGTCTCGAGGCAATGGGAACTTCAACGCCCCCAATCCTCCCAAAATCCAGTTCTCAGACCCTTTGCTCTGCTCTGCTCTGTGAGCCAAACGTGCGCTTGGCTTACACTAATTGTCTTTGCTGTGCGTGCGTGCGAGCTGTAAGGGTGGCTCTCACCCCCCTCTCTCTCTCTCTCACTCTGTCTTTCTGTGTGTGCATATATTTAACGGATGTTTAGCTACGCGTATGCAGCAGTTGCCTTTTATGGCCACTCTAAATAGCAGCCTCCAAAGCAAATGTGAATTCCTCACCTGCAGCATTAGACTACATACATACATATGTATATATAAATTTTGCATATTGTTGCACACCTGGCCAATTATGCACACTATTTATAAGGCAAATGCAATCTCATTATACGCTTAATGATCAAAAATACATTTTAATAAAGGCGCAGCTAGCATTTCGCTATGTCAGACACTTCCGCTCGCTTGACTCAGCAGAAAAAAAATAAATAACTAAGCCAAAAAATATCTATGAGTATATTAAGAGATATATCTAATATAGAGGACTTGTGCATGTACATATATTTGAATTTATTTACGCCTGCACTTAGCGCATGTCAATCAAATATCTCCAACTGTGAGAGACACCGCAGGATTCGGTTTATGTTTCGTTGTTGCTTGTATTGTTGTCATTCTGTGTGGCAATTAAAAGTCGCCAAGGCAATGGTACAGTGGTACTAAGGCAGCACGGCAGGATAACAAGTCACTCAGTCCGTCAGTCTGGCTGCGCAGCGTGTGGGCGCTCGCATGTCCTGCCAAACTAAATTAATTGCAAGGACTTGCCCTTGCCCCCTTCCCCCCACACACACACACCCCCCAGATTCGTGTAGCTGATGTGCAAATTAACATTACAACAGCAATAAGCATGAGTGCTGCAGCTCTACGTACAAAACTTGCGTAGATTAATCGGCCTGATTAACCACACGCAGACCTCAGTATAAATATATTTATATATATATATAAGTATATATATATATACGTATATAATACTATATATTCAATTCGACTCAAGTCGCCGGCTTGCCTATTCCTTGAGCAATTATTTTGAATGACTCTTCTAAGTGATATTTCCGTTGAGTTTGTATATACGTACATAAGCGTACATAACTATATATACATATATACTAGGCAGTATATACACAATCTGCCTAAATTTTTTTGTCATTTTCTTTGTAGTATTTATTCTAGTCTTTTTATTTAATTTTTGATATTTTTTCAAGCCCACGCGTTTGTCTATTGATCTGCTGGTGTTTCGATATATCGCATGGATAATTTTTTTTAAGGGCTTCTCGCTTTCAATATTTTGGACATAATTATTATGCAATTATGCTTAGGTTTTAGCTGAGAAACACAAGCGATTCAGTTTCAAAATAAGCCTAGAGGCAATAATTTGCAATTCTCATAATCTCTCTGAATCAGTTGAAAATACTTGACTGAAATGGTTATTTTTTCGGTATTATACTTAAGCTTTTGTATATCAGAGATCATATGAGTATTGAGCAAACTTGCAAGATGCAAGGAACAATCTTAAAGGGCTGGTCAAGTGTACTCTAAACGAAGCTTGAGTTATTGCTGAATTAATATATGAATACAATATGACGATATTGAATGGAAATTCAAATTCTTTTCCATTTTTTGCGACGTTGTAACAAATTGAAATTTGTTATTTTCAATTTCCGATTTAATGTTTTGCGAGCTACTGAAGAGCATTTGTATTGAGAATTTGGATTGTTTAGCTCCCAATGTATGCATAAAAGTTACACTGGAAAAAATATGTGAATCCCTAAATCACATACAAAAATTGAAGTATGTTTATGTGGAATATTATAATGGCATTTGATCTGGACTAAATATAAATAAACTGGAATCAGTTTAACATGTACTCAATTTACGTCTCTTAATGAAAGCAGTGAGAACGGCTTGATGGTATTAAACGAATGAAATAATCTAAGAAAAAAATTAAATACTAAAATTATTTACATTGTTAACATTACTTTTTAGAAAAAGCATGTTTCTAATAAATATATCTAAAGCCATTTCCGTTCAGACATATTTTTATAGAATTTTTTTCTCGAAAGAAATATATCTCATATATCATATATATCGCATTAGAATTCATCAGATTATAATAATATAAGATTATAGCTCATAATTGTAATATACCGAAATACCGTGCATATTGATGTGCTGAGTTGATATATGGGCTAGCAAATAACCCAGCCATATTCTCGACATAAATCTACTCGAAATAATGAAGCATTAAAAATAACAAACAAGACAGACGCTGGGGAGGAGCACGGGGATTGGGATGGGGTAGAGGCAGAGGCCGAGTTGTTTTCGTTTTCAATCTGTGACGTCACACACTCGGCACAAATTCTAAACGTATTTGAATGCTTTTTGTCAGTTCGAAATGAACTGCTAAAGTAAGTGCGTCTCTGTTTCCTCAAAGATCTCAACCTACACCTGAGCTACATTTATTTTATTTTATTTGTATGCCCCCTGATTGCTCTTTGGCCAATTGCCAGGTGTATTGTGTGCGTGTGTGTGTGTGTGTGTGTCTGTTTGTCGTCTGTTGTAATTAGTTGCACTGGCCCAGCAAAGAATAAGCAAAGAATAGACCTAAAAGATCTTAATGTCTGTCACTAGTCGATACCCTGCACTAGGGTGAGCTGTAGCTTATCTATCTATGTCAACCTGTAGTGTGGTACTCCATTATCATTGATTTAGTGATCTTCATGCATTTAATTTATTAGGATATTTCTTTAAATTTGATCAATCTGCAATATTTATGTTATTTCATTAACTAGAGTTGATTTTTGTTATTGGATAATTTGGCAATGAACCAAAAATAAGCAGCAGCAGCACAAGAAACAGAAGCAGCAGCAACAACAACAACAACTGATTTGTACAGGTGTGAAAAGTCTGTGATCAAAATGTCGGAAAATTCAAGTCGTTGCTGTTTAGTTCATTTTCTCTCGTCTCTCTTCTCTTTTTCCCTTTTATTTTGTATATTTGATGTACTTGAAACGGATTCTGCTTGAAATATATTGTCTTCAGAGCTCGAGCTTAGCTAATTGCGTTTAAAAGCCATTGAGTGGGGCAATCAATGTGGTTTAACCTTTGAAAAGTTGAAAAGTCAACGTTAAACAGATTGCCCAGCGCACGCATCGTTTTAGCCACGCCCTCAGTGTGTCAAACACGCTAATTTACTGTTACATTATTTACATACATACACACACACACATACAGCGATAAAACTGAAAGGTTGTCACTTTGGAGGCGTTAGGCGGTCGCTCGTTTCATGGCATTTGCTGCAGAGTGGGTGGCGGAACACACACACACACACACACACACACACATACGCAATAAGAAGAAAAACACGAAGAATAAATACAACATCGACGAGGAGGTGACAACAGGGCGCATGAGCAATGCCCTAGCTGCTGGCAACATGAACGAAATGTTGCCAAGACAAAATAATGAATGCAGTTAAGAAATTAATCAAAAATTAATAATTTAATTAAAATAATATAAAATATATTATTATCAAGCAGAGCAAACATTTAAGACTTTGCATATTACCTAAGCTATTGTGAATTCATTTTTGGCTTCTTTGTTGCGAAGCAGCAAAACGTTACCCAAATTGTTGCTAAGCTATGGAGCTGGCAACATGAATAGCATCCACAAAGTTTCCCGCCAATTGCAGGCCAAGCCGAAGTGTATACATATACATATATACACACATACATATATATACACTGGCACTGTCAGTAGCAACCCCGAAAAGCCGCAAAGCAAACAAAGCCGTGTTGGGGGTGGGGCCGACGTTGGGCTTGCGCTTGGGTTGGGTTAGGTTAGTCGTCACCTGACGCTCCATCGGCTGCCGTTTCGTACAGCAAAGAGCATCAAATCTGCTCCAGAGCTTAAGCTCAAACCAAAAGCCGGCAACTGGACTAAACTCTCAGCCCCCGACCGATCCACACATACAGAACTGTTATTTACATTTTGTTTTGCCGGCATTTCAGCTACACACGAAGCGGCAAGCCGAACCGAATGCTGTCGCAACCCGAAGGCCATCTGCCCTTCGGCCTGTCGTTCGTTTCGTGTTCGCATTTGCCAGTGCCCGTTTCCGAAACGTTTCGAACATTGCATCAGTTGGCAACGGCCTGTACGCTAACACGGACGTCAGTTTCGCACGTCATTCTTTCCCTTATCCATCAAGCAACACACAAATTTTTGAATATTTGAATTCAGCCATTTTTGAGCTGATTTTCGTGTGTTATTTTCAGTTATCGCGATTTGCGTTCGTAATGTGCAATTGGTGCAAATCATTTGATGCAATTAATTGAGAAAATTGCCTGAGCTCAGCCAAGCGATACCAAAACAACAACCAAAATTAAGAAGAAAAAAAAAGCAAAGCAAAGCAATAGAATAGAAAAGTATGCAAAAAAAGAATTACAATTTTCGAAAACAACAAGAAATATCAAGTGTTAAACATTTTGAAAAAAAAATTGCTTTGTGAATGTGAAAATTCAACTCGTGTTTGCTAACAACAACAGCCAACAGCTGATATGGCACAAGAGGTAAATTCCTAGGCTACAAAAACACAAAATTGTCCACAGCAAATGTTAATTAAAGACAGGCGAAAAAAAAAAGAAAATAATGAATATGGAAAATGTTATTGATGCTGCCAGAGCCAATCTCATCCATCACTCAATTGCCAGTTCAGTAATTTGAACAATTTTTTGTTGACTCTTCTTTGCTCTCTGTACCCTATTTATTTGTATTTGAAATTTAATTTATTTTATTTTATTTTTGCTTAAACAACTGTGCATTAAATTTAAATTTGAAATTTTAATTGAGAGAAAAACGCCACAATGCACATGTGTTCTTGTTTTTTTTTTTGTTGCTATTGTTGCTGTCGGATTTGTTATTGTTATTCGTATTGTGCTCCATTGCGTCAGTTCCCCATTTTTGTAGTCGTTGAGGCAAGAGGCCATCGTCTGGTCGTTAGCGATAAATAATCAGCAGCCTCTTTGATTTGCGTCTGCTGCCATAAATATTTATGCAACTAGATGCCGTTGTTTAAACAGGACGGACGGAATAGGCAGACGAACGGACGGACAGACGAACGGACGGAGAACACTTCATAAGTATCTCTAACCGTTTCGATTGATCCGTCATGGCACAATTATGTTGCCATATCATAAATGAAATTGTTTACGACCTGGCCACGCCCACACAATTACAACTTTGATATTCGAATAGTTTATATATACTTTATATATATTTGTATACCTTAACATTGTTTTGATCTTATCAGCTGTGGCGCCTCTCCAGCTCTCTTACCCATGCTCAATCTGTTTCACATTGTTCTTGTTGTTGCTGGTTTGGTTTTTTGGCCCATTGCTGTTGCATGTTGAGGCTAACAAAATAATTGACAAAACAAATCATTTACGTGGCAAAAAGTTTTCGGTTAAACTGCAGCACACGGCGACGGAGCACGCAACGCGAATAACTGACGACATCGGCAAGGGCTATAGAAACATATATACAAATGTATATATATATATATTAATAGATGTATATACATCGCCTAACAATGGAAGACAAAACAATGTAAATTCCAATGTTGCAGTCTGTCTATGTGTGTGTGTGTGTGTGGTATAGGCGAATGCAATTTGCAATTTGTGGCATAAACAGCAAATGCAACGAATTAAAGTGCCAAAAATTTATCAAACATATTATATACGACTAAAAGAACAAATGTTTTAGCTTTGCATGTGACAAATATATTTTTGCATACCCAAATTGATAAATATTTATAAAGTAAAGTTTTTAATATGTTATCTCTAGACTTTTGTTAGGTTCAACATTGATTTATTCTCTTAATCAGAACTCAAGTAACAAGCTACGATTTATTTAAAAATTATTTAATAATTATTAGAATTATTTTCAATATATTATTGAGCATTTATTCTACTGAAAGTATTAGAAAATTTATTAAATGCTTAACAGGAGCACAATTAAAATTGAGTTTTATAGTTTAACAATCTGAATCTTTTAAAAATTAATTTCTTAAAGTTTTTTCTAGCCAAAAAATTTGTTGAGATAATTTTGGTTAGCTGAATTTTATAATTTAAATTAGTCTTGTAGCTGAATCTAGGTAGATCTTAAAAATTTTTTATTAGAAGTGAAACAAATTTTCATAAAAATAATTTCTTATTAGAAATGAAACAAATTTTCATAAAAATAATTTCTTATTAGAAATTAAATGAAATTTTCTTACAAAAATTTCTCTATGAGCTGATTCAAATTAAATTTCAAGTAACAGCTTAATAGTATTTGTCAATGAAGTCTTGAGTAATTATACTCAATACAAATTTAAAAATTTAAAAAGACGAAAATAATTTCTTAATAAAAATCCTGAGCAGAAAGTTGACTTAATTCTCAAAAGATTAAAAACCCCCAACAAACTGTACACAATATTTACGTTTTCTCTTATATGTATTCTGGATTCAATATTTTTGTTTGTTTTACAATTGTTGTAAATTTCATTTAATATCCTCCCCAATGCTCATTACCTAGTATAACAAGAATAAATTTAATAAACCCAATTTCCCTTCTTGGTAGGAACCTATTTCCAAGAGCTGAACTCTTTAACTAGTTCCAAGATTTGAACTTGTACAATTCGACTTGTTTACCATAATTCAAAAATATATGTATATACAAATTAAGCATACGCAGCGTGTTACATATACGCTTTGGCATTTGAGCAATGGTTAATAAATTTACTTGTGTGTGATCTGCGTCTTGGTCTTCTTCTTGCTCGACCTCTTTCATTTGATGTTGAATATTTTTCCTGTGAACACTTTCCGTTTACTGCGAAAACATCTGGCAGTCCAGCATTTAAGCCAATAAATCTGCTCATTGACTGGCGCTAAGCGCCGTCGAAATAGATTCATGTTAACTCGATCTAAAAATCATATAAAAATTGCTTTTAATTGGCCAAATCAGTCAATTACTCTCGACATATTTGCAATGCAACGAAAATATCGAAAATCTATGCAAGCAAAAACTTTTAACCACAATTTAAATTACATTTGGGGCAGAAAAAAAAAAAAACAGGAGAGGAAAAACCGCAAATTTTTGTCGCCTGTGGCTGGGAATTTCAAGGGTGTTTATTTGCTTTGTGGCTTACAGTCGATTGCCTGATTTACAAATACACACACACGCACACATACACGATAGTAAACATGTTAACAAGCTGTTAGACACACTCCATGAGCACAGTTGGCATACATTTTTTATTGCTCAAAATCGCAACATTTATTGCTATTAGTTTTTGGTTATTGGGTGGCTAGGACCCCAAATGTCTCTAGGCCTGATAAATAGCCTTCCCCGCTTCTCGGCTTGTTTATTAAAATCGAATTGCGACTTATTTCGGCGCACGCCAAAGGCGCCACACAGCAGCAGGCAATTTCCATTTTATGGCATTTGTATAACGCTAATATAATAAGTATTATGAGCAATACATCTAGAGCGATATAGTTGTGTGAGGCATAAAGGTTACGGGGGGAGGGAAGTCATTATAGCTTCACCGAACCATATATCTATAATATTGTTGGTTTACATGCCCAAGCCTAAAGAATTAGATTTTTAAATTCCATTTAAATAAATAAGATTAATATTTATACTAAACGCTCTTTCTGTATAATTTTTTATTTTATATTTTTTACTTTTGAAATGCTTTAAAAAATCTATTTAATTTTCATAGTTTATTTCAAAATAAAATATTAACATCAATCAAGATAAAAGACTTTCGTGTACGTCGCCTACGCAGCTACAGTTTTGTGAATCACTTAGAGAGGCGCTGTTTGATTATTTAGCGTAAATTCAATTGTGCTGCTGCTGCTGTTGCTCTACGTCTCTGCTGTCCTCGGTAGCAGGTGCTTCAACGTGACGATTGGGCAAATAAATAGACTCGTTTATAAGTTTATATAACTGGGAAATAGTTTATGGCTGCGCAGCAGTTTATGGCGTTTTAATTGTTTTTTTTTCTTTTCTTTTTGAGCTTTTTGTTCTTTTCTCCCTTTTGGATTGTCAGGGTCAGCATATGCCTTCCAGTTTCGACGCCAACTCTGTCACTTAGCCTATCAAGTTTTTCTCGCATCTGTGCCCTGTTTATTTGTGTGCGCCTAATTTATATATTTCTATTTTCTGTAGTCTGTTTAGCGGCTTTCACTGCTTCGAATTGTAATAATAATATATAAAAATTTCAACGGCTTTGTCATCGTCGCCCCGCTGGGCGCTATAATTACCCAAAGAAAGAAAACAAAATAATGAAAAACTAATACGCACACACACAGATTTGAGTGGAAAATCTCATGCATATTACCTGCGCATATTTGTGCAGTTACAGCATCAGCATCAGCATGGCAACAGCAACCGCAACGGCAACGGCATCGCCATCAGCTTTTCCACCTGGCCCCGCACATGACCTCACCTGCTGCATCATCAAAGCAGCCGTCACATTAACTTTGCATCTAAACAGGCAGCCAAAAGCCAAAAGCCGTTGCAGCTATTAAAAATTAAAAAAAAAAAAAAAACGTAAAGAATTTGAAAAGGAAAACGGCAATTTGGAAAATTCCAAGCATATCAAAACCATTTGGACCACAATTGCAATTGCAATTGTGAATTGTGAATTTCGAATTGTGAATGCGATTCGCAGGTGCCGAGCTGCTTGCTAATTTATGAGCCGTACATTGCGGGCAACTGCAACCGTAAATTGGCACTTTGAATTAAACAAGATGCCCAACCGCTGACCCCCTTTCATGGTGAGTCCACTATGGCGCACTTCTCTAGAGACAGCTCCTATAGGCTCTTATATTTATTATCTAAAACATTCCCTTCTCTGTTATTGTTGCTAAATAATATATATATTCTTTCAATCTATAATCTTATTTCTATACCAATTTCCTATAGCCACCTCTCTAACTCTAAGAGCTCTACATCTAAAAATCTTCTCTCATCGAGTTCTCTCTTTTACATAATCTCCTTTATCGATACCTCACCTGAAGGCCCCTCTTCTTCAATTTCTCATTTAAAGCTTTAGCTCTATAGCGCTTTCTACATAACTCTCCTCTCTCAGCTTCCACTCTAGCTCTAAAATGTGTCATTCGCTCAAAATACCAGTTAATTGAAATTGTGCTAAAATAACAGTTAATTTCCATTAATACAGTTCTTTGTGCTACAGTTTGACCTCTTTATAAATGACAAAATAGATCAACTAAAAGAAAATTAAAGTTTTTTTCTAATTAAAATGCAAATGCAGAAATTGCTATGTGCTTGAAAAAAAAAAAGTGTTGTAAAGCGAGCCGTGTGTACGGCTGGACCTCTTTTTTTTTAAATGCCATAAAAGAAAACTAAAAGAATTTAATTAGCTGGAACAAATCATAGAATTTAAATATCCCTCTCTTATTTGAGATTTTGCTAAATGACAAATAAAATTAAAAATAATGTGAAATGCTAGAGAAATGCTAGTGCCTTAATATTCATTCAAAATAATGTGCTAATGGAATATTTTTAAATTGCCGCAGTTCCCTAGTTGTTAGGCAACTACAATCGATAACATCGATAATTATAAATAACAAATTCTGCACTCTTGCAGCTAAGAGCTGTGCCAACGGCTAGTAAGTACTCACTGTGCCATACTCTGTTCGCACTTGAAATGAGAATTAAGAATAGAAAATTGATACCGTTTAACTAACAGATATAATATAGAGCGAGAGAGGGAGAGCGAAAAGTGATGGAAGAAAGCGAGAGAAGAAGAAGAAGAAGAGCCAGAACTATAGAATGGAAGAGTGAGAGAGAGAGAGAGAGTAATATTAGCTATACGTCCTCTTTCTGGTTTTCTCATTGTATGGCTTCCACACTCATTCTATATTTTTTCTTTCTCTCACTCTCCCTCTCTCACACTCATTTTGTCTCTTTCTCATACTCATTTTGTCCCTCTCTCTCTCTCTCTCTCTCTGTTTGGCTTAATTGACAAAGCAAAATTATTCTACATTTCTATACATTTCATCTATACGTTCAGCCGCATATACTCATCATGTAGACGCTATCAACAGAGTATATGCATGAAGTATATATGTAAATACATATATAAAATTCTCATAAATACGAGTCTAACGCATATGTATAAATAAATTATTATCTGATTGATGTTTTTACGTCAGGAAACGATTTGCCAATGCATTGGCGTGAAATTTACTCTCGCTGATTTTGTTGCTCTTATTGTTTATAGTTGTTGTTGTTGCTGTTGCTGCTGCTGTTCTTATTATTATTGTGGGCTTACGTGTTTGAGCTTCCTGTGCCAAGGCTTTGAATCGAATTTACTTTTTATTGATTGGCACTGTGTGTGAGCCCACGCCAATAATTAGCCAACTAACTGCAAAATGTTGCTCGGTTGGGGCCATAAATTCCATTGGCTGACATTTCGTGTCAAGGCTCAGAAACGAGTCAGCAGCGATTGATAAATTAATCAAAATTAGTCCTTGAGAGTGCATAATAAATATTTATAGCATGCTTAGGCGAAGCGAATTCTTTTATTTATTTATTTTTTTTTTTCAATTTCAATTGCAATTTAAACGTCCATCAATAACACGGACAACAAAACGTTAAAGCAGAGATTAAGCTCTAGACGCGAGACTTGAGACTTTGTTGGCGAGCCATATTTCAAGCTATAAAAGGGGAGGAGAAAGAGACAGAGAGAGAGAGAGAGGGAGAGAATGAGAGAGAAATGAACTCGGTCTGACAACGAAGCCACTTAAGCCAACTGAGAAGTAGAGGAGCTGGGCGTTGCGACTCCTGCTTGGGCGCCACTGACAAATGAAGACTGACATTTACAAAACAGCTGAAAAACAAAACCAAATCTCGCGACAGTTCAGTTGAGTTGAGTTTTTAAAAGCAACTTGTTGTCATAAGGCAGCGGAGGCGTAGGCGTGGGGCATTCGGAGAGGAGAGAGAATGCGGATGGCGGAAGGCGGAAGGCGGAATACGGAAGGCGGGGCAAGCGTTTTTTTTGCGTACGTGAAAGATTTAAAATAAAACCACTTAGCGGCAGCAACATTTGTTCGACAATTGCTAAAGCTCTGGCATAGCGTGATAAAGTGTGTCCTTGAAGATGTTAAAGGCAGAGCAAAGCGGATCTAGAGCAGATCTTAGCATAGAAGAGGGTGAGAGAGTAACGAGAATAGGATTGGAATGATTTAAGAGAAGCATCAAGAATATGTGATATAATATGCAATATGAAAGGAAAAACAAATGATTTGTTAGTATTTAATAAATACTATTTATAAGAGAGAAAAAGTCTCTTAAATGCCCAAGAAATACAAAATCAAATTTATTATTTTTTACTTATTTATTATTAAAAATAAAAAAATATAAATAAATAAAAGTTGATTATTATATCTAAAATAATTGATAATTTAATTTTTTATTATCAATTTATTTTTACTTAAAAAATAATTTGTAAAATATTTTGTAAATTACATTTTTAAATATTAAAAACATTATTATTTGTTTTTAATATCTAAATTTTTAAAATTATATTTTATGCAAAAGAGTTCCAATTAAAATTTTTAATTTAATTTGTATATACATATATATATTTTCATTTATATTTTATTTGTTGAAAAATTATTGAAAATATTTGTTAAATAATTTTTGTTTATTACTAATAAAAGTATATTTATAGTGCTTACAAATAAAAAAATATGTTAAAAAACATTTATAAATTAAAACTTAAAATTTGCTAAAGTATAACAAATTTAATCTAATCTTGATGAATTAATTAACTCTACAGTTATATTGTATATATTATATGCAATCAAAACTTAATTAGTTTAAAATATTGTAAGCCTAATAAAGCCAGAGTAGAAGAAGAAGACATTGTGTTTATATTACTACAACTAATTTAATATATTTGCAAATTGCATTTTAACGCAATTTTGGCACAAATGTTGCCAATGTATATAATAGACATATGTAAATAAATTTATATATTTCTCTTGTATAATATTCACTTTTATATCAATATAATCATTTTATATATAGTACATACATTTTTGCCCATCTTATTTTCTTTGCTGACCATTTCAATTAGGTTTTTGTTTAGTTTGGTTGGCAATTTAAACAATTAATGTCAAGCCAACCAGACGAAGACCGAAATAATTGTGTTTCATACTTCAACAACTTGAGCTAATTAAATTAAGTGAATTTCAGCTCATTGGCTTTTCCTTAAAGTGAAAATTTATTATAAATATACAAACATTGAGGCAACCAAATATACATATACTTAACTTAGATAAATAAAATTAGCTCGAAATAATAAAAATATATATAATACATGAACTGTGTTACAACAACATTAGTGTCATTTTGCGGGGGTGCCACAAAAATAGCTGGCAAAACGAAATATTTATATAGAAAATCGCTTTTGTATTGCATTTTGCCGTTGCCGACTCGTTATCCACCTGCGGCATTCAACATCATTATGATCTTCATAGCTGTCCATTTCAATATATTTTTCTACACCAACATACATACATACATACATACATGTGTATGTATTTTTAGCGCAATTTTCATTATTAACTAAAAACTGTCAGACACACGCACACGCCGACACACACCTGCAAAAGCTAGGCAGCTCAGCCCATGTGCATTTGAATGTCAGTCTGTGTGTGTGTGTGTGTGTGTGTGTGTGGGAGAGTGTGAGCGAGATGGCAAGTGGCTCTGCATGGCAGAGCGGAAATTTCGTATAGTGTTGGAAGCTGTCAACATTTTGAAACGCAACAAGTTGCCAGCAACAAAATGGCGGAAACGTGTCGCTGCCGGCGTCGCTGTCGCCGTCGGTGTCGCTGTCGTCTTTGACGTTGCATCAAAGTTACTTTTGTCGCTCATCGAGGGCCGCCTCTAAATTTATGAAATGATTTATGCATTTTTAAACGTAACTTTAAACTTTTTTATTGCTTTGAGAGTTGCAGCCGGAGCAGGAGTAGAAGCAACAGCACCAGCAGCAGCAGCAGCAGCATCCTAATTGTGGCAAACTTTTGCACAGGCTTCATATCCTGCTTCAGCTGTGATAGCATGTCCTGCCTGGCAGTCAGCCTGTCCCAGTGTGTGTGTGTGTGCGTGTGTGTGTCTGTCTATGTTTGGTGAGCCGCCTGTCCCATTGGCGTTGTCCCTGTCGCTGTTCATTGACTTTGGCAGCAACAAGAGCCAGGCCAACGTTGCGCACAGACAGGACAGTCACACACACACACACACACGCACACACTCGTACATGCACATGTTCACATACATACTACACGCACTGTGACTTTGTTTTTAATACACTCCAGTGGCCGTTGCATCGATCGAGCTATGGACAAACAAGGCGCCTGCCGCAGCCGTTGTCTGCCAGCCGCAGTTCATTACTCCTCCAGCCATCTACTGTTCCTCTATATACCTCCCTCTCTTTCTCTCTCTCTCTCTCTCTCTCCATATGTGTGCACTGACTTTTCATGCTCATATTTTGCGGCATGTCTTGCCACGCAACGCCGTGCGTTATCCACTTGCTGCACGTCAAACCCTGACAAAGATTATCAATAACCAAGCCAGAGACACGCTGTCCTCGCCTGGACTGCAGCAAAAGGGATATTGGCCAACGTTTCGTTACTTGTTACACCAGTTTAATCCAATATTCACATCAATATCAATTGCCAATGCAATCGCCCATCCACATTTTGTTTACGACTGACACCATTTCTATGGCAGCCTTCGTCATCGATTAAACGTTAAATTGTTATTATCATATTTAGTCAGCGCTGAATTCGCTCAGTCAAAGAGTGTTCGGCGCAATCAGCAGCGAGCATTGGTCCAAGGAAAAGAGTAAATACTCTAAAGGCATATTTGGGCAATGCTCTAGCAGGCGTATATTGCGAGAGTAGAGCGTGAGAGCTTTGAATATGTGAGAAATAATAAAATAAAAATATTTTAATATATTTGCATTCTGTTCTGTATATTTTATGTTTTTTTTTAGTAGTTCTCTAGTTAAAAGCTCCTTAACTATTCAAGCGCAGCCAACTTAAGCAACTTAAGCGCTAGCAACATTTGATGTTGCTAGAAGTTGCTTTTCTTGAAATTTCCAACTGCTTGAAATTCCCAACTGCTTTGTTTCAAGTAGTTCAGTTCTCTCGAACTATTAAACAACAATGTTTACTTCCAATATTGTTGGGTTTTCCTGCATGGGTATTATTCAGTTTTTATAGTAAATTTTTATAGAATATTTGTAAGTCTTTAATCTTATATTTTTTAAACGCAGAAAACTTAGAAAATCCAATTTAGCAATATTTTATATTGCCAGCTAGTTAACATAGGGTTTTAAGCTTCTTTTTAATTGATATACTTCTATATGATTAATTATGTATATACGAGTAGATTAATTTTTTCAAAGATTACGTAGCTCAATTTTCATTCATTTCAATCTTGAAAAAGCAGAGTATTTATATTTTATTTTTAAAGTAAAATTTGCTTTAAACATTGTCAAGCGCAGGCAACTTAACAACAAATGGCGTTGCCAGATAGTTTGGCTTATCCTCTATAGACTCTATTACTATCTAAAATCCTAAAATTTCTTACCACTTTTTAGTCAACTGCCTGAGGATTCTGTGCTAACCCATTCGCATGTTAGGGTATAACTGCTGAAGCAGGCGTCTGTTTTATGTTGGAGGACTTGGGCAACGCATAAACATATTCGTGCGCCGGGATGTTTGGCATTTTGGGCTGCCACAAGCCGCATCATCATAATTTGTTGAAGGCGCTGTGGCAGGAAGTTGCCCGTTGTTGAAAATATGCTAAGAGCGGAGAGGTGTGGAGACTGTGGGGAGTGAGGGGGGGGCAGCTGGGGGCCAACGACCGTGGGGCAACCTTGTCATATCCTGTTGACGCTTGCCGCTCAGGTGGTCTCTTTGTCTCTGCTGCGCGGCGGAAGTGTGAAATATTTTTAGAGCACTTTTTTTCTACTTTTCTCTTTATTTTATTTTATATTTTTTTATTTTTTTGCCTTCTTCAAATGGAATTTTTGCGCTCGAGCGTATTTTATTGGCATTTTGCAGCAAATTTGTGGCCGTGCTCCATGAAAATGCCATGAAAATTGCGTTCTCCACACACACACACACACACACACACACACACACATACATACAGAGTGAAATTTTCATATTACATATTCTCGCAACAATTTGCGTGCAGCTGGAAAATGTTGTTGTTGTGGAAATTCTCGTAATTGATTTAGCCAAATTGTAAAAATGAATCAAAGCTGCGGCCATTAATTCGCGCCTCACGGCATGTCCTGCCAATGCATCGAGGACACCAATTGCCATTTGGCCATTTGGCCATTTGGCTATTGCCCAATTGGCACTTTTGACAGCCTTTTCATTTTCATTTTGGGCACGTTGCATAAATTGGTGGCATGTTGCATAATTATGCGTCGCTTGTCAATGCATTTGCATGCGTTTGCAAATTGCTCATTTTTCTGGCCAAGTTTACACCAGAGAGACTTGGGCAAATGTTCGAAGCATTTTAGCAAAATTCAATTACCAATTCGAATTACATTTAAAGCCAGTCAAAGAGATAGTGAGGCCAACAAGCGAGTTTGGCCTTAAACTGAACAAGATTTGAATACAAGTTGAAGAGGATGATAGCAGATTTTAGCTATAAATCAGTGGAAGATGCTCTTCGGTCCGAATGGGCGTAGATATTACGATGTTGAAGATACATACTATATAGTAGATACCATATCATATATTCATTTTTTCATTCCATTTAGTAGCTGTAAATCTGAATATAATAATAGACTGAAGCGACATTTTAGTGATTGTATTGAGTATATTGCGAGTTATAGTATATACTATAATTATTCTGTCTTAAGCTAACATATAAAAAAGAGTACATTCCGTTATATCTCTTGTTAGCTACTTATAGTGCTTGTTCTGTAGAGACTATTGCAGCTGAATTGGCTTTTAATCAACGCACAAATTTGTGTGCCAAAGATGCAGAGGCAAACAAATAATTGCTGTAAATTCCACGCCTGTCAACGGCAAAACACAATTTAACGGCATTTTTATTACAGCTGCCAAAGGTGCATGTCGCGCTTGTAATATACCTATATATATATATATATATATATATATATAAATGTATTTCTACATTGTATATACTTTTGCTTGTTCAGCTAATTAAATCAACTAAAAATGTGAAATAAAAAAGTGATGCCAGCTACAATTGCTCTGTGTGTGTTGCAAGTGTCTGTCCCGCACACACACACACACATACACACACACTCGTGCACACCCCTTTGTCAGTGGGCGCTTTGAGTTGTTGATGCTTGAATATTTGGGTCAATTATGCGATTTGTCGCGCCGCAGACACAACACGAGACACATCCAAGCCAATCCATCAACTGTCCCCAACCCTCAATATGTCACTGGCATTGAATTGCCTTTCCTGAGTGCCTGCACCTCCCAGTGTGGGCTGGTGCATGGGCGTGGCCAGGTGGGCGTGCTGATATCGCTGTCTTTGGCAGCCGCACAGCGGTTTGTCTTTTGCGTAATTATTTGTCAAATTCACACGGCCTGGCTCTGATCACTAACGAGCAACAGGCAATGCTTCTTCTTGCCAGCCAATCAACACCCAATGCCCAGCACCAAACACACGTACACACCCCCAATCAATCAATCAGACATTAAGCTCATTATGCGACTTATTCATAATTTGCACATCCGTTTGGCTAGCGGAAGTTGTTATCAATATCAGACATTTGGTTAGTAATCAACAACGAAAAAACAGTTAAGATTACAGCTTATCAAGGTTTTTACTTTTATTTTTTGGCTCCGCCCAAAAGTATGCAACAAATAGTTGAGCTATCCAAATATATGGAATTCGTAGTAAAAACATTGATTTCTTTTATTTACAAATTTTTATATTTATTTATTTCCTTTTTTTACATTTGTAACAGTAAATTATGAGTTAATATAAATAAATTGTGGTAATAAAAGAAGAAGCACATTTTGGCAAAAAGTTTTTTGCATTTCCTTAACGCTGTCATATCTATAAATATATATGTATGTATATATATCTGTGCGAAGTCTGTTTACAGTATATATGTATATATATATATATATATTTAGGGTACATTAATTGCAAAATTAAATAAATTATATAAAGAAAAAATGCGTACAAAAAGCATTACATATAACAATTGAATTATTAAAATTATTTTTATTGTTTATTGCACACATTTGGAAGCGCAACTGTGTAAATTATTAATAATTATGTTTAATTTTAATAAAGAAATGTATCAATCGTTGCTCGTGTGAAATGGGGGTAAATTTGTTGTTGGATTTTTTATATTATTTATTATAATTATTATCATTTTTTATTATAACTTTTACTGTGTTTATTTATAGGCATGTGCAGCAAAAATTTGTTCGTTTTGATAAGAAAGTTGTCTAGAAGCCTTTATCGCTGCGCATTGATTTGCGCTTCAAATCATCTAGATTTATATACAATTAATTATAGTTTTTATTTGTATTCGAATTTCCAGAGAAATTCTCAACGCATTTGTCATACAAATTTGTTGCTGAATTACGTTGTGTTTAGACACATGTGTCTATACACACATGTAGGCTGTTTATGTTTGTCAACTATGGCCCCCCACACACTCACGCACAGATACAACTAGAACAACACCAACAAATATGAATACTTTGCTCTCGTGCATGACAATCATCAATGGTTCGCCCTCCTACTCTTTCGCCTGCACTCACACATGTTTATATATATATATATATATGTATATATATATGTAACTGTAATTGCTACTGTTACTAAAGCGAATAATTTTTTTTTTTTTTTTTGCAAGCATTGTTTGCTCGTTTTTACTCTGCTCGCTGCACTTTCGGTTTTTTTTCTACTTCTCTTTGTTTCCCCTCCTCCTCGCACCCATTTAGAGAATTAGGCACTTGCGTTTGCGTGTATTGCGTATGGGCGGGCAGAGGACGGAGCGTATGGCCTCATCAAATACCGTTTTGAGACCCTTTTGCGTTAGAGCAGAGCACTCCAGATACTTGACCGCCGCGATTTCCTTGGCCATGGCCAAGCCCTGCGGATAGGTGATGGGCGTTAGCTTCTTATCCTTCAGTTTCTCAATTGTCTGCTTATCGTCGCGCAGGTCGAGCTTCGTGCCGACGAGTATGATCGGCACATTGTTGCAATGATGACGCACCTCGGGAAACCATTTGGCGCGTACGTTCTCAAAGGAGGCGGGATTCACCAGCGAGAAGCAAATCAGAAATACGTCCGTCTGTGGATAGGACAAAGGTCGCAACCTATCGTAATCCTCCTGTCCGGCCGTATCCCATAGACCGAGATTAATCGGTTTCGCATCGACCATCACATTCGCCGAATAGTTATCGAATACAGTTGGTATATATTCGCCGGGGAAGGCGTTCGTTGTATAGCTGATCAGCAGGCAGGTCTTGCCCACGGCGCCATCGCCAACAACAACACATTTGATTGCCTGCATGACGTCGTCTTAGTTGTTGCTGTTGCTGTTGTTGTTGCTTTAGTTTCTTTATGTATCTTTGCACTCACACAGCAGTGCGAGGGAGGCAGCGAATTCAACAAGTTTTGGCGATTATACAACTCGCGTATCTACTTTATGCTCACGCACTAACACAGATACACACAAAAATACACGTAGACGGACACACGCACAGCTGTGTGTATATGTATTTGCATGTGCAGTTAATCAATGCGATTACACTTTTGCTGTAGTTCTGCCCTTTTTTGTTCAGTTCACTTGTTGGCAAAATTAAATTTCTGCCCGCATGGAGAAATTTCGCACGAACAGCGATATAATAAAAACACACCCAAACACTGTGAAATCGACGCAGTCACTGAGCGAACTAAACGATCCAGCAACGAGCGTCTGAGCGTCAGAGAGAGTAAAACAGAAAATAAATTGTGTTGCTATCGTTGTTGTTTTTGTTATTGGCTCTGGCTGTGGCTCTGGCCTAACAGCTGCACTCACAGCACTTAAGCACACTAGCTGTCTCTGTTGTGCGCATTTGTGTTTACCTGCATGGGCAAAGTATGCCGCGCACGCTCCCACACACAAAGCAGCAACATCAAAGCCGACAACAGTGGCGTCGCACACAGTGTGTCAAGTGCTCACACGCTGCGTGTGACTCATCAATTGTTGTTGGTGACGTTTCAAAGAGAGCAGCGTAGCAGCGGAACAGAGAGCAGAGAGCAGAGAGCAGTGATCAATGAGCAGAGAGCAATTTATAGAGAGCGACCGCGCTAGTCGCTCTGCGCGTTCACTTGACCTTGCTTTGGTCTTATTTGATGTGAATTTTCTTCTAAATTTGTGCGTTCGCTTTCCATGAATTTTTCTTGCGTGTGATTTCATTGCTGTTGTTGTTATTGTTGTTGTTGTTGCTACAGTTATTGTTGTTGTTGCTATTGTCGCTGAATGTTTTAATGGACCGCAAAAATGCATGCGTTTGCACAATATATCGACACAATCGACACCACAGCCAAAAACCTAAATCGAACAAACCCAACAACAAGCCAATACCGATACCAATACCAAAACCAAAACCAAAATCCGCATTCGTATCCGCGATAGCCAAAAATGCAAAACGCAAAGCGCTTGTTCGTGCATGTTTCCGCAGCACTGACCACGCCCCCATCCCCTTCTCCACGCCCAGTTGGCGAAAATTGTTAAAGCAGCGCATTTTCATTTTCAATTTGAACTTCAACGAATCGTGAAATATTTTCACAATTTTTCAAGTTAATTTCTTTAATTGGATAATTAAATAGGCTCTACAAATTGCTTGTTTATAAATAAAATTTACATTAATACTTAAAATGAATAATGAAATTATTATTTTAAAAAATATAATTATAAATATAATTGTTAAAGTGAAACAAACGATATATTGTGGTTTATCGAAGGGTGTCATTTATTTATATATATATATATTTTTTATTATTATAAATAAGGTTGCACAAGAGAAGAATTGAGTCATGAATTGAATGTGTGTGTATTTTTAATAAAATACGATTTCATACTTTGTTCAACTGAGATATCATTTTCAGAATAATTTTTATTTAAATATATTTATACATAAATATGCATAATCATCTTTCGCAACTGTAAAAATTGAAGTCGAGTGAAATATATGTGACAATTATTTGATTACTGTCGCAGTCGTCCGCCTCCATAATTGGCAAAGTGATATATATATATATATATACATACATATATATTTCACCGTAAATATGAGTGCAGCGCACACCACGCCCACAATTTGCCACAGCAGTTGGCACCATTAACGAACAGTGGGAGTTATTCATAATTGTTGTTGCCAGCTGAGAGAGCGACAGAGAGAAAGAGAAATGCAAAACAA
Organism: Drosophila stalkeri; assembly: GCA_035047405.1. NCBI lineage: Eukaryota > Metazoa > Arthropoda > Insecta > Diptera > Drosophilidae > Drosophila > Drosophila stalkeri. Next base: position 14,469,608 of record JAWNPR010000041.1, on the reverse strand, counting down.
ACGCCATTTTTATTGCCACACACACACGCACACACACACATACATAATGAATGGATGCGCTGCTAAAGAACCGCAATGTGAACCGTTCGTTGCCTTCACTGTCGCTGCAGAGCCCAGGCGAAAAACAAATATAAGCCGCATGACTGCAGACCAACAATAAATTTAACACTTTAACTGTGATGCATGTGTGTGTGTGTTTTAGTGTGTGTGACTGAATGAAATGAAATGAAATCCGAGCTAACGGTAATGCGGACATGAGCATGAGCATTCCCATTCGAATTCGCATTCGCATTCGCATTCACATGTGTTCCCAAACATGTAATCTCCTTAAATGCAGCCTATATTACATTGTTAAGGCTTACCTATAATATTTGACTGCACTGTCAGGCATGTGAGTAGAAGCTCCGAATGACTTGTATTGTTGGTAATTGTAATTGCTTTCTGCTTAAATGCAATTCATTGTATGGAAAGGTATGCCTAATTTAATATCTTGCGATGATTCGTTGGCTGCGTGAGTGATTGCTTGAGTAATTCGTTTATACTTTTCAAACTTGCATCACAATGAATGAATGAAATGCTCAACATATTAGACTACACTGTAATCTTTGAGATCGACTTGAAGTTAGCTGCAAGCTTTGTCTAGATGATTGCATTCAAATTTAAGTTGACTGCGTGTGGTGGAGAGAGCAGAGAAAGCTGATGCCTTTTTGCGTTCAAATCAATCGATAGGAAATTTCGAATGGAAAACTCTTCCGTTCACCCTTGCCATATGTAAGAGAAAACTTTTAAAATTTAAATTTATTTAACACTTGTTCAATGCACTTGCTCAATTCAGTTTGCAAATTAAATTTTGTTTAATGAGCAGCGCAATAAAACGCATTTACTGTCAAGTGATAAAGTGTCATTTCACTCGGCTTGCTGGCACTTTTATTATTTCTGTAACAACAAACATACATGGATATATTTTTCATTTATATGCCACATGTGTGTTTGAGTGTGTGTGTCTCGTCACGCCTCCTCTTTCCGCTGCCGCCCACTGTTGACATGCAGCAATTATTAACTTTTATGCGGCTGCTGCCATGGCGCCGTGTGTTTGTTATTAATTTCTTGTTATTTATGCAAATAGTTGGCACTTACTACATATACATATATATATATTTTTTTCTCTCTCTCTCTCTCTCTCTCTCTCTCACTGCAAATTGCTTTGCGCATTACAATAAATTAACAGCATAAGCGAACAACAACAACAACAAACGAGGACAATCTCTGACACGTTTCCTGCTTATCGACAACGTCGCAGCATTTTTATTTTTTTATTTTTTAACTATGTTGCATACGTTGAGGCGCTGGCCATAAACTCAACTGAGTTATCGCCCGCAGACGTGCAAGACAGCTCTGACTGTTGACCATACACATATGCACATACATATGTATATATATATGCACTCTTCAGATATTCCATATAGATATATGTATATGTAGAGAGATGTTTGGCAGGCAGCATAGTTTAGCCCGCATTTGTTTGGTTTGTTTGGGGTCACGTTTTCTGTCTGCGCTGCTTATGAATAAAGTTGTTGAAGTCGGCCTGTCAATACACACACACACACACACACACACACATACATATATACACACACACACATTGACACTCACACCCACACACATTCCTTCATCATCATTTTGTGGCAGCCTCCCTTCAATTGGGGTTATTTGTCGCTCTATTCTAGCACGAGCCACGCTTTGTTGACTTTTTGGCTTTGAATGGTTCCCAGCATCTATTCAATTCTATGTCGTCTATTAGAGAGGGGGGGATGATAGCAAAAAAAAAAAAGCAGCCCTCAAGCAATTTGAAATGAAAAGTTAAACATACATATGGTAAAAAAAGGAGACAACAGACAAAAAAAAAAAAAGAAAAAAAGAAGTAAAATGATATGTGCCGCCCATATTTGTGGGCAGTAAATAGCAACAGGACGAAATGTGTCCTTTGACATTTGATCGCACGATAATCCAGCACAGAGACAAGAGAGCTAGCTAGCTGGCTGCATTGGTCTGGTCTGGTCTGGTTGGCTATTCAACAGCTATTTTTCCATTTAATGGCCTGTTGCATTATTTAGCACAACGAGCAAAGTCAATAAAAGCAAGAAATTGCTTTAAATGAGCTACTTTAAGGTACAGTCCCGTCAAGCTGTGTGCGACTTTAAGCCGCAGACAATGCAGCACATTAGGCATCCTTGCCAAGGATATTGCCAGCCGTCGGTAATTGCGTTGCTTCACGTCAAACTGCATTTAATACGCTCTTTTTCGATTGGGCTACGCAGTTGGCTATGCGAGGGTTAAGCTATTAATTAATGTTAATTCATAAATATTTTTAAATGTATAAATTTTTGTAATTTCCTTTACATATTGAGTATTCAAATTTTTTATTTTATCGTACACATTATTATTTTTAAAAATTATATATTTTTTAAATTAAAAATTAAAATATTAAATTATTATTATTTTTATTAATATTATTAAAATATTAAAAACTTGGTATTAATCATATAAATATAATAACTAAATATTTTGTAATTTGTTATTAAGGAACAAATATTTAAAAAACAAATTTATATATTATTTAATTTTAAAATTTTTTTTTTTACAAAAATGATAAATATAAAATGTAATATATTTTTAAAAATAATAAAAATTATTATTTTTTTTTAAATATGTAAAATATGTAAAATATGTAAATATGTAAAATATGTTTATAGATATTGTGTTTCTTAACTTTTGTAGCTTGGTTATATATGAATAAATTTACTATTTATTTAATTGTGGAATATATGCATAGTTTTAAAAATATTTTTTATTATACGTAGTTTCAGTTTAAGCATATCTTATATTCTATATTTATTTTATTTTATTTTTTAAAATGTATTTTATTCACTTTTCCATATTTATTTCCATATTTGTTTTTCTATATTTTATTATTGTTTCCAACTAAATTTCATTTTATCTTATTCAACGTTTTCCAACTGTTGTTCTCATATGCAAATAGTCCAAATAGTCCAAATCCATAATTTTGCATAATTGAAAGCGCATACAATAGTCGCATATGCCCAAAACTCTGTTCACACTCAATTACAAAGCACATATGTACATGTGCGAGGAGTTGAGCTGTTGAATTGGCGTTTTTCAAGTTAAGCCGCGACGACTTTTTACTTTACGCTCAGCATCTTAATTTACTTTAGCAGTCAGGCAGCTGGAAAAAGAAGTGCACAGCCAGCCTAAACAGTGAAAAGGAGCAAGAGTGAGCCAGAGAGAGTGTGTATGTGAGAGAGAGAGAGAGAAAGAGAGAGGGAGAATAAGAGAAGTAGAAGTTGTGGAAGCAAAGAATTACGGCAATTTCCTGAACAATTTCTTGTGGCTGAACTTGCCTGGCTGCTGGGCCAACAGACGAGATGTTAACACACACTAACACACACACACACGCACACATCCGACTCACACATATTCAGTTTTTTTTTTTTTTTTTTGAGTGCAGCGCTCAGCAGTGCAGTTAATTATAATTAAGACGAGTTAACTAAGCACTTGCCAGGCACTTGCTGAGCACTTTGAAAGGGGGGCGTGGCAGCTGTTGTTGTTTTTTTGTTTATGCAATTTAAATTTGTCAGCTGTTGCTGTTGTTGTTGTTGACTTTAATTAAGGCAGCGCGTTCATTAAAAAAGACAGTTAGAGCGAGAGAGAGAGAGAGAGAGAAGTAGAGAGGGAGAGCTTGAGGGTGTCAGCAAAAAGTAGGCCAAAAAAGTGTTGCATATTCAACGGTTATTCAATACGGCTTTTGGATTTGGCGTGTGGCATGTGGCATGTGATGATGGTGCCGTTGGTGGCTGCAACAATGCAGCAAGCAAGCTTCGAGCTGTTATGCAAAAAGCAGAAAACCCAACGCCAGCAGCGACAATCCTTCATTTGCAAGGACAATGCACAGGATAACAGAGAGAATAGAAAGGCAGACGGACAGACAGACAGACAGACAGACAGTGAGTGGAGTGGCGTGGCAGGCCATTATAATAAATAAAGCGCCTTTCACTCATAACTGGCGCACAATGCCTGCCTATGAATGTGACTGTCAAAGTATCTGTATCTGCAGCTGAATGCAGCTGTATCTCTATCTATTTTTTCTATTTTTTCTATTTTTTCTATTTTTTTTTTTTGCAATATAGTTGATGGCATCGATGTCTTTAATCAGCTGGCGACTTGAGGTGCGAGTTGCTGCACAATTAAAGACAACTGCTGCGCCCATAAATATGCAATAAATATAGGCACACACACTCACAGACACACACACACACACACACACACAGTCACTCGCACTCCTTAGCTTGCCCTCGGCTATTGCATAAAAATCACATTAACAATTTGCTGTTACAAGAGTATTTTATTTTTATTGCTGCTTGTTGTTATTTTTATTTCATGCAGACGCCTTTTGTATGCTATGCAAAAGCACTCACACACACACACAGCCATACATATATACATATGTACATTTTATACACATGTTGCCAGCAGCAGCAGCAGCAGCAGCAACAACTTGGATCAGCATCGAAAAGCGCAATAAAAACGCTTAATTTTTCACTTTTACACGCCTTCATTGTTGTTGTTGTTCTTGTTGTTGTTGCTGTTGAGTGTGCTGTCGCTTGTATGTAAGCCATTTAAAAGTTATTTAATTTAATAACACGCACAAAACATGTTTCAAGTAAAAGCAAACGAACATAAATATGAGACACACACACACACACACACATTCTCTCACTCACACACACACAGAGACTTTTAGCACTTGGCCATGGCGACTAAAACTTCTGCGAGTGAGGATAGCTGTAAAAAGGGGAGCTCAAGAGGAGAGTAGGGCTGGGACAGTCTGATAGGTGTTAAAGAGGGTGTACTCAATGCTATGTGCTTCTTCTTCTTCTGCTTCTTCTTCTCATCTTCTTGTTGAGTGGCATGCACTCTCATATATTGCATATAAGATATTGTTTTTGCCCATTAAACGCTTTTGCAAACTGTAATTTATGAATGTTTAGCAACAACAACAAAACATTTGGTATTTGGGTAAAAACTTTGTTAACAACTTTAATTGAAATGAATATAAACTAAAGATATACTGGAGGCATACGATGATGTAACAGCTGTACAAATTTGTATTAATTTATATAATTGATTTACATATTTTTTTTTTGCATAAGAAATAAAACATTTTATTTCTTATAACTGCAGAAAATATATGGAAAAAGAGGCGCAAAAACTAAAAAAAAATATATTGGGCTGGTAAAATATACCTAAAAAAGAAAATATTTCAAAATTCATAAATTGAAATTGAAAAAAAAAATAAATAAATAAATTAAATAAAATAAAAAATCAAATTATACTATAAATTTATTTATTTATATAGATATTAATTGAACGGATTGAGTTATCTAAAAAATGATAAGATGATATGGAGTATTTTATTTTATTTAGTATTATATTTTATTTTAAATTGAAAGCATTTCGCATTTTTATTTCGAGAGATTGCTACGTTCACACAGATGTAGAAATGAACTGGTGAACGATAAGAGCTGACTCTAGGGCTATATCGATACAGGTCATCTTTTTGCTCAAGAATTTATCTAGTTTTTATGGTGTTTTCCATGTCTTGTTCTTTTACATAGAATCATAGATTCATAGATTCACATCATAATTCATAATTCATTATTCATAATTCATATTTATTATTCATTATTCATAGATTCATTGATTCATAAATTTATAGATTCTTAGATTTATAGACTAATAGATTCGTTGCCTCATTGATTCATTGATTTATTCATTCAAACATTTAATGATTCATCAACTCTATTCATTTAATTTAATTTTGATTAGTGATTTTTGATTCATTTTCTTCTACCTCACGATTGAATCCCTTAAACAACTCAATTCTTTCAATTTTTGCTTACACAACTTTCAATGGCGTTAACTTTTTGGTTTTTTGAAAGAATCGTGAATTTGACTTTCAATTAAAATGGAATTTTTGCATTTTTGCATTTTAATTGCATGCCGATAAGATTAAATTGGCAAAAACACAAACAGCGGATGAATGAAATATAAACACGCAGATGGCAAACGATATGCCATGCATTGAATGGATATATGAATGCAGTTATATCCATATACATATACATATATAGATGCCCATTGATGTTTAAGCCGCGGCAAGCAAACAACAGCAACACTGAGAGAAAAAATCAGTGTGATTGTCAACATTTTCGCTGTTCTTATTTTTACAGATTTAACAAACAAAAAACTGCCGCAGACGTTAAAAAGTGAAAAATCGCTGCAGGAAAAGGACAACAACAAAAAAGAAAAAGAAAATAAAACCAAACCAAAGCCAGGCGCAGGCAAATCCCTTTTTGTCCACGACCCAAGGCCAAATGCAATAAGCTGCAGCCACACACAGCAATAACAGCAACAACAGCAACAACAGCAACTGCAGCAGCAACAAAAACCGTAAACAAAGCGCAGCCTAAGCCATCAAACAGCCCTCGCACACAGACATTGTTGTTGTTGTTGTTTTGTTTTGTTATTATTTTTTTTGGATATAGCCGGCAGAATTGCTTTCTTGTACTTTGGACACACGTGCGCTGCGGCTGCGCCGTTGCCGTTGCCGTTGTCGTGCCCCTTGCCCGTGTCCTTGCCATCGTCAGTTGCCGCGCCTTTGGCAACGGCATCGACAATGAAGCTGTCAAAACTGTCCAACCAGACGAACTCACAGGATCCGCAGGCGGTTAACTCGCGCATCTTTGTGGGCAATCTGAATACATTTCAGTGCTCCAAAACGGATGTGGAGCGCATGTTTCAGATCTACGGCCGCTTGGCAGGTGAGTCAACCATCCACCCATATATAGCAGCTCTATATATATGTTGTGTATGTACCTAACTATTCGTTCCGTTTGCCTGCAGGCATCTCGATGCACAAGGGCTACGCCTTTGTGCAGTTCACCAATCCTTTCGATGCCCGCAACGCCTGTCACGGCGAGGATGGCAAGACGGTGCTCAGTCAGACCCTAGGTAAGTCGCGTTGCTTTCCACAACAAATATATATATATATATATACATAAATACTATATCAAATATATATGATCAAGACGAGCAGCTGAGTCTTTCTAGCTATCTGTCTAGCAATGATCTCCCCTTAGCCACAAAAGCTAGATACTTGAAATTTAAAATTATTTGAATATCTTAAATGCTAGAGATTTTAAATTAGCTTAACAGGTTCCAAAAATAACGAGTTTTATATATCTGCCTGACTTCCTGACAAACTATGTTGCTTCTTTGTGTATGTATAAACGAAGTGTAGCATAATTGTTACGGAAATTCTTCTAGAGTTAAGATTAGCTCCTGGGCACTCTCGACTAGAAACTCAACTTGATCTCGATTGCAACTAGCTGTAACTTTGCCAAAATTAAATGTATCTAAATGTTTATCTAGTTATAAATCACATATACAATTTGTTGTAAGCTCTCATAACTGAAAGGAATTTTTATATTTATAAAATTTTGCTTAAGCTTATTTTAATTTATGTTCAAATTAAAATTCCTTCAATATTATTTAACAATTATAGAAAAATTGATTATATTTTGTATTTTTTTTATTATCCAGATAATATATGAAAGTTCCGTTTCCCAGTCGAGCAATTTAGGTAAAAAATCAAATCAAAATAGTTATTCATAATTTTATATAAAGTCTCTGTAGTTTTTACCTCGCTTTCGACTTCAGCTACAACCTTCGCCCTATTTCCCAATAAGATTCCCTTGCCTAGCTTGCAGTTCCTTTATACAGGTTATATCATACATGAAGGAACCTTTGCACACACACAAGCACAACAGGAACTTGAAATATTCTATCTTTGGTATCGCTCAGCTGAGGTTGGCTAGAAAATTGCTGGCTTGCTTTAGCCGTCTGGGTGTCGAGTCTTGGTTTTGTTTTGCATAGACATGGCAGACCTTAACCCTCGCATAGTTGCATGTCCGATGCGGTTGGCCCGTCGGGTTAATGGCCCCGACGTTTGCCGGAAGCGCAGCACTAAAATCGAACAAGAGCGCGCGAAAAAAAAAACAAAAAAGAAACAGCCACGGAGTGATAGAGCAATGGTAGGTCTAGAGAGCTACTATAGCTCTGTAGCTGTGTGGCATGTGTAGCAGCCATATCTTAGGCTGTCTGCGTATTTTGTGCAACGGAAGTCGCTGCCAGGCCGCAGCTTAAAGTGCGGCCAAACATAAATTCTGCAGCGATACTTTTAATGAAATTTCAATGTTGTGAGGGGGGCGCGTTAAGGTGTCTGTCTCTCTCTCTCTCTCTCTCTCTCTCTACCTGACTGGCTGACAACTGACTGTTTGTCGATTTAATTTAAACGCTTAATGAAATTTCAAGCTGCGTCACTTGCAGCTGCAGTGCAACAGACAGAAAGATAGACAAGGGGAGAGTAGTGGCATCCTTGGCATTCTTTCATGCGTGTCTCGTGTGAAGAAAACAGCTTAATGCACTTAGCGTGCAATGTCAGGCGACGCAGACAACGATGCAATGCATATGCGCGAATGCCTGATGCCTGATGCCTGATGCTGTCATATTCATACGCCCCGTTGGCGAGCAATGAACAAGTTTTACAGCGCGCAGACATAAAAAGCATTTTCATGCGCTGCGCTTATGCAAATGCACAGAAGTAATGCTAATTTTCGCTGATTAGAGACGGCTTTAAAATGCTAAATAAAAATAATGGAAATACCAAAAGCACAGTGTAATATTTCACTGTGTTACGCGCCATTGACTTTGGCTGTAATGTGGAAGGGCGCTATGTGGGTTTGGCTTCTGGCTAACTAAACCGATTTGCGGCGCTCTGGCCATGCCTTTTTGTAAATCCTTCTTATGCTTTTATCCTTAATCTTAATTATTGCCTGCCAGCAGTGCCAGCCGAGCAGACAAGCTGAAGAAATGCTTGAGTAAAAACCAAAAACAACAAAAACCAAAAAAAAAAAAAAAAGGGAGCAGCAAAAAAAAATATGTAAAGCAGTCGCAGTCGCAGCCACAGCCACAGCCCCAACGTCCAGTAATTTGTAGTTATAGCAACTGCCTCGCAGCACGCCCACCACCCATCACCCACCACCCAACGCCCACTTGGAGGCTTGTCTTTCCTCTTACTTTTGGGGCCACCCTGCGGCGCACTTCAAACTTTGTCATGAATTATGATGAACGAGCGCGCGCTCCACGACTCTCACCACAAAAATACCAAAAAAACAAATCCAAGTGAAAAGCGAAAAAAAAAAGAAAACATTTCGCGTCGCACCCTTTTCATTGAAAAATGAAATGTATAATGCATTCGGGCACGATTTGGGCTTTAGCGACAGGCGCGAGCAGCGTCAAGGATATTTATGAACTGTGTGCTCTGTGTGAGCGCAATGAAAATGGATTGAGAAAATTGAGTTGGGTTTGTTGCTAATGCACATATGTGTACTTAATTAGTTTAACTTTTATTTGTTATTAATTGTTGTAGTCAGTTTAAGGTAGTTTACCATTTAATTGTTAGAGTTTAACATTTCAGCTGAAAAGTTTATTGTGAGAATTGTAGCCGAAAAGTAACTACGGAAAAATTAATTATTAGAAATTAATTAATAAAAGATTTAATAAATTTAATAATTTTTTTTCATTTCAAACTTTTATTTAAATTTTACGGCATTTTTCTATTAAACTTTATAGCACATTTATCTCTAAGCCTAAAATAGTGAGTGGAACCCACATAAAAAATAATTATTAATTCATTTTCATAATTTTTATATGTATATACATTATTTTCTGAATATTTTTATTATTGAGAACTTTTTGTAAATTAAATTTTGTTCTTATTCCGTATTCCGCAATATTTTTATAAATTTTATTTTTTTATTAAGAAATTATAATAAATTTAATTTTGTTCTTTTGAAATTTCGAATTTCTTGCCATCCTTTTGAAATTTTCCATTTAAAGGTTTTCTTAGTAATTTTCCAATTTTTTTCCCCCATCTATTTAAAAAATTGTATGAAGCAGATTTGATTATACTTGAGAAGAAAAAAAAGTTGAGTCGATTATTAATTCGATTTATCATGCAAACATGAGAGAAAAAAAATATATTTAATAAATATTTACATATATAAACTATTATATTGATAACTTATTCGCTTACAAATTTTAGCCCTAATCTTACTTTCAGACAATTATAGATTTTGTATAGCTGTTTAGAATCTGTAATTTGCTTAGCATTCGTAGTTCAAGTGCAGTTTTCATTTATCATTTGCAATCCCATTTGCACTTTGGTAGAGCATTCAGTTTGAGCTTTAAACAACTTTTTTCTACCATCGCATTTATCTGTTACAAAATCTGTCCCTATCTTAGACCGCTGTTAAATAAATTTTCCATATTTTTTTTTCTCTTTTATATTAAGATTAATGATGCTAAGTCAGATTAAATTATTATCGCTGCAGTTGGACAGCAATGCAGACACACACACACCCTTTCTCCCTCTCCCACTCTCTCTGAGGTTTTTTTTTAATCACTTAGAGCTGAACATTTGCATAATGAAAAAACAACAACAATAACAAGAGATGTCTATGTAAACATAATACAAAACCCGAAATGGCATTGTCTTAGCTTTATTTAGCACTTCAAAGGCAACTGGCAAATGTTTTGTTTATTTCTGAACTGAAAGCCGATTTGGCATTGTTGCTTGGATTATGCTATAATGGGCTGGGCGTGTTATTTATCTATTTGTTGTTCATTTTGTGTTTATTCTTCTTCTCCTTCTTCTTCTTTGCAGATGTCAACATGGTGGCCGAGCCGAAGGCGCATCAAATTGGCCGAAAACGTCAGAATGTCAGCAAAACGGGCAACGATTGGTGAGTGTAGAAGAAGAAGAAGAAAAGAAAATAAATAAATAACTAAGAAATAATCAAAACCGAAAATTATAAAAACAATTTCATGCTTGAGAACATTTTTAATTTAAATAAATGCAAGCTCTTTGCTCAATTGAATGCCATGTGACGCTCATTTAGCGCTTATTTACATATCATTTAACGTGGGACTAGGCTGAAAGTTTCTTTTGTTTTTGGGTTTTTGCATATCTTTTTTTTTTCTTTCTTTCTTTCGGGTGGGCGATAGCCGCACAAATAAATAAATAAATAAGGCGCCATCCATCAGCACATGGACAGGAACAGGGACAGGGACAAGGACAGGGACAGGAAGAGGGACAGGGATATGGATGTATTTGCAGTCGCATTCGTATTCGTATCCTTTGTTGCTGCCACACATCACATAAAATATATTTGGGGCTGTCAACGCTATGCGAGAGAGTTTCTTCTCTTTTTTTTTGTGCACTTTTATGAAGTGTTCAGCTGGGTGTATTGGTTTTAGGGGTTGATTATATGAGTGTCTATAAGTCGTCTATCTATATGAAAGACAAGCATATTTAACGTGGTATTTGAAGCTTGAATTGTATACGCTAGATAGCTTCATGTGAATCTTTTAGATGTGCTTTTAGGTAGCGTGGTCAAATGGGAAGAAGCTTTTGAAGCTATAGAAATGAATTTAAACATCTAATATATATCCAAAGATGCCTTTGCTTGAATCTTAGAAATATTTCCACTGTAGGTGTGCCAAATCGCGTAGGATATCTATTACTGAAAACGAGATTGAAGCTAGAGACTTCCATATAAAAATCTAAATAATCTAAATAAGTATTAAAGTTCATAATGCTATGCCTTTGATTGCATGAGAAGTCAGAAGTAGCTTTAGCTGTTATAGCCTATAAAGCTAAACAACTTTAGGTTTAGCTGTAGTTAGATAATTTATTAAAATCTAGCTTTGAAGCTACAAAAGTGGATAAGTGGTTTATTTTAGGCATTCGATTGTGTTTAGATTGCCTGGTAAATATATATAACTCCTTCAACTAAGGGCAAAATAGAGATTGAGATTGTTATAAAGCCTTAATAATCTTATAATATTTTGAGTACTAGTTGAGCTAAACTAGAAATTTTATATAACTATATGAGACATACGTTTAAAACAAGTTCTACAAGGCAAAAGAAAATGCAGTTAGAGCACTCTTAAGCTCCCTCAAAGTTAGACCTATTTTTCATGGGGTCCGCTCTGATATTTGAATAAATTTAACGAGCATTGTGCAGTCAGTCACAATCAACATTCAACTCACTTGTTTTGGTGACACCAACTCCTGCTCCTGCTCCTGCTCCTGCTCTTGCTTCTGTTCTCTCGTCTGAGTCAACGTCTCGATGCTCGATGTCTGCGTCTGTGTCTGGGTCAGTTGTGTTTTGTGTTTCACACACACACACACACACACATAGAAAACTGTGAAAATGTGAAACTGTGAAAAAAAAAAACAGAAACACAAAAAAACAAAATGGGAACTGCCTGTGAGTGACAGCTGCAATGTATGCTATAATATCCTGGCCATGGCTCTGGCTCGGGCTCTGGCTGTTAGTCCTGGCGCTGACATGTGCACTTGTTTGTCCCTGGCGCGGCCTTAATGATGACTGAACGAGTGAGCCAGCGAGCCAACACATACAATTTATATGTATATATATACATATACATATATATATATATATATGTTTTTTTTTTTGTCGGCTCGATGTCGACTTGCTACTCGTGTGGAAATATTTAATTTAAGCTTAATGACGCCGAAAAGGAAGTGCGTTAGGGCTTTAAAAGGGCAACACACACACACACACACACACAGAGAGAGGTTGACTTGATTGTAATTAAAACGCAAACAGCTCGCTCCACTGTCTCCAGTGCTTGGCTCTGCTCAGGTGGTTACAGGCGGCTCGTGTTTGTCATTTAAATGCCTGCTCAGTCCATTGACCGCACACAAACTGACCATAAAAGCCACAATTGTTGTCGAGCCCGCCCCGCGCGCTCTCATCGTCAGGGCGATATGAAAACTGTTCGAATATTGAACCACAAACGGCAGCAGAGCTGCCTACAAATTGTATCAATCAGTCTTTTGTGCAGGGGTGTGGGCGTGGCACACATAATTGGCAAATGGCAATTGAAAGGACGTTACGGTCACAGAGTGAGACCTAAGCAAATATTGGAACAGCGGTCAGGCTGATAGCCAGAGACAGACAGACAGACGGACAGATGGACGGACGGATGGACAGGCAACAGTTGGCATGCTGTTTACATTCACTCATCTGCTGCTTCTTTTATTTTTGGAACAGACACTTCAATTACTGTGCCACAACTAATGAGCCTCTGTCACAATTTGTGACTTGTATGTGTTTTGCAGGGACTATTTCTATGACAGCTATTGCTCGTCGGCGCTGCTGCGCGGCGGCGGCAGCGTTGGCGGCGGCAATGTGAATGGAGTGCGTGCCAAGAAGCGCAAGCGTTTGATGACCAACAACAATGGTCTAACGGCTGCCGTGCAACAGCAGCAGCAACATAGCCAGCATCATCATAACGCTGCAGCAGTGGCCGCTGCAGCAGCAGCTGCTGCGGTGCATCAGCAGCAACAGCAGCAGCAGCACCAGCAACAGCAGCAACACCAGCAACATCAGCAACAGCAGCAACAACATCATCAGCAGCAAGTTGCTGCTGTTGCCATGGCAGCGATGGCCAATTTGTTGCCACAGCAGCAGCTGTTGCTGCATCAGCAAAATTTGCTATCGACAGCAGCAGCGGCGGCAGCAGCAACAACAGCGGCGCCCGGTGCACTACACTGGTCACAGTACAAACAGGACCCACAGCAACAGCAGCAACAGCAACATCAACAACAGCAACAACAACAGCAGCAACAACAACAGCAACAACAATTTGTTGCCGCTGCCACAGGTTTCCAGTTGAAGAGCGTTATTGCCGGGCAGTCAACGACTTCGCCACAGAATGCAAAGTCAGCAATAATTGCTAATCAAACAGCGCTCGTGGAACCGTACGGTGCCTTTTCCCAACAGCCGTCGCATCACCAGCAACAGCAACAGCAACAACAACAACAGCAACAGCAGCAACAGCAACAACAACAGCAGCAATTGGGCTGCCTGCTGCAGCCATTGACTTTGGCATTGTCCCCACAGCAACCGCAGCCGCTACAATTGCACAGCCAAATGATGCAGCAACAGCATCAACAGCATCAACAACACCAACAACATCAGCATCTACAACAGCATCAACATCAGCATCAACAGCACTACCAGCAGCAACAACAGCAGCAGCAGCAGCAGCAACATGCACAGGAGCAATTAAGCTTGCATCAACATTGGGGACCATTCAAAGTCTACAGTGAGTATTGACTTGATTTGTTTGCATTGTTTTTTCTATTGGTTGACCATTTGCATTGGCAATTTAAGATTTATGCATTGATTAACAGCAAGTTGAAATAGCTTGTTAAATTTCAAGAGTTATAAGTAGAAGCCTGGCGCATATGCTCGATAATTGCAATTTGTTAAGTGAATTTTTCAGTGAGGCGTAAAAGAGTTTTAGAATGTGAGGAGTGGAAAAGTAACTTAAAATACTAGATTATATAATAAAATGATTGTATGTAAGCTTGGCTATCTATATTAGTGTTAAATATGCCCTGTATTCATATGAGCAACAGAGAAGAGGATATAATATTGCTATATAGGCACAGATCAAATGAAAGTACAGGGTATAATCAAGTTAAATGAGATGCCTGATGAAGCTCAACTCTAGTTACACGCTATAATCTATACTATATAAATTAATGGGTATCTTTAAGTCAAAATAAAATGTACTTAACACGAAACAGAGTAAATGTTTAAGTCATATTTTAATTTTTTTTTTTTGAAATTCAGATCCATAAGGCAACCATATAAGTTAAATAAATTAGATATATAAATAAATTACATGTAAGATAAGCTAAAGTGTATCTGTCAGTCATGCAAAGGTTTGACTGAACATGCTTTGATCATAATAATATATAGGCCATGACACTCAGCTGTAAATAATACGTTAATACAGCGTATTCTCACGTCTTGCAATGGATCTGATCACGCTGTGCAGATGTGCAACTCGACGCAGCATAAATACAATTGCATCTCACTTTACCTCACACACAATACGTAAAGCATATCTTCTAGTTGAGCATTTTCCATTAGTCAAATCTCATTTAGTTTTCGCTTTGTTAAACTTGTCAAAAATGCCGCCAGATGACGTTGACTTGCTCGTGTCTCTGTGTAAGAGAAATGTGTGAAAGACAAAGACTCGGCGCGAATAGATATCAATTCGTGCTCATCATCTCCAGTCTACTTCGCGTTGTGGCAACCGACGAGACAGCAGCGCCCTTGCAGTCGACTTCAAATCTTCAGCAAATCTTTCCACTTGCCGTGCTCGAACAGCCACGTAAATTGCCGCCCGGCTATCTGAACGGAGTGTTGAGCTTGAAGCGGCGTCTCTTGGCCAACAACGTGCAGTTGAGGCCACCCTTCAGCGCCAATAGTCCACAGCAGAGTTTTCGCGAGGTTATCTCTGATCTGAATTTGGGACATGACATGAATGCCATGCAGCCGAATGTGATGACACCAGATCAACTGCGTCAGCAACTGCAACAGCTGGAAGTCGATTTGCATCACCAGGACAATCAGCTGCATCAGCGGGAAATGCAGCTGGCAGCACAAGTGGCCTCTGCACAGCAGCAGCAGCCACAGCAGCAGCAGCAGCAACAGCAGCAACAGCAGCAGCAGCAACTGCTTAAGCCAGTTCAAATGCAATTCGAGCTGTCTTCAGGCAATCAGCCACAGTACATGCTACAGGAGCTGCCCGCACAGGATTCTCAAACGGATGCCGAGTCAACTTATGATACCAAAATGCAATTGCTGCAGCAGCTAGCTGACTCTCTTAGCCAGGAGCAGCAGCAAAGGGGCCAGCAGCAGCAACAACAGCAGCAGCAACAGCAGCAGTTGCCACTGCAACAGCAGTCGCTGCACTCGAATATAGCGCAACTGTCGCCATCAGATCCGGCAGCTGAGACTGCAGAGGAAACATGTTCCGAAGAATGTGCAACAACGGATAAGCATTGTGAAGATGATGAAGAAGATGATGAGGATAAATGTGTCAACACGACGCCAACGCCAATGCCAACTGCAACCACAACCACACAAACAAAAGTCTCGCATGCCCAACAATTGCCGCAGGCTGGCAAAGCAACAACTGCGCCAGTCGAGTCTTTGACCATAAGCGTGGACACCAGCTCAAGCCTAACGAAGCCCACGGTGATGCCAAAGACCACAGTTGCCGCAACAGCGAAACAAACGAAACCAAAGTCAACTAAAAGCACAACTACCACAAGGTATCCCTTCACACAGATAACCCAGCGCAAGTCCAAGAAGCCCTGCTGCACCAAGTCGATACCAAAATCACTCAACCTTGCGCAGAAACAAGAGAAATTCTGGCAGGAGTCTAAGCAGCACAATGAGCGCATCAATCGCTCATTGCGAAGCGATAAGAAAGCAAATCTGCGCATTGATGCAATTGCAACCTGGCTGCAATATCGCAAAATGCACAATAAAGAATCTCTAAGGCAGGAAAGGGCAGCGCGACAGCTAAAAGTGAAGAAACCAGATATTAAGAAATCGAACAAATATCGACTTTGGTCTAAGAAAAAGCCACGACAGCAACGCGGCGTAGTCAGTAGAAAGCAACTGCTGCAAGCAGAGACCAAACTGTGGCCCATAAGAACAGCACATTGAGTTAATCTATTTAATTTCGATGTGCAAGAAATATATATATATGTGTATATATTTTATAACTGAAATAAAAAGGGAGGGAACGAATGAAATTGTGTAGATAAAAGTAGCTTAAAGCTGAATGAAAAGAATTTGAAGAGTTAGACATATTAGATCTAAAAAAAAGAATTTTGAGAATTATAAATTAAATTTAATCATCAAATTATTAATTATAATTAATATAAATTATATGCTAAAAGCCCATATTTGATGAGAAGACTTAAGAGTATTATTAAAATTTATTTTAATTAGTTGACAAATTTCAATGCAATAAATTTATTAGAAAAATAAATTTCTAGCTTTATTTTAAGCTAAGCTAAGCTAAGTTCTGTTGGCCAAATAAATTTTTGTTGACTAAGCTCTAAGATGAAAATGAATTTTAGGCATTTAAAAAAATTTGCCAGGCGGATAAATAAGAAACTTTGCTTTTTATCCATTTCCATTTATCTATGAGCTCTAGCCTAAAGCACTTGGTAAATTAAGTAATATAAGTGACAAGTAAACTATAAACTTCATGGTAATTACTTTACAAAGCAGTTAGCAAGGAGATACTCAGCATCATTGCAAGCTGAGTAAATATATATGAATATTCTTTTAAATAGAGCAGCTAAATACTTCAGTTCATTGTAAGCTGGGTAGATAGTTACATAAAGAGATGAGCAGATTAATTGACAGCTTTTATATGAGCTTAGCAGATAGATATTGAATATCATGTTAAGCTGGTCAGATAGAAACTATAGCACATTGTAAACTTAGCAGTTAGATAGATACTCAGTCTCATTGTAAGCTGGGCAGATAATTAAAGAGGTTAGCAGATAAATTGAAAGCTTTCATATGAGCTGAAACTCATATTAAACAGATCAGATAGAAACTATAGAAACTATATATTGTAAACTTAACAGCTTGATACTCAGTCTCATTGGAAGCTTAACCAATTACATCACTATATAGAGATCCACTATCCAGACTAAGCTAAACTCTTACGAATCAACTTAATTATAATCAACTTAATTAATGCATAAAAACTGTATCAACTAAATAATTTTCTAAATTTATTATTAGCTCTCATTCTTTTGTTTTGTACAACTTCAGTACTTAAAAAAATAAACAAAACCATCCACAGTTCTTTATAATTATTTTGTTTATGGCCATGTTAGTTGCATCATGGCCATTTTGAGCAGCCGTATGTAAATAATTGCATTAAAGTGCATATTTTATGGGGCATATTCTGTTTCTATTGTAGGCAATCCGGACACATTAATCTGCGGCAACTGCCGGGAATGCTTCAGTGAGCTGTCTGAGTTATTGGACCACAAGAAAAGTTACTGCAAGCTGAGGTTCACATGCAAGTGCCAGGACGTGGCATTTGCAGCGAGTAAGTCTTACGATTCTTTGCACTTTACACTGGCTGGGGGAGTTTAAAAAGGCTTGGCGTGGTGGGGGTGGGGGGCGTGTCCTGCTATGTCAGCAATTAATTTATGATTGTTAAACACATTTTGTGCTCTGTCCATGTGTGGGTTTTGTCTAAGGGCAAGCGAGTCAGCAACATCTGTCTGGCGTTTCATTTAAAATTGAGTTATTTATGCGACTTAGCCACGGCCCAGACCCAACTTAAATAACTAATTAATTCTTGCATGTTTCCATTCATTCACACACACTCACACACACACACACTCATAGAGACGCCGCCAACGAGCGCCAAATTGCTTTGCGCTGTTTGCAAGGATGCATTCGCCAATCCCTGGGACTTGATGGTCCACGCACAGGCCGCACACATGGTTAACATTTACGAGCTGGGCGATGAGGTCCCCAATTCGACCAACGGCATTCGCAGCCCCAACAACAATGATGGCACTGCAATCATTGCGACCAATGGACATGTTGCTGGTGTTGTTGCTGCTGCAGCAGCTGCAACTGTTGTTGCCGATGATGAGGCAACAGCCATAACAAAGCACATGCCAACGTCAGCAACACTTAACAAGGAGCCAAATAACAATAACAAAATTAGCAACAATAACAACAACAACAACAACAACAACAACAACATAAACATCAACAACAACATCAATGGACACATCTCACCCAACAACAACAACAACAACATCAGCAGCAATGTTGCTGCTGCTGTAACTGCCATGGATGTTGCTGCTGATGCTGACATTGACGCCGATGCCGCTGCCGCTGCCGCTGCCACTGCTGCTGCTGCTGCTGTGGTCGCCAACGATGGGCACATTAGCGGCAGCGATACGGAGACCCATTGCATGGACATTGGCCTCTGTGCCAGTCCCAAGGAGGTGCGTCTGCTGCTGCCACCAATTGCTGTTAGATTTGCTGTAGCCCAGAAAATGCTTTTCTACTTGCAGGATCAGCAGCGAGATGATCTGTCGCTGGACGGACGCCTGTCCAGCAGCTCGCAGACTCATCACTCCGATGACCTCAATGTGAATATCAAGCTGATTAACGGTTCCGTATCCTCGCGCGGCAGCTCGCCCGGCTTGGAGTCGGATGAGCCGCCAGCAACGCGCGCCTGCATTGTGCGCACTCTGAGCATTGTGAGTATGGGCTGGAATAAGATGAAGACAATGAAGCAATATATTGATATAAATATCAAGAGAGCAGGCCTATTATATATTTTTTTGAGATGCACTTAGCCAGAGAGCTTTCAGTTGGATCAGCTACTCGAACCATATTTTCAGTAGAAATGCTAACATTTGTTATTATTTGTTTGCTATCTTTGCAGGAGGCGGCTGCTGCGCCAGCCACGCCCACTGCGAACGCCTTGAGCCTGATGTCGAATGGGCTTAGCTTGGCGCTGGCTCCGCAATAAGTTGACTCCCAGCAATACGGAGGACTAAAACAGAATCAAAAGCTAGTCAAGGAAAACATCTAAAAGAAAGAATTTAGATATTTAAAAAATCTTTTAAGAAATGTACGCAAAGAGTAAGGAAGAGAGAGAGAGAGAGAGAGGTTGTTTGAAGAGTATTGAAAATACTCGAATTACTTTTGGCTTGGGAAATGTATTCGTGAGTGCGATGCAAGTGCAATTTATTCAGTATTTTTGTACTAGAGACTTAAACTGAAAGAAGTTAAAACCAAAAAATAATAATAATAATAAAAAAAAAAATTAAATATAAATACAAATAAAATTTAAAACGAAATGAACGTAAATTACAGCAAACATATCATTTTAACTAGGCAACTAGGTATTACAGTAGCTATAACAAATATAACTAATTAAAAAAAAAAATATATATATATATATATAAAATATGTACTATATATATACATGATATATATAAATGCATATATCGCTTAACGTGTCTGTATTTTGTTTTGCTTAGCATATTTTTGGGTTTCAGAACTGCATATGAGAACATATAGGTAAAAGAAAAGGTAAATAAAAGGTCAAACAGCGAAAAACAGTCCTTAAAAGAGAGCTTTGTATATAGATAACATATAAACAGATAATAGATAACAGCTAATAGCTAACAGTTAAAAGCAAATACTCAATTATAATTAGCTGACAGAATCAACCCAAAACTTATATTTTATATATGAAAATAACATTAAACTAATATTTATTAGATATATATATATATATACCTATATATAGCTATATATATATATATAATTAACAAGCCAACCAATATTATTATTCAAAATACGTACCATGTGTATCAAATGTAGTATAGTGAAAACAAAAACAGGTGTTTCATAAACAAGAAAAAAAAATCGAGAACCTTTTGCCAATGTTCCCAGCAAAATATAAAAAAAGAAGGCTTAATACTTATATAAATGAATAAATATTTAATATTTAATATTAAAATACACACACATATGTACTATACCGAATGTAGCTGCTGTGTAAATAGTTTATAAATATATAAAAAACAATTATTGTTAACAGTAACAACATTCAATTTAGTGTCCTCCAGCTAAACATGTAAACAGGCCATAACAAAACCAAATGTATTTAATAAATGAATATTATTAAAAAAAAAAAATCAAGAAGAAATGTTTTTATACTTATATATATATTTATTAGATATTTTTATTTAATTTTGAAAAATTGAAATTATATTTTGGCAATTAATAAATTAATTTTTAAAAAGTAAGAAAAATTCTAATAACTTTTATTATTATTATTATTAATAAATAATAAATTTAATTTAATGAAAAATTAAGAAAAATATTTATAATTTCTTTTGTCATTATTATTTTAAAAAAAATAATTTGTTTAATAAATTAATTTAATTTAAAAGTAAAACTAAAAATGTATAATTTGTATTATTATTATTAATTATATTTTATATTTTATTTTGTATAATTGAAGCTATTAAATGAATAACAATAGATATAAAAACAAGAAGCATTTTTTTTATTTTTATTTTTAAAAATATTTTTATTTAATTTAAATTACTTGAACTAAACTTTCCAGCAAGTGAAAGTTCACGTTGCTCATTTGAAATTCTATTTTGGCAAAGCTCATTAAAATAAATGATGATCAACTGCAACACACGACGCAAACAGGACAGGCACAACAAGGACACTGCAAACATTGTTGAAAGCAAAGTGAACGTTAATGAAAAGCGCCAACAAAAGGTGCGACGACGCAGTCCTGCCCACCACCTTCGTTCCACTTGCTGCTTGACAAACTTTTTGGGCACACAATGCCGAAAATGCAGTTAACTTTATTAAAATGGCTCGCAACGTGTTGTGTTTCGTTGCGTTGCGTTGCGCTGTGTCCTTGCCGCAGGACAACAACCGAAAGTAGACAAAAAAAATAAGTAAAAAAAAAAACAATCTTTATGGCTAGCTGCAGTTCGACATGGTCTGGCTTAGCGTCTGCAACGTGTGCCGCTCGTTTAGTTTCTGTTTCTGTTTCCGCATCGAGGTCGGGTTAAGCGTCTGCGGTTGACTCCTGGATTTAAAATGCATGAGCCTTGGCCAACGCGGGCCACAGCAGCCGCTATTCAATTTGACCAGGGCTGGGCGCAACTTAAAGCTAATTAGAATGCCTCGCCCAGTGCCAGTTCCCGGTATGTGGATGCCGCAAAGGTAACATTTAGCCAGCTGAAATTACGACTGGCAGCTCCCATTGGCTGGGGACCTGGCCAGAGCGTGTAGCTCGCAAATTACGCCAGCTTGCCCAATGAACTAATTGAAATGACACCAAAAGCACAAAAACAACAACAGCAACAAGACGAACGAACAGCAGACATAACAAAAAACTAGCGTGAACAATAGTATTTCACACCATCTACACTTACGTAGGTTTCACACGGCGTATGCGTGATGCGGCAGCTGCGTGCCTTTTTAAGCAATTCCTTGGAGGGCGGCCACGTTGCACCCCAGTGGGCAGTGGCTAAGCAACGCTCGCCAGAGCTATATAAGCTGAGTCGCTGGCGGCCGCTTGCCTGACTTTGTCAACGTACTCAGACTCGGTCATGTCGTCGAACAGCACAGAGCCACAGACGCCCATCGATGGACTGGAGGTGCCCAGAGCTACGCATATCGGAATGCTGGCCACATCGAACCAGTGGAAGCGTGCCGCCCTGATGGCCAAATCAGCCTCGGCCTGTCGCGAGACCAACTCCGACGACAGCGAAGATGAGGTGGATACCAAGCAGCAGATCAAATATGGCAGCGGCTTCCAAGCAGCCAAGGCAATCATTCATGAGTACTGCGACTATAGCACGATTCACGGCATTCGATATCTGGGCGAGAAGAAGCGTCCGTTTCTGGAGCGTTTGTTCTGGGTCAGCGTGTTTCTGCTCTCGATCTTCACCTGCTTCAAGCTGACCATGAACATCTGGGACAAGTGGAACAACAATCCGGTAATTGTCAGCTTTGCCGAGAAGTCGACGCCCGTCTGGCAGATTCCGTTCCCCACCGTCACCGTCTGTCCAGAGAATAAGTCGCGTCAGACCAAATTCAATTTCACAGATGCTTATTGGCAAATACGCGATTTTCGTGGTAACGTCACTGGAATTCGTGATTTGAATGAGCGTGAGTAAGTATCAAGAATATATCAGTTAAGGTAATCTAAGCAGTTATTGGTTAGAGAGATCTAAGCAGTAAGCTGGATATATCATTGGCTTACCCAAGTTCGACTTAGCTCGTAAATATATAAAAATGAAAAGGACTTTCTATAGTCTTAGCCATGTTAGTCCTTAACTCTCTTAGACTTAACCAACATTTATATAAAATCTTCTTAGATATTTGCTATATGATGCTGTGAGTCAGGTGTGCGATCCACCTTTGCATGATCTGCCTATCGGCAATAGCACACGCAAGGGCATTGAGATTATTGATACACTGAGCGAAGTTAAGCCCGTGTTTGATGACACCTATTTGGATTGCAAGTGGCGCAATTCGCCCATCAGGTGCAAGGAGATCTTTCACAAGGTCGTCACAGAGGACGGCGTATGCTACAGCTTCAATGCGTTGAGTCCAGCTGAGATCTATCGTGCCGAGGGGTAAGTCAATTACAGATTAAGCTAATTTCGATGCAAGCTAAGTGTTGATCTGTGCAGCATCATATCCGACATTATATTTCGCGAGGAGAATCGCCTGACCACCGAGTGGAATGTGGAGGATGGCTATAGCCTGAGTGCCAATACAGAGACCTATCCGCATCGTGTGCTGGGCCCTGGCGCCAAGGCGGGTTTGTATTTGTTTATGGGTGGCACTGAGGTGGACTTTGATGATATGTGCCGTGGACCTGTGCAGGGCTTCAAGGTAGAGTATTCAGCGAGTCTCTAACTGGAGCTTTGTCTCGAGTTGTCTCTCTCTCTCTCTCTCTCTCTCTTGCTGTAGATCCTGCTGCACACGCCTGGTGAGGTGGCACAGACATCGCGTCAATACTTTCGCATACCCTTCGACCAGGAGGTGCTCATTTCGATACGTCCCAAGATTATCACCACCTCGGACGGCCTGAAGCACTACGAGCCACACAGACGGCAATGCTACTTTCAGAGAGAGCGTCATCTGCGCTACTTCAACATCTACTCACAGACCAACTGTGAGCTGGAGTGTCTGGCAAATTTCACGCTCTCCAAGTGTGGCTGTGTCAAGTTCTCTATGCCGCGTGAGTTTTCTGGTCCCCACGAATTGTTGTTAGATTAATGCCAGGCATTCATTGTAAACCCACAGACAATGTAAATGTGCCCGTTTGTGGATTGGGCAACTTGAAGTGCTATAACGAGGCTGAGGACGAACTGCTGCTGAAGGAGTTCGAACAGGGCTTGGTCACCGAGGCCGAGAATGTGCGCGGTCAAACGGACTGCAATTGTTTGCCGTCGTGCACCTCAATTGCATATGAGGCGGAAATATCACAGGCTGATTTCGACTATAAAACAGTTGCCAACAAGGACAAGTCTAGCGGAGATGCAGAGAGCAAGCGAGAGGGGTATGAATACAAGTCTAGTGCTTAAAAGTTATCTTTATGTGATCTCTCTCTCGCTCTCTTTTTAGTATGAAAATGTCGCGCGTTTCCATATTCTTCAAGGAGGCACAATTCTTGACCTCACGCCGCTCTGAGCTCTACGGTACCACCGACTTTCTGGCCAATTGCGGCGGTCTGCTGGGCCTCTTCATGGGCGTATCCACATTGAGCATTGTGGAGCTGGTCTACTTCTGCACGGTGCGTTTGATATCCAATTTGCGTATGCGCCGCAAGACACGCAAGGAGCTATCCCTGGCCGCCAGAAAGGAGGCCTGAGCAACGACTGCTGCTTATCAATAAATCAGTGGCAATTCGTAAAGGATGCTCTTCAGTCTCATTTCTCTCCAATTCTATATCTGTGTGTGTGTGTGTGAGCGTGTGCGTGTGCGTGTGTGTGCAAACAATGGAAATAAATTTGTACTCTTAGCACAGTCAGCATTAGGAGTGGGTAACCGAGTTAGCATATACATATGTATGTATGTATGTATGTATGTATGCATGCATGCAGACCCGCATGCTGCCAAAGTCAAACGTTAAGTGTGTGCGTATGTGTGTGTGTGTGTGTGTGTGTGTGTGCATTTCAAATGGAATCAATTATTTTATTGTGTGATTTGCAGCTGCAATTCAATTCGATTGCCAAAAGTCAACAGACGCCAAGCGATAGAGACAAGGCCTCATCTTTAGCCGTCGCATATGTTATGCAGAGACAGGCCTTTGATTTGCCAGCCAGCTAGAGACGCTAGAGATCCAGACAGTCTACATACAGTTAGATATATATCTAACAAGATATATAGATGTGGGCTACAACTCGTACCTTTCGCTGTGCAAATAGCTCGCAGCTTCGTTTGAGTTGTGTGCGTGCGGTTCTAATGGAAATCCAATTGAATTAAGTTAATAATGTTGGCAAATATTTAAACAATAGCAGCAATTTATGCACAAACACACACACACACACACACACACACACACACATGCATGTTGAAACACACTCAAACTATAAACTGCAATTGTCATTTAGTTTAATTCAATTTGCATGCACGAGTCGCGGCCTTTATTAGCATATCATTGGCAACAGTTGTGCAACAGTTGTGTGTTTGCCAGCTACGTTCGGCTCAGCTATTGAAATATGCATGCCACACACTCACACACACACACACATACAGTCACATACGCTCGCTTGCACGCTGAGTTCATTATGGCAACAAGTGTCGAAATATTGCAAATAAAGTTGACACATTTGCATACCTAATAAAATTTTCCATGCACATGCGGAAAAGTTGTGAGAGTGCAACAATGGGGCGCAGCCTTTTGCATGCCACATGCAGCGGCAGGCATAAAAGTGTGGCATGTGTATGTATGTATGTGTCTGTGTGTGTGTGTGTGTGTGTGTGTGTGTGTGCATTTGGCACTTTCCACTTCAACGCGGCATTTCGGCACGCCAATTTTTATTCAGCGCACAAAAACAAAAGTTAAAATGAAATTTATGACAATTTTATATCGATGCCTGTCGTGGCTGTCTCCTGAGGTTTATCGATCACATATATGCATATGAATATAAGTGCATATACATATATACATACATATAGAATAATACATATACTCGTAAATAAAAGCATGAGTGGCATTGAAGTATAATGGTTGAGCTGTTTCGGTTAAGTGAAAGCGCAAAATTCTGTATGCCGAATTTTTCTTTATATTCTCTTTGCTTTAAATATAATCCAGAGAGCTTAATTTAAGCTGGCTGCGTATCGATTCTTAGCAATTCAGTGAGTAATTATTTATAGGTATTTGATTTATGAGCTACGTCAGTTTTAATTAATTATTAGAGTTGACTAGCTATAGTTGCTTTTAAAATCGATAATAATCGATTGATTTATATGACAGTAATTATCGATAAAATTGTTGAACAAGTTCGCATTTAATTTTAGTAATGATTTACAACTTGTGTAAGACTACAAAAAAGGATTTGATCTCGAAAAACGCTTACATTCGATTAATCAATTGTTATCGATAAGCATTATTGAGTGAGATAACTCAAAGAAGTTTGTGCATTATAAACAAAGCTCTGAGAAAAAAATTACAAGTTACGATAAAAAAAAACTATTTTTAGTATAACGATAAATGACAATCGATAACATGCAATTACTAATTGCAATACATTTTTTTTTAATATTATTAATTATTAATTCTAGTGATAAATTTATTTAAATAATGTGTTGAAAGCAAGTCTGTGAGTATATTTAATATATACATGCATAATACATTGATTTAATACATACGCAACATCGATCATATTTTATGATAATCGATTAATTGAATATTATCGATGCAGTTGATTTTTATTTTGCCTATGCAAAGCATGTCACATGCATTGAGTCCTCATGCGGAAACATGTCTTCAACATGCAGCCATAACTTTTATGACAGCTCTCTTGAATGTGAATGCATGTGTGTATGTGTGTGTGAGTGTGTGAGTTTATTCATCTGTTTGTCGCATTACCAGCTGGAATGTGTATAATGTGACATTGGCTATTAGCGACTGAAAGCAGCTCGTCAACTTTGTCCGATGTCAGTAATCAATTTGCATTTAAAAGCGTCAGCCGACAGACGGTAGCAGGCAGAGGGCAATAAAGAGAGAGAGGCAGAGAGAGAGAGAGAGTGTAACTTCAGCAGAACATGACATCTGACATTCGCAGCAACAGCAACAACTCAGGCAACAAGAACAACAACGTCAACAACTTGACAGGCCAAAACTCCATAACAATATCAATAAAAAAGTTGTTTGCGCTTTTGTAGCAATTGCTAAAGAAATTGCAGCGAATTTGTAATTAAACTTTTGCACAATGCAACGTGCAGCTGTCCGCAGTGTCTGACAACAACAACAACAACAACAGCTAACAAAATGCCTGGCAACAGTCAGCCAAACGACAAGAACAACAACAACAACATTGGGCAGAAAGTTCGCCTCATTTGCTTGGCATAGCTTTAAATTTCCGGTTTCCGGTTTTAGGCGTAACCCCACACACTGGCCGGCTCTGTCGCTGCTGGTCGCCAATGGCGGCCATGTTTGTTTGTATTTAAGTCGGTTTCTGAGCAACATTTTGCGGCATGCAACAGCACGCGGCTGTCATGTCAGCGCGACTCTCACTGCTACTCAGATGGCTTTGGCTGACTGTTTAAGCGGAAATGACTTGAATGCTTTGCCAGCCAAACACACACACGCACACACACATACACACATACACCTAGACACGTGTGTGTCACACATGGCGTATGCGGAATTTCGCACTCGATTGCCAGGCGCACCTTTGGCAGTAGAAAGTTTCGTGTAACGCGATTAGCGGTTTGCCGTTTTGTTAGCAACTCCCAAAATGCCGTTTGCATAAACAAACAAACAAACAACAACAACAACAACAAACAGTAATTGCTGGCTTCGTTTTCAGCCAAGTTAGAAAAGTCATTAAAAACTTTAAATGCGAATTTCGAAATTTTTGATTAAATTGCGCAACTTGAAGATGTTGCGACAGAACAATTAATAAAATATGCATAGACAAAATTGGTTTCAGCTTTGTGGCAAATCAATGTTTATCGTGACATCAATTGCCAATTGACACACACACACACACACTCGCACCCATCCAATATATATGTCATCTATATATGTATATGTATATGAGCTGACATTGTCACGTAAACATGAAGCAAGGCATTTGTATGCAAACCGCGCACTAAATTAGATTCTTTTTTACTGCATTGGCATCGCCTGCTCTTGATGATGACAAGCAGGCATCCAGGATGTGGATGCGGATGTGTATACGGGAAATGCGGTTGCGGATATGCTTCGATTCGATGTCCTTGCAGCAACAGCAGCGTGGACGATAAAATGCGTAAGCTCGTTAAAATTGCAAGCATCGCTCCTCTTATAATACGAATAATGATCGAATGATAGACCAAGCGAGGGCATTCCACTTGCTCTACCTCTCCCATTCGCTCTCTCTCTCTCTCTCTTCCTGCGTGCTGCGTAATGCATAGCGAAATATTTGATTTTCGCCTTGAGCAGAAGTTAGCGTATCAATGAATCCGCCTCTTTGGCTCGAGGCGTACACATAAAATGTTGATGCGCGTGCCAAAGGTCTGTTAAATGAGGTCTTAACACCAAGTTTGTGGCCTATTAAACTTATGTTCCGTTGCGTGAGACATGTAAATTTTGATGTTCGCTAATAGGAAAACTACATACAGATGTTAATGTTTAACATGTTGTTCCATATGCGATTAACTAACTGTTTAATTAACTATTTAATTATAGTCAAGATATCTTGAAATAAAGTAGAGAATAATAATTAGTAGTTTTTATAGTAATAGTAATAATAGTAGAGGCTCATTTATTGCTATATTATATATGAATAACATAAAATTGATATTAAAATTTATTACAAAATGTATTCATTGAAATAAATTTATTTATATTTCTCTCTACATATTTTGTGTGTTTAGCAGACCTCACAAATGTCTATTGACCGTCTGTCAATAAAAAATGTCTTTAACTTACACTACGAGAAAAAACTCGGGGAACGAGCAATTTCCTCGGTTCGTCGACGAGTTCGTTTGCGATCGGAACTAGCTTTGGTTGAGCGAAAAGTCTTTTGTAAGTGAGGTTTAATCTATGCTAAACACATCATGTGAGTGTTAATGTATGTATGGGTAGGTTACACAGACTCTTTGACTCTTTGCATAGCCTCTGCTGCTCAGTGGCATGATCGTCATTGTACGAACGTCAATCGTATCGCTCCCTAAACGATCTGCGTGAAAAGAGCGTCACGATCAATTCAAAACGCTCAACCGAAGACTCAAACGAAAAGAACCGAAGGCTAATAGAGCGAGAGCGAGTGAGTAAAAGGTTTCTCGATCGATTTCGTGAAAAGAGTGTGACGATTAAATGGTAAACAGTTAATTGCGAATTTTCGCCATATAGAAATAAAAAATCATATTTAAATATTATATTTTATTCGCATTTTGATTTTATTTTAGATTGTGCCATTCATAGATCTCATTACAAAACATATTTAATTATTTATAATTTCTCCATATAGAGACGATAAAACCAAATAAAATCACGCATTTGTTGAGAATATAATCTAAAAACAACAAGAGGAAAAAATTCTTTTTTGCCGCAAGTGCGACTCATTCCACATTGTTTATCCGCATCTTTACGAGAGCTGCGTTCTGTTGGCCCAGTGAACATAAATTAAATACACTCACATACAGACTCGGATACTCGTGCTTATTATGCATTACCTAATGAAAAGTGGGCGGGATGGCTGGCTGGCTGGCTGAGTTGCTGGCTGAGTTGTGGGTTGGCTCTGGGCAGCCTGAGGAACTCTCAGTGGAGCTGACAGGAGGCGAGGCGAGGCGTAAGCAAATAATAAATAAATAAATAAACGAAAAGCGCAAATAACATTTGAGCGCCAGATTTAATTTCTAACGTTGAGTGCGCATATTAAAACAGCCAGCCAGGACGAGAAAGCCAACAACAATGTGGGCTGCTCTGTGTGAGTGGGAGCGGGGCGGGACGGGGCGGGTCGGGGCAACAAACAAAGATGATGCGGATATCACTGCGTCTGCTGCCAGGAGGAACTGCAGCGGAAATGCGGGTCGAAGACCAAAAAGAAACAATAAAACCGAGAGAGAGAGGGTGAGAGAGAGAGAGATAGAAGTGAAAAAGCCGGCAAATGTTGGCAAATTAAACACGCCAAGTGTTGGGCGTGGCGGAAGGCGTAATAGAAGTTAGCGCGGGTAAACAATGAATTACGGAATCATGAAAGCAAATTGACTTTAATGCAAAAATCAAATATTTACACAGCGCGAGAAAAACTGAACGGCAATGCAATTGCAATGCAAGAGTGAAAATAAATGTGAAAGAGGCAGGAGGAGCAGATAGATATACAGACGCAGATAAAAGACAAACAAAATACAAACAAAGAGAACACAAACACACACACACACACACACACACATACAAACAAATTGAGGTTATGTTAGACGTTGCTCTGGCCCTAAAAACTCGTTTCGGCACTTAAATGCCAATGCAAACACATACAGAGAAAGAAGGAGAGAGAGGGAGGGAGAGAGAGAGCTTGTCTGAGCTTAGATGAAACTGTGCATTGAATGGGGTTTGCGGGGCGATGTGGTGGGTCCGTGGGGGGGGGGTTGCTCACTGGGGTCTGCGGCATATCCGGTTTTTGAGTGTACGTTATTAGCCCTTCGCTGCTGTGGCCGGCTGGCTGTCCGGCGTGTCTGCATTTTACGATTTCATTCATTTTTGTGGCTGCCATTTGACGCCGCAAAATATGCAACAAAATTTTATTTCCAGCTTCGCACACTAGAGCCGAAATAAAAATAAAAACTATTATCTAATGTGCTGCAAAACGAGCGAACATTCATTTCCATTCAGCAACTTTATGGAAATTTTTCAATTTCTCTAAGAATTTTCCAATTAGTAAACAAGTAACGGTCATTACTCCAGCTGCCATTTGCCAACCAAAAATACCAGAAAGAAAGCAACGAATAAAATTGTAGAGTCTATAAAAAATGCATGATATCTAGAGTGAATACATGAACACAAATCTGAAAACCATAAAAGTGTCGCCCCAAAAACCCAAAGCGACAAAGCGACAATCGACAATCGACAATCGAGAAGCCAACAAGTGAAATTGAAACATTGCACGGATACAAATTGATGATGAAGTGTCCTCCGAGTCCTGCGGGACATTTGGCTTTTTTTTTTTTGTTTTTTTGGTTTTTTGACTCTTTATGGCTCCACAGAGAGCATGGCGAATATGTGAATTGCCTTGTGCTGTGGTCAATGTGATTGGATAGGAAAATGCAGTGAGATGCTCTTCTGAATGACCTACAATAGTTTTTGTATATATAGATTCTGTGGAAAGTTTATGGCAAATGTGAAATGGCAGATAATTAAAGAGACATAAATATATTTTATGAATATTAATTGAAGAGTCTTGAGTATATAGATAAAAATATATTAACAAAATTCTTGGAATATATTTAGAAGATGATAAATGTGCAATAATTAGATTTATTTAATTAATATATCTAAAAATATTTCAGGAAGTCATTTCAAGGCTCATATTAGAAGTTTTGAATATATGAAATATATACATTTGGAAAATTAAAATTTTTATTTATATGAATAGTACGTCTTTGTTTATAATTTTTTAAATATTATTAATAAAAATTAAAATAATATTTTTTTTATTTTTTTTTATATATTATTAATAAAAATTTAAATAAATTTTTTTTATTTTTTTATATATTATTAATAAAAATTAAAATAATAAATGTTTTATAAAAACAATTTTAAAAATATTATTGTTAAAAAATTACATAATAATAAATAATTTTATCAATATATAAATAAATATATAATATATAAAAATTCTAACCGTAAATTAAGCGATACTTCTTTCAAGTTCCTTCCAAAGTCAATGGCAGCTATTACGAACATAAAAAAAAAATACAAAACAATTTTTATAAATTGTGAAAAATGTAAGACAACGAAGTTTTTCGTTTGCAAGTTATTTTTAGTATCTTACAAATGAAAATATATATTAGAAAAAATTATATATAATCCATGCAATATTTAACAACAAAATAGACAGTCTCAATTTGTCTATCCATCTCTAATGTCAGAGCATTTCAGAGTCGACTTTCGGCACTTCAAGCTCTCATCATCATTCCGTGCTCCCGTTACATATTACTTTTTATTGCGATGCGAGGCGATGATTGACACCTCGTCTGGCAATAAATTTTTAATTTTCAAAGCGCTGTGATAGACTCTCACTGACTGCCATCTAGACTGTGTGCCTGCCTGCCTGCCTGACTGGCTGCCTGGCTGCCTGCCTGGATGACTTTTACTGAGTGACTAACTGAGGACACGCTCTCGATGCGAAGCTTGTTAAATTCAAATTAGAGCCTGGCTGCCTCATAGAGTTGGCGCTGACAGCGAAGATAAATGACAGTGCGCTGTGCGATCGCAACAAATTAACCTTGTTAGGGGCTGCAGCCAGCAACAGTTACAAGTGTATGTAATTTTTTATCGTCTCTTGAGCAGACACAGCCCAGCCCAGCCCAGCCCAGCCCAGTCCCCCTATGCTCAAGAAGCTGCAGCTTGTTGGCCCACTGACTGACTGACTTATGAATGGCGTGTGGCAGTGCTTGAGCTGGAAAAGAGTCGAATGCTGTGGAGAGTGGAGTGGGCGGAGCTCTACTACTCACTGTGCTCAGCATCGATAAATCAGTTTGTATATCAAATTGAATTCACGAGCGTGCACTTGACACCAGCACACGCACATTTATCAGCCGCATAGCCGCCCACCCTCTTCATACGCTCTGCATTGCAGTTGAAAGCAGTTGCAAGCGGAGAGAACAACAAGAATCTTTGACTTTAACTGGCGTATGAAAGCGAAGCCACAAATTTTTAATTTCAGCTAAGAGCGAAGGCAACAAAAAAAATTAAAAAAATAAAAAAAAAATATCAGCGCTTTTGCATTATAAATTATTCATTACATGGGGCGGCGGGCCACGCCCACTGGCAGCGGTGGCGCTGCTGACGGCTGCTCGTTTGCACCTAATTTGATTTTTAGTTGTGTTGAATGGCTACAGCGCCCAGACCTCATTCTGCTTCTCTCTCTCTCTCTCTCTCTCTCTCTCTCTCTCTCTCTTGCTCTCTTTCTGACACTCTCTGTTTGGAAGTCAGCTCTGGCTGCGTTGCGGTTTAGCCCGTGGCAATCTTTTTTGTTGCTACTGCCACACACACCACACCCACACACACACACACACACACACACACACACACACACACACACACACACCACACACACACACACACACACACACACACCCACACACACACACACCCAGCGAAGGCAGCAAAAACATGTGAAGCAGGAGTATTGGACGCGCCTTGGCTTTTGCCCGCTTGCCATCTTTTGGCTTTCATTCATTTGGAGTCCGTCGAAAAAATGTCTGTTATGTGGCTGGCAGAATTCTGCAGTAATTAATGGCAACTGTTTGATTAAAAAATTCCATAGACTGGAGACGTTCATATGAACCAA
Source organism: Drosophila stalkeri (assembly GCA_035047405.1). NCBI lineage: Eukaryota > Metazoa > Arthropoda > Insecta > Diptera > Drosophilidae > Drosophila > Drosophila stalkeri. The sequence continues at coordinate 14,436,229 of JAWNPR010000041.1, read as the reverse complement.
ACCAAACTGAACTGAACCGAACCGAACCGAACTGAACTGAACTGAACTGAACTAAGCAAAACCGAAGCAAACACCGCAGCAAATCTATGCAAATTCCACAAATTGCTTTAACGCGGCGCATATTTTAGAGAGCAACTTGACATTTTTTGATATGAATACATATGTAACTCTTATATTTTATATATACATATATATGTAGACGTTGCTAGCTAATATTTTGTCTATTTTGTGCATCTGAAAATATTCAATTACAATTTCAACTCAATTATGAATATTTTAATTTTTTTTTATTTTATTTCAATTATGCGAATGCAATTGATGAATATGATGATGAATATAATAAAATTAATGCAAAAAAAAAAAAAAAAATAATAATAATATTATTATTAATATTAATAAAAAGCTAAAATATATAAAAGAGTAGGATATAAATAGTAAATACTTATGCATATCAAATGTTTTACGAAGCAGTGAAATGAACTTCAGAATTCTCAAAATTAGACTAATCAGAGCATTGGAAAATAATAACAGGTCTGCAAAGGGCTTAACCTAGTCCAGTTCGCACTTATATATACGCTTATTGTATATAAAAAATAAAGATTAAGAGCAGTGAAGCTAACCGCTTGTATTGTCTTACAAAGATGACCTCAATTCCTATTTTGGTATTTAGCTTTTGGCTTAACTTCAATTGTAACGGGGCTACATGTGGCATAGCCTTTCAGATTTCTTGGTTATAATTCTTTGTCTTCAGTCTCATGTTCAATAATCCAAAATTTTACAAATGAATTTTTACAAGTCTCGCCATCTACTTAAAAAAAAATCATAATTACGAACTTCTTTTACCTATTTATTCATATTTAAAAAAAATCATAATTTGAAATAGAAATCGTAGTCTTTTAAATCAGATCATTATAGAATTCATGTTTTGTTATATTTATGTTAATTTCCTTTGAGTATGCAGAAATCATTTCAGAGTCTTTTCAGTTCTAGGGGAATCACTGTCATTGCCACTGGGACCAGAAGAAACTGGTCTTTGATCATGTTTCGCTGGACTGTCCTGGGCCTCATGCTCATAAGTTGGGTTAGTTAACTTACGATAATAACAGCTTGCGATATATTTTCCATATTTCATTCAAAGGGCTGCGCCATCAACGATATGGTATACTACTCAGAGATCATCCATCACTATGGGAGTCTACCAGAATGTGATTTCGTAAAATATGAAATCGTTATGCTTATAGGTAGTGTGGTTGTATTTCTCGTTATAGTATTGGGCTTTTCTTTGGTGCTCTATCAGGACATAAAGCCATTGCGTTCTGTAAGTCATGAAGCACTCAATATTAACCCAACTACACTCTTACTACATTCTGTTGCAGTATCTGTCACTTCTGCTCGCATGTAGCTGGGTGGAGTTGATGATCACCCTGGTGCTGACACAGACCTATCCGTTGGTTCACGAAATCCACATGAAATGGAAGAAACACGAAAGCATCAGCGAGTATGAAGAGAAGGTGAGTCTACAGATCAGCTGAGTCTTAGACCTACGAGTTTTCGCCCATAGTTCCAGTGTTGCGGCGCTCTGGGTCCCGCTGATTATCTGCTCATATATGGTGAATTGCCACTCAGCTGCTTCGCCAATGAAAATCGCACCTCTAATACTCTGTATATCGCGGGTTGTCTTCATAAAAATGGTCAGCGTCTTCATATAGTACACGCTGAGCTGGTCACACCCATATGTCTGGTATATGCCTGAGAGACGAAATAGCTAAGATATAAACGATTAATGTGTCTATCGTATATCGATTGCAGTTTGTGCTCCTCGGATTTATGGTCGGCTTCCTATCCTATCTGAGGGGAATCAAGGCGACCAAACGCAACTGTAAAACACTGCGTGAAGCGCACTTCTTTCTCTAGTGGCAAATTGAATTTGCATTTGGAAGACAAATTGGATGGCATTGAAATTGGGAATTGGATGGGAATTTCAATGGGAATTGGTATTGGCAGGGACTTACACTTCTCATATTTCACCAGCTGCAATCAATAACGATAAACACTCGAATGTCTAGCTGCCTGGCTGGCTGGCTGGCTGGCTGGCTGAATCCTTGTCAGCCATTGTCCGAGTGTCCGAGCTGTGTTCGCTCTGCATATGCATGAGCCAATAAAGAAATCAACAAAGGCAAATCCAAAACTATTGCAAATACCCAAACAACAGCAGCCTGGACAGACTCGACAGCTGGACAGAGCACTGAATACTCGGAAACAATATGCAAAAGCGAAATGCAGCCAAGCGACTGAGCACATATTCAAGGACAATCGGATGACTTGGAACACCAGGATGCTCGAGAGTTTTTTTTTTACATATTTTAAGCAGTGTATGTGCAAATACATTTTATTGTTGTCAACATTAAATGAAAAACAATTTTCATGCCCGTCGAAATGCATAAAATATGCCCAGCAGTACGTCCAACTTTATGGCTAAATAGTTTGCTGCGACCCAAGCAGTTAATACTATTTTTTCTCTTTTTTTAGCTGCTCGACAATTTGGCAAAACTTTTCCGCCACAGACCTCCATAACCATAACAATAACAATAACAACACTTTGGTCAAGCTGCTGAGCTGCCGATGGGTCCCATTGCAAAGTTTATGGCAGCAAAGGCGTGCCGCATGGGGGGCTAACTGAAAAACCAAAAGGGGTCATGTGGCTCATTAAACTTTGGCCAACAATTTTTTGTGCGCCCTCCGCGGCACCTCCGCTGCCGCTGCCACGAGCAAAGACAAACAAAAACTTTTGCACTAAATATTTTGCGACCCTGTGAAAAAAAAATGAAGATATATATATATATGGAGTATATACATATGTATGTGAAGTGGGCAGCGCTGCATGCGGATGAGCCTGGGCGTGAGGCATAAAATTATGGCACACATACGCCCCATTAAATGTTGAACTAATGTGAAGGGCAGCGTTTTAGAAAGGAGCTGGAGTATGGGGCGGCAAATAGAGCAAAGGGTTAGAGTGGAGAGAGAATGGGAAATTAAAGAGAAAGGGAGAGAGAGAGAGAGAGAGAGAGAGAGAGAAAATGAGAGGCAGAGAGAAAGGGATGAATGTGCAACAAAAAAAAAAAAAATTGAAAGAAAAGGTGAGGAAGAGGAAGAAAAGTGAGAGAGAGACGGCAAATAATAAAAATAAAGAGAGAGAGAGAGAGGAAATCAGAGAAGAACGAATATGGTAGATGATGAGTGAGAGAGAGCGAGATGGTAAGGAAAACAGAGAGAGAAGGAGTAACTTAGATGGGAGAGAGAAAGACAGAAAGTGACGTAAAATGACGTTGAGACGGAAAGAAGCGTAAGGAGAGACGTAGTGAGAAAGAGGAGCTGATAGTGAGATAGAGGAACACAAAGATAGAGAGAGAAATTGCGACGAAGCGGGAAAAACACACTTAGAGATAAAGGGACAATAGTAGGAAATAGATAAAGTGCGAATGAGATTGGGAAAGATAATGAGAGAGAGACAGAAAACAGCTCAAGTCAAAAGAAATTGAGTGAAAAAAAAAACAAGACCAAGGGAGAGAAGGGAGGGAAGAATGACTAAGAAGAATGACCAGAGACTAAGTTGAACAGTGAGAGATCGACTCATAGGGAACAAGAGAGAATGGAATTCGAATAAAGAAATGTAAATGCAGATATGGAACAGCGAGATAGAGAAATAGAGCGAGGAACAATTGTAAATCAGGCTAGATCTGGATTACATATTGTATCTTATATATAAATATAAGATATATGCAATATCTTTAAAATTACTTCAAACAACTCAACAAGCTTTGCCAATGTCTGGCCAAGGTAATGTCGCGACATAATGTCGCCAACTGTCAACGCTGCTTGTATAATGTGCCATTAGCTAACCAGAAAATTGAGCAACGAGTAACAAAAGCAAGCAATAAATAAACACTTAAAATTTGTAAAATTAAACAATTGCCAAAAGTTTTTTATTTTTATTTTTTGCAACTAAATTTTAATTCGTGTGATCAACAACAGTTTCAACAAGTGCTGAGCGCTGTGAGCTCAACCTAATAGCCCCAGTGGGAACCAAAGCCATCGAAGCTAACGTGAGCGACGCCAATGGCAGGCGAGTACTTCACATAGGCAGCGGGGGCAGCAAGAGGTGCGGCATAAGAGACAGCTGGAGTGGCATAGGTCTTGGCCAGAACAGGAGCTGGAGCAGCATACGAGACAGTCTTGGCGAGAACGGGAGCTGGAGCAGAGTAGGTGAAAGCTGGAGCTGGAGCAGCGGCATAGATCGACTTGGTGACCACGGCAGCGGGTTCGCTATAGAGAGTCTTGGGCGTGTAGACGTTGTTGGTGGTGCGCGAGTCCACCTTGCTGACGCTGGAGTAGGGTGTGACCACGTTCTTGGAGTAGGTGGAAACGGTGCCACCGAACGAGCGCACCACATTCTGCTGTGTGGTGCCGACGGCATCGTAATGTGGCTGCGCCACCTTAGTCAACAAGGGAGCAGCGGCTACATAGCTGGTCGGAGCCAGGAGGCCAGCATTGGCTGCACCGAGCACAGCGCAGATGGAGAGCAGGACGTACTGGAATGCCATGGCTGATTGAAGGAGGTTGTTGTTTAACTGCAACTGGAATGGTTACTGATGCCTAACTGGAGCAACGCCGCAGCTTAAATAGCCAAAAATAGCCAACAAATTTCACGGTCGCAATGGCCTTAACATTTGCAACAGCGCGACTTAGGCCTAAGCCGCCGCCCCATGAACGCACAGAAACTGGTTCAATGGGTCGGCAAATGACGGGCCAAAAAGCAGTCCGAATGGGAGACGAAATGGTAGTCGAAATGGGAGTTGGAGTTCGAAGTTCGAAAAGTGAATTATTTTGAATACTATCAGCAGCTCATAAATTTTCCAGAGAACAACAAAAACTTTTATTGCGTTCGCGCGTATTTTTCCATTAAATTGAGTTCAACTCAAGCAGCAAATATGCCCCGCCCCTTAGCCCAGTCAAGGACTCTTCAGCTTGTGTCAACTTTTTGCTGTGGGGATGTTTTTTTTTTTTTTTTTGTTTTTGTTACTTTTCGTTGTTGTTTATGATTTTTGTACTTTCGTGCAAGTTTTTTGGCGCTGCTCCTGTGGCGCACGGGGCGCATGATGAATATTTATTGAAATTACCAAAGTTGCCGCCTGTCCCCCAAATTGAATTGTGTTGCCAACTTGGGATGACTGCCACGCCCCATTTCTTTCGTCGCCTGTGTTTTATAATATACTTTTGTTTGTCTTGTTTTTTTTTTTTTTTTTTTTGCAAATTGTTATTAATTTTACACGTGTGCCGTTGAGTCCGTTGCTGAGCAAACGTAATTACGACGTTTAATTTATGGTCACAAATTGGCTTTCAAATAATTGCCAAATACTCAACGGACAGATAGACAGACAGACAGAGAGAGAGAGAGAGAGACAGAGAGAGACAGACAATCCGGCTGAGTAACACAATAATTTCGCATCTCTCATTGTGGGCAGCCGGCTCAATTACCAAACATTCGTCGTTGGTTTGGCACGCGTCGCGACGCGTATAAAAGCCACAACATTTTGGCCAAATCAGCATCAGTCGCAGCCCAGTCCGCAATCAGCTATCAGCCAACAGCTAGCAACAGTTTTTTCGTTCCATACACAATGGCCTTCCGTTACGTCATCTCCCTCTGCGCCCTGGTGGCCTATGCCAATGCCGGTCTGCTGGCCAGCCATGTGGCTGTGGCTAATCCTGCCGTGGATGCTGTTGCCTCCACGCAGCAAAATGTGGTCCGTTCCTTTGCCGGCACCGTCTCCAGCTACTCAAAGGCCATTGATACGCCCTACTCGAGCGTGCGCAAGAGCGACACTCGTGTCCAGAATAATGTGTACACTCCGGCTATTGCAAAGACCACCTATGCAGCTCCTCTATACACCCAGGCCACGCCAGTTGTGCAGAAGACTGTGTACGCTGCTCAAGCTCCAGTGCTGGCCAAGACAGTGTCATATTCTGCTCCATCCATCACCTACTCGGCACCAGCTCCCGTTCTCGCCAAGACTGTCTCGTATGCCGCTCCAGCTCCAGTCGTAGCCAAGACTGTGTCGTATGCTGCTCCTGCTGTCACCTACTCTGCACCTGCTCCCGTTCTCGCCAAGACTGTCTCCTATGCCGCTCCAGCTCCCGTTCTGGCCAAGACCGTCTACTCGGCACCCGTGATTGCCAAGAGCTATGCCGCTCCAGCTGCAGCCTATGCCGCACCACTGGCCACCACCAATGTGAATCATGGACCCAGCGCCACCACCTACACACACAACGCACCCGCCCTGGGCGTCTCCAGCTACGGCAGCTCCCAGACCGTGCGCTACTCGCCCGCCGAGAGTGTCTCCCACATGAGCTTCGATGGCTTCGGCACCCACTGGGGCTTCTAGACACGAATCGGCGCTAATTGTTGAAACTTCTTGTTAATGTTGATTATTTCGATAATAATTATAATAAAGAAAAAAAAATAAGCATATACATTAAACCTTGGCCAAGCTTCTGTTTCGAGGTTGGGGCACAAATCAACGGCGGGGGGCTAAGCAAAGTGAAGCCTAACAAGCAATAAACGCGCAATTGTTCAATGAATTATATCAGAGCAGCAGAAAACAATTGGAGCTGGAGCTGAAGCTGAAGCTGGAGTCAAAGCTGGAAGCCGGTTTCTGCGACGTCATCTCGTTTTCTCATGCCGGCCTTGGCTTGCCCGCTAAGCTGCTTTCTGCACAGCTCGTGGCGGGGGCGTGTTTACGCCTCACAATTATTATATGCCATTAATTGGATTTAACATTTATTTTTGCACACCTTCCAGCACTTGAAGTGCCCGCTGGCGAGGGCCCAACGCTTGATCTATGAAATGGACATCGAAATCAAAATCCGTCTCATTGCCATTCAATTTAGGCAAGCAAACAACTGGCATAGAGACAATTGTGACCCGCTTAGTTGTGCCTTTTGCACTTGCCATAATTATTGTCTGTTAATTATCAACTCTTTCAGCCGATATAACAGTAATCAGATTTATGTTTGCTTTCTGGGTCACTCAGCAATCATGTTTTATATAATAAGGGTTAATGCTCTGGCTGTGTGTGATCTTGAAGCTGTTTGGGCATAAAAGACAAGGCTGAGATAGACTTTGAAACTAGAAATATAAATACATGTAGTATAAATATTGAAAAAAATAAATAAATTAAGGAAGTAAATAATTGGTTAAACAAAGTGAAACTCAAGGAAAATACTTATAAATATAAATTTGAAATTTATGAGCATATTTATTGAATGAGTTAGCTTTTTGAAGTCATTTGTATATTCTACTAAGTTATTATAGATAGATAGATAGCTGTTATAAATAAAGTTAAATAGCAAAAAACTTTACATTGGTTAGTTAGTTTTCTAATTAATTATCTTTTTAATTATTTTCTTTAATTTTTTTTTTAAATATATTTTTATGGTATAATATATATAATATTTTAATAATGAACAAAAAATCTATATTTTTAATATATTATACATTATATGTAAAAATATATATTAAAAAATTTTTTAAATATATTTTTATGACAATATTTTAGTTATGAAAAATATATATATTTGTAAAATATATTATAAATTATATTTATATATTTTAAATTTATGTTTTAATAAATTCTAAATGATATTTACATTTAATTTATTTTTCTTTTTTATATATATTTTTCTTATGTTGATAACAATATTTTAATAGACAGACTATTTATTTTTTATTTTTGTATTGTTTTTTTAAATATCACATATCTATCAAAAAGTATATAGAATATACATATAATAAATATATATTAGGCCATAGCATAGTCTTCTTTGCAATCATTTTATTAATATGAAATCAAATTAATTTTAAAATTAAATTATTTATTTAATTGCACAGGCAACTTTTCGAATTTTGCTTTAACAATTACTTTACTTTAATATTTTAAATACATAAAAAAAAAATAAATAAATAAATATCATTACGAGACCTCAAAATGAATGCAAATTCTTCTATATATCAACTCAATCAGTTTGCCACACACAGCTCAACTCTCGGCCGCAGCTAATTTATAAAAGAGCTTCGTCATACTCTCAGGTGTACGGATGACACTCATAACTAGCTCATACTCTGGCAATTGGCATTCGACAGGCGTCTGTCCAATCATCTAATTGAAAGCTGATTAAAAAGTGATTGTAAAACACTTTATTTTGGATTTGGAGCATACGTCAGGCTCAGACCACATGACATTGATTTCTGGCAATTCCCTGGCTAATGCGCACATAAACAATCAAATTAAATGAAGATATGCATTAAAAACCAAGCAAAGGGGCAACACTCACAACACGTTTTTCTTTTGCAAAATTAGCTGCAGTTGTGATTGCGCATACGTCATGTGGGCCAGCAGAATGCATACTCCTGCCCGTCTCTCTGTCTCTCTCTCTCTCTTTGTCTGCCTTGACAATTAGTCAATAATTTATTTCAATTTCATTTGGCATACCAAGCACACACACACACACACACGCAGAGAGAGTGAGTCAGTGGTAAGAGAGCTGACCTAAGTGCAGTTTAATTACATTTGCATTTTGGCTTTTGCTTATGCTTGTCGCTCTTGGTTTTTGCACAAACTGCTTGCGCATGCAACTGAGCACAAACAATTGTTGCAATCCAATTTGCGTAAGCGAATTTTCATCATTTAAATAACAGAGCATTATGCTTTATTGTGTTTATACGAGACAGCAGAGAGAGAGCGAGAGAGAGAGAGAGGTGAGAGGTGGCATAGATAAAAATTGCATTTCTCACTCTCAGACATATGCACATTCCCAGTCTGTTGTCTGTGCAGCTATGTCCTGCTATAATTAAATTATGAAAGGACATAAGACGCATAATAAGTCATAAATCAAATTTACCTATCCCACGGGCAAACCCCACAGCAGCCAGCCAGCCAGCCAGCCAGCCAGCCAGCCAGACAGTAAACTTTTGCTGCCAGACACCCTCACATCGTAGTATTTGTGACTCCAGCTCAGCTTCAGTCAAGTCAACTCATGGGCCGTAATTTGATGGACATTATGACGACTCTGTCTCGGCAAACAATTAGACAATTGATGCATCTGTGGCTATTTGGCCAATGCCATCTGTGCTATTTGTATCGGACATGGCACACAAAACGTGAAAAGGGCCGAACCCCAAAATGCCTCGAACACTGAACCAGACAGCTGTGACTGTAACTGTGACTGTGACTGTGACTGCATTTTATGTTGTCCACGTCATGACCAGACGCTCTACTTTCAAGTGTCCAATTGAAAAGTTTGTGCAACAGCAAATGTTAGCTGTGCACGCCAGACCATTGCAATAATTCCAGTGTTGCCGAGCTGCTGTTTTTGCTGTTCATCATATTGGCCAACATTGAACGGGCTGAATTTTGTTTCCTTTTATCTCTGTTCACAATTGTTTTTGAACTGTGAAATTGGATTATCTATGAAGCCAAATTTAATATAAAAATATATATTATTTATATTAAAATTTCAATTATTATTAATTTTCATTATTACTAATTTAATTTAGTTAAAATTCCATGACAATTTTTAGCACATTCCGTACAAATATTGTCAATTATTTTAAATTTTATTTATTATTAATTTTGGTATTTTTACAATATCTTAATTTAAATAAAATTATATGAAATCTATTATCTACATTTATTTATTTTTTTTTTTAAATTAATACATATTTTTATTATTTTATTTTAAATTTAAATTATTATATATATATTTTGTATTTTAATTTTTTTTTTAAATATATACATATTTTAATTTTAAATTTATTATATTATTTATATTTTATTTATTTGTTTTTTATCTACTTATTAACATTATATAAATATTATGTAAATAATTATTTATGCATATATTTTATGCTCAAACAAATTTTTCTTTTTCTTAGTGAATTTTCTTTCTGTATTTCTCCACAACTCTCCGCAAACTCTCGCAACATAAACAAATTTTGAGCATGCTCTCACGCAAATGCCAGACAAACTGAAGCAGAAGTAGAAAAGAAATGGGAACCCAAACAGCTCAGACAATTCACCATCGCGATATGTCATAGTCACAGACAAAGGGCCAGCCAAAAAAAAAAAAAAATAATCAGTTTGGTTTCTCTAAGAAACCAACCCAACCACCTCTCCCCCTCTCCCGCTCCCCTTCATCTTAGTGCCACCTTGTCGAGGTCTACTTAACTGATACGGATCATTGCTTGGCCCGCAGCTCTGTTGGCCCTTCGCTGTAGATTAAAATTTAATTTTTAATTTAAAGACTGTTTGCATTTGATTTGCGTCTTGTTGTGGCATAAATAAATGAGCAAAGGCACAAACGAAGCGCCGCAGCCAAAGACTTAAAGCACGGCATGCCTGTTGATTTATCATTAGTCAATGCAAATTCGATGCTCACCTTTTCAGCAGCTATCGACGGCAGCCACGTGCAATGTCAATGTCAAGCGATTAACATTCAATTAGCTTTTTGGCTTCATCAATGATTTTATCGCCAGCCATTAGATGCGGCTGGTCGGCTGGGGGGAGGGTGCGTGTACCGACAGCTCCTGTTGCGGCAGCTCCTGTTGCTGTGGCTGCTTTCAGTGTAAATTGTGGCAAATTATCATTAGCTTTTTGTTGTTGTTCGTCTGTCTGTGTGTGTGTGTGTGTGTGTGTGTGACAACATCTTTACATCTTCAAAAGGTTTTTATGACATCAACAGCTGTCGTTGACAGATTATTGCGGCGATTATTTTAGCAGCCAAAGCAAAGGGACAGCCAACAAGGACAAGCAAACTGGCAAGGACAGCCACACTGAGTAGGGCTCTATCTGTATGCCCTGTAGGGGTTGTTCCATGCCAGTCGATACTGTCTTCTCCTTTTCCTTTGTGCGTTCAACTGGAAATTGTCAACAATGTTCCCTTTCTTGTTGCTGTTGTTGTTATTGTTGTTGTTGTTGCACATGTGTCTCTGGCTGGCTAGTTGAACATCTTGTGGGCTGACTATTGTAAATAAGAATGTTTCACTTGAAATACTTGTCATTTATGTTTACAGTAGTTTTTTTTCAGACTAGCATTATTATTTATATATATTCCAAATTCCAAATATTGCAATGTGCAATTCTTATTGGCCGCGAAGTCTTCATATCGCTACGGGTGTCTCTCTGTGCATCCTTGTGGTAAGCTCGTCCTCAAAAGATTTTCCCATATATATCATATATATCGATATCTAAATACAGCAATTAGGCATTATCGAGGTGGCCGTGAATATCATCTATATTGTCAATCAGACTTTGGAACGAACTCTAATGATCGCATCATGCATAGCTACCACTATGTTCATGATCATCATGTCAACCATTGGACTGATGGTGCTCTATGGACAAAAACGGCTCAGACTATTCATAGTTAAGTTTAAAAAAAAAAAAAACAATATTTAAAAAACAATAGAGCATTAGTTATAGAAATCTCAGCTACTTCATACAATTTAAAGATTTTAAAGCTCGCTTACGAATTTAACTTTTGTATCTATAAAACGAGCTTAAGCATAGCTTGCTGGTTTTTATATACATGTAGTTTAGGCATTTGAAAGACTTATAAATTCAAATAAATCCCACATATCTTCTATATATATTTTTATTTAGTTGGCTATCTGCCAGATGGTATACCTCATAATTAAGTCCGGTCTCTGGATACTGTTTCAAGAGCGAAATATAAGAACTTTATTGGCTATATTGGCAGATGTTTTTTTTATACTATCCAACATATGTACTGTGAGTGAATTAAAAGAGAGAGAGAGAGAGAGAGAGAGAAAGTTTGAGAGAGATATTTATGATTATATAACTTTAAATTTTTATATAGGTTATCTCAATGCTCTTAGTCGTAACTCTGGTGTTGAAGATCGAGGATGTCTGAGATTTTTCATTCGTTCTCACTAAACATCTATATAATTTTGTTTTTATAAATTGGTTTAGAAAACATGTGCTTCCTAAAGCTACTGGTACTCAAGATCCATACGCTCGTTCTGTGTTTCATAGTTTTGGTAAGTCGCGTTTTGCAAGTGAATGAAATTCTCATTTTAATTCCCCATTTTCATTCAGATAGGTAATATTTGTAATCTTTTCTATGGCATCCAACTTGCCATCAATTTCTATAGTCCGGCAAGGAAGTTACTGACTGTATCTATAATCCTGGATAGTGTTCTATTTGTGACAACTTGCTTGGGCATTTATGGGGTATTTTTTCATAAGAAATGGCCTCTGAAGCTTGTAAGTTCGAATCGTTGTACGGTGCTTGACTATATTGATTATATGTTTCTGATCTTTGCTAGTATGTATTCACGTTGATTGCCTTCTTTATAAGTAAGGTATTAATTGCGGATCAAGCTGTTGGCTTCGAAACTAAATTTGATTCAACCTTCGTCAGTGCCTGGTATCATATGGAAACAGCACTTTCGGTAAATAGACGTGCCTAACGAGAGATTGACATAAATGTTATATTGTATATTAATTTCAGGTTTTATGTTTAATTTTTGTATTTGCCTTTTATCTAAAACTGGACAATAAGGCAGACTTCAGGTAATGCACTTTACAAATTTCAATAAATAAAATGGGATTTAATTACAAAATAAATTAACTTCGAGTTGAGAGCATTAACTGTTATACATTAGCTTGTAAGACGGCCTCACTACGTAAGTCGCCTCACACCATGTTTTAGTTTTTTTTTTTTTTAATTAGTTATAAAAAGAAAAGAGAGAAATTAACGATAATTAAGGAAAAGGTTAGAAACCGAACACGTGGTTATTTTTCCATTATTTATTTAGCAAAAGTAAATAGTCTACGACTACTTTTATAGTAATAATAATAATAATAGTTAGTCCGTAGAGACCTTAATGCGGCAAGGCTGGCCTGCGATCATAGGCCGGCGGCAACGCCTGAAGGTTCATCGGCCAGTGGCTCTGGCCAGCAAACACTCTACTACCTCTACTAACGATATCTCTCCCTTTATCTCCTCACCGTGGTTCCGTTCTATAAATGTTCTTGTAGGAGACCCTAGCTAGACCGAGTCATCACCCCAGCAAACTAACATTCAGAAACTAACCTTACAAGCTTTATTTACTTATTGTCGTGGTAAGATCCAACATAAAACATCATTTACTTCAATATTTACGATCATTATAGACATTTTCCGCTTTTCTTTCGTGTTTATTTATTACAAATCAAAGTAGCCCATTTTAATTTCTATTGCAGAAGAAGAAAACACAGAAATTTGACATTTAATTTTCGAGTTTGAATACAAACACAATATAAACAGCATGTGTTTCTTTCATTTCGAAGTAGTGAGATATTTGACCTTAAGCTTGATCATCGCATTTGCAGTAAGTTCTTCTAAGAGTCAAAGTAAATAATTATATATAATCAGCTAACATTATCTTCTCTTTCAGGTTTGCAATGTTCTGGAGAACTGCGTTTCCGTAATGACTTTATTTGAGGGCCAGAAGCCGATTAGGACAGCTTTAATCGCATCGGTTGTAATGAATACCATAGCTTATATGCCAATTGTTACTGGATTTAATGGAACCTATCGCAATAATATCTTAAAGATGCAGCGCGTGAGTTGCAAGAAATTTCACAGTTTTCTTTCAATTTTTTTATTTATTTTTTTTTTTTCAATTTTTATTGCAGTTCATTGTCGCAATGATGGCGTATTTTGCAGGCAAAATAGTTCTAAGCAAATTTTTAGTACTATTCGAAGAAGCTATTATTGACCTGATTATATTGTATCAGCTATGTATTATCACTTCCGTAAGTATTGGCAAAGAAGTTGCTTGACTTCATAGACTTCTCCTTTTTTTTTCCAGGGACTTTGTTTTGTGTTCGCAATTCCAGTTTGTGTGAAGCTGTTGGAGAAAGAGAATCTAAACGAAATTCAAGTTTAAATTTATATACATATTTTTAGCGTGTACTTACAAAAAAAAAAAAAAACAAAAAACAAAAATGGAAGATTTTGATGGCTAAAGAAACGTGGATTATTCACATATTGCAAATATTCTAATTAGTTTAAAGTCTTCTTCTTTCTCTTTGTCTCTAATGACATAAAGATGTGAAAAGTGTATTTAATTTACTTTTATTTTGCCAGCAACCAGCTGAACAGCTTTATATACAGAATTGTCTTAGACTTTAGATTGGACATTACAGATATTGTTATGCTCGCCAGTATCTCTTGCCTATCGAATTACATGCGAAATTATGGACACAACACGCCCGCAGGATAACAGCAGCAGCAGCAGCAGCAGCAGAAGCAACATCAGCCAATAAAGATGACGATGACAAGATAAACGAAAGTTTGTGGTGAAAATGTTGGGAAAGGGGGTTTGGCAGGGCAAGGCGAAATTGTCACTGACTCTGGCTGCTTTAAATGAAATTTAACGATGCACACAAATAATGGCACTTTGCATTTTAAAGCACTTTAACGAGTCTGACGATGGTCAAAAGTCAAGCGCACAACGGATGCGACATTGACATTCAATTGGTTAAGAGAGGAGCAGAGAACGATGATGTCCTTGCTGCGTGGCTGTGAACTCTGAACTCTGATGCTCATTATACGCATTTCCATTTGACACTTTTATTGGCCCAGCTGTCCAGGAGCTGATATTTCACACTTGATTCGCTGGCAGAGGGCGAAAATTAAATGCGTAATGCTTGGCCAACATTTATGCGGGTCATTTTATGGCAAGCGGATGCGGATGCGGATGCGGTTACGGATATCAACCGATAAGGCCATTAAAATATATGTATACAGATATTTATATATATATATATATATATTCGTATATAAGTGCAGCACTTTTGCTGGCCATAAACTGAGGCAAAGCGCCAAATGCCCGAGGCACTCAGCCAATTACGTAAATAAAAAGAAATATGTTTGCACCCAGCGTCTACTTATGTGGCAAACGTGTCAAAGTGCTGAAACCGAAATGCAACAGCTTTTTGCGAGCACTGTATGCAGTCACACTGAGTGCCTCATTAGGCGTGTGAAGCTGCCCTGCCTCCCTCCCCCGAGGTGTAACAAGGTGTGTGTGGGTACAAATTTAATGGGCATTTCAAATTTAGATATACATATATATATATCTATCTATATATATATATATCTAGTTTAGATTGCATGTGCTTGAAATATGCTTTATAGAAATCGCTTAATTAAAGTTGCGCGCCGTGGGCGATTTTCATCAACAGCAGCTGTCGCTGTTGCTGGCCTCGAAAAAACAGCATGTTGTCGCTGTCCTTGGCAGCGTCCAGGCGCATATCCTGCGGCTGATTAAAATCTATTAGAGTCAAAGCAGATGTAAGACACTGCTGAGAGAGGAAGTGCCAGAAAGAGAGAGAGAGAGTGTGGGAGAGTGGAAGAGAGTGTCGTCTCTTGGCCAATGATTCAGGCATGTAAATGTCGACGCAATTGAAGTGCATGCGGCGGAAACTTCCGACAAAAGCTAGACTAGACATGCCAAGAGTCTAACTGGATTCTTATTGGATTTGACCAGCAGCGAGCTGAGCAGATGTAAATTTAAATTTATAATAAAAGCAGTGAAGAACTTATTTAAAAATTATTTATAAATAATTTGTATTAGATAAAGCTTTGTTTTCATTACATTCAAGTCTTAGACAATTGACAACTTTATATACACATAGAATAACTTTATATTTATGAATTGAATGTTGTGCGCAGTTGTCTTCATTATTTCTTTTGATTTCGAATTCAATGAGAGTTTGGCATGTTAGAGCATTCAGCAACGTCTTCTTATTATACGGCCTTTTGTCTTTTGCCACTGCCAAAAGTCGCACTCGAAAAGTTTGAGCGCAAAGTTTTTAACGGAAATTGTGCAGCTGTTTTGTGTGTGCGACAGTATGGGGTGGGGGCGTTGTGGCATGTGGCAAGCCCTGCACTTGTTGGCTGCCCCAAAAACATACTCCAGCACAGAGATATACTATCTGCCATTGCAGACGGCAAGTGTTTTACAAATTTCTTGAAATTTTAATTCAATGGCAACCTTTACATATGTAAGCATATACCTATGAGGTATATGCATCTATCTAGCTAGCTGTAAGTAGCTATCGCTATCGAGCATGTGCCGGTACTCAATATGAATTTTCATGATTAAAGCGCGTGTCGGTCGCCGTTGCTCGCTTTTATCGCTCGAAGACAGCGCCGTTCCGGGAATGTGAAATGTCGCCGGTTCGATGAGAATGTGCTTCTTCTTTTTTTTTCTTATAAATTATCGTATGGTAACAAATGTGTCCACACAGCCATTGGCACGCATGCATAATAAAGTGATTTTAAAGGGCACTTTTCCTCTTTCCTCTTCACGGCTGCGTAAAATTTCCATTTGTGTGTTGGCAGAGAGGGGGGTGGCCAGAGTGTCGGAGATGGCACTCAACGTTATTGGAAACGAAAGTTAAGGGAGCCCGTTTCGGTCTGAAGTGCACACATGTGCTCTAATGTTAACTTGGCTTTAACAATTCATTAAAATTTCATATAACTGCTGCACTGCCACAAGAGTAATCCACTTTGTTATTAACTGTTATTTACAAATGTGCATCCAGTGATGTCAAATACAAGACAGCAAAAATATATATATATTAAATGCAGCGCAAAAGCGTCAAGTCATAAACTGCTCATCAGTCTTGCTGCTAGGCCAGCAGGAGGCCAGGGAGCAGGAGGGCGCGGAGTTCCCTTTCTTTTAGCTGTAATTATGCGCGTTGCAAAAAGTTTACTATCACAACTCATGCTGCGTCTCATCCTAGCCATGCACGTTGTCATTGTCTCGACGCGCAGGAAATGCCAAAGCGCTGCGGGCATGGTCCTTGATAGTCTCTGGCTGGCCATAGTCCTCGCTGGCGCCTTTTGACGCTGATAATGCAATTTCCGCTGCGCGTAATTTACTGTTATGCAATGTTTCATTTTATTTCTGCCCTCCGACATTGCCACACTCATTCATTTTTTGTTCTCTTTTTTCTTTTTTTCTTTCAAAAGCGCCCGAGAGCATCAATGCTAGTTGTTGGCTATTTATCTACATAAAGTTAATTGAAAACATTCAAATGCCAGAATCTTCCCAGACTCTCACACTCACTCTCTCTCTCTCTCTCGCTGCGTGATGTGTCAACATCTTTCGCTTGCCATATCATCCGACTGGCCTCGCCATGCCATGTCCACTTTTATGTGTCCTTCTCATTCGTAGTCTTTATTACAAATTGGTTTTCTGCACTCGCTCGCATGTTTCGTGCGCAATTTGCAGCCCTCTGCCAAATGAATATGGAAGCCGCAGCAACAACCCAAAAAAACACTCGACAAATGTATGAAAAAAATCAGGAAAACCTGGTAAATTGCAGCCGTGGGTTACCCACGTGGTAAATCCAGAAAAAAAAGAAGAATCAAAAAAAAAAACAAGCCAAATATAAGTCCGTGCATTGTCGTGAAACGTGTTCACTTTGCACGTTAACGAACTGAAATCGAAAGTTTTGGTTGCGGTCAACATGCAGGAGCATTGTCATATACCCTCCAGCTGTCTGTCTCCGTGTCTGCTCTGTCCCATTGTCCCGTGCACAGTTGTGCGATGTCAGATTGAATGGTTTATGTGCGACACCTTTGACCGGTCGGGTCGAGTGGCTGTCCATATAAATTAAACCCAACTGCTGCCTGCAACAAGCTTTAAGCTCCATATACAAAGGAATTTTTGTGATATTTGCGCAGCGATTTCGGTTAAAGTGATTTGAGTTTGAGATATTACAAAGATTTCTTCAATATATATAGCATTAGCCATATATATATCTAGTTCAATTTGCAAGTTTCCTAGTTTCAAATTTGGATTATCTTTTATATACATATTTTATTTATTCACATTGAATTAATTGTGTCTTAATATTATTATTTTTTTTTAATTTTCTTGTCTTTTAAAATTTAGACTTTATTTTAGAATAAAAAAATCATATAAAAAAATAACAATAATAATAAGCATTATAATAAATTATAAATATTCAAAATTAATTAAATTATTTCTTAATTTATATAAAATTAATAAAACAAAAATAAAAATAAAATATATACATGTATATAGATTGACTATTTTAACAGACAAAAATAAAAATAAAATATATATACATGTATATAGATGATATTCTAATTATATATACAAAAATTTATACATATATCTTGAAATAAATATATAAATCCAATAAACCAAAAAAAAATTATTTATTTTTTTCAAATTTCAATTAAACAAAAATATATTATAAATATTTCTGAAATTCAACAATTTCTGATTAATATGATTCCCATTTTATGTCTGTAGATATAACGGGAATGTTTTGGTTCAGCTGCAATTTGCAACCCCAAAAAATTTGTTCTGGCTTTAGCTGCTTTTATATTATTTGGCCAGCAAAAGTCACGTGGCATTCATAATTCTTAAAACGACGCCATCTGAAATTATGTAGCAATGCTAAGTGCACCCAAACAGTGCCAACGACAGCTGCCCCAACATAACTTGGTCGCCCTGGCCCTCTCTACCGTCCCCTCCCTATCTCTCTCTCTCTCTCTCTCTCTCGCGCTCTTCACTCAATGCTGGGGATTGTACGTGACCAGCATTTGTCGCGCTGCAAAGTATGCTATGATTTTTTGGACTCACTCGAACAATGGGGAATTGATTTCGTAGCCGAAGCTGATTATGGAATTAAAACATATTTTTACACCGCCGCTCAACTTAAAACTTTAAGTGGCAAAGGTTGTTGCCGTACGTGACAATTCCCAGCCAGTCAAGTTTAACACACACACACAAACACACACACACACACACACACACACACTCAGGGCAGAGGCAAACAAGAAATGAATAAAGTAAGCGAAAACTACAAAGAAGTTAACTACAGCAAAGGCTTACTGTGAAAGTGAACTTGGGTTACAAAGACCGGCGACGAGCGGAGGGGATACGGCACATAAGATGCGTATAAAAACGTAGATAAATAACATTGAATGCGAAAATGCACAGAAAAATGAAGAGAAAGCAGATAGAGCAAGAAAGAAAAATAAACAATACGCCTTTTGAAATGCTAAACGTGCCACACATACGCACACATACACACACACACACGCACACACACACACACACACACACACACACACACATCGCACTCGCACACCCTGTCACAGCCAAAGGCATTCTTCACACTCTCACACTTTGGCAGGACGCGCACAGGACTCGTGTATTTTTATTAGCTCTGCTACTCCGCCTGCTGCCGTCGCTTTATCTTGTTACCAAAAAAAAAAATAATAATAAAAAAAAAACTAAAAGAAGGGAAAAGAAAAACATTTATCTTGTCGTATTTATTTTGTAGCGCATTAATTTCATCTCATGTTTGAAATGGGAATTGACTTATTTGCATTCGCTTTAATTTGTTTGCCCATCAATGAAGCTTTTCCCACTCTCTCTCTCTCGCTCTCTCTCTCTCTCTCTCTCTCTCTCTCTCTCTCTGAACTTTAGGAACTCAGGTGCTGCAACTGTCAAAATTGTGATTGATGTAAAGAAAAGAGGGCTGTATCGAAATTATGAGATTTGTTGCTAAAAAAAAAAAGAATTTGATTGATTAAAAATAGAAATCTTTAAAAATGCGAGACATTGTTGAATGAGAAAAAAAGATTTATAAACTTCCACAAAGAGAAGTCTCAGTTCTTCAATAACTCCATGGAATACCCAATGAAAATCTCATAAAACCGTAACTCATAGCTGACTACCAAAATTTCATATGTTGCTCCTTGCATAGGCGCAGTCAAAACAAAACCAAATATGAACGAACAACATTAACATGGCCAATTGCAAATGAAGTTATTCGTGGCAACAACTGTTTGCCTGAGTTCACAACATGTGAAAGCAGGCAAATGCATTTTTCATAAGGCAGACAGCGATAGATTGCGCACACAGTACGGTGAGTATTGACTATGGGGGGAATGAGGAACCGGCCCCGGTTGGACATACCTGCAGCGAACCTATCGACGGGGGCCGGCAGCAAATGGCGCTGACAATGGCCAAAAGCGAACAATGTCAACTGAAATTGCGATTGCGTTAAAACTCTATAAATACCAAAGTAACATGCAACAACAACAACGAAAGGAAGAGAGTATGAGAGAGAGAGAGAGAGAGAGAGAGGAAGAGGCAGAGGGCCAGAGGCAGCAGCAAGGACATGCTGATATGGCAACAACACAATCTAATCCGGTTATTGCATTTTAAATGCAATACAAGCTTTCATTTTGTTAGCCCCACGGCAAACGACAAGCGACAGGCGACAGGCGACGCGTTGAACGCCTGTGGCCAGGCAACGATTTAAGTTAGTCCATGTGATACTTATTTAGATTCTGGATATTCTAGCCAGAAGACATTAGATGGCAATGCGAACTTGGTTGAGTTTTAAATATGGCTAAGTAATTGGCTTATTTAATGAGTTGAAAATAGTTGTGTATATGTATTTACTCAAAATAAATGTTATTAAAGCTTTTTTAGTAATCGAATTTTATTAAAACAATTTAAGGTTTAAAGCTGTTTATGAAAAGCATATTAGAAACGAGTTATGCATAATATACAGCTTTATATTTATTCCATGAACAGAATGAATTGAAAAATTCTATTTCTGATTAAATGCTTTAAATTCTATTATGCATAATGAAATGTATAAGCACAATAGGTCAAATATGTGAATATATATTATATATATTAATATATCTATACAAGTAGACTTAAAATTAAAAAAAAAAATAATAATAAGTAAATAAAACTAAACTGTGAAGCACAGTTGTATAGATAATAAAATATACAAATCGTATTAATTCATATATGAAATTTTTAAACTAATAGTAATTTAAATTAATATGTGTAATTTTTATACTTAAGTTTATTATATATATATTTTTTTTAAATATTAAATATGCTATTCAACTAGAGTAATACTCTATCTATTATATATTATATATACACTCTTTTAACTAAATACTGTTATGTGTAAAATAAAGTATAAAAGCTCTACTATAACTGAACGGCAAAATATTTCAAGTATATACCAATATATTACATACTGCTTTAATTTTTTTATAAAAGAACATATATATATATATATATATATCACAGCTCGCAAATATTTATTGCTATTGTGTCTCGATGTCTTTGAGGAAAAATTTCGGAATGCAACCGATTTGTCGGTCTGAACTAGTTGAGAATTCGTTTGCGATCGGACAGAATTTTTCTTTAATGTTTTATTCTGGTTTATTCGATTGGTTGAGTTTTACGAAGCAAATAGTCTATTGTGTATGTATTGGTATGTCTTCGCTAATCACATCAATAGCGAACGTGAGTGTGTATGAGTGCATATGTGTGTGTGTGAAAGTGAAGATCGTATGCAAAGACTCTTTATGTTATGTGTTGCCTCAATTAGCCTCATTGTGAGAGTGTCAATCATATTGCTCTCCAAACGATGTTCGTTATAAAAGTAATACGAATAGTTCCACGGAAAGCGATCAACCGAAATGCAAAACGAAAAGAAGGCGCTTGCTCAGAGAGTGACAGAGAGAGAGAGAGAGAGAGAGAGTAAGAATGATTTCTTTGGGTAAATCTCATGAGCAGAGCGTGCTAGTTCAAGCGATTAACACTTCTTTGCGAGCTATGATATAAAAATACCTATATGCATAATTGAATGATCTTGAAGCATATTAAAACTAATACAAAGCCAAACACTGAAAAATTCACTTAAAATTAAAAGCTCTAAACGATATTTAGTTGAAACAACAAAATAGCAGATGCTTAGCTTCTAATTATACAAAATTAGAGATGCTGAGAGGTAAAGGCCGATAAGACACATACACACCCTCACACAACCGCCACACAACAAGTGTGTGTAGTTTCTTATGCTAATACGCTTATCAGCAGCTTGCAAATGGCAACAGTCAGCAGCCGAGCACTCGACTTGCTGAGCCGGCTAACCGCAAGCCAACTCTTTCTTTATTTTTCTCTCAAAATGTAATGCAATTTCACAGCATATTAAACAGCTGTGAGTCTATGAGTAGTTCACCTAGTTGGCAGCAAGTGCAACAGTTGTTGTCGCTGCCACCGCAAAGCGCTAACAAATTGCAAGCAAACTTTGCCGACTGAAGATACGCAAAGCGAGAGCCAGCTGCCGACCTCAATACACAAAAAATAAGGTGAAAAGCCAACCATAAGTGAGTGCCTGACTGAGTGTGAATGAGATAGTAAGTGAGTGCCACTGAGTGAGTGTGAGTGTGAGTGTGGGTGTGGGTGTGGGTGTAGCTGGTTGGCTACTCATGAACTGCTCGAATCAGGCTAATCAATTGCTCTTACTTGGCGCACAAATCAAATTGCAAACTTGCCAGCCCATGCCTTTCTCTTAATGCTCAGCAAAATTGTGTGAATAAAGAGGGTATATAAGACTTATACATCTATAAATTCATATAGATCTCAGCTCTCTTTTGCCAAGATTTACCATTTCAATTCTTTTATCATATTTCTAGTTCTTCTTAGTTTAGGTATTGCCACTTCTGGGTATCTTCCGAGTCATGCATCCTCTCATCTAGTACGCAACTTGTTTTTATTCGCGTTAGCACAAAAGTTTCTTATAAGTTCAACTTTTGCTCAATTTGATTTTTCAACAAAGTGCGCCAGCAAAAGCAAAAGCAAAGGCAAAAAAAAAAAAGAGAACTCAAAACTTTTTACCTGCGTTTTGCGTTTGTGTTCTTATGCCTGTCGTTAAACAAACTTATCCAATAAAAGTTTGTCAACATTGATTTAAAGCTGAGACGAACGCATATATCAAACAAAAAACAGGGATTGGCTCACAGTCTGAGATGTCAGCTCGATTTTTAATCTTCGTATCAGGCTGAATATCTTAGGGATGTCATAAGACATCGCTTGATGCTGTAAGTCCAACGATTTAATAAGTTATTTAAAGAAAATATTAATTGTGAATAAGGAAGGAACTTGGGCTAGATGTAAGAATGTCAGATGAAGTAAATGAATAGAAATGGGAGTATAAATGGGAGTGAAAGCAGGAGTAGAAGTGTAAGTAAAAGCAGCAATCAAATTTAGGTCGTTTTAAAATTAAAAGTAGTAAGATAAATAGTAGTAGTAGTATTAGTAGTAGCAATTTGGAAGAAGAAGCTGGTGTAGGAATATGCCTAGATATGATATGAGTAAGATATAGTAATATTAGCTATAATATGAGCAAGAAGATGTTTATATGTAATCGTAGTTTTAGTAGTAGTAGTAGTAGTAGTAGTAGTAGTAGTAGCCGTAATAGACGTAGTAGTAGTAGTAGCCGTAGGAGTAATAGTGTATAAGCTTACATGTAGTCGTAGTAACAGTAGTAGTAGAAGTAGTAATAGTAACAGTAGTAGTAGTATTAGTAGTAGTAGTAGTAGCCGTAGTAGTAATAGTGTATGTGCTTATATGTAGTCGTAGTAACAGTAGTAGTAGAAGTAGTAGTAGTAGTAAGTAATGGTAGTAATAAAAGTAAAAGGTAGTAAGTAATAATAATATTAGTGAGTAACATTAATAGTACTAAGAAATAGTAATTTTAGTAAGAAATATTAATAGTATTAATAGTTGAAAATTATATTAGTAGAATCTATGGTTGTAGTAAAATAAGTAGTAGTAGTAAGTAATATTAATAGTAGTAAATAATATTAATAAAAGTAACTACAATTAACCAATAGTAGTAGTTGAAAATATTAGTAGAAGCTAGAGTTTCACTCAAATAAGTAGTATAACTATTATATGTAAATTCCATTCTCCACAATCAAAACTCTCTCTAAATATTATTTCCTTATTTCTAGCATAGGTAACAACTCTGTAATGCCAACAATTATGCACATAAAGATACCACTTATTATACACTTTAAGCCAGCTTTCGTTCTGGCCAGGACAACAAAAAGTGTTAAGCATGGCGCATAAGCCGAGCTGAACCAGGCCAGAAGAAGCTGGCCAATGGACAAAAGTTGGCCATGTTGTTGTTGTTTGTGTTGTAAAAGAAATGCATTTACAGCAATGTCGAAAGTTGGTGTCGTGTTGCTGCTGTTGCTGCTGCTGCTGCTGTTGCTGTTGTTGCTGCTGTTGCTGCTGCAGCTTCTTGATGCACATCTACTTAATACTTTAATAGTTGCAAAACTTTGCCCAGCTCCTTTTCGCTTAAGTAGCTGTTACTTTGCTTGTTGAACCGTTTGTTTGTTTCTTTCTTTCTCTCTATCTCTGTGTGTGTGTGTGTGTGTGTGTTAGCGTCTTTAGGTAGTGCTTAAAATAACTGTAAAACTGCCAACATAAATCTAGCCACAACATCTTTTATGTTCGCACTAGCAAGAAGTTAATGTTAATGCCATTTGCCAGTCCACGTGAGCTGCTGCCCTGACTTTAAATTCATATTAAAAAGTTAAGATAAATACATAAATATATATATGCATATACATATATATATGTATATAGAATTATATAGTGACGACAAATTGACGTTTTTTATCTTATTGCATATTGAATAAAAAGTAAAATTGTGTTTGGCATATTAAACGAGAAATCATTTGAAAAACGAAAGCAAATCTCCATTCTTGACTTGACTCCAAAGCAAATTTCCCTTCTGCCCCGTTGTGTTTGGGACAGGTCGAAAAGTGATTTTTCTTGTTGGACTTTCGGCTTAGCGACGCAGCAAATTTACTTCAGCGACGTCTGCGATTTGTATAATAAGTTGAAAGTTGACGGCGGAACACGGAAATCCAGTCTCAATTGATCGGATATATATAAAAACATAATATATATATATACACATTGTATGGAAAATGTTGTTAAATGTCAGAATTGTTGCAGTGGAAATATCGAAGGAAATTCGCACAAGTTTTTACAAAAAGCTTAAAGCTTTTTTATATAAATAAATATATATATATATATATGTCGGCTGTGTTTAACACAATATAGCTGTCAATGGCAGCTTTTGCTGTTTTTCTTATGCCATTTAATACTGTTGACATTTAATTATTATGGCAAAATACTCGCACGATAAATATAATATTTTTTAAAATAAATATTTAACGCGTATTGAGCTGTAATTCAAGCTTTACAT
Source organism: Drosophila stalkeri (assembly GCA_035047405.1). Lineage (NCBI taxonomy): Eukaryota > Metazoa > Arthropoda > Insecta > Diptera > Drosophilidae > Drosophila > Drosophila stalkeri. The sequence continues at coordinate 14,411,009 of JAWNPR010000041.1, read as the reverse complement.
TTGTGTCGCTGTCGACTAAAGGCAAACCGCAATATTTTACCAAATGCCAAATGCGACACTCGAAATTGTTGCTTACATGAGTTTGAGGGAAAAGTTTCAAAAGTTAAAAATATATATATATACAAATATAAAAGGAAAACAAAAATTATTTAAAATATTTAAAAATAATCTTAACCCTTCTTCTCGCAGTCGGTAGGATTCGAACCTACGCTCCCAGAGGGAATCTGATTTCTAGTCAGACGCCTTAACCGCTCGGCCACGACTGCTATGCAGAGTTGGCCAATTTATTTGAAGCATATGCCTGATAGATAATAACATTTCTAAATAATTAAAAATAAATATATTTCTTAGCTACTGATAAATTTTAATCAGCGCTAAAAATAAGATAAGCTACCAAAGTATTTATATATTGCTCTACATGAATATATAGATAGTTTTCTATATAATTAAATTGTCTACTTTTTGGGCGCACCTCGTTTATGTATATTCATATCTATAAATAATATTAATGTGCCAGCTAGGCGGGCAAATAGCAAAAGTGTCCATCGCTGCTAATGAGCCAAACGCAATGCAAATTGATAGCACTTTTTGTGGCGACACGCCCACAGGCCACAGTCCACAGCCCACAGCCCACAGCCCACAGTTGGCCGCCCGCGCGACTAATTGGGTTGAGCGAGGGGGGAGGTTTGGCTGGCTTAAGGGATTAGCATCATTATGCGCAGTTTATTTGTTTACGCCAGACATACAAACATACTTACATACATATACATGTGTATATATGTATGTATTTATATATTTATGCAAAATGTAATTTCATGTAATTGTTTTTAATTTCAATGCATTTATAATTTAGCGCGCTGGCAACGTGCGTCGCGGCTCTTGAGTGTCATGAAGAGCTCATTTACTTTCTGCCATATAAATTAACAAACGGCCGCAGGTTAGGAGTGTCGAGTGTCCAAGCACTTCAAAGCGAACGGCGAACTACGCGGCGTATGCGCAATGCGTTAATGAGGCTCGCTTTATTTTTTTATTTTTTTGCCTTTCGAGTTTTTGGACAGCAACAGCTCCCTGCTGTAATTATGCAAATTTTTTAATGGGTGTGAAAATTGTATTTGAGCGCAACACGTGCCCCCAAGTCGGGGCACGCTGTTAGCCACCTGTCTGAGCCATCATTGACTGCGGCTAATTCCATTTAGCTGATGCTTCCTATCGCAGTTACTGACGCTGCTGCTGCTGCTGCTGCTGCTGACTCTGTCTGCTCCGCTCCACTCGTCGCTTAAATCCGGCTCATGTGCGAGCCAGTTAACTGACGGCTGCTTGTTACGGCATTTGCTCTTTAGATTTATACGGATTTTGTCAAACAAAACATGAATCTGCACTTTTATGTGTGCGAACTGTTGAAAGCCGATTTCATGAAAGCCAAAGCAGCAGCAACAGCTCTGCTAGCCTATTCAAGTGCCCAAAAGCTTTAAGGGTAAGCACTTTTCTGAATAGTCGAGCGTTTATGCATGTAGAATAGTTGCAGGGAGACGAGAGACGGAGAGATGGGAAGTGAGTTATCAAAGAACTGAGATGTAAAAGATGAGTTGGGCTTAATTTGTAAACGAATAAATATTTACATATAGAAATATTTGTTTCTAATATAAATATTTTTTTAACAAGCAAATAAATGAAAAGAACTAAGTAAGTAAATCATAAAATACATACATAAATTAATTATAAATAAAAATTAAATAAATACCAATATTAAAAAAAAAAAAAAACAAAAACAAAAACATAAATACATAAATAGAAAAAATATACACATAAAAAATAAATATAAATAAATAATTAAAACCAATATTTAAAAAGAAAAACAAACAAGATTAAAAAAAAATATGAATACATAAATAAAATAAATTTTACATAAATAAATTATAAATATATAATTAAATAAAATATAAATAACTCAATAATGAAATGAATAAAGTTTTTAAATTTAAAATAAAGAAAAAAATATAAAAAAACAAAAATTGAAAACATAAGCAGAAATAATTAGAAATCAAATATAAGTAATGAAATAAATAAATAATTAGATAAACACATGATAAAATATTTATAAATATAATAATAAATAAATAAATTAATTAACAGAATTTTTCAATTTATAAAATATATATATAATTTTTTTTAATTATAGCAGCTTAAAGTTTTTTTCATAATCAAAAATTCTTTTGCCTTTTTTTTTTGGCTATGACTATAAATATTTCTAATTTATATTTTCAACAAATACCAATCAATTGTTGTTAAGAGCTCAAGTGCTTACAATTAGTTCAATTGTTGATAAAAACTAATGAAATCTATTAAGCATACGCCATGTGCGCTGATCTAGCTATCAAGTTGAATTTATAAAGCGGATTTGGCAAAGTGAAATGCTTAAAGTGTCAATTTGCATAAAAATCAATTGGCTATAGTTGCAACTGTCTTTTCAATGAATACAAATGCCACACACACACACAGACACACACACACACGCACAACAATGGCATTGCCTGGTAAAATGCAAATGCAGATTTTTAAGCCTTGCGCCAGCTTTTCACAAACAGATTGTAAACAAATAAATGCCATGAGCAGAAATATACTGATACACAAAGAGCGGCACACCCACACGCACACCCACACACACACACACACACACACACACACACATGCATATTGAGTGGTCAGCGCTGTGGCAATTTACAGTTGAATTTCGAGTTTCGCTGCAGGCCATTGGCACAGTGCCTGCAAATTGTAACTTTACATATTTTTTAATATTCATATATATATATATATATATATATATGTACGTGTGTGTGCGTGTGTGTATTTATGTAACGTATGCATGCATATGCATAGTATACTTTTACTCCGGCAGCGTATTTCACACTTAAGTGGTTAAATTGGCTGTGATAAATTGTCGCGCAGTCAAAGTTGTTGCCACAGGGTAAGTTGCCAGAGAGTGCGCTGCGCTGCGGGGCACCTTAAGTCGCTGAGGATAAGCCCATAAGGATATGCGTGTGAGTGCCATAAGTGCTTATTCATAGTGTCTGAGTGGCTGCCGTTGACAGTAATCATAGCGTACGCATCAGCTTGTATTATTAGGGGCATGCCTGACATATGACAACTGGGAATTAATATGTGAGAGCCAAAAATGAGACAAAAGTCAATGCCATAATGTCATATGACTGAATGTGTGTACATGTGTGTGTGTGTGTGTGTGTGTGTGTGCTTGAGCCTGGGTGTGTGTCTGTGAGTGATGGCAACCTTTTAGCTGCACAACCAAATTAAATGTCTAGCCAAATGTAGTTAGTCAACAACAAAGTCAGGCCATCAGGCCATCAGGCGTCACAGGCATCGCAGTTTCGTCTTGATTAACTGACAGCACACACACACACACACACACACATATATACGTAGCAAATGTCCTCGATCTAAACATGCCTCAATTAGTGGCATAGACCCACAAACTGACAACAGTCGCAACGCAACGAAGTTAACAAATTCTCGCGCTTATCGCACCATTGATATCAGACAGTGTTGATGTGCATATCATTTTTATGGGCATTTCATGCAAAATGCTTCCTGTCGCCAACGACAACAACAGCCACAAAAGCAGTAGCAGCAGCAACAGCAGCAACAACAGCAATGCTGACAACTGCTGCCTGTAGGCAATGCAGCAGCCACAGTGACTGCTGAGTGAGCTACGCTCAAGTTTTAGCAAGAATTTGGCTTAAAGTGCATCAATCATGCTTTAGCAGGCAAATACAAATTTTAATAAAATTAAATATTTGTAAAGCTCTATAAATAAATTATGTAAAATTATTATTAAATATGTATAGGAATTTGAACTACTCAGCTAGAAGCTTTGGCATCAAGTAAAATTTGAGTTTCACTTAAGTTTGGCCAAACTGAAAGAAAGCGTGCCAAGAGCTTGAAGATTTCACTTAATTATAGTTGAAGTCAAATACTTCAAGCACTTTTGCAAGTAAGCCTTAAGTAAAGCTTAAGCTATATTACTTAATTCAATATTTATAGGAACTTGAAACTCAACTCTCATATTAAGAAATAAATAAACAATAAACAAATAAACAACCATAAATAAACAAGCCTTAAAAACATATTAACTAAAAGTATGAAATATAGTAGGAAAAAGTGCAACGAAAGATTGTATTATGTGGATAATATAAAGATTTTAGTGTGTGTTCCATTTACTTTATTTCAATATTTTTTATAATATTATAATTTAGAAACTTAAATAATTAAATTACGCTGTTTTCAACATGTAGTTCGTAATGTATAAGGAAACTGCATGAAAATCAATAGAGATTTAATCAACATGCTTTTTAAAGTTGTTGTTTAATATATATTAACTTTACTTTACGATCTTTATTCAAATGTTTTTGAGTGTTAAGTTTTTTTTATCATTTATTAATTACTATAAACAAGAGCTATCAAATACATGTTGACTGTTGTCACTCGGTCTACAAATAAATGTCTTTTTTCTCACACTTTAAGAAAAAATTCAAAGAGCATTACGATTGCATTGGTTCTTCAACGAAATCATTTTTGTCTCTCAACCTTTACCCCGAAGTTTTATCGAGCATCAAGTCTTTTGTGCATGTATTGGTTTGTAAGCTAGGTTCTTCGCTAAACACATCAATAGCGCATGCGAGTGCGTATGTGTGCAAGTGTCTGTGAAAGCGAAGATCGTAGACACTTTGAGTGATCTGATGTTCGGTAAGTCGATCGTGCATCGTATCGCTCTGTGAATGATGTTCGGCAAAAGAGCAGCACACGAATCGAATACATAAACGAAAAGAACCGAAGACTCTCCACTCTGAGTAGAGATCGAATGAGTATGTTTTGTTTCGGTTTAGCTCGCGAACAGAGCTTAACAAGCTATGATAATAAGTTATGATATAAATATTATTATTTTTAGATATAAATACAAAAATTTCTCTAAACTTAAAGTTAGGATATAAATATTATAGATTATTATTATAAATATTATGATTTTTAGATAAAAATACAAAAATTTCTCTAAACTTAAATCATAGTCATATCAATTGACCTAGACAATGCTCAAGCTACATTTGATCTGCATGATCTATTCCTCCACAAATGCCATTGCAGCGCATTGCACAATTCGTGCTAGCCACTCCCATTTATTTCAGTGGTTAGGCAGACTCTTTTTTTGTGTTTGGCGCTCGTCGTGTGTCTTTTGCTGTCTCTAACTTGCCGGCTGACCGACTGCATTTGTAATTTATAAGCGTATATATGTATGGGCGAATGAGTATCTATGTGTTGAGTGTCTGAGCTCTTGTAGCACTTTTTTAAAGCACAACTGACTTTCCTTTGGCCAAGGCAGCGGGAAAACAACAATGGAAATGTAAATTGTTTTTATGTCTTTGTTTTTAATTTTTGGCCAGACCAGGCAGCACTAGGATATTCGAATAGGCCTGTGAATGCGATTTGTGTGCTGCGCGGCATGCAAGTTCCTCTGATTTTTTTTCCTTCTTTTTTTTTGCTGCATTGCAACAATAAGCGAATGTACAGACTTTTGGCTTTGCTTTTCGCTTAGTTTTCATTGTGGCTGGGAAATATTTGTTGTTTGTGTAATGTGCATATGTGTAAACATTTTCCACTTGCTCCTGACATTGACGTATGAATTTATAAAGATATTTACATATATATATATATATATATATATATATATATATATATATATATATATATATATATATATATATATAGGTACACGTATGCTAGGTACATATATGATCAACGTGGGGGTTCAACAACACCCAAAGAGCCGCAATAAAAGCACCTTCATTAGCTGCCATTAGCCAGTGAAATGTGCATCACATTTCACACGATATTAAATCGAGCAGAAGGCACAAAAAACAGAGCTCTGTGAAAGCTGTGAAAGCAGCTATAGCTTAAATTGTTTGGACACATGGCCCTCTGTCTGTCTGTCTTTCTGTCTCTCTGTCTGTGTGGAGTGCGTGTTTGTGCCATTAAAGTTTCATCAGTGGAGCAACAGCTAAGAGCGGCCAACCTCTCAAATCCCCAAAGCCCCCGCGGCCAGCTCTTTGGTTCAAGGGAGTTGAAGGGTCGCTGGCGTTGGCTGATATTGTCATTACATGCTTCGAGGATATTTCTGTGGCGTAACCAAGGCAAATGTACTTTTGACAGTTGGACTCTTGAAAGGGTTGACCGACGGCCCACACACACACACACACACACACACACACACACAGAGTGAGAGAAAACTTTGTACAATGCAAAAGATTCAAATTTCCAGCTCGGAACAGCAACAGCTGCCATATGATAATGCCCTCAAGGGGGAAGGCACGAGTTGGTTGGACAACCCCTTAGCCATGTGACCAAAAACCAAACCCAAATAACTGGGCTTACTTGTAATAGTTCTGAAATCATTTTGCTCTCAGCCAACTGCTGCTGCTCTAGTAGCAGTAATAAATGTTAGCTAAGCATTTAAATATTTTATTAATGTGGGATTTGTGAGTCAGCTAAATAAATATATAATAAGAGCTGAAATATTGAAACTATAGGTAGAACTAGAGCTCTAGGCAGTGAAGATATATTAATAAATAAGCCATATACAAATGATTTTCTTGTTTCAATTTATTTGCTGATTAACCATTTTTACTTAGCTTTCTTTAGTAATTAGACATGTTGATTATTAGTTAAAAATAACAATAAATATTTTATTTAATTTTCAAGTTTTCTTTTTTATTTTTAATTTTCCTTTCCATTTTCACATTATTTATGACTGTAAAAAAACGCAGCAATTAACGACTTAAATGTTGCTGGCAAACACAAATGTTGCTAGCAACATGTTGTTAGCAACATGCTGTGGAACGTATTTGAATACAGCCAAAGTTATACGCTATGCTATGAATGAATATAATTGATGAATGAAAAAATAGAAAAATATATATAAAACTTCAAAATTGAATAAAATATAATTTATATAATTTCTACAATTTCAAATGAACCTTAACAACTCTTGCAGGCAATTCATATTTATAAATAACTATGCTCTTGGCATATTCAAAATATGGGCTTATCGGTTAAGAGCTAGCTGAAATCGTAAAACACTTGAGATAGCCAATATGCCCCCAGTCGCTCAGCCATAAACCGGTTCCAATCGCAGAGAGTCAAACGCATTTGCAGTTGCCGTTGCGTTCACAGTTCACAAAATGATCTTGGCCAGCATTTTTGTGTGTTTCTGCCTGGTGTCGGCATTCAACTATTTGAGGCAACGTCGACAGCGCGGATTTATTAAGAATCTAGGTGGACCTTTTACCTGGCCCCTAATGGGAGCCATGCACAAAATTGTGCTGCTCACGCCAAAGAGTAAGACCCGAAACGAAACTCCATTTACTTATATAGACATTTACAAATTTCAACTTTGACAGATTTCTTCAAGCACAGCTCTTGCTACCTGGCCAAATATGGTGCTGTGAGTCGAATTTGGGTTTTTCACAGACTCTTCATACCTGTCGCCGACATGGAATTAGCCAAGCAACTGCTGCAGAGTGAAACGCATTTGGAGACGGGCCACGAACTGATGACCGACTGGCTGGGCGACAGTTTGCTCAACTGCCAGCCGCAACACTGGCCACAGCGTCACCAGCTACTCGTGACACTCTCCCGGCCCGACAACCTGTTGCAATTGAGTCAACTATTTCAGCAGCAGGCCGAGCAGCTCTGTCAGCAGCTGGCGGCACGGGCGGAAGCGCGACAGGTCTTTGATGTGTGGCAGTTGGTGTCGGACAATGTGTTGGATCTGATGCTCTGCATCAGCTGTGGCATGCAGCCGAGCGAGTGCTATAAACAAGCATTTAAAGAGTGAGTAGTTGAGTGTATATATTTAACGGTATATACGGTGTAACGGTATAGCTATGAGTTAGTTGTTAGTCAATAGAAAAAGTTTAAATTAAATTTTGATTTATGCTAAGATTTCTTTAGTTAGTTGGATTAAATGGATTTCTGTAGCTTAAACTAGATTTCTTTCAAAATGTTTGACAGTGGCTCGCAACTTGAAATACTATCCCAAAATGAACTAGTTCATTTTGTATAAACTTGAACTTGAACAAATTGAAGTTTGAATTTATGTCTAGCTCACAAAAGTTTTGACATCTCGCGAATTCTTACTTAAATTTGATGTAAATCTTTATTATTATTGTTTGTGATTAATCATAATTATAAGGCTCATTTTGAACTAAAGCATGACTTTGACTACTTCAAGTTTGACGTCAAATAACAAAGAAAACATTAATGCCTTTCTACTTGGAACTTCAACTTCTAAAGATTTCATCATTATCTAATATTATACTTCCTTATCATTATCTATTATTAAGCAGCATTATCCAACATTTAATTTCATTCTCATTAAAAATTTCCCAACTTCCCCGAACAGTCTCACTGAGCTCTATCGCAAGCGCTTCTTGAGCGTCAGATCAGCCAATCGTCTAACTTTCTGGATTTGTTCGCCACTGACACGAAGACGACAACAACGGCTCATACGACGCATCAATGAGGAGAACAAACAGATGCTGGAGCAGCGTCGGCAGCATAAGTTAAACACTAATCAAATAAAAATCGAGGGCATCACAATCGATCGCATTGAACCGACGCCAAGTGTGAAATATCAATCGCTGCTCGAATTGCTGCTCTCGAGCGAATCGTCGCTCTCGGATGCTCAGCTCTTCGCTGAGCTCAACTGCTGCAACTTTCTGGGCTATTTATTGTGCAGCAGTGCGCTCTGCTCTGCCTTGGTATTGATTGCACGACATCCGGCGGTGCAGCAACGTTGTCTAGATGAGCTGCGCTCGGCGAGTAGCTCGAAAGATGAGCGCTTGCCCTACCTGGAGGCGGTGCTCAAAGAGACACTGCGACTGCAGCCACCGCAACTGATCATAAATCGTGAGCTGAGTCAAGACTTTAAATACAGTGAGTAAAGATATTTATTAATTCTATAACTTGACATTCACTCACTCTCTCTCTCTCTCTCTCTCTCTCTCTCTCTGTCTGTCTGTCTTCACAGCTCACTCACAGGTGGGCGATGGCGCTCTGCCTGCTGGTGCTGAGATCTATATCAATCTCTATGAGCTGCAACGCTCTAAGCAGGAGTATGGCAACAAGGCGCAGCTCTTTCAGCCCGAGCGCTTTCTGGAGCAGCACGTTGAGCTGCTTAGCTTTGGTCTGGGTCCGCGCAGCTGTCCGGCACAGCAAATGAGCTTAGACCTCTTGCAGCAGCTGGTGGCGCCGCTGTTGCTGCAGTACGAGCTGCTGCCCTATGGCGATGCACTGCGTCCGAATCTGCGCCTGGCGCTGGGCTCCAGTAATGGCTTTCAATTGGCGCTGCAGCCACGTAATAAGATTGATTAGCATATAACTTAAATGGACTATAATTTAAATTCAGCAAAACTAAACATAAGTTAACTAAAATTACTCTCGGAATACCCCTATTGCGTGCTGCGCTTGCGCATGCCCAACTGAAATCCCGTATCGGAGCGCAGCACAATATTGATCACCGGCTGCACGGGCTCACCAAGCGGCAGCAGCTCATACTCGCGCACGATCTTAGCCAGTATCATCTTCATCTCCAGCATGGCGAACTTCTGGCCAATACAATTGCGTGGCCCGGCACTGAAGGGCACATTGGCAAAGCTCGAGACGGAGCGTTCTGTGCTTTCAAAGCGTTCCGGCTTGAAGAGATGTGCATCCGGAAAGTAATTATCATCATTCTGCATGTTATAAATACCCATGAAAATCTCTGATCCGGCGGGTATGATGCCCGCACCAAACTTGGAGTGTGCTGCAAGCAGAGAGAGAGAGAGAGAGTGAGAGAGAGATAGTCTCTTCTAGAGATCATATTCACTTACTGTACTTGAAGTCCTTTTGCAACTTGCGTCCAATGATCGGCACAGGCGGATATTTGCGTAACGACTCCTTCAACACACATTCCACATACTTCAAATTGCCCAGATCTCGAAAGGTAACGGGTCGACTGCGATCGCTGCCCAGCACCTGCAAGATCTCCGCCAGCATTTTGGCCTGAACTTCCCGATGACGTGAGATGCACCACAGACAGAAAGAGAGGCCACTGCTGGTAGTGTCATGGCCCTCGAACATGAACGTATCCACCTCCTCGCATATCTCCTCATCCCTCAGCATTCGTCCATCGACTTTCGCCTGCAGCAGCACATCGAGCAGAGCCATGCGACAACGCTTGCCGCCCAACTCATCCGGCAGCTGATCATCATTGGCCAACCGCAGCTGCTCCAAGGTTTGACGACGCTGCTTAATCACCTGCGCAGTAAACTCGTGCATAATGCGAATGAGCTGCCTCTGACGTAGCTTCAGATGCGGTTGTAAGAGGGTGAAGAGCAGCTCGTACTGCAAGTAGAGCAACATAAAGCGCCTGGACATCAAGGCAGTGCATCTATCGAGGGGAAAATAATTTAAATTATATTCATTTGAATACTAAATAAATATCACTTCATACTCACTCTGTTACTGCATTCACATAGGGTGTGCTCTTTGCCTGCTGCGCATTCACTTTGGTGCCCATTGTTGTCTCTGCAAGGCTATCCAGGGCGAAGAGGCACACAAAATGATAGACATCAAAGATCTCACCATTGGCATGCGGCTCCAGGCATTGCACACACACATTCGATTGCTGATCGAAGACCTCCACGAACTGTTCAAGGATCGAGAAATGAAAGGTGGGCGTTATGATCTTGCGCCGCTGATGCCAAAGTTTGCCATCGCTGAGCAGGAGGCCATTGCCCAGCCACGGGCTCAGCAACTTGTACACCGGATGCTTAACCAAATGCTCTTGGCTGGACAACAGCTGCTCATTGAACTCCACATCACTGCTTATGACTATCAAACGATTTAACGAAAAAATATATTGCAAATTTCCCAGTTCCATGCGATATTTGTGGGATTGTTCAATAAAATCTGCGGGCAATCAATAGTTAGTATTTAGATGAAGTACTAATGTTTAGTTAATTTCATTAAATTTTTCAATTAATTAATAATATATAAAGAATGATAAACAAATTTTCAGCTACAATATCTATTTGCATTAACTATATTATATATTATATATAAACATTTATATGTATATTTATAGCATAAATTAAAATTTAATACGCTTTTAACCGTAAAATCGATTATAATAATATTACCAACGATAACGATTATCGTCAGCGCACTTTACTTAATTCAAGATTACATACTATATACATATTTGTTTATAATCAATTGGCATTCAATGAGATAACAATTGTATATGGAAATCTAATAATAAAGGCAATTTTTTGATAAGGTTTCATTAATAGAAAACTATTAAACGCTAAAGAAAGCAAAAGTGAATTGTGTGAGTGTGTTTTTTCATAATTAATTTGGTTAGATAAGTTAATTTAACTAACTAATTAAACATCAGTTTAATTATACTAGCTAATTAACTTCTAAAATACTCTTAGTATGTTATCAGCGCATAGAATTTCAATAATTCTTGCAATCAATATTAATGGAAAATAAATATATACAAAAAAAAAATAAAATATATATATATAAAATTAAATACAATTGTTATTAAATATTTTATTATTTTTTATTATTATATTATTTTTATATTATTTTTTATATTTTTATATATTATAATTTTTTATTTATTTTATTTTTTCATTTTTAGCTCTTTTGTTTCTAGAAGTAGAAGAAAATTAAATTATACCTTTGTTATTTTCTTTTACTACTACCACATAAACAAAAAAAAAAACACATTTTAAAATATTAATAATTAAAAAATAAAAACTTGTAAATAAAATATTTTAGTTTTTATTCACTTTTACTACATATTGCAAACTTTTACACTTAAATAATAATCTTATATGTTCCGAAATCGACGTGTTCAAATATACGTATATATATATATATATATATATATATATATATATATCGAATCAGCTCATCGCCCTGATCAAGAATAAATATGTATTCACATTTGTGTATTCACAGCTGGACACAATTCAACTTTCGCAACTGCACTTTGCACCACATTTGCTCCACATTTTCTCAAACACTCACACTTGATACATACTTTTCGGATTCAAGCTGCAGGCGCGATGCAGGGCTCCGATTATTGGGAGACAATAAGGTCCTGGCAGATTGGCAACAGCCGCTCGCCTGTGCCTCTGGCACCAATGGAACAGACTGCCTAATGTCAGCAGCAGCACAACAAACGCGATCAGCAGCATTTTGCACTCTAATCTGATCTCTGATCAAAGCAGGTTGAATGCAACTGTTCGTAGCTCTCGACTTCATGCTAAGTTCTTCTATCTGATCCGGAACTCAGCAAGCCGAAATAAAGCAACAAAACACTTGTGCCTAAATTCAGTGATTAACGCAAGCCGAGGCTTAATTTTTGTTAGTTACTTTTATTTTATTTATTTATTTTTGTATTTTTGTTTATTTTACTAGGGAGCTGAAACGAGTATGTTAATTGTTTTGGACACACAAGGCGATATGCAGTGGGTCGCAGCAGCAACTTATCAGCGAGCTGTTATTTTTTTTTTTATGTAATTTCCGTTAGAGACATTCGTGCGGAAATTAAAACATTTGCACAGTGAAACAACACAGCGCAGGGATGGATAGCTGCCAAAGCAGGACCTCGTCCTCGTCCTCGTCCTAAAGAGCTGCACTCGCAGAAAAACTAATTAACAGCTGCTTCCTGCAGTCGAGCCGAAGTTCGACTTTGACTTTTGTAATGGCATTTTATCATATTATTTTAAAAAGGGTCAGCGCGCAGCGAGTAGAGCAACAGACTCACTCATCCTTATATACACACATACATATATAGATATATAGTATAGGCGTGCTTTTAATTGTGCATTTTCAATTTTCGCAATGACTGTTATAAATAAAATTCTCTGGCTGCCAGCAACAGAGAGAGAGCGAGAGAGAGAGAGAGGGGGGGAGAAATAAGTAACAAAAATGGAAGATTTTCCACATTAATTTGCGCATATTAAAAATGCAATTTGTTGCGTTAATTGCAGCATGTGAAACGTATCAGACAATCCGAGTGATAGCACAGAGCGATGCTGCACAAAAGAGAGAGAGAGAGAGAGAGAGAGAGAGAGACCGCCCAGTGTTCAGCAGCCAAGTCACGTTGATAGCCAGCGCAAACAAGCAAATAGCACGCGAACCACGCAGCGTATGAGTAATGCGAGCTTTTCGTTCAATGAGCAAGGCTCACGAGTGAGTGTGTGAGTGAGAGGGAGTGTGTGTGCGTGTATATGTGTGTGGACACGTGAGTAACAGCAAACTCAGCCTGCTTCTGTTGTGGATTGAAATTTATTTTTATTTATTTATTTTTTTTTTAATGCGAGGCAACTGATATTTTGGTTAAGGCGCCAACTGTTCTGAAAATTGATATAAATGAACAATCGAAATGGCATATAAAACGGAATAACAATTCAAGAATTTTCTTTAAATTGAGATTGTGTAAAATATATATGCATATATATAAATATATATATAAATATATATTTATTTTTTTGTTTTATTTTTTTCTATTATAGTTGAAATTTTATAGGCATTACTAACCAAATAACTGTTATATATAATATATTATTGTTTTTGCATTCAATAATTGAATTATCAATTCTGAGAGATTCTTATAAGTGTTTAAATAGTTGTGAAATATTTTTAAAAATTCATATAGATTGAATTAAAGCATTAGCCTCTATATTTACATAAAGTTTAACTTGAGTCGTCTATGTTCTGACTTTAATGTCGAGCTTATGTGACACAAAAAGTACATAACGATAAATATAATCTTATATATAACATATAAAATAAATAAAAAATATATATTAATAACAATAATAATAATATTAATAATATATAATTCTATAATGGATATATAAAACATGTAAATTGAGTGGAAGTAGACTAATATAATATTAATAATATTATTACAACTAATATAAGTATGTACAAATTAAATAAGAACTATTGATTCACAGTAAATGTGAGATAATATATATGCAATACACAGTTCTAGATAGTTACGGATAATATAAGCAATATATAAATACACCATATATAGTTTTAGGCTAAATATTAACATAAAACAGTCCTTTAGACTTTGTACAAGAAATATGCAATAATTAATTTTGCATTTGGAAAAGTTAAGTCAACTTTTAAGTCATTAGCCAACACTGCCTAGCGAGAGAGTACCGTTATGATAGTCATTAACAATAAAATCTTCATTATATTATGTAGATTATAGGGAGACGAAGCAGCGTTAATTTTAGCCGCTGGCAACGGTCTATCTGGCGGATAGAGTTCAATCGCCTTCCTGGCCATGGCTCTGATGCCCAACCAAGACTCTTCGGCTAGATCTCTCAGCTTATCCTTTGGTGGCCAAAAGTCAAAGACCATTCCATCGCGCTCACCAGACAATTCCAGACAAAAGCTAAGCGAAAATCCAATCGAAAAGGCATAGTCCACGCTGGTGCCACCAAAGGTATCCTCCTTGCCAAACTGGCCATAGTAGAATCGTGAGCCAGTCGCATTGAATATGGCCACAGCTCCGGCTTTAGCTACGGCGTGCAACTCCTCGTCATTATCACTGGTTTCACTGCATGAGGAAGAAACGAAGGCTATTATTAGGGATCAATATTTGTACGAGCCACATTTATACATACTTCTTGTATACCCAGGGATAGAAAATGCTTTTGTGATGCGAATGCAGTGTGATGAACATCATTCCTGTTTGGCTCAGGACCATATCGTGCATGATATCGCGCACAGCTCGTGACTCGAACTCGGAGAAGGGCTCACGGCCCGCATAGTGACTGCTGCAGGAATCGTTTAGCTCTGCATAGCCCTGTCCCCAGTCAATATTGAAATTCCGATTCAGATTCACGCCGTAGCAATTGTTGCCGTTGGATGTACGTGTATTGCGCCAAAATTTATCCACATTGCGAGAGAACATGTAACCATCCGGATTGAGCAGCGGCACCAGAATCCAATCGTAATCGTGCAGCAACTCCTCATTCTCCTCATACCTGACCACCAGCTGCTCCAAGGTGTACAAGGCGGCAACAGGTGTCAGCCATTCACGCGCATGTGCTCCGGCGATGAGTAGAATCGCCTTCTTCAAGGGGCGTCCATCCCCTTTCGTTATCGTTAGCGATTTCAGTCGACGTTGCTCATACGTTGCGCCCATATCCTTCAGAGTAACACGCTTGCTGTACACCTTCGCCAGCTGCTCCATATAGTCCAGCATGTCATTGTAGCTGAGGTAATCATCGAGTTGCAGCGACGGTGCCACCTGCAACTCTCGGCGCAGTCGCCGCTTGAAGGTCTCGATGCGCGAAGTGCCAAATGCCAGCGAGTGTTGAAAGTGTGTTATCAATAAGATAAGCACGCACAGCGCGTTCCACAGATCCGCCTCGATTCTTAACATGCTACGCACTTGTTAAACCATGCGCAAGTGAGTCAGCAAGCAAAAATTGCACTATACCCGCATATATAAATATTTATATATATATATGTATATTTATAAATATTTTGCCTCTCTGCGTTACACATGTATTTTTCAGCGCCAATCATAGAACCGATCGCTGTTAATGACAGGCAACAACTGAGTACAGGTTAATTTGACTCTACAGCATGCTTACAGCACGTTACGATTAACTGTTACGACTTGCCCTCTCCCTCTCGCTCTCACACCCATAAACGCTCTTTAGCATACATGGCGTTTACTAATCAGAACTTTTCTCTCTATCCCTATCTACCACACTGCTTTTGGCCTCTCTTTGTGCACAATGTTTTCGAATCTATTTTTAGACGCGTTCAACATATATTTTTGCAAAAACTCCCTCTCACTCTCTCTCTCTTTTTCTCTGACTTGGATCAGCGTGCTCTTGCTTATGCTGCAGCAATAGACTCTCTTGCAGATATATTTATGTAATTACACTCTCTTGCACTTTGCGCTTTCAATGCTCTCTCACTGAGGTAACTGAAGAGTATATTTATTTTGCGCAATGTATATGATCTATCAATATAAATGCAATTCAATTGTGCACTATTAAAGCTTGCAATTTCAAATATATACAAAAGTCTCATTTTATGCTATATTTGAACTAACACTTACTACAGAAAAGGCAAATTAGAACACACCATACATCGCAGAGACGTTATTTTTTAAGACGTTTGAGATTTGAAAAAATTTATAGGTACATATGTATATGTAAAAAAAATAAGATATTTTAAATATTAAAGAAATAATTTTTTTTTATTTTTAATGTATTTGTATACAAATTTTAATCTATTTTTATACAACTCTTATTAAAGAAAAATACATTTTAAAAACTATTTTAAAATATATACAATTATATTTACTAATTAATATATTTTAATTCTTTTAAATTTGGTGTGTTTTTAAAGTTACAAAATTTTTAATTTAAAAAAAATATATGCTTTTTAATTTTAATTTTTTTCATTTTTTTCATTTTATGATTTTTTTTTAAATATTTTTATTTACTAAATTGTAGATGTATATTTGTGTCTATATAGACTTCTGGCAAAATAAATAAAGTATAAATTAAAACGATATCTTTAAAAGTTTTGGAGTTAGCACTCTAGATTTACATATTTCATTTACTGAAAATTTAACAAGAATTATCTAATTATTTTTGGACTCTGAAAGAGTATTATACAACTCACTCACAACTTTTTCACTTATTGTTTATGCTGTGCTCATCGAAATTGCGTTGCAGTTTTAGACTGCGAACAATGCACTTTGGCTGAGAGTGAGAGAGAATACCCCAATGGCAGTCCATCAAATATGGCAATTGTTAGATACATATATATATATATATATAGCCAGCAAATATTTTATTATTATAGCTAGCTATAGTTTATTGTATTTATGTATAGATATTTAACACTATAAATAACTTTATTTGCTCTGTAGCCTATGCCAATTCGCTGAAATGGCTAATTGAGCTAGCAAACAGTTATAGAAGGGGCAACAACTTAGTTAAAGTCGGAAAACAACAACAACAACAACAGTGGAATTGTTGTTTAGCCCAGTATATCTTCTAGTCTTCTGTTCCAGTTTTATCTGCATTTTGCGGCTTTGCCATTTTGCGGTTTAAAAAGCCATTAAAAAATGTAATTATGTTGATAAATACGTCTTACTGGGCATTTTGCATTTTTATTTTCATCACAACTTCCTGTTGACGGGTAGCCAAAGGACATGGGCAGCAGGAGCAGGAACTGGAGCAGGAGCAGGAGCAGGAGCTGGAGCTGGAGCAGGAGCCGAAGCTGGAGCAGGACGCTAGGCAACTGTGTTGCCACTCAACTTTGGCCACAACAACAAATACACTTTGCTGGCAAGTTTTTAGCCAGCAAATATTTTATCATTGCGCCTTTTTGCAGTCAAGTGGCGCGACAGGACCTCAGGCGGCAGCAGCAGGAGCAGGACGTTGGCAGCTGCTGCCGCTGACTGTTGCATTTAAGCCCTGTTTATGGCCGCAAAATTTTGTCTTGCTGCAATTTGTTGCAAGCTACAACATTTTTTTTTTTTGCCATTTTTTTTTGGTTAGTCAAGCGAAAAGTGATTCCCACAGTTTTTGAGCCTTTTTTTTTTTTTTGTTATTTTTAGCCTTTTTTTTTGGCAGTTTTTCATTTGAAGTCCTTTTGGCTGAGGCAATTCAGCTGATTGGCATCTAATGGAGCCATCATTTATGTTAAGACTACGAGACGAAATTGACTCTTGGCTCTCTTTGTTAGCTCAACTTAAGTGGCATCGAATTAATGAGCTAGCAAAAATGTGATTTCAATTTATAGATTATGAACCTCAGGTTCAACCTCGATTCCCTTTTCTTTCTCTGGCTGACTGCAATTGCCAATGTGCATAATTCATAACGAGGCAAACTTCTCATTGAGAATCGAAAGAGCAAAGCAAGTGAAGACGATGCAGGCGGGCGTATATGACTGCCCAATACTCGCATGCACTGTGGGAGGAGATGAAAGTCGCGAAAGAGATAAATTAGTGAAGAGATATCGATAACAAATCGATGGTCTTATCTAGTCTTACCAAGATCTCCCATCTCCCTAATACTCCCATAGCAAATATAAATATTCGTTATTTTGTCACGCCCCTCAATACTCTTTGCACTCTATTTCCCTCAGCTATTCCCACTTGTCTATGCAACTCTTCAGCATCAATACCAAACCCATATACCCCATTCACTCATCGAACGCGTATAAAAGAAATCCGATTAGTTCAGTTCAGATGCTCTGTCCTTCGCTTCGTTTCCGATTCCGACTTCGCTTCCTCCATCTCTGAGTCCTTGGACCATCGCTTGCCATGCGAGTCACGTAGCGTTCATGTCCGATTTTTAAGTTTGCGCTGCACAAATCACGTAACCCGACCATTCAAGCTTCAGCTCGCTCGCTGTGGTTAGAGCTTGGGCGTTAGTTGAGGGGCGTGGCATTAGTGGACGCACCAAGCTAATGTCCTACTTCAGGCTATTTGTAGTGTGTGCAGCACTTTGTGTGAATTTTTTTATGATTTGTTTATATACAGCAACACGAAGACGTGAGCGAAAACTCTGTCGACTCTGAACTCTGAGCATGAAATGTGATAAAAACTAGATTACGATTATTAAAGAACACATTAAGAGTATTATTATGGGATCTCTGGCGGAAATTATTAAGTGGATGAATAAGAGGTAGAAGTGCTGGTTGTAGTTTCTTGAAACAGTGTAGCTCTATGGGCATAAAGTATCCAAAATTCATGAAAATAGAAGCGTGAGGAGTAAATCTATAGGATTTACAGGTTTTCTGGTCAATTTCAATTATTATCGATAATAAGGAAAATGATTTTAATTAGCAAAAATAATTATAATAGACAGAAAAAAATGTGAACAGGCTAACGGTTATTATGACTTTTTATGCATAGAGAGTTAATGTGATCAAGAAGATATATAATTTGTCAGGTCTGTCACGTCACATACATTACTACCAATTTCATGCAATTAAGCTATCGATTATTATCGATAACCAATATTGTGCTGTTCATAAAGTGTAAAAGAATATGTATATATAAAATGTCTTCCATGCTGTCATCTTCCTGTTCCATACGTCTTCACAAAACTCTTATACCTCGATTATCCATATTCATCTCAGCCTCTTATCAATTTCGCATTAGCAGATAGGGTATTTATAAGCACAACTCACATATGCACATATTAACAAATGTCTTTATTGAATGCAAAACTCTTAAAACTATTTGAAATTGCCTTCCTTAATATCCCCAGTGAGTGCCGAATCCATCGAAGCTCATGTGGGAGACTGTTTCAGCGGGTGAGTAGTGCACCGCGATGGGCTGGTGATTGGCGTAGGTGGTCTGAACAGCTGGAATGTGCTGCTGCTGGAAGAGATGCTGCTGCTGCTGCTGTTGCTGCTGCTGTTGCTGTTGCTGTTGTTGCTGCTGTTGATGGTAGATTGCTGGAGCCTGGCTATAGGGGGCAGGCTGTTGTGGTGTGTAGACAGTTGGAGCTGGCGCTGGCGCGGCATAGGTGATAGTCTTGGCTATGGCTGGCTGATAGACATTGTTGCTGATGCGTGTGTCCAGCTTATGCACCTGAGAGTAGGGCGTCGCCACGGACTTGGTGTAGTGGGAGACGGTGCCGTCATAGCTTCTGACCACATTCTGCTGGGTGTGCGCCACGGCATGCTCGTCGGCCAGATAGCTTATGCCCGCCCAGGTGGGCGACAGCAGCAAAAGAGCTGAGATTAGTGAGAGGCAAACGCGAGACATGTTTGAGCAGTGAGAGAAGGCAAGCAACTGTTTGTCTTTCGTTGCCGCCAGCAGGTCTTATAAATACGCATTAACTCGATCAATAATTACTCATATCTTTATCATTTCTATTTCTTTTTTAGTTTTTTTTTTTTTTTTAGCCCAGTTTGTGGGCGAAGCGTTACGGCTAATGGGATTGGGTTTTGCGTGACTTTCATAAATCCATTTCTAGCCGGAGATCGTGGCAAATCAATTTATGCCACAATGTGACAGCAAATGGAGGGCGTGCCGCACTTATGACCGCATTGCATAACAGCAATTGAGCTACATAGCCCTGGCCCTGTTTGAGGTCGTCGGCGCACCTGCTCCACATACCTGTATTTTTGGCTCTGAAGTGCCCTCAAGCTCGACGTGCCCATGCCCAAAATAATAACAGCCCCGTCACAATTTATGGCCCATTGGAGATGCATTAAGGATGCCCAAATTGTGAATGCATCTTGACAGCTTCAGCCTCAACTGCTTTCAAATGTCTTTGCATGCCAATTGTACAATTACTCTAACATACATATGTACATATATTTTTCAACTGGGGCAGCAGAACAATGTTATACAGCCAACAAATACATTAAACATATATACATATATATATCTTTCAAGCCAAACTCTTATTTATGTGAGAAACTCTCTTAGTTTCGTGTTTAGGAATTGCTGGAATATTAAAGAAAATTCTAGCTGGTTCAGTTTATAGATTTAATGATTTAACTTTGGATTTAAATATTTACAATTTCACTTAAATGAGATCTAGACAAAATGTATATATCATTGATATACCCTATATATAAATAATATATTTCTAAAGTCTTTGTGAATTTAAAGCTAGCTCCATAAAGACTCTACAATTGTGTAGAAGTATAAAGAAATAAAACTCTTATTTATTTTTATAAATAATTCAGAATTGTTTCAAATTCACTTGAGCTACAAATAAGTTCAAAATAATAATAAATATCTGACTTCAATTAACTCAAAGACATTCAAAAAGTAAAAAAAAAAAATTATTTTATTATTTAAAATTTTAATTGTTATCTATGCAAAACAATAACAGTTCTTTTGATTCATTTGTATATTAAATTATATTCGATTTTTTTATTTAAACTTAATTTAATTTGCGCTAAATTGTTTACTAAAATTTATAGAAAATGTAATTTTTCGTATATATGATTTTATCATTTATTTATAATTTTTTATTTGAATTAATTATCAACATTTGTATACTTCGTAAATTTTACAGGGTATACACACTTCCACACAGTCAACACTTCTATTATCCTCTCTTCTACATTTCAAGTACCGTTGTTGCAGCACACACACACACACACACACAATGGCTGGGCACTCGAGGCAAGTCGAAGAAAACGATTCGATACATCCATTCGATACCATAAAAAACGCTCAGCTACAATTGAGTTATAATGCAATTGGCAAACGTAAAGCAAATGTTGTTAACTTGCAGCGAAGTAGTGTGAGAGAGAGAGAGAGAGAGAGAGAGAGAGAAGCACAGAGTAAGATGGGGGAAAGGGAAAGGACATTGTTGCGTTTGACCGTCTGCAAAAGTTTTGCGCTCAATGAAAATGACACATAAATAGCATCAACATTCAGGATCTGGGCAACGGCACAAATGTGATTACGATTACGTCCGACTTTCAGCAAGGAGTCACCTTTGTTTGTTGATGACTTTTGCTTGATTTGTGTGTGTCCTGTGTCTCTATCTCTCTCACTCTCTCTCTCTCTCTCTCTTTCTCTCTCAGTCTCTCACTCTCTCTCTCTCTGTCTCTCTCTGTATGTTGGTGTGTGTGTGTGCGAGTCCATTATGGCTCTTATGAAATTTGGCACATAAATTGTATTATTGCATTTATGCTTGATTTTATTTCCGTTTGCCTTACAATCGTCATGTGATTGTGTGGGCGCTTAACAGCCTTAGCGTATGTGTGTGTTTGTGTGTATGCATGTGTGTGTATGTTCATGTGTGGTGCCTTTGTATTGACTGTTAAATTGGCTTTAGTTGCTTTTTCGTCGCTTAAGTGAATTTGCTGCGAATTCGCCTTTGTTGCTCGCTCTCAAGTTGCTCGCTCACACTCACTCACACACGCACACACACACACACACACACACACACACACATGCACACAGGTACACACTCATGTGCTTACATTTCAACGGTTTCCTTTTGCTAAGCGCCTTACTCAACGCCCGAACACAATTTGAACTTCAATTAGCTGCATTGGCTAGCCTAATAAACGTGCACACTTAAACTCACTCTCCCGCGCTCACACTTGCTCGCCTTCTCTTCGTGCATTCGCCCACACTGCCGTTCTCTCCTTCTCACTCTCTCTTCCTATTTCGTATACAATTACAAATGACACGCCATTGCCAGGCCGAAAGTCAATTAACGGAACTCGCATAAAAGCAGCAGCTACTCCACGCGCCTCGTCTGCTAATTGGAATTGAAACATAAATTAAAAGTCAAAGACGTGGACGCAAGACGAAGACGAAATTGTGCAAGGCTTGAATGCAACTAAAACTTTACGACTTCACATATGTGCGCTTGCCGTTGCTGGTCACTGCGCAACGTAACACGGGGCGATTTTTACGTTTTGTCGTAATGTGCACCAATTATGTTAGTTCACTGGAGTTTTTTTTTTCTGCTTCTGTTTCTGTTTCTGTTTGCATTGACAGCTTAGATTAAGTGTGCAGCATAAATTGGTGGAGAGTCGCGCACCCAAAATGGTTCACGATATATTTATGTGAGCAAATTGCAATTGCCAGTGGCAAGTGCACATTATTTGCTAACAATTAAAACTATGAGTCGTTAAGCATTTACCAATGTACGGTACGGTGTATGCACTCTCAAGCGTTTCTGAATATAAGATAAAGCCAATTTAACAGATCCACACGCATGTTTATTTGTATAATTACGTCAAGGCTCAGCTATATTGAATAGCTCACACACAGAAGCATTCATGAACTCTTATAATTCGAAGTTCATCTTGATCTTTGCGCGCCTTGTGAGCAGCCTACTTATGAAGGGTGGGAGAGAGAGAGGGAGACACACATATGCAGTCTTATATTTGCAACTTACGTTTCACACCTAGTTAACGGCTATGCTATGCAGCACAAGTAAACGAATCACCACTCTTATAATTATAAGTTATTCTACCAGCTCAGCCTTTATGTGTGATTTGTGACTTTCTAAAGTGCCATAAGCAGCTGTACTCTTATAATTATTAGACTCAACCCGTATGTGTGTGTTGCAGCATAAGCATACGCATACACAAACATTCACACACTCTTATAATTAGTAAGAAATTAACCCTTAGGCTCGTGTTTTAGTTAAAATAAACAATGTATATATTTTATATATATTTTTAATGTATTTCATAAGTAAAGCTAACTTATTTCATATTATTAATAATAATATGGTACTATAAATAAAAACCTTTTCATTTCTATCTATATCGCTGCTCACCTAAGGGTTAATTTCGACGTTGTCTTCCGTTTGTTATATTGCCAATCAGCTGTCTTTCCCTCTCTCGCTCGCTCTCACACACACAGAGCAGCTACCCCCAGGCTCAGTCTCTAGTTTGCCCACAACCACGCCTCCCTCACGCCCCTCGAACTGTTTGTGTCTTATGGCACAAATGGGAGTTGGCTTCAATTTTCTTTATATTACAACTTGATTTAATTTGACGTGAGACTTGGCTCACGCTCTCAAGAAAATGCCGGAAAAGCGGGAGCAAAACAATAAAAAAAAAACACTGAGGAAAAGAAAAGTAATGTAGTTGTTGACCAAAAGGAAAATGATTAGAATTCACATTCCAAATTCCAGTTGCTATTTAAAAATGTTCCTAATGAAAATATTAAGATTAAACAAATGGGAGAAGAAGAAGAAGAAGAAGAAAAGTCATTTGCCAGCTGCCAGATGCACGAAATACAAGAACAACAACAACAACAACAACAACAACAATTTCCCTCTTTAGGGTAGCTGATCTGCCGATTGATATAATTTCATTAAGTCAACAACAACAACAGCAACAGCGAAGCAATTATTATTGTTGCTGCCAC
Organism: Drosophila stalkeri; assembly: GCA_035047405.1. NCBI lineage: Eukaryota > Metazoa > Arthropoda > Insecta > Diptera > Drosophilidae > Drosophila > Drosophila stalkeri. The sequence goes on along the minus strand of JAWNPR010000041.1, from coordinate 14,387,008 downwards.
GCCCACTTTTCACGCCACGACCAAGTTTTTTGGCGTGACACAAAAAGAAAAAAATAACGCACAGAAAAAAGCAACAAAAAATGTACAAAATAAATAATAATGAAAATGGAAATGCAGAAGCAGCGGTAGTAGGGCGGGTGGGGCGTGTAGAGGTTTGGGGGTGTGGCCTGGGAAAAGTCCTGTTTAGAGACCGAGGCGAAGTGTCGAAAACTCATTAAAAACTTTTTTACAGCCCATTTGAAAGCAATTTGTAAATTGCGCGAGCCCAAGCAAAACTCTATTAATTATTATTTATTATTATTATTATTATTATTATTATTCATTTTTTACTTAAATAAAATATTTGATTAAAGTTTTAAACTTAAAAAAAATTATATTAGTTTGTTTATTTTACTATTCTATTTTATAAAATATATATGTAATGCAACTATGTAAAAAAAAATGTATATTATTTTGTTATTTAAATTTCTCTGTTTCCATTTCATTTTATTTAGTATTTTTATCTTCCTTTTAATGTATCTTATATAATCTAACGAGCCTTTACAGTGCACAAAATTTCAAGCTACCCTCGCATTAATAGTTTTTCGCTCTCTCACTCTTTTCCACTCTCTCTCTCCCTCTCTGGCGCTTATCCATTTATTAAAGCGTTTAAGCTTTAACCCTCAAACTCAACAACAAGCGAAATATTCGGCAATCATTTTGAGCCGACATTAAATCACATTTCCGCATTTCCGCATTTTCACAATTTCCATGGGTCTAAGAAAAATTGTGTTAGCTGCCGCGCTGCCTTTTTGCTGGCTCACAACAGGCACGCCTCCTACCTCCCGCCCTCGACCACGCTTAGCATACCTGCTGCTGGCTCTGCCACTTAAATATTCAAAGCGAAAAGTTGTTCTACACCTCGGCTTTGGCTTGCTTTTTTCAGCTATTATTCGGCTTTTTTTTATAGCAAATTCCCACAGGATGCAGTTCAAAGCAGACGTCGCAAAGGCCTTGAAGCGGGTTAACTGTGGCATAGTATATGCGGCAAGCACGTCAGTTGCTGTTTTTCTGCTTTTCTTTTCTTCCATACAAATCGTGTGCAGTAAAAAACGCACACATAAGAATTTCAAATATTTAAAATTGGCGCCAACTGGCAGCAGGCCAGGGCTGCAGCGTAAGGCCAGGCTAACCAGACAGCCAAAATATAATATTTTTCAATTGCGCAGCCTAGCCAGACTGCTGAAACTAAATAAAATTGCATTAGTTGATAGATAAATTTTACACCATGTGACCGTATTAGACTAAATATTAAAATACCACATAGATAAATTCCTGACGTTTGTACTGACGTTTTGTCCAAAAGCAAGAATTCTGGGTCGTAGCCGCTCGCTATTTTTGTGTAATTTATTTTATCAAAATTTGGCAGAAATAAATCTTGTTTTAGTTGCTTAAAAATCGACTGGCATACCGTGCGGATGCGACACAAAAGCGGCATTAGCGATACGCAAACGCTAGCGAAAGGGAAATATAGCATTCAATAAAACACGACAAAAAAATTTCTCACACTTGGGTACACCGGATCGACGAAAGTGCGAAAGAGCGAGAGCGAGCAAAGACGAATTCGAATGCGAATGTGTTTCGATTGGCAGAAACAAGACACAACGTTTGCTACCGATTTTCTTCGCCATTTCTTTGGCTGTTGTAAGTTTTATTTTTGCAGTGAATTAATCTAATACAGCAGCATTCGATACGCACGTGCAAGGTTGTCAAAATGTTAATAAACCTAAAGGTGAAGACATTAGATGCTCGCACACACGAATTCAGCATCGACAATGAGGTAAGTACGTGTTCGAACATGTTTGTGTGCGTTTCTGTGGAAAAGTACATGTGTTTGTGTGTTTGTGTGTGTGTGTGTGTGTGTGTGTGTGTGTGTGTGTGTGTGTGTGTGTGTGTGTGTGTGAATTTTTGAGGTTGTGTGTTGAACGCTTTTCTTTGAATTTGTTATATTCGCAGATAACTATACGTCAGTTCAAGGATCAAATCGCAGAGAAGACCAACATCGCAGCTGAAAATCAACGTATTATTTACCGTGGTTGCGTCTTGTCAGATGACAAACAGGTGAAGGAATACGGTGAGTCATGGCCATTTGTTGTTGCAATCAAGATATTATTGACATATGGACTTTTTCTCATTTTCCAGATGTCGATGGCAAAGTTTTGCATGTGGCCGAGCGTCCGCCCTTCTCGCAGCGTGGCGCCAATGCTACGAACAATGACGAACCGAATGCGACGCGCGGCTTTCGCAGCATTCCCGGCAGGCCAACAACTCGGAATCTGCGCAATGCGCCATATTTCAGAGCTCTCGACGGCATGCTGGTGGGCACAATGGCCATACCCGTGAACAATGGACAACTGAATGCTGCGGGCGTAAGACTAAATAAATAAATATTCCAGCCATAATTCCCTTAAGCTAATTATCGTCATCCTTTGCAGGCTCGCACACCCCCGAACCGTTTTCCCAATTCGTCGTCTTTCTGCATCAATCGCATCACCGTTGCTCAGCACATGATCGACTGCGCCAATAATATAGCCGCATATCTAGAGAATCCCGAGATCGGTTTGAACAATCAGTCGTTGGATATACTGCAGCGGGGTCACTGGACCATGGAGTCAACAGTGGTCGAGGTGGGCGTTTCCTCCGCCGACATGCCGCGCAACAATAACATCATTGACATGGTACAGGATGCAGTTACCGCTGCATTGTCACGCAACACACCTGGACGCAACTATACGGTAGTGCAGCTGCCCACGGTCTACACCAATGAGGAGGGCGAACAACAGCAGCAGCAGAATCTGCCACAACAGCAACAACAACAAACTGCTGGAAGCAATAGCAATGATGGCGCCGGCAGCGTAGATACGGGCGGAGAGACAACAGCAGCCGCCGCTGTTATCATTGAGGATGTAATTGAAACAGACGATGGCTCTATCACACCGCCCGGTGAGGACGAAGCTTCTGCCACACCTCGAGCTACGAATCAAGACGCTGGAGCGGCTGGAGCAGCGACTGCTGGAGAGGCACAACCGAACGGCACAGCCACTGCTCCGCGTCGCCGCACTCGCCCCGAAGTGCTGGCGCGTGTCTTTCAACGTTATCGCACCGTGGAGCAACGTTTGTCGCCCTTCCTCGATCGCTACTACGAAATCCTGCAGCAGGATCCCAGCTTCGAGGAGCAGGACACAGCGGGCCGTGAGAATGCGCAGCGCATTTACGATCGTGTCTCTGAGGCTCTACACTATCTATCGCATGCCCAACACGCCATCTCGGACCTCATGCTGGATCTATCGCAACCCGGTCCCCGTGTGCTCACCTGTCGGCCCATTCTCGTCGAGCAGAGCGGCTACATACGCCCCAATAACATATTCACGCCCAATCTGGTGGCCGCTCCGCTCGCCGACTTCATCGCCGAGGTGCCGCCACAGGCTGCAGCAGCACAAGGCGCGACAGCCGCAACTGCATCCAGTACAAGCACACAGCCTGATCCGACGCCATATGGCCCTAATGTACAACCACAGATCGTGGTGGATGTTTCGGGAGCAGGTTTGCCTTCTCAAGCGGCTGCTTCAGGCACCGCAGCTGCTACACAACCGAACCGAACCCAAAACTCGACCAGCATGCAGGACGATATGCATGAAGTATACGCACGCACCTACAGTGAAGTGCCACCCATCGGGCATTTCCGGAACTTGGGTAATAATAATGCTAGAACAGCAGCTGGAGTGCAACAACAACGATCCCAAACTACTGAGGAAGAAATAGGTGAGTGTCGATTCAATATAGTGTTTTTATAGACAAGTCAAAATACCCAAGCAATAGAAGCCCAGCAGGATTAATTTCTTGTCGATTTCTTTAGATGAGCACGTGGAAAGCTCTGCTGAGGGTGAAGAAGCAGCACCCAGGCCAAGGCTAAGTCTCTATATGCCTGTGCCATTGCCAATGCCCAGTAGGTTTTCCTTAAATAAAATTCTTTATTTTCCGATATGCATTCGGCATAAAGAGGTTAACCCTTCCATTGCCAGCATATTTAATACGCTTGGCAAGCTGTAAACTCATGTTTGATTTTAAAAGTTGCAAGTTTTGTCTACTTACTACTAATCCGGGAGTTAAAGACAATTGAAAGCTTAAAGCTTAACATATTGTCATCTTAATCCAATTTTGTATTAATTTGACTGAAAGATTGAAGCTAAAGCTTATGCCTCTACAGTTAATGTTATTGCATAATCTGAAAAATTAGAGTAAAAACTCAGTTCATAATTTGTTATATAAATTCATGAAGTGAATGCTTAAAATCATGAATGCTTTAAGATTAGCTCGTTTTGTTAATTATTTTCTTAAATTTTTAATTTCTATACTCTAATATATTTATAAATATTTACGAAATGACACAGGTTCGCAGGCTCGCATGTCACGTTTAATTCAGGCCGTCGTTGGTGCAACGAACGATACGGATATGCGTCAACAGAACTCACAGGATAGCATGCAAGATGGAGATGATGATGAAGAGTTCAGAGATATAGAGGAACCAGGACGAGCGGAAGATCAGATAATTGCTGCAGACATGGCTAATGCAGAGGCTGCAGCCGCTATACTCTCTGGCATGGGCAACACAAATGACAATTTTGAGGATCCTGTGGATGAGCCCATGGTGGCGCCAGCTGGCACCAATGCACAGCCTCGCGGAGAAATAGGTGAGTCTACAGAGAAGCTGTACATGCCTAAGTAGTCAACATTTAGGAATTTTGAAGCCCAACGACTAATGCCTTGTCGATTTTCTAGATGAGCGCGATGAGCGTGCAGCTGTGGCTGATGCAGCACCCAGGCCAAGGTTTCGTCTTTATATGCCCGTCCCATTGCCAACGCCCAGTATGTTTTTCCTTATCCAGCTGTATAGCTCAGCGAAGCTCAGCTCTTTTTTTCAGCTAACATTAGTTTGATAAATCGGATTTACTGCCGAATATTTAATTATATATTAGCCGTTCCTTAACTAAATCAGATAACATTTAAAGCTTTAACGTTTTGCTTTAAATGTTGATGACTTATATCCGTCTTGCTCTACGATATTCTATGGAATTAATCCGACCAATGATAGAGCAATGTGATACATTTTTAACGAAGCTCGCGAATAACTGTTAACCTTCACGCTTTGTTCATAAAATCAATTAGAAATAGAAGCACACTCTCTCGCCTTCGGTTCTTTCCGTTTCGATTTTCGGCTGAAATATTCGTGTGGTTCTCTCCCGAACATCGTCTAGAGAGCGATACGATTGACGCTTGCATAATAAGGCTGTCAGTAATTGAAGCAGAAAACGAGTCTATTCAAACGGTCATCACATTCACATACACACGAATACATTTACACTCACTCAGACTTTTCGTTTCGTATATGTCAATCAATCGTTCGGAGGAAAACCAGAGTGAAAACGAACTACTTGACGAACCGAAGCATTCGTTTGCAGCTCTCTGAGTATTTTCTCAGAGTCTGAACGATAGACTTTTTTGCAGACATTGAGAAATGATGAACAGATATTTGCGAGCTCAGCTTTTCCAGTTTTAACAAAATAATATATTACTGAGGCCTTTGCAGAACAAGAGCTTACCTTTACATGCATCAGCAGCCCATTCCAAAGAGTATCAGCTTAAATATGGAAAGCTATGTTGTGTGTTAAGATAAAGCTCTAATAATCCCTTGTAAATACATTCTTGTTTTAGATTTTCATCACCCAGATTAATCCAGAACCTTGCCCAAAACTGTTTCATAGCTTAATCTTAACTAATTTACATGTTTTATGTATTGGTTAACAATTTAGTATGTTTGATGCACAATTATTACCTGATATTCTTCTCTCACTTGCAGATCCGCATATGCGTATGGCTCGTCTGATTCAGGCCGTAGTTAACAGCGCCACGAACGATACGGATCTGCGTCTCGAGTTCAATGTGCCCAATGTGATGTCCATCAATTTGCCGGTGCATGTGATGACCGCTGCTGTGCATCCGCAGGCCCAGGCACAGCCACAGGCACAAGGACGACCAGCAGCCGCCACCGACAGTGCCGGAGCTGGTGAAGCAAGTGCAGCAGCTACCACAGGTGCTGCTGCAGGTGTTTCAGTCGCTGCTGCTGCATCCACATCTAGTGGCACGCGCAGCGGCGAGCAGCGTGCCAATACATTGCCCACAACGGCCACGCAGACGCGTTCAACGTCCCGGCCACAGATTCAGATTGGCGGCAATAACAATTGGACTGGACGCATTACACCCACACATACGGCCTTTGATCGTTTCTTGCCCTGCAATAGCCATCACATTCGTGAGCCGGAGCCATCAGTCCAACAGCAACAACAACAACAACAACTACTGCAACAACAGCAGCAGCAAGAACTTCATATTCGTCAACAAATTAATAACCTCAGAAGCAGAAACAACAACAGCACCAACAGGAACAACAACATTAGCAGCAGAAACAACAACAACACCACCACAAGCAACAACCGAAGACCTGCACCTGGTCCATCCGGTGAGTTTAATATTGTTAAGCTAATCGTCGATTTTGATTTGATATGCATATATGTCAAATGATACATATATAGAATCGTCAGATCATAAATATATATATTATATAATCGCTGTAATGTGCCGGGCAATGTATGACTTCGCCTCGTCGCGCCACCGCCACGTGACAGATTTGCTTTCCTCATCGTAACACATATTCATCAGAGATGTAAACCGGGTTACTAGCAAAGAAATAGAACAGTTGAGGAATGGAACAAATAAGAAGAGAGTCTTACTTAGACTTCCAACTCTCTCTCTCTCTCTTTCTCTCTCTCTCTCTCTCTCTCTCTGTCTCTCTCTCTCATTTCCTTTACATTCCATATAATTTTCCTTGCTTTAATTGACATGAATAGAGTTGATTAGGACTTGATTCGTCAGTTAATTAATCAGGCCTATGGTATTTATAAAATAATGAAATAGTGAGAACCAGTGCAATTCTTAGTCATTTCCTGTTCCCCTCACAATTTCCTTAACATCAAAGGATATCCAATGCTTTTATTAAAACTTGATCAGTCAACCAATCAATCAATCGGGAACAAAAATTTCCCGTAGATTCCCATCAGACTCTTAATCATTCGCTTTTCTTATAATTTCCCTTGCTGTAACTGATATCACATGAATGAATGAATGGTTAAGATGTAATCAATCAGTCCGTCAATCATAAGATTTTTAATATTCTATTTCGTAAATTTTGTATCTGCATAGTTGGAGTCCTTTAATCCCTGATATCATTCTACCAAGGTCAAAAGACATAGTTTGAAACCAAAGCCGAAGCTCTCAATGCTGTTTTATCTTTGCCCAAAGATCTTTTCAAAAATAGTTCAACTAATAGTACTCATCTGGAATACTAATATACAATAGAGTTTTCGGAATATTTGCCTACAGAGTAGAGCCATAGACTCTATTCAAATATACACACACATACACATACACACACACACACACACACACACACACACACACACACACACACACACACACAATGTAGGCCTTCCGGTTTGCATCTCTGACATTCTAATCTGCATTCTATCCGTCATCATCTCATCTCATAGTCAACGCAAATCGCTTGCCGCGTAGCTACAGCAGTACGCTCCTATCGCGTCAAATGTCGCGTCGACGTGTCGCCAGCAACCGCGAGAACCGAAGCGGAAGTGAGCCGGGATCGAGGACTATTGGCGGATATAATGGTGGTGATATCAATGGTAATGTTGGTGGTGGTATTGGTGGTGGTATTACTACTGGTATTACTACTATTCGCGCTCATGTACCAGTGGGTGTTCGTGCACGCATATCAATCAATCACCGTACCGATCGCCAACCGAACGGTCGGCCAGCGGTGCAAAGAACCGTATCATCCAGACTTTTATCCACTATGTATGACAATTATCTGGTTACTAATATGAGAAATCAAACAGCTTTGGGTGGCACAACAACGGGGCTAACTAATGTCACCTCGACCGCAGCAGCCAACAATGTGGGCGCCACAGCAGCCAGTGCGACTCAAGTGCCCGCTTCAGCCACAGCCACAGCCACAGCCACAGCCGCAGCCGCAACCGTAGCCGTAGGGTCGAGCTCGAGTTCAGATGCGGCCACAGCCACAGCCACAGCCACAGTCGCAACCGACGATGCGGCTGCAGCTGGGGCGGTCAGCCGAGAGACATGCAATCTGCGCGCCCAGCTACGCAGTTTTCTGCACAACACCATCTTCGAAGGTGCCTCGATCAATCCATACACAACTGAACTGGCTCTGACCCGAGCTCTGGACTGGTTCGGTGACAATCTGCAAATTTTACGCCGACACGAGCGGCCGGAATACAATTTGCGGGACTCTGTTTGCAATACGTTGCGCCATAGCCTGAACCGGATCATCAAGCTATGCTACGGCAACAGCTGCAGCACCCACTTTGAGCATCAACTCAAGCAAATCTGCGATCAGTTCCGAAAGCGTCTTTTCAACGTGCTCTTCCTGTGCCTGGGCAGCACCCATGCAGAGCTGTACTGGAAGGATCTGATGCGACGGCTCAGCGCGCCGCTGCGTTTCAGTAAGTGAAGATGAAGAATTAGTTGACTTGAAGTAGATACTCACATACTCTCTCTCCTCTTTTGTTCTTTAGATTTCCGCAATGAGGCCTTGCAGTTCTTGTGCATCTATATTGATCCCTCAGTACCTGGAACGATGGATATAGCCGATGCACAACAGTTCCTGGTGTTGCGCGATGCAGAGAGTGGTCCATATGCCGATGTAAGTAGCAGATTGAATATTTGAAAAAAATTGCCATATTCCCGTATCTAATAGGAAACTTTTGCGGGGCCCTCGCTACTCGTCCTTACCTCACAGTCACAGTCACAACCGGCACAGCAATCTCTGGATACCGACGTTGAGATGGCTGAGGTGGCCGGCGGTAGCAGCGATAACAGTGGCAGCTCAGCGGAACTGGAGCCACCATTGCCGACTGTGACAGTCGGCTCGGAGCCTTGGCGCAACAATTTCCCCAATGATTGGCTACCTGTGATAGCGCGGGATCTGCAGACCCAGGCAGAGGTGAGTGATAAAAAGCAAAGTCTGAATCAAGCTTAAAATATGCTTCACTTTCAGCAAACCCAACCACAGCCTCCCTACTCTGATGCTTATATATCGGGGATGTCTGCCAAACGTCGCAAGATCATCCAGAACGAGAAGTCGTCCAATGTGGAATGTTTGATTTCAAGCGGCGTGCAGCGGGCTCTCCAGAGCTCCGGTCTTGCTGGCACAAATGGTGTAGGTGCCGGCGGCAATGTAACTTCAACTGTTAATCCGGATGTTGTGATCAATGCCATTGCACATGATGCCGTCGTGCAGGCATCATACACGGAGGCTGTGCGTAGCAATGCACGCGAGCGCCTTAAGCAGGATATCGACTACAAGCCAAGCAAATATCCGCAGATAACTAAGTTTACGGAACAAAAATAGGCTATAAGATTGAGTGTTCGTGTCATGGGCGTTTGCGATGTCCGTGTCCGTAAATGAAGCGTGCTTAAGTGTGCTTTACACTGTAAATCTTACTTTAATATTGAACACAATTCTGTTTCATATTTAGTTAATTGGATTAGCTCCAATAGTCTGTGTCGATCACACGAAGTGCTCGGCTGTGGATGCTTCAACAAGACACTCATATATATATGTAGTTATATATACCATATAAATCAGAATATGCATGCATGCATACAAACATACACACTCACACATAATTAACTACACGAAATTGATGGTCGAAGATTTTTAGGACAACTCTGCATAAAAAGAAAGCTAAATAAAAGAACATACATACACAAAATAAATCAATTCTGTTCCATTATCGGTCGGCTCTATACCATATACTATATAGTTGATTGATCCAATGGCGTCCCCGTGGCGCATGACGCAGTGGCAAGGCAGCAGACAAAGCCGTGACGACAGCCAAATACCAAATTCCAGCCAAATATTTTGGCCGTAATTAAACCAGCCGGGCCCCAATTGACGTGTTTTTCGATTTTAGGGCTATCAATATTGGCGCATGATCGTTTCCGTTGCGAATCAAACTCTGGAATTTTGCAGAATCTTCGTCAATCTCTCGAGTGGAATTCACAATTACAACTATCAAAGAAATCGGTTTTGAAAAAAAAAAAAAAAAACAAACAAAAAATGAGAGAAGAGGAGCAGAAAAGAAATATAATTTCATTGCATGAGAAAGCGAAACACGAAAAATTTGTCACATTAAGAAATGTGAAAATATTTATGTGACAACAGCACAAATATGAATAAATAATAATTTATAATTGTTGCTGTTGTGCGCTGTTGTTGATTTAGGCATGATTGAAATTTAAAAATAGCTCAGCGACGCAATCTGTGTATATTTTTAATACGATTTATCGATTACTTATAAATATTTAGTTAGTCTTCAGCTATTTGCGACAAGTGGGCGTGTAACGGTCACACTAAAAATAACCGTCCATGTCGTTCGGTCATCATCATCGGGCGAAAGGCGACGGCGACAGCGACGTCAACCGAGATTAATATTGAGTTTGAGTTGAAGTTTCGCTGCGAATCACAAGAAAATTGCCAACAGTCATGATTAATTGTCGCAGGAGCTATAACAGCAGCACATCAGCAGCAACAGCAGCAGCAGCAGCTGCAGCATTTGGGCGCAAGGGCGAGAAGTTGGGTACTGCGGTTGGGATGATGCGGTGCGGTGCGGGGCGAATTTCTGATGGGGCACATTGGCACGCGCATTGCAGCCGGCAGGAATTTCGTGCGGAATTCGCCGCGACAGACGGCATTTTTAAGGGGGCTTTGGTTAATTATGTATGCGCTGTGCCCAGGCACAACTTCAAAATAAATTAAGACTGCGGACTTTGATGCATGGTGCATGCTGTTGCCCTCTTTCACCTCCTCGTTTCAATGTGGCGCCTGCCAAGCTGCAATGAGGTGGCGCCACAGTAGTTGCCACAGTAGCCAATTATTGTTGATTTATTTGTTGTTTGCAAGTACGTTGAAAGCTTTTGGTTGCGACGGCAGCGGCAATTAAATACCAAATTAAATACTTATTAAATACTAAAGCGTGGCTTATCGATAATCGATATCTAGCTCAACTATTCACCGTTATTGCAATTTTGCATACATATTATGACTGTCCAAGAGGCAGTGGAAAGAATACCCTACAAAATGATTGGATACGAAATCAATTTGCATAAATTATTTATTCAATGAAAATTTTATTTATATGAATTTAAAAATAAAATATTCGCAGGTTATATAACATTTTGAATAAAATTGTATGTGGTATACGCAAACTTAGCTATGCTGATTGCTGACTTTATCATTCTTACAGGGTATGCAATGCGTTTGCCAAATGTGTAGATGCTTCACGCATGATTAGCATCGATGAGGCGGCACACGAACAACAACAAAATCATAACAAGCCGGCTCATTCAGCCGCTCTGTGTGCAGTTGAGAACGTCATAATTGAAAACATTGCTCAAAAGATGCTCAGATAAAAATGTTGCTGCTGCGTACAAATAAAACTGATTTTAAAAACGCATGTGGCAGCCGCAGGCATGTGTGTGTGTGCGTGCAAAGGACAATTTATCAGCAGTGCGTAAGAGTAGAAGCCAGCAGCAACAGCAACAGCAACAACAACAACAAGAGTTTGTAAACACATGATGTTGATAATGATGCCCCCATACATAGATGTGCATGTATATATATATATATATAAATATATATATATGTATATATATGTATATATGTATGTATGCATGCATCGCATGGCATGGCCTGCTGCCTAGGTTCCTAAGAAACTCAACTTACAAACATGCCACATGTGGCAGCAACACCCATCTCAGTTGCTGCTGCTGCTGCTGCTGTTGGTGCTGCTCAAAGGGGGCAACACAAAAAAACATCACGCACCAAAAACAGACAGCGGCGCCAGCTACTCAGATTGAGATTGAACAGACAGGAATACATGTAATTGAGTGTTTGCTTGAACAATTACATAGCCTAACAGTCAGTGGCAGCAGCAGCAGCAGCAGCAGCAACAACAGCAGCAGCAACAACAACTTGCAATACTTTGTGGCCAAAAGAGAAAACTTTTTGCATTCAAAGACGCGCTCAAAGTTCTCAAGGCAGCAACAACAACAACAGCACAACCAGCAGCAACAGCAACCTCAACAACAGCAGCAGCAGCAGCATGCGCAGTCGCTGCCGCTGCTCGCGTCGCCGTCAACGTCGCTGCTGGCGACGCAGCCAACAAACGGATCCTCAGCGTTTCCATTATTTTTCCCAGTCGCAAACGGACCGTGTTGGGCTATAGACGTGAGCAACGGTGCTCCAGAAAGAAAAAAATAACTTTGAGTGCTATAACGAACAACATAATATACGAATACAAATATATATATAAATTTGATATATGTATATATACAGCACACACACATATAATAATAATAATAATACTATATAGAAATCGACTTCACACTCTTACAATCTCGCTCAATACGCGCGGCTTAAAAAATAAATAAAATATAAATTTAAAAAAAAAAGTAAATAAAATATATAGACATCCACTCACAAATACACACACACACACAGTGACAGAGTGCGAGAGAGAAATCAATAGAGTGTGTGTGCGAGTGTGTGCGTGTGTGTGTTATTTTATTTTTTGTTTTGTTCTTAGAAGATTAATACATAGATGTGCGTGTCAAGAGGTCAAACAAACGATTGAGCATTGCAGTCCACATTTGAAACACAGAACTCTCACATCTGGGTTTCTTCTGCTTAATATTTTACATATATTTATATATGTATATATTTTTTTTGGTTTTTGACTTTTTGTCGCGTGAAATTCGATGCCGGCCACAAAGTGAACGGGAAAAGCGGTTCCAATAACGGTCCTCTAAAGTCGTCGACAACATATCGAAAAATCGAGTGAACGAAACAGAAAATAGAAAAGAAAAGAAAGGAAAGAAAAAGAAAACCCGAAACCCAAGTATGGAAACTCCGGCACATATGTTCGCATCCGTCTAACAAAACGTGAACAGACTGAGTTTTTTCCCACCAAAAACATTTTCGACTGCCTGCCCGCTCAGAGTCGCCCAGAGAAATCCTGTAAACTGTGAACCAGAAATCCAAATCGAAAAAAGTTTTCAAATCTCCTTAAAACAAACGACAAATCAACAACAACAATATGGCTTCAGTAATGTACGCCGTGTTCCATTTCGCAGCACTGCAATGCTCGGCCCGTCCAGAGATATCGCCGTGCACGTGCGAAATGGGCAAAGCCTTCAATCATGTCGAGCTCGCCTGCGAAAAGCTCGAGTCCTTCAACGCTGTCGTTGACAGCCTGGCCAATAAACTGAACTCCGACGTCAACATTGATCTGAAAATAACCCATTCGCAACTGGACGATCTGGAGATGAGATCGTTCAGGGATATGAACTTTAACATCTACAAGCTTCGAATGCAATGGAATGGGCTAAGGTGCGTAAGATGCAGTCAAAATCTATTGCTGAAAATGAAAATTCAATCTGGATAGCTGTTTTAAAATAATATTTAGTTCATCTAAAACTGTGAAACTATTAAGATTCTTTTGAGATAGCGCAGATAAGGATAGTTCAAGATAAGATAATTCAAACCTATTGACACGGTTTCATATTTAAAATTAAATATCAAATTAAAATTTGAGACTGTTAACATCTAGTAAAATTTTGGATGGCTTGACTTAGAAATCTTTAATTAGCTTAAGTTTCCCTGAGCTTTGTTTTGTTTTGCAGGATCAAGATTAACTAATAAAAAATTAAAGTTCGAGCTCTTAGCCTGTTTAAATATGATGTATGGTATTGTAGTTTAAGATCTGAATCGATTCAATCTCCCCCATTCTAGTATGGCTATTTGGCTTTAAGGCATTTCTTATGTTTCTTCGGAATATTTACCTCTCAATTACTCAACTCTTAAAAAATCAAAGACTTCCTATATACTATTTCTATATCATTAAAGAGATTGTTTTCTAACGAATACTAAATCCTTCATATACCATTCCCTTAGTATAAAGTTAATTAACTCTTAAACCATTTATAAGCCATCAAGGCTACCCCCAAATATCATTTGTCTTTGGATTTCCAATCAGTTTATTACTTAATCGATTTTCTTGGATTATTTCTTGAGAATTCCATACGATTAGGATTTCCATTACTAATCTACATAATTCTAGGTAATTCCCACATTTTACCGGTTTGATTGAGAAGTCTCGCCGTACCGGGCTTACCCCTGAAGAAAAATTTGTTGTTCATAAGAAACCCCCCACGAAATTCAATTATCGGCTAAATTTCAAGGCCGGCAATGTCTTCCTATCTGAGCAGCATACAGAATTTTCCGTCGACTGCCTATCAATTTAGGTTCCTTAAACCCAATCAAAAAACAAAAACAGAAGAGAAAAAAAAAAAAAACAACAAAAGCTACGAAAATATGAGTACAATGTACTTAAATATATGAAAAATAAACAATAATAATGGGAAAATGCGCTTCACGTGTTTCGTGGTCAATTTCCTAGCTATCATAGATAGATATAGATAGGTAGGTGGGGACTATATCTGGGGAAGCAAACATAATTAGCTGCACTTCAATTGAGGCTCAATTGGTGGAGACCTGGTTCTGGGATCTAATTACGACCTGGCCGAAGTAAATGATTTAATTTTTCAATTAGAAATTAGCCGAGCTGCGCTGGGATCTCCAGCACATGAAATTGATACAAATTACAACTAGTTTCGGGCTGGTTGCGACACGCGTTTCAGTCTCAAAAGACCCAAGACTCTAGATTAGATCCTCAACTAGACGAACCAAACAAACGTTTAGGTTCGTGCTTCGATTGTTGATACTTGAATGGCTGCGGCCGAGTGTCTTATCAATTCTGTTTCTATATAAACTCACACACAGAGACATATATATATATATATATATATATATATATATATATATATATATATATATATATATATATATATATATATATATTTATATATACGGCTATATATATAGTAATTCCCCAGAGACATCCGACGTATACTTAATGCGTATGCAAAACTGATAATTGCAATTGGATTCGATTCTGGTTCTGGCAGCGAACGAGCGAGCTGCACGTTTTCTCCGCTCACTCGAAGACTCTGAATGAATTTCAATTTGAAACAAAACACACACACATACATACACAACCAGTATTAATAGCAAATATAAATAACCATATCAGAATGTGAATATATATATATATGTATATATATATATATATATATATATGTATACATATATATAAGTAATATTATATTCAGGCCTATTTCATAAGCGGGTTCATTGATATTTGACTCCTGCGCCTAATGAGCTGCCAATTCAATTAAAAACAATCAAACATACAGATACAATGCATTATATATATATATATATATAGTATATACATATATATAGTATGTAGAGCTTCTGTACACTTCTGTGCATAGAAATCGATTAACTGCCAAGTTCTGGATGGGTTATACAATTGGCTGACTTTTGCTTTATCAGCGGGCAGCATCATTTGTCAAACGTCATCTTTCCATCAGTTGCAATTTGTAGAAAAAAAAACTTGGAAAAATGATTTAATTACTAGAACCTAATCGAATCAGTGCTATATATATATGCATACATATTAAGTACACTGAAGAAAATTTGAAAATTTTTGTTTAGAAAAAAATAAAATTATGAGTCAGAGAGTTTTAATATGAAGAGATTATAAATTTTTAGATAATCTCTTTTAAGATTATAAATCTAAAGTATTCTTTTTCAAAATTAATTAAAGTTAAAATCAATTTAATGAATTAAATAACTTAATTTTAATTAGTTTTTGAAAAAAGTTGTCAAATTAAAATATTTTTAAAGGTATTTCTTAAAGTTTTCAGCATTAGACTACATTTTTAGCTTCAACACTTTTTCTCTCAGTGTAGCGCATATGCAACGCCGATTCGGTTCGTTTCCATGCGACTTGGGTCGCCAGCGCGTGCTGCCTGAAAAATGTTTTTTTTTTTGTTTCTCTCTTTTTTTTTTACATTGATGTCAATTTAATACAATTGACCTATTGCCTTAATATCGCGCTCTGACCAAATCATTCCAGGCCAGGCCACATCACAGAGCCAGGAAAAATACATGTGCTGCAAGTGAGTGTGGCTGCTAAATGTGTGTGTGTATTAGTGTGCGTGTATCAAACTTATGAATCGCTTGAGCAACGCGTGGCAATCCGCTGTGATTCGCGTGGTCAACGAAATCCGTTTGAAATCTTTTGAAATTTAAAGATTGGGCTAGGGTTGCAAGCTGATTAAAATGTTATAATTTTATAGAAATATTTGGAAATATGCCTCGTCATATTCGTATCAGATTTCTATTCATTTAGCATTATTATTATTGTATTAAAATTACTTTATAAAGATTTTTTTTTTTGTATTTTATCTAATTATAATTATTTTTGCTGGTAAATTTCTTACACACATGCAAATTAAGTTAATGCAATAAAATTTTACTCTCTATTTCTATTCTATTGAGTTCTAATATTTAATATATTTGTATATAATTTTTTTCAATAAATCTCCTTAAATAATTGATATATTGTTAATAATTAAGATTTGTAGACAAAACTATCAACTAGATGATACTTTAAATTCTTTGTAAACAAAATTTTCCCTTATGCATAAAAGGCAAATGGTATCATTATATAAAAACTATATATTTTATTTTATTACCTTATTCCAAATGAATTAAATCCTCAACAGAGTCAGGAATATTTAATTGATAATAATATAGCCAATTAATATTTATATTCAAGTATATTTCTTTATATTAATAACATATCTTTAATTAGAAATCTCGCCTGTCTTAAGCAATTGCTCAAAATTGAGTCAAATTTCTAATATTCTGATTATTTTCATGCCTTAGACCTTTACCCAGAGCCCTAAAAAACATATGGAATCATATTATATATACGTATACACATTTATACAATTCTATTTGGCTGTGATAAGAGCAGCTGTTTGAATGGACTTTCGGTTCGTCATAAGTTTATGACTGGCGCCAACTTGATAGATAATGTGATTTTTATGATCGCTTTAACGATCGGTCCACTGATCAAATTGTTGAAAAATGTTGTCAACAATTTCAGTTCTGTTTCTTGTAAGATTTTCTAATTAAATTTTTGAAACTAGAAAAGAGATAGAGAGAGAGAAAAAGAGAGTGAGAGTGAAGGAGAGAAAGCCTGCAATGGGCTGAGCTTGGATGGCTGGATCGATCGATGCATCGATCACATTTGTTTTGTTTTGTTTTTTTTTCTCAGGCTGATAAGAGCTGAAGAGCCATGCGACATGGCAATGTCTAGAGAAGTCATATAAATACATCTCTTCATATATAAACATATATATGCACATATATTTCTGATTATACAGTTGAGGAGTAGTTCAGCCCTGACAAAAGTGCGAAAAAGTGTTGAGTACGATAGCTACATAATTTATTATGGAATATTCCGAGTACAAAACGTTTTCAGTGATAACGCAACAACTACTTCGAATCGAATGTATATATAAGGTATATAGTATATATATATATGTATGTATATATGTATATAATGTTTTGCTTTAAGCAGAAGGTAAACAATCAACAAGAAAGTTTACACTAAACTTGGTTTATTATTTAGCTGAAAAAAAAGAGATAGAAAGAGAGTGATAGAGAGAGCGGGAGAGAGTGAGAGTGAGGCCTAATGAATACTTGGAAATGGAATGTTCCGTTGTTTCTGTTATTGTTATTTGTAATTGTTATTATTATTATTTTTTTTTGTTTGTCTGCCTGGGGTCAGTTCAGTTTGTGCAAAAGAGCGAGCAGGCAATAGCCAGAGAGTGAGCGTGAGAGAGAGAGCGAGTGACCGAGCGGGTTCCCAATTGAATTTTATTATTACGTTCAATCAATGATCAAGAGGCCAGCTTAGGTCGTGTGACAATTAAATGACTGACGTTAAGGAATTGTCCATATACATACACATATACATATATGTAGACCTCATACATACATACATATATCTCAGTTGATATATAGCTGCTCATGTATCTGGCCTGATATGCGCTCAAGTTCAACGAGCGAACGCTGCCTTTTGCTCATTATAGATACAATACTCGTATCTATTGCAGTCGGTGGCTGGCTAGGCTAGGCTATCTCGTTGACTGCATCATCATCATCCTTGCCTGTTTTTTTTTTCTTCACATTACATAATCAACTGTTGGACAGGCGAGCTCGCAATCAATCAAGATCAAGTGTCTCGAGATCTAAAAATAGATGCCTGCCAATCAGTAGCAGGCTCTTCGGCTGCTGCCAATAACGGCGCCAAGGATGTCCACTGGCTGCCATCAAGCAATTTGCACGCCATCCAGATAGTCAGCCAGAAGTGGCAGTAGCAGCAGCAGCAGCAGCAGCAGCCAGTTCCCAGCCCAGTTCCCATCATGAATAATGCGACCATTTGGCGCCCCGACGGCGACAACTTAATAGCCGCCTGCAGTCATCGATAAAGATATACAAACACGCATTGAAAGAGGGGTAGATGCAGGGAAGGGGAGAGCAAGGCGCTGCATATAGCTACAGGTATTCATATGCTTGGGCATTCTGATAAGCTGTGTCAGCGAAGCAAGCAGTGAAGAAATTTGGAGCTCAGCAGAATTGATATTAATCAACATAATTAGATATGGATGGATAGATACAGAGATACAGATACAGATACAGATACAGATACAGATACAGATACAGATACAGATACAGATACAGATACAGATACAGATACAGATACAGATACAGATACAGATACAGATACAGATACAGATACAGATACAGATACAGATACAGATACAGATACAGATACAGATACAGATACAGATACAGATACAGATACAGATACAGATACAGATACAGATACAGATACAGATACAGATACAGATACAGATACAGATACAGATACAGATACAGATACAGATACAGATACAGATACAGATACAGATACAGATACAGATACAGATACAGATACAGATACAGATACAGATACAGATACAGATACAGATACAGATACAGATACAGATACAGATACAGATACAGATACAGATACAGATACAGATACAGATACAGATACAGATACAGATACAGATACAGATACAGATACAGATACAGATACAGATACAGATACAGATACAGATACAGATACAGATACAGATACAGATACAGATACAGATACAGATACAGATACAGATACAGATACAGATACAGATACAGATACAGATACAGATACAGATACAGATACAGATACAGATACAGATACAGATACAGATACAGATACAGATACAGATACAGATACAGATACAGATACAGATACAGATACAGATACAGATACAGATACAGATACAGATACAGATACAGATACAGATACAGATACAGATACAGATACAGATACAGACACAGATACACAAACAGATACAGATACAAATACAGATATGATTCGCACTTGTGTGCCGAAAAGTATGCAATAAGAATTTAAAACTAAAGTTAATATCAAGATTTTTTCTACCAGTCAAACATTCCCTTGCTGCTTGCATGAAGAAACCCATATAAGTAAACCATATAGCTACGCTGATACTGGAATAGCAAGTATTCCCCATTTCCAGCACAAGATTATCATTGAAAGATAATGTAATTTTGTGATTGTGTCGAATGCTAAAGTAGGTCTGAGACTTTGTTACTCTAACGAATTCGCATATTGAAATGGTATTAATGTATATATTCTATTTTTTGTTTTGTTTTGGGCTATTTATAGATCGCTGCCAGAGCTGCCATTTCGCGGGTTATCGAATGTCACCTACTTAAGCGTCGCCGACAACGAGCTTGATGAGATTCCGAAGCATGTCTTAAATCACATGCCGCTGCTGCAGACCTTCGACATTAGCCGCTGCAATATACGAGTCGTGCAGCAGGACGATCTGAAAGGGATACAGAAAATCACGAATTTGATATTGCCTAGCAATAATATAACTCGATTGGATCGTGGGGCCTTTCCGCTCAGTTTGCTCATTCTGCATTTGGGCCGAAATCAATTGGAATCGTTAAATGGATCACTGGCCGAATTAACCAAACTTCATTCACTGTTTATCAATGCGAACAATATCAGTGATCTCGATAAGGAGCTGCCCGATGGAAGTAAGTTGCGTCTGCTGATGGCTCACAACAATCGACTGGAGCATCTGCCCTCGAATATGGCCACCATGGACGATCTGGAGATTATTCATTTGCATTTCAATCGCTTGAGATCGTTCGATCGTGTGCTCAGGAATGCCCAGCACTTGACCGAGTTGTTGGCAAATAACAACGAGCTGGAGTACTTGGCCCAGGATGAGTTCCAGTCGTGCCGGCAGTTGGAAATACTGAATCTGGCTTGCAATCATATTAAATCGCTGAACTTCTCGCTGCATCCGATGACGAAGCTAACGAGGGGCAACTTCTCGTTCAACGATATTGAGGAGTTCTCTATGGAGGAGCTACATGGCATGCGCTCCCTCAGAGTGCTCGATCTATCCTACAATCGTATTCAGCGCCTTTTGCCTGCGCATAAGCACAGCCCGGAATTAGCTCTCATCGATCTTCGCCTGGATCATAATCAAATCATAACCCTAGACTCGGCGTTGGCGGGCTTAAGTCATCTGCGCATACTTAGTCTGCCGGAGAATCGAATCGAATATATACTCCCGGGAGACTTTAATGGCATGAATCGATTGGAAATACTCGACTTGACCGCCAATCAATTGGTCGAACTAAAGCAGTTGGAAACGGTAAATATTTAATGATGTTTGACTGAATAATTAGCAGCTTAGCTTTAACTTCTCTTTTTCTCTCTCTTTCTCTCTCTGCAGACTCTGCTGCCCAGTTTGAAGATCCTGAAGGTGGCTTATAACAACATCACGAAGCTGGAGCGTGACTTTTATGGTCTGCCCATGCTCTGCCAGGTCAACTTGACCAACAACCAAATCTCGAGCATATCTAGTGAACTCGTCACCAATACGCGCTGCAAGAATCACAATGTTCCTGGCAAACTGGAGATGTTTTTGGATGGTGAGTGAAGAGAGAGAAAGAAAGAGATAGAGAGAGGAAGATTAACTGAGTAAAGGGATGGGGAACATCTGAGGCAAAGAGAGAGAGACAGAGAGAGAGAGAGAGAGAGAGAGAGAGGGAGAACACTGGAAAAATTGGAATGAAACTGAGATCCCTTGTCCAGACCTTGTTTGTGTATCCTTCGTTCATATATTAAATATTATGATCAGATAAACATCTCACTGAATTCAGCTATAATTATCTGACCATTTTGGATATATATACACCCTTCCTATTCAGTCAAAACCCTCGAAATTTATAATTTAAAGATTATAAATTAATTGCCATATTATTTCTCTATATTCTCACTTAGACAATCCCATCATGTGTGATGTGCGCCTGAACGAGCTGTGCCGTCTGATGATCGCGCAGGATGCGCGCATTCGAGGCCGATCGCAGTGCTTTGAGAACGATCAGGAGGTATGCACGGTGCTGCCGATGCTCTACAATTACGACTTGCCGCTGCTGGTAACAAAGCTGAAGATTGTCGATGCAGAGGACGCGAAGCCGCTGGTCCAGATGCTCGTGCCTTCGCCCATCCTGATCAAGAACAACGACGAGCTGTTGCCGCCGATAATTGCTACACTCGGTCAGCCTTTGATTAATCCGGTTATCATAGCAGCACCACCGGCTGTGGCACCCACATTGCTTCTGGCCGCGGCCACAACCACGCCAGCGCCGACGCCAGCGCCAGCGCCAGTGCTCGAGGAAGCCAATATAACAAACCCAACAACAACAATAACGACAACGACGTCAACAACTTCGACAACAACCACAACGACAACGAATCCACCCACTGTGGGTGCAGCGACAACACCGACTTCGGCCAATCCAATGGAAATGGTAACCACCACAGCGCCAACTACCACAACCACCAGCACCACAACGCCGCAACCTAATGATACGCTGCCCGTGGTCCTGGACATTGAGGAGCCCAACCAGTTGAAGCCGTCGCAAATGAATGCCACAGCCGAGGCAGTTGAGCTGCCGCCAGAGCCGAAACCGAAGCCGGTGGAGCAGGCCGAGGCCGATACGGTGGCCAAGACAGAGTATGAGACGGTCGAGTATATACCGAATGTGGTGTTGGTGCCGACGCCGATGCCAGCGAGCAAATCGAATCTGCTCGATGCCGATGATGCCGACTCGCAGTCGAATTCGGTGCACGAGGAGTATCCGTCAGTGCTGCTTGGCGATGTGGAGCATGCGGCACAGAATCTCCAAATACCCGAAGAGCCGCCGGAGCAGTGAGGAGCTGCACAATAGAAAGAAGAAGCAGCCGCTGAAAAAAAAATAACTAAAACTCAAACAAAAAAAGAAATTACACACACACACAACACAAGAATTATTTAACTGTAAAGGCGCTGGCAGGCGTAGGTGTAGGCGTAGCGTGTTTATTGGGGGGCGTGGCATGCAACGAAACTTTCTTGGATTGTATGTTTAAGTTAATCTAAGTTTAAACGCAAAATCGAAACGAACAAAATAATATCAAAGTAAAGAGAAAAAAGTTAAAAGGAGAAAAGCGGCAGCAAAAATTTTTCGAGCGGATCCGGACCCGAACAGACGCAAAGACGAACGAAACTTTGGACCGGACTTTTAAGTTATAAGTTGAGTGCTGGGCGGGTGGAGTGAGTGCAGCTTGTCTGGCCAGTAGGAGGAGAAGGAGAGCGAATATAAATATTTAAATAACTGTATACACCATATACATACGTTGAAAAGTTTTACAAGTAGGTACTTAGAGTTAAACAAAAACACACAGAAAAGCAGCAACAAAAAAATAAATAAATAAATAAGAGAAAAGTTAATGTTTAAAGAAAAAGAAAAACGAACAAACCACATACACACAAACAACACACATACACTCTCACATACATACAACAGTAGCAACGCACATAAAAACACAGAAAGAAATTATATATTGTTATCAGTTGGTTAACAAATGAATTTAGTTTGTAGCTCGTAATTATATAAATGAAAATGAAAATGGTATTCTAAATAAAGTCGTACATAAAAAGAACAAGTTCTTTCAATATTCCATTTCCAAAATTTCGTAAATGTCAAATGTTGGCGCCCTTTTGAAAAGTTGATAGCAACTAACGTTAGTACTGTTAGCTAACAGCACTCAACACACTAACATTATGTGGCGGCTTTACCAATAACACAACAATGTTAATTTACATTACTATCGATATACACGACCATGACTTGCAGTAGCTGATTCCATTTAATTATTGTAATTCATTTTAATATAATTATAAGATATAAATAATACTATCTTTTCTTTTTTTGTTCAATTTTCAATTTAAAATTTTTTTTTCATTTTTGAATTTGAATTTTAGCTTTTTTAATCGACACTCATATCTTGCCATCGATAGCCATGCACACACACTTGTACCTCCACTATTATATCGATACATCGCATAACTTCTTTTCTTTAGTTATACCATCGTCAGCGATAGGAGACGGAGCAAAACAGCAGCAGAAAAAGAAAGCAATCGCAAAAGCCATACAAAACAAGAAAATTCATTGCTCTGTTTCATATTATATATTTGGCTAACAATTGTGTGTTTTGTGCAAAAAATTGTGTAAATATCGCGTACACTACAACTAAATCAAATTGGTTTCCATTGCAATTTTGTTGACGTCGCCGTCTGTTGTCATCGTCTTGTGACTGTGTCGGGCATACAGAAAGAAAGTCGTAAAAATATATCAAACTAGCTGGGAGGAGTAGTTGTCGTTGTTTCTTGGAGCCCCACACATACAAAGACATATAGAATCACTATACACTAAACACTATATACACACACCTACACAGACACAACACACACACACACACATACATACACATTTAAACACTCACACACATACAACAAACACGGACTAGCTAACTGCATCAAACGCAACGCACAGAGCGGAGAGAAGAAGTATTGCAGCAGGTAAGCGGACGTGGGCAGCGATTGGGGCGAGCATTTCTCTTTAGTTTGCTTCTTTGTGTTTGTATTTTATTTGATATATGTACGCATATATGTATATATACATATATATATATATATATATATATATATATATATATATATATATATATATATATATATATATATATATATATACATATATATGTATATATATATACATGTATATTTACATATATTTTATTATTGGCAGCGAATACTGTAAACAAGGCGAGCATATTGTACATATATGCACATGTGTGTGTGTGTGTGTGTACGTCATGTATGTACGTCACAAATGTGTGCTTCACTTAACGGAAGTTGTTATTTTCGCTGTGCACTAAGAAAATAATATCTATGAGCGTTTCTTAATAGTTTTCGTAGTTGTAGTTTTGATTTTTATTTATTTATATATATATTTATTTTGTTGATAACAGTTGTTACTGTGTATTTTCGCCGGCTCGTTTCGCCGCCGCCTCGCCGCTTAGTCATAGCTGGAACTGGTTTATGTTGCCCATTTCGCCGCAATAGAAGTGACTAATGAATGAAGGTGTCTTTTTATATCAGGTGTCGATGCATACCAACAATAAATATAAATATACAAAATTCACACATCAATGTAGCTATGGAATCTAATCATTATCGTTTTCGATTTGTTATCACAGAGTTACACACGCACACGCTCAAGCACATAGAGGCACACACATACATAGAAACAGATACACGATGCATACGCCCCACATAGAACGCCCGCATGCACCAAATGCAACATTAGTAGTGAGAGCGTGAGAGTGAGTGTGTGTGTGTGTGGGAGAGCGAACGTAAGATCAGAGACCTGCACAGTGGGCTGCGACATGCAAATGCTGACCTTCGGCACTTGGACTACACATACCCCCATTATCGATTCCATACATTCGCAACGTTGCGCTAAACGATAAAACGGACAAGCCGCAAACAAAGGGGTTCATAATAGCATTAGACAACAACAGACAAACAAAGAGCACGGAATATTTTCTCTAATGTGTTTGTTTGTGCTCGAGACTCGTTGCTGGCCGCCATTTAAATCACATTCGTATCAATTCGCATCACGCACTCATTCGCCTGCTCAGTCTCGCTTGTGATCTCGATCTCGGCAAAGCTCTCGCCCGCTGCGCTTCCGTTGCGCAAATTGTTTTTTAGCCAGTCGTTCATTGAACTTGACGTTAAATTCAAGGCTTCTCTGGTCGCAAGCTGTTCAGTTTATATCTCAAACACACACATACCAGTACACACACACCCTTATATATTTTTGGCAATAAAAACGTCGCTGCCGTCGTCGTCACTGCAAAAGTCAATTGCAAAAATAAAGCGTCACAACAAAGAAAGTTCGCGTCGTAACAGCCACCCCACAAATTCGCCGCGTTCCTTTCTCTTTCACGCTAATGGCTTGTTGTGATGTCTGGCATTCGTTTGCTCAAGTTCAGGCCAATGCACCTCCCCCTCATTTCCAATTCCTTTGACTAAATTTACTTGTTTTTTGTGTTTTTGTTTCTTGTGCGACATTTAATTGAATTATTCGTGTTGCTTCTTACTTCTATTTCTGTTGCAGCGCACAGAGAGCGAGAGGAAGCAAAACAAAACAAACAAACCGTTAACCACCGGCCCGCATTTCAACTACATGCTCAATCTATCTCTCTTGCGCTCTCTCACTTCCTCTCTTACTGTCTGATCTGCACGCACGGCCCATTATTACAACTGAGCTGCGGTCAATGAATCCCGCAGCATTCACAAAAACATACTCTCTCACATACACATACACACACAAAGGCAGACCTGTTCGACTAGTTTCGAACTCTTGTGCTTTTCGAGTTCGAAATCTGCACGAAGTTTCTTTTCAAGCCGGCTCCAATATGTGTCAAGTGCGTTACTCACTCACACTCACATACTTCAGCGACAACTACGCATTCCAACTCGTTCTCGATTCTGGAGATGTCGAAATATCTGTGTACTAATTGTTTACCTGCCTCTGGCTGTGTGTGACATCAAATAGAATAAACATTTAATGAGCGCTGATATCTTATCAGTTTTAAATTAAGCAACGTCGTATACTCGTCTACCTTTCTGACGTGAACTGTGTGGATTAGCTTTAGTTGTTTATTCTCTCAACTTTAAAAAGTTTCAAGAATATTTGCAAATTTTTGTTTACAAATAATTAAAAAGAAACAAAAATTTGTATTTAATTGCATTAGCACATGTGAAATTAGTCAGAGATTATTTTTTTGTTATTTTAATTTTCACATTGATTAACAGCCGAAGGTCAAGCAGCTGACACCTGCCTTCTGCTATCTTCGATTTTTTCGATTTTCTGTCAGTGATAAAAACAAAACAGTTGTAACTATTTCTTATTTAGTTTTGCATAAAGCAGCTTAGCTGTAATTTTGCTTATTCCAAACTTTTGCTATTTATAGCAAATACTCTTTCCCATTGTCGCTGCATTTTTGTGGTTTCTGTAAACTTGAGTAGAACAGACAGAAAGAGTATAGTGTCCAGATCTGCGGTGTTTACCAGTTCCCTGAGTGTAATTAGCATACCAGTCTTATATTTTTTCTTATACAACGCAAGGTATAACACTCAGCTTTTGTTCGTTTGCGTTTTGCGCAAAGAGCATTTCGTGCTCGACTTTGTTCACAGTTTCTTATTATTAGTTTTTGCTAGTTTCTTTATTTATATATATTTTGCTTGTTTGTTTTTGTATGCAAATTGAATTACAAGTACCTGCGGCGAGTGTAGGGCGTTTTGGGTCTGTTCTAGACTTGAACTTGGACCCGCACCTCGAGCACCATTTACTTTCCTTTTCTTATATGTGTTCATTAAATTTTAATAATTTCGCTGCACTTTTGTTTTACTGTGCCCTAATACTGCACAACACTTCTAACACTATATATTACTTACAAAAAATATATATATATATATAATTCTATGTACTCTTATACTACGTATTTTGACTGTATTATCTTGTATCTCATACTTAGCTTGCTTTGGAGCACTTATAACAGCAAAACAAACAAAGCTAAAGATAAATTCAAGCAATTTAAAAAAACACCTTCTATATATAGCATACAGAGAAAGCAAATAAAAAAAAAAACTACTTGTATAAGTCAATCGCAAAGAAACAAAAAACAAAAACAAAACCGAAAAGTAAGTCTTAATGTTTCATTTGCATAAACTTTTACTTAAAATACACCGCCTTTGATTTCTGATATATCTATATTAATATTTTTATTTGATACATTACACTATTAATGTGAACATGCGTATAAGAGTTGGCTGCAGCTTAAAGCAGATTAAATTAGAAGCTTTGAGTAGAGCTTTTAGTTAAACAGTAGCCAAAAATTTTATTATTAGTTTTGAAATAAACACACACACATACACATACACATAGTTACACCCCCACAAATTTGATTTTTATATTTGATAGTTTATCAAAAAATTAAAATTTAAAATTTAGTCACACAGATCGGATGCGCCCCTATGCGATATATTTGGAATTTTTTATGTTTTTCTGTTTGTATTGATTATGTATTCATATACATACATATATTATATACATATATTGTAATATGACATTGATTTCAACATAGAACTCATTTTGTTTTTGGTAGCGTTTAAATGTATGGATACAAAATTCGAGCAAAACATAAATTTGATTTGAAAGCGAAATTTATTGAGAAAGATTTAGCAGATCTCGAGAATATAATACAAAACATAAACTGTAGACGCAGTGAATTCTATTCGGTTATAGCCATGTTAATACGCCTCTTCACTCTTTTCGTCACACAGTGAGAAAACAAAAAGACGATATGCAGGTTAATGTCGCCGGACTACGCAGAAACATCAAGAATCTCGCGCACAACTATTCCGATGCACAGGTAAGTTAATTAAGATTTTTAATAATAAATCAAATGACTCACAATTGTCTTCATTGTGCAGGTCAAGGTGCGCGAGGCAACTTCCAATGATCCATGGGGGCCATCGGCCACAATTATGGCCGAGATAGCCGATTTGACGTACAATGTTGTTGCCTTTTCGGAGATAATGCAAATGATATGGAAACGTTTGAATGATCATGGCAAGAATTGGCGCCATGTCTACAAGGCGCTCATACTGCTCGAGTATCTGATTAAGACGGGCACCGAGAAGGTCGCCCAGCAGTGCAAGGAGAATATATTTGCCATACAAACGTTGCGTGAGTTTGTCTACTTTGAGGAGGGCAAGGATCAGGGTACGCATGTGCGCGAGAAGGCCAAACAGCTGGTCAATCTGCTCAAGGACGATGAGAGGCTCAAGAACGAGCGTGTGAAGGCATTGAAAGCCAAAGAACGTTTTGCTCTGCATCCGAGTGGCTTTGGCAGCGATGGTTACATTGATGGACCCTCACAACGTGACATGCCGCCCGGCTGGCAAGAGGAGCCGCCCAAAAATGCCTCCGAGCTGGAAATGGTGCGTCCACAAACAGCTGGCGAGGAGGAGCTGCAGCTGCAGCTGGCGATGGCTATGTCACGCGAGGAAGCCGAGCAGGAGGAGGCCAAACGGCGTAGCGACGATGTGCGTCTGCAGTTAGCGCTCAGCCAGAGCGAGCAGGACTTTAAGTAAGTAATATCGAAACATCTATATATCTATGTGCTAATATTCTTTTTATCTTCACAGAGATTCTAGTGGACGACCCATACCGGCACCTAAGAAGGAGGAGCAACAGAGCCATTTGCTAGATTTGCTTGATATCTCGCTGGGCGCGACAAGCATATCGAGTCCACCACTAGGCGCTGCTGGCGGCGCTGCTGCTGTTGTGGATCCCTGGGCTGCGCCCTCTAGCCGTGCAGCTAGTCAACTGTCAGATCCTTGGTCAGGTGCAGCCGCCTCGCCCCACGTCGATCCGTGGCATCCCTCGGCTGCGCCACGTACGATTATGAGTGCAGGTGTGCCACTGGGAGCAGGTGCACAGGCGCCAGCTCAAGCTCTAGGCGGACCTGGCGATGCCTGGGGTTTGCGCACACAATCACCATCCGTGGCGTCGGCCTCATCGAATGAGGGCTGGCTACAAACGAATGGGAATGCCAATCAAAATGGTCGTATAGCTGCACCAGCGCCTGTGGACGCGTGGTTGACGAAAACAGCAGTCAGCCCCGGTTTGGCTGCTGCTCCACCTACAACACACGCGGCCAGCAACGGTAGCTCTGCGGATCCTTGGCTAAGTGAATCACAGCCAGCGGCAGCTGCAGCGCCAGCGGCATCAGCAGATCCTTGGTCAGCAGCGCAACCAAGTACAGCTAACTTGGATGATCCCTGGAAGGCAATGCAAACTGGCGCCATTAAGGTAAGCATCTATAAATCCATGAAAAATGCTCCAAGCTAATCTCCTATCTCTCTCTCTCTCTTGTCTTACAGAAACAATCACCCGACTTTGATGAGTTCGATTTGATAACCAATCGCAATAAAAGTGCCGAACATAACAATTCTAATGCCTCCAATAACAATAATGGTAAGTTAATGCAATGCTCAATTACATTAATTTCTAATTATCATTGATTGCTCGACAGCTTCGCTGCTGGACGATATGGATCCGCTTTCGACGAACTATGGCAACAACAGCGGCTCAGTGCACCCATCAACAGGTGCCACCACAAAGAAGCCCTACCGTGATCCGCTTGCATTCCTTGGCGAAAATTCAGCGCTGGTCAATTTGGATAATCTAATTAAGCCAAATACGCCACAGACGCAATCAGGACTGGCGCCCGCCTACAATCCATTCGCGGACAATGTGATGCCACCTAAAACGAATCTATTCCAGCAGCAACAGCCAGCCGTAAATATGATTAGAAATACCCTAGGAGACTTTTATCTAATTATTGTTATTGTTATTAATTGAATCAGGTGCCGTCCATCAATCAATTGAAACAACAGCCGCCCTTTCCCGTCAATATGAATCAGGATCCTTGGGCGCCGGTCACCGGTGGCGTCAGCGCAGCCTCTCAGGTGAGTGTGCGCTAGAGTGTGGGTTGTGCGCGTGTTTAGTTTTATTTGGTTATCATATATTTATATATCTATATTGTTTGAGACTTTCTGCGATTAGTCTAATCTAATTTTTATGGGTAATTCTTTTACTTTTCTATTCTACTATTATCGTTTCCTCTCTTCTCTATCTCATCATTGCATTTTGTTTCCTCTTAAATGTACATTTTATTTGCTTGACATTTTGAGCAACTGTTGCATGCAACAATTAAAATCCAAATCGAAATCGAAACGAATCATAGCCCGAACCTCTAAAGCCGTTGCGTCCGACTAGCTTGCAGCTAATGGATGACTTTCAGCTGCTAGGCGCGTTCAATAAACCCCCTACCCTGTCCCGTCCACAGCAGCAATTCTTCAACAACAATGACAACATCAGCAAAAACAACAATAACAATCCACAGAGCGGCAACAATAATTTCTATAATCATAGCTATGGCTACATTAGTCCCGGCATTGACAACATACGCAACCTGGATATATTGGGTGAATCGCCAACGCAGCAGCATTCACATTTCCCCAGCCCCTCGGCTCCGTCGCCTTCTGTGCAGTATGGGAACAGCGCTTATAATACTCTCGGATATTCTCCCTATACGCACAGCTATAGCAGCGCCCTATCCGATTCATTGGCCGATACGCCGGGCGTGAGCATTTCACCCCTGAACTATGACAACAGCAACATGGCGCCCCCTACCGGCATCTTTGGCAACCCAAGTCCAGCCATTGGTGGCACCTACTGCAAATTGGAAGTGAGTTGGAAGGAGAGTTGTAACCCTCCCAGTCCTGTTGCTCGTCGTTCTGCCGCTATCCTTATTGTTGCTACTTGATATTGCCAGAAACAAAAACAAACACGAACTGAAACAGATTTGCGATTTGTTGTTGCTTTGCCTGAGTTTTATTTAGTTTGTTTGTTTATTTATGATTTGTTTTTATTATTATTTTTTTATTTGTATGATTTAGTTAAACAAGTTCTAGAGAATGTCTTTATTGCTCTACAGGGAATGAAACTGTTTACTATGTTGTAAATGTATGACTTCGGTAAAGTTGTTCCAAGATTTAGTTAATATGCTAAATTTTGCTAGAATCAAGTTTTAATCTATCTACAAATTTTCGTATATCTCTGCAGTTTCATTCCCTGTTTTCTCTCTATCTCTCTCTCTCTCTCTCTGCCTCAAAAATGCGCCTTTAAATATTCATTGTTAACAAGCAGCTGCTAACTGCTGAAGAAAAACCAGATTAAACACAGTTGATCATAATATTTTCTTATTGTAGCCAACAATGGAGGCTTGGACGCTTAAATAAAACACAAACAGTAATGCAATAATATGCAAAAAATACAATGCAAATGGGTAAAATGTTTTTTTCGAATGTGCATGCTCTGCTATCCAAATAATACTACAAACTAAAGCCACAAAATGCCCATTAGTTGGCAAAACAAAAACTTAAAACTAAAATCCACACTAAACTAACCAACTAATATTAATCGAACGTAGCTGCTAGCAACTGCATGTAGATAGTTTCGCTTAATTTAGCTCCAATTTCGAATACAATTGAGAATTATTTAAGCTAATATTTCGTATTGAATTCTTGCAGCAAAACAACAACATGCCGTGGATAAAGCCGGAGGCAGCCGCTACAAATCCGTTTTTGTCATAAGGAGTCAATCAATCAATCAAGCAACAATAATAATCCGCAGCAGAGGCAGCAGCACGAGCAACAGCAGCAACTAATAGCAGCTAAAGCGACTACAACAACAACCGCAACCGCTAACACATTGACGGGGAACAAGAGGAAGAAGAAGATCAACAACAACAACCATATAGCAGCAATAGCAACAAACTGAAAATATGAATTAACTAATAACTAAATTATGTGTAAGAAAGTATTATTAAACTGTAAAATATGTGATGTGTTGTATGAGTGAACAACAACTACAACAGCAATAACAACAACAACAAGAGCAACAACAACAACAACAACAGCTGCAACATAAAAGAAACAAATAGATTTACGTGCAATGTGTAGGCTTCAATAGTTTTTTAAAATAGGTTCTCTCTCTTCCCCTCTTCCCCTCTCTCTCTTCCTCTCTGGCTTTTTAAACATATTTGTCATAAAAATCAACTCCAAATGTATAGTTAATGATTATAATAATATTGATAATATGAGCAACAACAGCACTGAGGGTCTTCAGCCTAACAAGCATCAACAATTGTAAACGATCCATATTCGAGTCAAGTCCCCCGATTGGCTGCTTATTCATAATTTATTTCATAGCTGTTAAATGTTGTAGAAACCAAAAAAGTAAAAACGAATGAAAGATGAAAACATTTTGAGGATCGCTTCAGATCATAAATTGAATTGTTATATAGCTTTAAAAAAAAATGAAAGAAATTATTAATCTGTGCATTGTCGAGAGAATATTCAAATTAACAACAAATATTTTTTGTGTCTGTGCTTTGTAATTGTAAATTTTTTAAAAATATTTTACGTTTTTTGCGACTTGTTTTCAAACGCTAAAAAAAATAACAAACAAAACGTAAATGCAAAAAGTTCGATTTTTATTCAAAAACATTTTTATGAAATTTAAAAAAAAAAAAAAAACAAAAGAAAATAATAGAATTTATGTGCGTTTTGTGTTTTTGGGCCACTTTTCAAAAACAAAATGCAATGCATATAATTTTGCTGTTGAACATTTTTATAGCAAATAGTTTAAAATTTACAATACAAAAAAAAAAAAAAAAAAAAAAAAAACAAGCAAGGATTATATAAAAAATATTATTAATAAATGCAAAAGAAATGGTATACATTTAGGTTAGAATACGTAAAAATTTTGTCTAAGCGTAACTTAATGATAAAAAGAAACCAACAAAATATATATATATATATAAAAAAAATAATAAACTGATGTGGAAATGCTTCAAGAGATTTACACACGCATATACATATATATTATATATATACATATAGCTAAACATACACACATACACATGATATACACACGTGCTAAAAAGAAGTAAAATTTTAAAGCATATTTTCATAAAATTAAAAACTTTATTTTAACAAAAAAAAAAAAAACAACAAACGAGAGACACTCGAAAAGTCAAACAGCTTACAAATTTCGATTGCTCGCATTGCACAACAGTGGGGCAAAAGTGCTAAACGGCACAGTTTTGCCTCCTGCCGGTTGCCGCCTGTCGCCTGTCGCCTGTCG
This sequence comes from Drosophila stalkeri, assembly GCA_035047405.1. NCBI lineage: Eukaryota > Metazoa > Arthropoda > Insecta > Diptera > Drosophilidae > Drosophila > Drosophila stalkeri. The sequence continues at coordinate 14,353,524 of JAWNPR010000041.1, read as the reverse complement.
CCTGCCTCCTGCCCCCGCGCTCATTCCCAACGTCAACTCACATCCTCATCTCGCATGCCCAGCAGCCACCACTTGACAGCCATCGCCAGCTCTCAACACTTTGCTCTGGCATGCATAGGGCGGGGGACTGGGCAGGGTGGCGGCAGAGGCTGAGCACGATTATGTTAATTCCAGGAGGGGGCGCAGCAGCCAATGCAACAGCAGCAGCAGCGGCGGCATTAACGGAGCACGCCCACCGCATATGGCAGTGATATTTTGGATGCTACGTGAATGGTGGATGTGGATGTGGATGAAGTGGATTTAGTGGATGTGGTGGATGTGGTGTTGCGCAAGTGGCTGGCCGACGCGATTTGGTTTTGATATTTGACATGCGCTGGGGGCCATCAGGAAACTTCGTTTAAATGAAATCAAAAGTGCACAAATACATAATTTACACAAATTTCCAAGCAAAGAAAAAAGAAAAAACAATGAATGGCAAAAAAATTATGAAAAAAAAAAATATCTAAGCAGTTGCTGAATATTGATGTTAGATCAAGGAAGGAAGATGAGAGCTCAAATAAGTGGGTAAGTTTTATAAATACGAATCAAATTGCTAAGAGATATTGCATAAGGTGAAATGAAAGCTGAAATACCCTGGAAATTTTAAATGTTTATAAAATATATATTCATATATATTTTTGATATTTGTATATCACAAATTTAACTTTAGCCTCGGCTAGAGTTCTTTAAATACTTATTTCAATATATATTTTTGAAATTTATATTTGCCAAATATATATAAACGATTATGCAGAAGAATGAGATATTCTAGCTAAGGCTAGAATTTCTTTAAAATTTATATTCAATAATATATATTATATATAAATTTAAGTACTACCATGTGTTCTGTCCATATGGCTGTTCTCTGAGCTGAGCCTGACTTTGGCATAAGTTTCCATTCATTTCGATGGTAAAGAGCATCATCATAGTGATGTAATTACATTAGGCGAAAGTAAAATGAGCTAAAATCAAGAAATCTAATGAATTTTATGCTTTGGCTTTTGTCTTTTGGCAAATGCCTCAATAATTGTTGCCTTCACGGGCTGGCGCATAAATCTTGCGTGTTTCGGCTGCTTTTTGTGGAGCTGCTTGGACTGGACATTGGCTACTGTTTTTTTTTTTTTTTTTGTGGCCATTTTTGGTAGGGCGATGCTTCCGCATGGCACATGCCAGCGAGACACAACAATAAAACGATTAATTTCATGTAAATTTTTGCGCAATTTAATTATGTGCGAAATCTCAGCTACTGTGGACAATGCAGGAGTTGTGGTGGAGAAGTTGGACATGGAGCAGCGGTGGGGAGGAGAGGATGGAGTTGTGTAGGCGGCTAGGAATAATTAGGCATTCGCTGTGCAGAAAGTGAAAGGAGCAACACAGCCAGGCTGCAGCTCTCATGATGATAATGATGATGATGATAATGATGATTATAGTGTTCATAATGATGATGATTATGTAAACATAGCGCAATTCATTAGCTAAGTGCGTATGTAAATTTTACGTTTTTTTTTTGTCGTATTAAGCAATCGATAAGAAAGAGCTTTTATCGATTACGACGAAAAGATTATACGATAATTGTTAATATTTTTGTACAGCTTTAAGCTTGAAGCAAGCTTAAATTGCAATAAGAGCCTTAAGCTGACTATTACTATAGTCAGCTAGTTCAGGACGAACCAAAATCAAAATAAAATAAATTTGCTTATGAAAAATTAAAAAGTTTTTGCACCAACATTAATTAAAGCTTAACATTAATTGGGCATAAAAATAAATAACATTTAGAGAGCATAGCACACCACTGTTGAAAAGCTATTCACGATCTTTTGGCGAATGTGTTTGCATATTAAAGATTAATTAAGCATAAAATGAATAACATTTTCGGTAAGCATAACATTTTTAAGGTTAAATAGGGCAGCTGCGTGCTCGTATTTGCCATTTGAGTTTATTTACGAAGAGCGAGATATATATATATATAGAGAGAGAGAGAGAGTGCAAAAATAATAAAAAGCGCAAAATCCATGAAAAATTGCAATTTGTATGGTTTAATTAAAAAATCTGTCAAATGCCAGTTTGTGCGCTCATTAATGAGTTTCTATGGCAGCTGGGAAGGCGACGGCAGCTACACTTAACCACTCAGCCCCGAAGCAACAACAAAATCATGCTTGACATAGCGTGAACTCCGCATAACCGACAGCCTACCTATACAAATACATATATACATAAATATATGTATATATATATATATATCTGTTGTGTGTGTGTGTTATATGTGTTTGTTTTTAGATATTTGTGTTGATATGTTGAGCTCACGTTGATGCGACTGCTGGCTATGTTGCCTGCACCTTTGACAAAACAAAAGACTTAGGCAACAAACTTTATTATTATTATTATTTGTGGTATACCCATCGCAATGGGTTAGGCAGGGTGTAATGTTTGTGTAGCTCGTTAAGGAAGATGTAGGCGTGACTAATTATAGAAGAAGCTACTAAATAATTCAGATATAATTGAATTTTCTTTGCTTTGCTTGCAACAATCTTGAAAAGCCTAACAAAGTTATAGACTTTAAACTAGAACATAATAATCTAGAATAAATCCTAATAGATTTTCCATCAACTTCACATTTATATGAATCGATATTTAAAATTTAAGTATAAACGTTTCGATAAACCTTACCCCCCTTTAGCCAGCTCAGGGTATCTTTAAGTCGATCACTCTATTCTCAGGCACTTCTTTTTCTACCATATATATATATTTCTGTATAGATAGACTTTGTTGCCTGTCGGCTCTTGCATAATACACGCTTTGTATGTTTGCTAGCAACTGACATGAGCCGCTTCTAAGCGCGCCAAATTGATTTTTAATTATGGGTTGTCAAGAGCTGAAAATATAAACGAGATGAGAATCGCATTTCTGGGAAATCAATCCTTGAGCGCATTTGCAAGCTGCTTTGGCTTCGCTTGTGAAGTTCAGAACTAACAAAAAGATTTTGCTTTCTTGAATTGAAATATTCTAAGGCAGCTGATGATGTGATAGCTGACAAGCTTTAAATAGCGTGTCTTCAAAAGTTTGCCGGATATTATATTATTATTGTTTTTTTTTTTTTTTTTTTTTGGATATGCAATTCTGAATAATAAAGAATATTTGGGAAAGAAAGGATTATTTCGTCTTCATGGCCGGACGTCGTTATCGTCTGTAACTTTGTCTTTGCTCCACTACAATATATTGAAGCTAGTCTCTACTCTATGCGTGCTTACCTAATGCCATGCAACAGTAAAGAAAAGTAATGGAGCTATCAGTCGCTGCCAAATGTTCCTGTATTAAATATATTTAAGAGCAGCTTAAGACAATGTTCGAGTATATTTGTTATATTATTAAAATTAAACATTTCTATATAGCTGCTATCTTTACTTTTAGGAGTATGAAGCAATCTCTAATAACTATATATCTTCTCTATTTCTCGCCATCACTCGCTAGCTACAGTCAGTTCAACTATCTCCGCTCTCAACTCTTTGGTTAACAAATTTCTCATAGTTCTTCATATTTAATGAAGCCAAACTTGAAGTCGAAAAGCAGCCTCGCTTCACAATTAAGCTGTTCAATTGAGATATATGACAACTTTCCTTTTTGTTGAAAAAATACAGATTTTTTTCTGACGATTGCCGGCGGCAATAATTGAAACATATTGAGTTGTTTATATATAGTATATGTAGTTTGTGGCATTAAATCGCCACAGAGCAACACTTGAGCACGAGACGAAGATAAAGAGAGAAAGAGAGAGAGAGCGATTTTATATAGTCAGAAATTTCACCTATTTGGCACGTTCCTCCGGCAGCTGAAGTAAATAAAGAAGCGAATATGCCACTTGGCTGGATCAGGCAAATGTTAGTTAATCATTTAATTTGAGCGTTTTTTGCTGCCAGTTTAACACTCGGCTTCTCAGGCATATCAAATAATTATCAGCTGAAGCCATCAGACGAGTCGATAACAGATTGCAGAGGCAGTCAGACAGGCAGTCAGACAGACACTCAAGCAGTCAGGCAGGCGGCAGGCGTGCAGGCAGGCAGGCAGCACACCTTGTTGCAAGTAGCCACGCCCCCGTCTTGGAAAATTGTGACATTTAGACATAACAAATCAAGGCATGAGACTCCTCGACTTGGGCATATTTGTGTGTCAATGGGTGTATAGAAATCGAAAGTTTCACACTTGTCAATTAAGTGTACCAAAGTTGTTGTCTTAGTTGTTGTTGTTGTTGTTGTTGTTGTTGGCTGGCCTCATCTAGCGAAGTGCAGTTGAAAATCGGCTGTCAATGAAAATGAAATTTTATTGAGATTTTTTTATTTCGAAATTAATTAGAAAAGTGCCCCGATGTGCGTGGCGCTGTGTGTGAGTGTGTTTTGGTAGCTTAATTGCTTTGACGTGTGCGACTGTGCGTGTGTGTGTGTGTGTGTGTGTGGTTATATAAGTCGTAAAATATTTAAGCCATAATAATCTGGTATTGAAAAAACGACTATCACTTTTACTATCACTCGTTGCGCCGCATCAACTTAACAAGCAAATATCATTCCGGCTGCACTTCTAAACGATTCTACACAGTGAAAGCGATCGTAATTGTGCTGGGGAGAGGGAGCAGTGGGGGCAATGTTGACAATGTTGCCATGTGCCTTATGTGCTTATGCAATCTCATCCATCAGTCAGTCAGTCTGGCAGCATGACAGGCAACTTCAGCGGCTCATTAAACTGAGCATAATTGCTGTTAAGTACATGTAAACACAGGCCGGGGCACACGAATAGGCACAGCGGGCGACAGGCGTAGCACAGTGAGAGAGTATGATTGAATGAGAGAGGGTTTATTTAATTGAATTCTAGTTTACGACTAATTAGAATATATACAAAATATGTAGGTAAGAATTGGGTCCCAATTCGAAAAGAGAGAAAGGAGTTAAAGAATATTTTAAATAGAAGAAATGTAGAACTCTCAAGAATGGAACTATGTAGTAGGTTAATTATAAAATTAATTAATTGGTTAAGAATATTCTATTATATATTTTTATTTTTTAAAGATTTATTTATATTTTCAATATGTTCATATATTTTTACATCTATGTTGAAAATAAAATAAAATTTAAATTAAAATTATAGTTAAATTAAAAATAAATATTAAATAAATATTTGCTTATATTGTTTTTTAATTTTTATAAATATTTTTATAAATTTCATATTTATTTATTAAGAATTTCATATTTATTATTTTATATTTTTTTATAAATGCATATTTTTAATTAATTTATTCAGGCGATTTTAAGTTAATTTTAAATGCATATATTAATATTTTTTATATATTATATATTTAGTATTTTATAAATATTATATTCTATAAATATATTTTTTGTACACTTCATTATATAGCCGCTTAGTTTTATCTTACTTTTTTTTTTATTTATTTATTTATTAAAGGTTTGTCAACACATTAAATGCGATCAACTGCTTTTAGCAGTCACCCACATTCATTCAATTAAATTGCTTTACATGTACTTATTACACTCGCCATAGGTGTGCTTATATAGCATACAGTTAGCTGACCGCCAGTCTGTCTGCTCGTCTTGTCGTCCGTCTGTCTGACTATTTTCACATGGGCGACCGGTTGCATTTCAATAACCAAACTTGGCTTAAATAATGCACTCGCACTTTTACTTACAAATCAAAAAGAAAGAAAGAAAGACAGAAAAAAGAGCAAAGTAACGAAAAAAACAAAAAAAAAAAACGTTGCCCAAATCGAAAGCGAAAGTTCTTTTGTGCGGCGCTGCTTATTTTTTGTTATTTTTGTTTTTTGGCCAGCTTCGATTCTTATCATCGGTTGCAAGCGCAGTGAATGCGACGCTGCTCTTGCCACAGGAGGCGGCAGATTTATTTATGCACTTTTCATTTCACTTAACAACACATGAAACGCTGCCGCAGCCGCAGCAACTGTTGCTGCTGCTGCTGTTGCAACTGTCGCTCAACTTTCTTCCCCAAAATAACAACAACAACAACAGCGACAACAACAAAAAGTCATCATATGGGGGCGCCAACATTGGACACTCGATGCGACGCTCTTTAACCGATTCTTTAAATAATCACTTGCACTTGACCGATCGACGCAAAAGCAATTTGAGCATAGCGCACAGTGGGCGGAATTCATAAATTTTTAAGAGAGAAACATCAAAGTAATATTTAATAATGATAGATATTCATTTATAAAATTTTTAAAATTTGTTACATTTTTTAAACTTAAATAAAATATTTTTAAAAATATAATTTATTATTATTCTAAAAGGAAGTACTACTTACTAAGTAAGTGTATTTTGCTCTATGTATTTTGCAGTGCTTACTTCCTCTATGAAGAGTTCTATAAGTGTTGGCTCTTGCTGTTAGCTTTCCCATTTCAATTTATTATGCCCACGCTTTATTTCTCTTCTGACTTCTTTTATCTCTTATTTTTTTCTTTCTTCCCTGCCCTTAACTTACTCCTTTTGATACCATTACTCTTCTATTTTATTTCTTTTTATGTTTACGTTCATCTTTCTTTTTTCATGTCTTCGGCTCTTCTTCTCTTGCGCTTTTGCTCTCCTAAATTCCATAATTTATTACTTCTGCTTCATTCTTTAGCTCTGCAATTGCCAAATAGTTCCACTGTGCTGGCCACCCAGAATGCGCGACCCGTTTGCTTCCAATTAAATGTGCAGCATTTTAATCGAATCGCTGGTGCAACAACTCGTTGCAAGCTTATTTTTTTCCACTGCTGCTGCCCTTTTTTTCCCCATTTTATTTTTGTTTTTTCTTAGTTCACAGGTTTTTTTTTTTTTTGGGTTTGGGTTAATTTGTGAAAGTTTTGTGTAAACAATTGGAGTGCAATGCAGGGCAGGCATAAATTCAATCAGGCGTGGCCAGCGCCAAAGGCGGCCAGCCCTTGTCAATATATTGAGCCATAAATATATACACACACACACACAAATATACATATATATATAGTGGCATCCTTTATGTTGACATTGCCTTTAAAAATATTTGGAGTAAAACTGATTTAATTGACGCTGGCGTTGCGTAATGTGCAGCAAGCCCCATGCCCCATGCCTCATGTAACGCTTAATGCTGAGCATTTAATGTGGCATAATTGGCCAACGCAAATCTGTCTCTGTCTGTGTGTTAAGGATTTAAGTGGGTTACTAGCGCCGGCGCCAAAAAAGACTTAAAATAAAATAAAAATAAAAATAAAAATATATATAAGCAACAACTCTTTGGCTGCAGTCGAGGCCAAATCGCCAACCAGTTCGTGTCATGTGATTTTTATCGTTAATAGGAAACAACTAAAGCAACAACAACGAGCAACAAACAACAACAACAACAACAACGAGCAACAACTACGACAAGTACAATGCCAAAGCGCCGCCAATTGTTGTTGCCCGCAAATGTTGTGGCAAACATGAAAAGGGATTTTTTATTTTATTTTATTTTACTTATTTTTTTTTTATTCGCTCTCTTTTATTCAATTGCCCGCAACATGCAACAAGCAACGAGCAACAGGCAACTAGCAGCAACTGTTGCATTTGTTGAGCCTTTGCAACTTTCATAATGAAATCAACAATAAAAAAAAATATATATAAACAATTTAAATAATTGTTCAAATGCAATTGCAGCGCATCTACGCAAAATGCGCTGACCTTTAGACGTCATTTAAATTGTCGAGCCTCTCTCGATCTCTCAGCTCTCATCTTCCATTCACTGCACAAATGTGAATTGACGCACAAGGTCTTTTTCTTCTGAGAGCTAACTTTGTTTACTTTCCATTGCAATTGAAAGTTCTTCAACGCCGTTAGGTGGGCAGCTAATCGTATTAGCCGTAAACAGAGGCTTTGAGTTTTTACTCTAAGCTTTTAATGAGCTTTCAAAGTTAAGAATATGAAACTGTTGTCATATGAATATAGCTTCTTTTAATATTATTTTCTTTAAATTTTATTTGTTTTCTTTGAGCAGTTTTTATATAAGCTTTGCTTTTTAGTTCAAGCTTTTAATGAGCTTTCAAATATGAGAATATTTGAGGCGTGGCCATAGGAAAATATCTTTGTACTTTTGCTTTTACACATTTATTTTCCGCTTTTTACAGCTTTCATTTTCGAGAACATATATTTATTGCACTCTGAATATAACTTGATTTCTCTTCTATGTCTACTCTTATAATATAATTTTTTTATCAAAGAGAATTTTTATAGTTTTTGTCTTTTACTTTTATATTTTATTTAAGCTATTAATGAGCTTGAGAGCTTACTGAACTAATAAGCTATTAATGAGCTTGACAGCCTAATGAGCACAGATAATAACTATAATATGAATATTTATTCTCTTTTATTTATTTAAAATCTGGATGTCTATCTAAATCATGCTCTGCTTGTGAGCCCATCTCTGAATCTGTATTTAAGCTTTAAGGCTATTTGCCTGACCTGCCTTTGGCTGCATTTGTCTATAGCCCCTTTACTTGTTACAGCCGCTGGGTGCATCAGTGGCCTTAAGTCTGTCCTGGGTCTGTACTCATCTCTGGATCTGTCACTGGGCATATCTCTGTCCACTGAGTCTGTTGCTGAGATTGTCTCTGGGCCTGTCTCTCTAGGTCCGTCTCTTGGCCTGTCTGTTACAGTAGGTCTGGGTCTGGGTCTGGGTCTGGGTCGGGTCGTTTATTGAACAGCAAACAGTAGAGTGGACCATGTTGTTTGGCATTTTGTGAGAGCTGCTGCTGTCAGTCAGTTGGTCAGTTAGTCAACAACTCAGTTCAGTAATTGACTTTCGTTTTCCTCTTTTTCATTTCATTTCATTTCGTGTTTTTTTTTCCATTTTGCTCTTTGCATATTGACAAAATGCAGCGCATTCTGCGATGATGCGACAGGCGGGCAGACGGACAGGCGGACAGGTGGCAGGTGAGAGCAGAGTTGCAGTTGCAGTTGCCCGGGCGTTGAGGCATGGAAATTAATTATAATTGGCCGCCATAAATGTGTGCATGTGTGTGTGTGTGTGTGTGAGTGTGTGTGTGTGAAATGCAAATGGAAAACGTGTTGGCAATCAGCGAAATCAATCAACAGGTGAGCAATTGATGGCCGCTAGCTGAATGGCCAATAGAGTTATCAATTTTAGTGCCAATGCGTCACAAAGTGTCGCCAAGCTGGGCAACAACTTAGCCAGGAGTTCGATGAGTGTGGGATGGGGCGAGGGGAGGATACTGGAGTCTGTTAGCTTCAACCTTGGCTTCACTCTTTTTTTTCGAATTTTCAATTTGCTGTTTTCTTTTTGAATGCCGCGCGCAGTATGTAAAATTTCATTTTATCGCATCGGACATTAAGGCAAACAAAATAAAGTTGTAGCCGTGAGGCGATAAAGTTTTAAAAATAACAACGCCAACAAGCTGCCACGCGGCTCAAGGTGAAGTGTCGCCTTCGTCTCGGCTGGTGTCATTTTTATGACCACGCCCCCAACCCCCCCCTCCTCTCCGCTCAGCTGACGCTGCACTTTTACATTTACATTTTTATTGTGTTCATCATATATATTTAATATGCACTTGTCAGAGGAGTTGCATGTTGTTAATTAGTATGACCGTATAGCATCACAAAACAAAATGGGAAACAAGCTGGCGCATAAAACTATAATTAAGTCGAAAATGAAATGGAAAACCAATTCAGTTTAATTAACAGCCTCAATATTTACAGCTACTTATGGATCGATAAATTTCTGTTTTGACTTTTGCGTTTGGGTTAATTAGAAAAGCTTTGCGCAATCTGGTCACACCGAATTCAATTGCAATTAACACTTGGTGTATGTGTGTTGCAACAACGTAAACACTTGGCAGCTGCAGCGAGGGCCTTCTCCACTTGTATCAAGTTCGTTGCCTGAGTCTTTCGTTTTCTGCTTTGTTCGTTTCGTGAAGTGCATCAGCCGCACGCATTCGAAAAATCTTCCGCATGTCAAGGTCAATTAGCATGCGGCTTGGCTGTGCGTGATAAAAATGTCAAAAGGTTTCGATTGGTATTTTTCAGCTGTTATTGCTATTTAGTGGCTTAGCTGCGATAAGTGTTGCTGCCCCCAGGCACAAGTCCACTTCAGATTGCCAGCTCTGATCCGCGCTGCTTTGTGTCATTGAACTGCACAGAGTTTGTGCGTATTTCTGTCTATCTGCAAGTGTTTGTGTGTGTGTGTGTGTGTGTGTGTGTGTGTGTGTGTGTATAGAAAGTGGCTGCGACAATCCTTGGTGATCTATCTTTGTGACCAAAACAAACAAAACAAAAACTCTGTACATAGAGTCCAAGTCGTACTTAACGCTCGCACACACACACACACACACACACACACACACACACTCTGAAAGAAAAAAAGTTTTCACTCCTTTCGCTTTCATTACAATTACCAAATACGATTCTTATTTTCAATTTCAATATGACGACGACAGCCACGACTTTAGCACAGTGAGGCAAACAGCATAGATATGCTAGATTGGGGGTGCTAGATTGGAAAATATATATAATACATAATATGCGGGATTTATATATATAAAAGGATATTTTTTTTAGCTATACTGCAACCCAATTTATTTGTAGCTTAGCTCAGCTAAACATCAGTTTAAGAATTTATATTGATTTATTTTCTTAGATAAAGAGAGAGAAAGAAGTCTAGAACTTTTGCCAATCTCTTTTTCTAATTCTCCCCTTTAAAATTTGTTAATACATTTCAGACTGCAGTTCTTATGCATTTTTTTTTTAACTGTGCAATATTTCTTTAAGATAAATTAATTTCAAATATTTAAAATACACACTAAAAAATAAATGTCTTACTTCTCTTACTCTCTCAATATTTCAAACAATCTTGCCCTTAAACATTTTTTTTGTAGTTTCCTCTCAACTTTCTTCAACAACTTCACAATATTGAAATTCTGTCTCTTAGATAAATACCTTCTCTCTCTTTAACCACTGTGCGATGTCCACGACAGCCTGCAAACAGAAAAAAAAAGAAATATACAAAAAAAAAAAATAGGAGACTACGACAACGCAGCTTCAGTTTCGCACCAAATTTGGTGCGCCCGGCTCAAGGAGAAGGAGTAGGAGCCAGGCCTCAGCTCGACTCTGAGCCAGGCCAATAGCAATTGCAATAGCAATAACAATAACGGTTAGCGGTTGTTGTTGTTACTGTTGCTGTTGCCTATTACTGGCTGGCTTAGTCAAATCGTTTGTTATGTTTTTATCTTGATGTCCAGTCACCTTGATTTGTTGTAGAAAATGCAACTCTTGGCATCGCATGGCCACAGACCAAGATGACTGGCAGACAGACAGATAGACGGGCTGAGACGACACGGCTACCGACGCATAGGGTGCATCCATTGCACACTCGTTGAGCTTTCCCAGATTGGCGATTGGCTCGACTCTCCGTCGTCGTGTGGGTGACGGACTGTCGAAACTGAAAGTGAAACTTAGAATTGAGCGAAAAGGCGATGGCAATAAATCAAGCGTTCATTGTTAGCGAAAAAATCAATCAATTTATGGGCTTGGCTAACGAAGTTCAATGCACCAACAACAATAACAACAACAACAACAATACGGACTGTGTATGGATGGCTCAAGGCAAGCCAATTTTCGCGCAGTGTAGGCGCCCAGTTGTATGAGCAACAGGAGCAGCTTTTTTTTCTCCTTTTTCTGTCGCTGTTTGTTTGTCGGACGATGTCAGAGTTCAGCGCATGTTTTTTGGGGGTGGTTGGCAAATCTAGAAAAATGCCAGCCAAAGCAAAAAAGGCTAAGAAACTGACTAAAAAAAAAAACAAAAACTAAATGAAATAAAGTAGACAATGGGCAGACGTTGGTGCGGCCGTTGTTAGGCTACAACAACTTGAAAAAAAAAAACAAACAAGCAAATGCCGCAGCAGCAAAGCAAATGCAAATGCAACAGAGCGAAGAAGAGGGAGCTAGTAGAAGAGAGAGATAGATAGTTGGCGCTCATTTGTTGTTGCCTGTTTTGGTGGTACGAATACGAATACGAATGCGAATAGGAGTACGAGTACGAGTACGAGTACGAGTTCGAGTATTGTCATTATTTATTTATGCCCAAAACGTTTCATTTTCATTTGGCCAAGGGAGTCGCTCGATGTTGTTGTTGTTGTTGTTGGCTAAAACCTGAAAACTGGGTTACTGGCGCCTGTTTCGGGCTACAAGATCGTGTCATGCGATTTCTATCTTTGTCGTCGGCGACAACCAAATGCTGTCGAATTGCTGAAGAAGAAAAACTCTTAACGAAAACAAAAAAATACACAAAAAACAAAAAAAAAAAGACTGAAATCGAAACAAGCCCCACAAACTGACAACTGGGAATATAGCTGGGACTTTTCAAACTGTGACTGGAACAGGGTCTGGCTCTGGCTCTGGCTCTGTCTTGGGCTCGTTGAAAACAAAAGTAAAGTGCACACATATGTCTATATATACAATATATGTATATATGCTTGTATATATATTGCTTGAAATGATCTAGCACATGACTCACACGTCGCGGTAGCAGCAAGTCGCAAACGTTTTGCGGCCTGGGCCTGCCAGTCCTCTGACAGCATCTGGCAGTACAGCTTAGCATCCGACTCCCTCAATTTGCGTTTCATATATACTTTAGCCTTTGGGGTGTCGAGACTATTTAATTAGATTTGTTGCCAGTCTCACACTAAGCAGTTAGATAATAGAGATAAAAGTCACTGATCACTGATTGATGAATGTCTTAATTGGAACTGAGAGCAAAGATTCGAATAGTTGAAAGCGTTTTTATAGTTAAGATTATTCTTTTTTATGTGTGAATGTTTTTTATATTGTCTAAGTCTTGGTTAGTAAGCATTAAATAATAAATATTTAAATAATTTTAAATACAAAAGTTTCTATACTATACTGGCTACTGGCTATAAAATATCAAAATTATTTTTTATCAAAATTATTGTTTTATATATTTTTATTTTTTTCATGTATTATCGAATATTCAAATTTTTATAATGCAACCGCCATCTGGGAATACATTTTACAAATATTAATATTAATATTATTATTTACCAATTATATTAAAAATAATCTTGAATTTAATAAGAAAAAAGAAAAGAATTGCACATTTAACATTATTTTAACATTTTGTTTATATCTATAATTCATTTCCCTTTCAATGCTCTAAAGCGCATGCAAACTTCGTTAAACATATGCAAAATTCTGTTTTTTTCTCGCTATTATTGTTAAATTTAGGGCTTTTGCTTGACGGCAGCACAATAATAATATAACAACAGCAACAACAACAACAACAACAACAGCAATGTACAACAAAGTAGTCACGAATTAGCGCAGTTCAGTTTGAAACAGGGATTGAGACAGGGATTGGGGCTGGGTCTGTCTCCTCCGTGTGCCCGTCTCTCCGACTCCTGCTCCATCTCCATATAGTTATAGTTGCAGACATATGGTTAAGAATATGTTTCGTTTCAGCGATGCAGCTGTTGCCACATGTTATGCTTTGGCCATAAAACGCATTTTGTTGCAACAGTGTCGCGTTCGTTGCCTAAGTCTTTTGTTTGGCTGACGCATGAGCGAGTGCCCGAATGGACGAATGTCTGCTTAACTGTCGCGCTGATTTATGCGCTTGACCGCACAAGACACCTACGCAGCCAGCACACACACAGAGACACCAACGCAAGCAGTTATGCGAGGGTGGTCACAGAAGTTGCCTTGATTAAATATGTAGATAAGAAAATACAGATAAAAAGAGAGAGATAGAGAGAGAGAGAGAGAGAGTGAGAGATATTTATATAAAAATTCAATTATTTATTATTATTTCTCTTCTTTCTCATACTGCCCTCGTTGATGCAGTTGCCCATTAATATTTCACATGTTTACATAGTAATTTTTGTTGGAGTTTTTCCCCGCAGTTATCAGAGCTGATAAGTAGCTTATGTAATAGCCCAAAAACGAACGAGAAATATAAAAAAAAAATATGGTCTAAAAGTTGCTCTGACAGTTTAATTTGACATTTCGAACACGGCGAGAGTTTGAGCGACAGAGAGGAGTGAGAAATGATGACGGAGAGCTTTGGGTTTCTTTCCAATTTTCTTGAGCATTTGCTTAACAAGATTTGCCGTTGTCTCGCATATTGAATTGTCATTTCTTTTGACAATTTAATTTGGATTATGCGGTGGCTACTGATAAAAAAAAAAAAATATGTCTGCCAGACTCCCAAATAGCTGCGCAAGGCAGAAGGCGCAGTTAAAAAGCAGATGTTTATGTGTTGTATGTGGCATGTGGCATGTGGCATGTGGCATGTGGCTTGTTGCATGCGGCTTGGTGGCTTGTGTGGCACGTTTCCATTAAAAACAAAAGGCACTCGAAACGCATTGAAGATGTCCACATCGCCAAAGACCCAACGAGCCAAAGCGCTAAAGCCAAAACGTATAATAAAAATTATTAATGGCTGGCGAACGTCTTCCATTTCCGTCTTGACCCGCAGTTATGCAAAATGTTAGCCAAAAGGCCACGAACGAAAGCAGCCGCCAATTGTAGAAATGCATTTTACCTTTTTATTTTATTTATTTTACTTATTTTTTTTCGTTTGCTTTTTATTTTTGGCTAACAAATGATTGCTATTTGGCCAGGTCTGCCAAGTCAGACAGACGCAGTGCGTTTTTGCTAGCTGCTGTTGCAACATCCCAGTTGCAGTTGCAGTTGCAATATTAATTGAAAATTCGCATGCGCCTTTTATTTTTCATTTCTTACTATTTTTTTTTTTTTTTGGCGAATTCCAATTTTTGAAAACATATTTTTGTGGTCTAAAAATGTTAATGTAAATAGTGAATAGCGCAGCTGCTATGTTAGAGCTAAAAGTGCTGTTAGCTGTTGATGCTGTTAACTGTTGCTGTTAGTTGTGGAAGGTTATGTTGTTGATATTGCTGTGTTTTGTTCTTGTTTATTGCTAAAATATTTATCGCTGTTTTAGTTAGCAATTGTTGTTGCTATTAGTGGCTGCTGTTAACAGTCGCTGTTAGCAGCTGCTTTTAGCTTTTCTATTAATGATTGTCGATGCTTTTGTCAATTATTGTTAGCTATTGCCTTTAGGTCTTTGCTGTTAGATATTACTATTGCTGTTAGCTGTTGTTGTTGGCTATTGCTTTTGGCGTTAGCTTTTCTTGTATGATATAGATTGCTGTTAGTCGTTGCTGTTGCTATGTGATTTTCATTAACTATTCATGTTAGCTGTTGCTGTTAGCAATAAATGTTGCTGTTGCTGTTGACTCTTAATTGCTAGTGCTACAGCACTGTTAACATTTCTGTTGCTGTTACTTCTTAGCTTTAACTGTTGCTGTTAGCTCAAAGCTGTTGCTGCTGTTATTGCTGAAATTGTAACAACTTGTAGCGGAAGCCTGTGAACGCGGTTACCGTCATTGTCTTCTGGCTGTCTTTTTGATTTTATCTACTCAAAAATCTACAATCAGCTACATGTTGCATAAACTTATTGATTTGCCTGGTTGCTGTTGCTGCTGCTGTTGCTGCTGCTGTTGCTGCTGCTGTTACTGTTGTTACTGGTTGCTGTGTTGCTGTCGTTGCACATATAAACAAATCAGCTGGTGGCTAACAAACAATTGCATAAATCAATTTTACACTAAAGAAAAAGACTTGTTGCTGCTGCTGTTGCTGTTGCTGTTGCTGTTGTTGTTGCTGCTGTTGCTTTTGTGGCACAGCCCACAGTGCGTACGGCTATAAAAAAAAAACATTGTTGGCGCATGTAAATTTGATTAAAAGCTAGTTTTATCACAACGGCAACAGCAAGAGCCGCAACAGCTTTGAATGAAGTGCTAAAATGTATTTTTTTGGGCGCATTGCTAATTTCAACTGTGTCGAGCACAAATGACGCCTCCATTTATGATAAATGAAAGTAAAAGTACAAAACACTTACACTTCATAGATCATTAGCGTTACTTGTGGATGCCGCTGCCACTTGTGGCTGCCACGCATGCGTTCAATGAACCAGCCACAGCAGCAGCAGCAGCAGCAGCACCACCACCACCAACAGCAATAGCAACAGCCTGAGACAGTCAGTCAGCTAGGCAGCTAGGCAGCTAGTCAGCTGCCATGTAAAAGTCAGCGTCATTAAAAAATAGAAATGCCCCGCTGCCAACGTATAAAACTTGTTCTTTCACTTTCAATGTCATGCCAGAGCAGCAACAACAACAACAACAACAACAAATCGTTAAGAGACTCGAACAGTAACAGAAGACCTTCAACTTTTCCACCTCCAACTGAACTGGGGGCCACTTGTGCCGCTGCCTTTGCTGCTGATGCTGCTGCTGCTGCTGCTGCTTCTTCCGCCTGGAAATTAATTGCGGCATAAACCAAACATTTTGCGAGTCAATGTACGTAATTTGAAAATCGTGCCAAAATAGTTGCAAAGCCAATTGCGACGGCTGCCGCTGCTGCTGCTGCTGCTGCTGCTACAGGCTACAGGTGCGACGGGGTCTAACGATCTGACACCCCCGCAAAATGCTTGACTATTCAAGTATATGAGTATCTCTGAGTACAAGTATGAGTATTCGTTTGGTTTGTTGCTTTTTTTTTCATTTTGTTGCTTCGCTCTGCTGTAGTCATTTGTCTGCATGTCGCTTTGTTGAATTGTCTATTTGTTTGCCAAAAAGTGCCATGAAGACAACTTGTTGTTGCTTGTTGTTGT
Source organism: Drosophila stalkeri (assembly GCA_035047405.1). Classification (NCBI taxonomy): domain Eukaryota; kingdom Metazoa; phylum Arthropoda; class Insecta; order Diptera; family Drosophilidae; genus Drosophila; species Drosophila stalkeri. The sequence continues at coordinate 14,336,760 of JAWNPR010000041.1, read as the reverse complement.
TGCTGTTGCCTGAAAGCAATTTCATTTGTTGCTGCTGCGGCTGCGACTGCGACTGCGGCTGCTACAACAAATTACTATCATTGCTGTTAATAGTTCATTAAGTCACGGACGGTAGACGTGGCGCATGTGGTACGTGAAACATGAAACATAAAACGAACATAAAGACCTAACTGCCACAACTCCACTCGGCCTCCCTCTTCACTCCTCCACACCGTCAAAGTGGCAGAATAATTGAGTGAACGGCAAAGATAAACAATTCAATTTTGTTGTTGTTATATTAAGTCATCAATTAGACAACACACAAAACAGATCTAATGTTTAACAAATTTAAGTACACAGTCGGAGGCTGTAAAGCGCTCATAATTCAATAATTGAACTTTTAACCATGGAGTTAGTTGTGTTTGCTTTGTTTACTATTGGCCATATGACTTTTGGCAATTGAAATGGAGAAGCAGGTTAATAATACAGTAAGCTACTCAAATCTTGTGCATTTACAGCAGAGCTAATATCAGCATAAGAGTGATTTCTTGGCATTAGATTACAATTATACGCAATTGCTCACATTGAGCCTTAGTATTTTCTAGCTAGTTTTGGTTTTTAGGCCTTTTGTTTTACATGAAAATATTTAGAAAAAATATACGCAGCAAGTATATATTTAAAAAATGATTTTTTCTATTTTTAAATATTTTTATAATAATTTAATTGCAATTTGTTTCTTATGAAAATTTGATTTGTGATTTTAGGAAAAGTTTTTTGATTATGGCTTAATAAAATCGCTGGGTTACTTAATATTATTATTATTATTATTATTATTATTATTATTATTATTATTTTGTTTGGATACATGGCTTATTAAGTTATTCTATCAAAAAACATTTTTGTTCATAAATTTTGGAAGCTTTTCTTTTAAGGCAGTTAAATTTTAGTTTGAATATAAATATTATAAAAAAATGGTTTAAAATAATGAAATATGCAATTCTAATAATAGAACAAAATTATAAGTTTATCACTAATATTTTTTTATGTTTTTTATAGTATAAATTTTGCAATATAGAAATTTCACAATTTTTAATATTATAAAAAAATATAAAAACTCTAATCAGAAATGTTAGACTAGAAAATGCTTGTACTAAGCTTAGGCAACTTTATTTTGATTATGCGTTTTTAATATTTTAAATAAATCAAATAGCTTCAATTGAAAATACCTGTAAGTTAAGCTAAGCTTAAGCAACTCTATTTCAATTGCAAAAATCTGAATTCCTTTTCTATTAATTTTTTTAGATTTTGTTGCTTAAGAAAAATGATATATTGCTAGAATTGATGGTGTTGTAAAATTTATGATGGAGATAATAGAAAATCTAAAAAATAGGTTTTATTTTCCATTTGCTATAAATTATATTAAACAACTTTTCAAGCCATTAAATGTTGAAGAGGCAATGCTGAATTATTAACAAATTCATTTATTGATTGATAATCTTGAGAAAGAAACTATGAGGTAGTTCTTTGTATATAATATATAACAATATATGAAATTCTAGTTGCAAGCTTCTAGTTTTTTTAAAGCTTTTGGAAAAGATGAACTCACTCATGGATCACTAGCTCTTTATGTATATATTTTCCTTTTTACTATAAACAACAATATATATATAAATATCTGTTGCATTAGTTGACTAACAATTAATTCATCACAAATTCATTACAACAGATTTCACAACGCTCGAGCAGATGCTGTGCTTGACCTTGGGCAGACGAACAGACGCCCAAAGCGCCACAACTTGTATGGGTTTTCACCTCTTGGCTGCCATAGTGGTCCATATTGCGTCGGAGCCAGGGTGAGGTGCGTCGCGAGTCGCGTAACGTTGAGGTATTCGAATTGCGTGTGCCACAGCGCTGGGAGTGCAGGGAGGCTGTAGCCGAGCCACGCCTACCGGCTAGCTGTGCCAAGGCCGCCTCCAGGTCGCTGTCATCGTATTCTGCGACAACTACATCGGGTGACAGCGAAACAGCGCTGGGCGTATTCAGATGACTCAGCGGCTGTATGACCACATCCGTGCTGCTGCCGCTGGAGGAGAGGCGCGACGAGGCATGCGACATGGACGGAGATTTGGTCACGGTTGAGGCAGCTTTTGACGGTGTTCGCTGAGGTGAGGTAAGTGGCAAGGAGTTGGCTTGTTGGGGCACAATCGTCGTGCTGCTTGTACTCGACTCGGGCAGGATGCGTGCACGCTCCTCTGATTCAATGGCATCCATGTTAAGTGAAGCACTTGTCATAGTTGCCTGCCGCAAGGGTGTGGCATGCGTGACAGCTTGCGTTGGCTTGGACTCCATCACAAAAGTACCGCCACGTGCCACACTGGGCGTTGGCACTTTGCTGTCATCGTTATCAGCTTTAGGGCTGTGCAGCAGTGAGGTAGCGCTTAAGGGCGTGGCCGACAACAGTGCCGAGCTGATGTCGCACGATGAGTCCAGCATGGACTTGAAGGCGGCATCTAGCTGAGGCTTGGACTCAGTGGCAGGCTTTGCATGTTGCTTGGTCTCTTTAACAGGCTGGGAAATGGCCTTCGATCTGGGGGGCTTCTCACGTGGTGCTGTAGCTTTACTCTCTTTAGGCACTCTTGTTGTGTTCACCTCTGAGTGCCTTCGGCTGTCCGGTCTCGATACCATTTGCTCTTGCCTCTGCTTTCTCGTCATTTGCAGATTTGAGGTAGATCTGCTCATTGGCCGCTGTGGTGTATCCCCGACTGGGCGCACTCCGGTGACTAAGCTGCTGCGCCTTGCCGGACTGTAGCTCGGCTCCTCGGGCAGCACGTCGGGCTGGTTCCTGGCCCAGAGGGAGCGACGCGCCGACTCTACACGACTCATTCCACGCGGCCCAAGACTGATTCGGTCTCGCTGTGGATTATAGTCAAATGTTCTCGGGGTCGTGCTGGTTCCGCCCACATTTGAGAGCCTGGAACTGGCACGCGACACGCTCGCCGGCTGCTCAGAGGCCACGAATTTGGCATAGTCACGCTGACTCTTGCTGTTGGCCGGGGCTGGTGTCAAGTGGCCACTGGAGAGGTCCGACTGGGTGCTCGACAGCGAAGTGCCATCGCTAAAATGTCCATCATAATGGCCGGGCTTGTCCCTTAAGCTCGTGTAATCCTTGTAGACGGAAAATTGATTCTGATTGCGGGCAAAGCTCTCATAGGGCCGAAATCTGTGCCCCTTGGCCAGCAGATCGGCCAGCTTTTCCCATTCGGTGGTGTTGGGACGACGTTGTTCCTGCTCCTGCTCCATGTCTACCTTACGCTGCCAACGACTTCTGCAGGATGTGTGTTTGGGGTTGTTGTCGGTATGTGAGTAATTGTGTGGGTGTGTGTGTATGTGGGTGTGTTTGCGTGTGTGTTAATAAGGATTTATTTTGTTTCTTTTTTTTGTTTTAGGTAATTTGCTTTGTATTAGATGTTATGTATGCGAGTTTTGGTTTGATGAAACTCTTGCAGAGGAAAATAATAATTTCATTTAATGCTCAAAATTGTTGTTGATATATATATTTTTTTTATTATATTGAGCATAATAAATAGAGAGCTTAAATAAATGTTGCTTTTAGAGCTGTACTCTAGAGCACGCCGAAAGGAAGGAATTAATAATTAACAACCTCAACAACTGTTGAGCTAAGTTTTAAATAACAATTAATTAAAAAGAAAATAATACTATAAACAAATTTTTTTTATTTTAATAATGTAATGTATTTAAATAATGAAACTTCTTAAAAATGTTGACTAAGTTTGCTAAATAATAAATTATATAATTAAAGATAATAAAGATGTTATCGATCGATGCAATCAGATACAAAATTTACTGGCAGACTTTGACTGTTTTTAAAAAAAAAATTATTAAGAAACAAAATATATAACAAAGAACATTTTTTCAGAATAAAGGGGGCTTACAAAAACAAAAAATATAATTTATTTAAATATATAAAAATTAATAAATATATAATAAAAAAATATATAATATTTTATTTTTAATACGTAAAGGCTACAAACAATAAGTTAGACTTACACAAAACATTTTGTATATATAAAAACAAAAATTAAATAATTTCATTTAAAGACGGACATCAGTTAGAGTAAGCAATGCCACAGTCCCTCTCTCTAGGCATCAAGCAAGAGTTTATCAAGAAAACTTTGGCATGCCAAAGTTTAATATATATATAAGTGTATTATAGTATTTAGTATGTATATGTATAGATATCATTATATGATTTACCAATACTACGCACAAGACTTGCTGCTGTTGCTCTTGTTAGCCGCTAGCTAATTGCTAGCGGGCAGTAATAAGAAATGCAGATTATATGATATGTACATGGAGATAAAAGTTATTTATTTACAATTTACATATTGTTGAGGAGAGAGAAAAAGAGAGCAGTATATATATATATAGATAAAATAAGTATATAATATATAATATAATTAGGTTTGAGCTACGTTTTGCTATCAAACAAACAAAAGCTATAAGGTACACACTACGCGACTTGTTGCAGTTTCTACGTTTTGTTGCAGTGGTCTCTACTACGGTCTCTACGTAGGCAACGGGGTGCACTCAGTGCGTACTTACTCCACAGTTGCCTTCGCCTCCGCATTGCCTGTTGTTTCGGCCACCACTATAGCGGCCACCACTGTAACGGCACTCGCATCGCTCACTTGAGCGCTCAGCTCGGCCATTTCCTGCAGCGATGGTTTGGGTGTGGGCGGCGCCTCCTCCTCATTGGCCAGCGCCCTCTCGATCTCGGGCTCTGGCGTCGAGGTCTTCAGGCTGTCGCCATCTGGCTCCAGAGCAGGTGTCGCTGCTCTCGATGTGCTCGCATCGGTTGCCTCGGCGTTCGTCTTGCTGCTCTCCAGATGCAATCCCTCCATTACCTTGTGCTTGGCCTCGTCCAGCGCTTCGCTGCCCTCCTTGAACGCATTGCCCAGCTCATTGGTAATGCCCGCCACAGCTGTGCTAACTGTTTCCTTGGCCGTGTCCATGGTCGAGCTAATGGCCTGTTGGGCATCTGCAAAAGCATAAATGATTGACAAATTGTTGAAATCTATTTTTGTGGCTATAATTGGAGTGGGCAGTTGGTAGCCGTTCATTGACCCGCTACAGTCAATTAGACTGCAATCGATTCATTTGTAATATGCGCACTGCGATGGATGACTAGATAATACCCTGTAGTTAGGGAGAAAGTAGTTAAGTTTGAAGCAAACAAGAAACAATCATTTTTAAAATTAATTATTTAGATTGATAATTTTTAATATTTTATTTTATTTTTTTTTATTATTTATTTTTCTATTGACAGTTATGAGTTGATTTTTTATGACAGTTAGAGTACTTAGCTCTTAGTTCACATATCTACATACATATGTATGTATATCTATATTGAACACGTATGCTATAAATGCATAGCTCACACTCGCTCTACCACAAACCTTCGGTTCTTTTATATACGCATTTCGGCTGAGTGTATTGAGTTGAACTATTCGTGCGATGCTCTTCTTCCCGAACATTGACGATGGAGCTATACGATTGACACTCTCACAGTAATGATCGGCTTGCTTAGAAGCAGCTAACTCAACGAGTCTCTTGATGCGTATACAATATATACATATACAAAAGACTTTTTTCTACATAGAACTCAGCCAATGAAAGGTTTCTATCCGATCGCTCGAATGAGCTCATTATAGAACCTTAGCAATCGATTGCTCTCTGAGTTTTCTTTTTCTCAAAGTGTGAGTGAAAGACTTTTATATGCAGACATTGATAAACGCTCAATAGATATTTGCGAGCTGTGATATTTATATATATACACACTTATCAATCTTTCAAATAACTTTACGCAAATAGCCAATCGCAAAGGGTTTCATAAATCTTGCCCAAATTCCAGCTCTCTTTGTAGTCCAACACATAATTAGTTAATTTTACCAGCTAATTAGATATGTTTGCCAGTTGCTCAACAGTTTTTCTCTCTCTCCAGCTATTCAACTGCAAATTGATTCAATCAATCAATGTGCCATTTGCCCTAGCAAAATGCCCAGCAACACGTATATACGCTCCTCATACTCGCTCTATATGCAAATTTCGCGTTTTATTATTTAAAAAATAGAAGTCGAGTGCTCCAATTTGCTGGTCACGCAAAAAACTCGTTTTTCTTCATATGCTATTCATATAAATATGTGTGTAATATATATGTGAGTGTATATATATATATATATGCATATAAATCTATATATATATATATATATATTTAGTTAGTCCTTGTAGAGCAGTCAGCGCCTGCTCAATTGCCCTTGATTAGTTGGGCATTATTATTTTAGGCATTGGCTCATTATGTCAACTGGTTTATGTGATGTTTATTTCTTATTGGCCTAGCACAATAGAAGGCGCTAGTTCAAAGGTCGACTACGTTACTTTCATTAGGCAAATGAATGATGTGCTTCAATTGCCGAATGCAAATATTAAGTATGCGTCAGGTGTGACATTAAGTATACGCAGTGGCTGCAACTACAACTGGGTAAATATTGAGAAATGCGCTTTTAAATGTCAACCAAACACACACACACACACACTCGCACACACACACACACCTGCAACTGCCGCTTCGCCTTGCTTTTGAACATCGCCTGCCACATGTGTGGCAGCCTTTAGCATTTCGCTGCCCGCTGTTGCAACCATTGGAGTGCTGCTGGCGCAGCCCATGGCTGCACTATATATATTTATATATATCCACGAGTATATATATAGAACTTTACAGCTTTTTTTTTTATTGTGTGTTGCTTTTTTGTATTTTTAATTCATATTGAAGCGTAAAGCGTGTTATAGGTAAAAGCAAAAGTTGCCAATCTGTATAAGAACACAACGCGCCCGCCTTTGCTCACGAACTCAACGCAACTGACGAACTGACCCAAAAGTACGGTCAGTCAGGCTTTGGTCATTTAACAATGGCAATAGTAGCAACTACAACAATAATAACAACAACAACAACAACAACAACTACTTACATACTTACAATGAGCACTCGTTGTCGTAGTAGAGCACGCAACAGGACCTTTTGGCCATTTGTGTGTGCGTTTGGCAATTGAAGTGAACCAAATTGTTGAGGTCATGCGCGTTGGGCGCACATTTTATATGGCTAAAGGGTTTCGTTTCGCTGTTCACAGTTCGCTGCAATATGCTGACAAAAAAAAAAAAAAATAAACAAGCCCAGATGGGCTAAATATGAGTGTTCACTGTGTGTACTCTGACCACTTCTAGCGTGTCTAGATGGCGTGTCTGACTGCGCTTTCCGCCAGCCGATAGGTGGCGTGTCAGTGTGCTATGTGTTTGTATGTGTGTGTGTGCGTGTGTGTATTGTGGCAGCCACATATGACGTAGTTTTTCACTTGTTGGTCTAGTTTGCTGAGGTTCTATGACAAATGAAAAGTAAAACGGGAACAGTTATGTTTGTAGGGTAGGTCGAAGGTTAAATACCCTTGATGGAAAGTTGAAGGGGTATATTATTCAACAGGTATTGGGCATGTATAATATATAATGTATAATAATAAATAATAAAATAAAATGTATAATAATGCATATGCATGAAAAATAATATAATTATAGATAATGTAAATAAAATTATATGAAATAATATATTTTGAATTATATTAATAATAAAACTATAAAGAGTAAAAAATAATATTAAAAAATAATATATTACAAATTGTAATAAATTAATTTAAATGATCAAATAATTATAAGAATAAATGAAAATGATTTTTATAATAAAAGAAACTATTTAAAATAGTAAGAAAATAATTATATAATTTCTATCAATTTATTTTACGCCGATTTATTTCCGAAGAATAAAATACATTTGTTATATAATAAATTATTTGTGAATAACTATTGAAGTAGTTACTATACAGGCAGCTCTTAATTAGTATACTCATAATTACCAACAAGTTATTAGCTGAAATTTGAATGCATATATACTTATTGCACTGCTGCATATTAATCACATATATAAAATTTCACTAATTATCATGAGCTCTACAAGTAAAATAGCTTAAATATCTTTCAAGATCTAAGAGAAAAAATAAACACCTTACCTCATAAAATAACATGAATAAACAACATATTATTAATAAACTAAACTGTTTGCATATAAAAAACTTAAAATTTTTCCAAGATTTATTCAGGCAATTGAACTACAAGTAAAACTAGTTCGTATTCAAGCTTATCTCAGGTCATTGTGCCATCATCAGCTGGCATTAATAAATTGGAGCAATAATTCGTGACTTTAACCTTGAGCAAATTGTGCCACTAACTGTTTGAAGCTGTTATAAATCAGCTGCCAAAGCAACTGCAAATCGATCATCATCAACAGAGAGCCAAGATATAAATAGAAATATATAAAATATATATAATATAAAATAAATAAATATTTTTTTATATAATTTTAAATGCTAAGAACTTGTCCTCGATTTAACCAGATATTTATATATAAATATGCAAGCTTTTCTCATATTTGTTACCTAGTTTTTCTCATATATTTTTTTTTTTAGCCTATTGTTAGTCGTAGCTAGATAAACCCACACACAGATGCAGATACATTCGAGCTAAGATCGCGATCTTCACGCTGGATGAACGGAACGTTAAGATTGTGACGGCTCGTCTCTGTCTCGTTGTTCTTTTTGTCGCTGAACATTTACGAAAATTGATTTTTGATTTATTTTTTAGTCTCTTGTTTTAAGTTTCTTTTGCGCTACGCTGAGATCTTTTGCTGCGATCGTTCGATTGAGGTTGGCTGCGTTTGCAGCTCGTTGGGTTCGTCGAATGGTTGGCGATTTGTATTTCTTTTTTTTTTTTTTGCTGGTGATTTATGTCAGTCAGCGGCAGTGACAGCGCTTTTCATGAGCCAATAAAGTTGTCCATGTCGCTTTGTCATATTCATATATCATTGCCATACACCCGGCGACTTATGTCACATATTCCGCTCCAGCTCCAGCTTCAGCTGCTGCTGCGACTTCAACTTGGAGTTCGATTTGAGCGCCGATTGACTTTGACTGGCTGGCGAATATGAGTGCTCCAGTGGAGAGCCTGCGTAAACGTTGCTCTTAAGTGCACGAGATCGAATTGTGGACTTGTGCACACGGTGACAAAACACAATTCACACAGCAACAACAACAAACTCTTGAAAAACTCGCATATAAATCAGCGCACGCAGCTGGCGAACGATTCATTAGACTTTGTCTTATTCGGGGCCTCCCGCTTGTCTCTCTTGTTGGGCTGACGTTAATTACATAAGCTAAGCGGCGCTTAATTATGTGCTCAACAATAGCAGCCAAGTGCTTCGACTTCACATGATGTAATGGCCCCCCCTGAAATGGTATGCGAAAGTCGACTGTACTCTAACCGAAGGTACAATCGGCTTGCGGTAGAGACTTGCCAAAGAGACTTGAAAGCGTTCCAGAAGTGAATCAATAAGGAATCTAAGAGCATCTTTAGTCAAAGCTGTCGTTTTCTATAATATAATTTAATTATTGAGCATAGCTTAAGCTACTTTAAAGTAGCTCAACTAACAAGTCAAGTCAAGTGACGTCTTAGACATGCTAAAGCTGCTTTTAAGCAACTTGTTTATACTGCAGCACTTCAGTTGATATTGAAATCATTTTGATATTTAATAGGATAACATATTAATCAGCTTATGAAGTTTCAAAAGCTGCCTAAAATTATAGAAGCTTATAAAAGCTTTCAAAGGGTTTTTATATATATAACGAAACTCTACTTAATCTGAAATTTAGCAAAGCTACAAAGTATGTCTTCAGTTTTCTGTATCAGATCTTGAAAAATTATGAATATATATTCGAATTTAAATATTTAAAGATATATGATGAGATAAGATAAGATAATAAGATAAGATCATTTTAAGATATAAGATTTAAATATCTCTTAAAATTCTACTTAGTATAGAGCTTTTCAGCTTCATTAGCTATTTGGTCTTACTGCAAGCTCAGGCTAGTTATATTGCAAAGTCTATTAAAAGCTCACCGATATAGCTAACTATAATCAAAGTTCAGTAAAGCTCATGTATGCAGTGTGAGGGAAATATGAAAAGCTGTTGAAATGAAGCTGTTCAATTCAAGCTCAGCTTCTACTTTAATCAATCAACTTCTTCTTCTCCTACATCAAAAATCACCTCTAAGTACCTGTAATGCAAGAGTATTTCGATTTCGACATATGTTTCCTTCACGCTGATATATGTGGCCGTTATTTATAAATATTCACTTTCAATAGTCGCAAGAATAATGGCAATTGTGTGGCAGGTAGACAAACTCTGACTGAGAGACAAAAGACGATGGACAGCTTCCTTTTGCAATTTGTACGGCCTTTGTCTTTGGCGACAGCTTCCTCAAAACATGCTTTGAACTTGGCTCGTAGATTGCACAAGTTGTTTGTTGGCTGGTTTGGTTGTTTGGTTGATTGTGCTGCCCCCGAATGGGGCATAAATTGTAATTATGCCTGCCACTGTGGCGAACAATAAATCTCCAAGTATTTATCGTGCAACATGACAGAAGTGGGTCGTACCTGGGCTGGGATACAATTGCATTCAGCGTCTATCCCATTTTATATATATATGTATTTCTCTCTTTATTTATATTGTTGTTATTTTTTTTTTTTTTTGCATATGGGGGAGTTACGAACAATCCAAATAAAATCAAAATACGAGTTTTGTCTGTGCTGGCCCCAGTCAACAATCGAAAATATTTTAAATGCAGTTATGACTAAATGCAAAAGTTATTTCTGATTGTTGTTGTTATTGTTGTTGTTGTTGTTGTTGTTGTTGTTGCTGCTGTCGCTTAAAATTGTGCACATAAGTTGATACATGAAAAGTTACTTAGAGTCGGGCGGCCTTTAATTAAAAGCGACAGGTTTCTCTCCTTCTCGCTGCCGTCTCCTGCCCCCTCTTCCTGCTGCGCTGCATCAAACACAAATTCTGCGTTATTTGCATTGATGCAAGTTGCAAGTTGGCAAGTTGCAAGTTGCAGTTATTGTAATTACATATGCCGCGCCCCAATGCCTGACACACATTTGCTTGCGCTTCGCAAATGCAAATGTGGAGCTCTCGCTCCCGCGCCCGCCTTGCTGACCGATCCCCACTGCCTCTTTGATTCGCGGCCGGGCGCCAAATTTATGTAATCAGAAACCGAAGCTAAAAGAAAATCAAGCACGATTGCTGTAATCGGCAGTATCCGACTAGAATACTATGTCTCAGTGCTCATAAGCGTTGACATATGAAGAGACAGAAATCTCTCGTCTCAGCTACTATTAAGTATATACTTCATGTGATCCTCTGCAAGCCCCTGTCTGCCTCTTACTTACTCTTGAATCAAAGCCATCATACCCCAAACTACCCATTTTCTTTTAGTTTCCAGGGTATTCAAAAAAAATACTTCATGGCACGGCATTAAATTGCGAACTGCCTGCGCTCTGATGATGTCAGTTTTAGATGACCAAAAAAAAAAAAAAAAAGAAGAGAAAAAACCTAAGCAAAAAGGTTATCGATGTCTCAAGATCGGCAAGCGAGAAAAGGCAGAAAATTTCACTCGTAATGCAATCGCACGCAATGTCCAAGGCCCACAGACAAGATCAAGACAAACTCAAGGGAAAGCTATGCGCGACGTTTCTAACCAAGCACCGATCGCCAGAGTTTCTTTACTTTCAACTTTAATTATATATATATATATGTATATATATTTATAAGGCTAGCAAGAGATTGAGAAGGGGTGAGGGTGAAGAGAGAGGGAGAAACGTAGAGCAGAGCATAAATCAAATGCTGCTGGCTAACACTTGGACTCGGACTTAATTAAAAACAAAAAACCAAACGAACTGAGCGGGTAGAATAAAATATCATAAATCAATGCAGTGCGAAGGCGAACGTATAAAATTCAATTTTGTAATCAAAACTCAAAAAAAATATATACGCCCTATAGAAGAAGAAGAAGCTGAGGCAGAAGCAGAAGCAACTGCGGCTAGAAATATTGAAAGTCTTAGAACGAATCAGCGCATAGGTAGAGCTCTATATATCAGCAACATCTTCTAAGAATGCACTACGAATGAATGAGACAGAAAGAGAGAGAGAGAGTGTGAGGGTGTAAGAGAGAGAGAGAGAGAGAGAGAGAGGCAGTTGAGATGGTCATAAAAATGAACATGCCAGGCGGCTGTCAAAAAGGCAACGGCGCTCTTCTTGAGACGGCTACTCAAAAAAACTTCAAGAAAAAAAAGAAAAAAAAACATATATATTTATATATAGATGATGAGAATATAAGAAGAAGAAGAAAAAATAAATAAGTTAAGAGCGTGTGTTTGCCCGATTCTTTCTTTCTTCTTGGAGTGACGTTTCGGGCTTGGCGTTTCAAAAGAACAAAGCAACGAGTGCCGATGCGATTGGGAGGCTGTGCTGTGCCCGCAAGCTCTAGAGAAGGCAGCGTGACGGATCGTGAGTGCCATAATATGTGTGTAAGAGAATCGAGTGTTAGCCTCAACTATGGCAGGTTACGAATCGGCTATAGTGTTTGACGTGCCTTAAATGCATTTGGAGCAAGTTCAACTTGAGTTTGAACTGAAATGTGAACTAGTTTAAGCTGAAGCATCACACTGTTCTAGTTTCGCCAGTGAACTTTAAGTGAACCATATTTAAACTAGTTCATATGCTGTCAATATAGATGAGAGAGCCAGGGACTATGGTGCATATAGTTGCAAAGTCTTTAAGGCTTGTCTTGCATGCTGAATTAGAAGAATTAGTCGAATGAAATAAATAGAAGGTAGTTTTTTTTTTTTGGATTCTTTTGTTGGGATAATCAGAAGACCATTGTACAGTCACATATGAAATTCAAATAATTTTTATTTCACATAAATCTTGAGTCTGTTCTAATCAAGTTCTATTTCGTTATTTATTTTCACACAATGTACAAGAGCAGAATATATATAGTAAGCGACTATGAGTCTTAGCTGGAAGCATTTGCCAGCTCGGAACTAGCTCTGATTAAAGCTAGAGATTCAAGCTCAAAATATGAAATCAAAGATTCGTTTAGAATCTGCAAATCTTTATATACATATATTTATTTTCAGTATGTGCAAGAATTTTGAACTTGTTCAAAATTTCTTATAGGCACTAGTTCCAAATTTAGGATCTTATTTTTATTTATATATTTATTTATTTATTTTTTATTTTTATTTTATTTATATATATATATATATATATATATATATATATATATATATATATATATATATATATATATATCGTACAGAAAATAATAATTACATATATATATATATATATATATATATATATATATATATATATATATATATATATATATATATATATATATATATATATATATACATATATATTATTAATTATTATTTTCTGTAGGAATTTTGAAGTAGTTCGCAAATTCCCAGCTCCACATTAACTAGCTTCACATAGACATTGAGCTGCCATCTCTAGCCGCAAGCTGTCGGCGGAATGTAGAGTGATGCCTGCGCTTCATTTGAGTTCATTTCATTCCATTCCGGCCGTTTGTTTGGCCACCGTTTGGCTGTGTTTGCGCCACTTTAACCTTGGGGGCCAGCAGAGGTTCTGCTGCTGCATGCAGCTCTTGCACTACTTCTGCCGCCTTCTTCGTCTACTTTTTTTTTTGCATGCCGCAGTCTGCAGTTGGTGGCAAAGTGATTGACGTCTTGCAACGCTGACTTTTCTCATTTCTTATTTTTTTTTCTATTCAATTGGCCGATCGCCTCAAATTGGACTTGCAACAGGCGGTGGCAGTTGTAATTGCAATTTGGCTCGCTGACTTTTGTGGGTCAGGGTCAGGCAGACAAATGTCAAACTAACACATGCAACACGTGGCATCAACAGTTGCAAGCAATTGCCAAGGCACGCGATCGAACACAATCAAAGTGCATATATATAAGAGTTTACATACATACATATGTATGTATGTATGTATGTATATATAATCACTTTCTTTGCATGCTGCGAGTGTGTGTGTTTGTCTTCGTTTATCTGCGAGCTGGCAATCAGCAGCAGGCGACAGTTGCGGCTACACCTACTTGCCACCGCCCGTTGCATGATTTATGGTGCATAATTTGCGTGCGCATGCGCAAATTGTGGCACAACCTTTTTGCCATGCAGCTCGATTCGCCTGACAAATGAGCCAAGCGAAAAGTGTGTCACCTGCATTCTTTGGCAACCCAAAAGATGCACACACAGAGAGTACGCCCTCGACTTGCAAGCGACTGAGATTTATAATTTCATTGAACTATTACCAGAGCTGAGAGGGAAATAACAACAATAACAACAGCAGCAGCAGCAGCAACAGCAGCAGCAACAGCAGCAGCAACAGCAGGAGCGCCAAATTGATTAACAATCAAAATAAATCAATATACAGCCCGAGAGGAAAAATGTGTCAAAAACTTGCAACAAGCCAAATTGCAATTGCAACACTTTCGCTGCACACAGTTTGGCTCGTTTCTTTTTGGTGTTTTTCACACTTGATTTACATTTTAAATTGAAAACCGAAAACTGAAACCGAAAACCGAAAACCGAGCCAGACAATTTCCAGGCCGGCAGGCATGAAAACTGCAAGACGAATTGGGCGACATTGTCAGGGCGAGCTCAATGGAAATTGCTGTGAGACTGATAAAGCGATCAATGGCAGGTAGAGCGGCAGCTTTACCTGATCTGTCAGTTGTCTTACCCCCACTCTCCCCCACACGCCCCATTCTACCGCTCACGCTTCAATTTACAGGTGAAATGTCAAATCGTCTGCATGAACCATGCTCGTAATTTAAGTCTTAATCGTCCACGCCATAATGTTGTTAAGCGTCTAATTGAAGTTTCACTTTTTTTTTTGTTGTTTTTGTTATTGTTGCTGTTGCTGTTGCTGTTGCTGCTGGAGTCTAGAGTCTGGGGCAGCAACAGTTCGGGACCCCGTTGAACTCATGGCGCAGATACATTAATTATCTGTAATGAACGTTTACACTTATTTATTGGCATTAAATCATCGTTTAACGCGCTTCAAGCATGCACAGCAAACCCAAACCCAAAAAAAAGCGCAAGCTCAGACTGCTGCAACTGCACAGCAATGGCCTTGCAGCCTCTTTGTTGACTGCTGTGCCGCTGACTGTTGTTGTTGTTGTTGTTGTTGTTGCCTCTCTCTTTCTACTCCTCTCTCTTATGCTGCTCTGATATGCATGTCAAGTGGTCGCAAATTATCGCCCAACTTGGATGGCACTCGAGGTCGCTTCCGTTTTACTGTGCAACGCGTTGCTTCTAACCCACACAACAACAACAACAGAAGCAGCAGCAGCAGCAGCAGCAGCAGCAACAATTGGCAATTGGTGCCGCATGGCAGAGTTCATTGGCATTTTGTGCCACTTAACAAATGCCTGCTGCTTGCAGCACGCTTATGAGTTATGCCCCAGCCAGTTAAGCCGCTGTTAACCAGGCAGACAGCCAGACAGACAGACAGAGAGACAGCCAACCTTCCGCAAAGCACACTGACTCTCAATAGAGAAAGAATTTAGTGTAATTCAATTATTTTATGATTGTTTAGAAAATTTTGTAAATTATTGCTAACTTTAAATTAAATCTACATCTTCTTTAATAATTTTTATATATTTTTCTTATATTAAAAAAAGAAGTAATATTTGATAAATGTAAATAGGAGTATTTAATGCATATTTTACATATATAAATATATTTCCTATATTTACAAAAAATAGCTTTATATAATTTTTATTAACTTTTTATTTCATAGCTGTTAAATGTAAATAGGACCTGTAAAGTTATATGTCTTTATAAATATATTTTAAATAATTTTATATATTTTGTATACGAATTGTATAAATGGCATTTCTTTCATATTTAATAAATCTAGATATTCGTAGTTTGGTTTAGTTTATTTATTTCTATTTAACTATATGTTTTTATTTTATATATTTCCTGTATTTTCTATATGAATATATATTACATTATATTTTATGAATTTAGTTATGAGTAGTTTAGTATGCCTTAACTTAATATATATATACATTATTTTCTTTAGTTATTTTATTTTTATATTTATTTATTTATTATTTATTTCCACTTATTTGAGCTCAGTGCATTCTTTAAGAATTGACATGAAAAGTAATAAATCATTTGAATAAACTATAACGTCCTTGCCGAGCTGAAACGTTTGAGATACACAACTTTTATTCTAACTAAAGGGATATAAAAGGGATATATATTATATATAATTAAATAAATATTGTCTGTTTCATAATATTATGAGCTACTATAGCTTTAAGAGCAACAAAACTGTTGTTGACTTTCAGTCTAGAGAATATACTAATATTTAAGGCAATTGCAGATGCTTGGCAATAGATGAAACGCACATTAGCTGCTGTTAGACAAGAGGAGTCTTTTGAGATTCTATTTTATTTCCTAAGTAAACATAATGTAAATTTTAAAAACATAGAGAAACTTCCATTGAAGCAGTCTACTAGCCATGCCTATTATCTAAAATATTTCTATTACTAAGCTCATTCCCCATTTCTATCACCTCTTTCGCCCCACTGTGCCTAGCTGTTTAGGTTTATTTTGGGCAATCAGCAGCAGCAGCCGCAGCTGGGCTCATAATCGTAACCATTATGATCATCTTGGTCATGTTTTATGTATGTGCTTTGGGCTAATCAAACATTTATTGATTGCCAGCAGCGATTTATCGCCAACTGTCAAATGGGCAGGTGAAAATGTTAGATTCTATGTGACGATGCATCAATAGATCTGTGAGTTATGCAATAAATGTGTCTGCTGGGCGTGGCTCGTTGGATGTGTGTGTTTGTTTGGCTTATCAATTGACACGTTAAGAGATAGAGAGAGAGAGAGAGAGAGAAAAATCAATAATTTGAAATAATTTTGAATGTTGTTTTTCTTTTGCTTTTGATTTTGAACTGGCTAATTGCAGCCACTTGCATGTCATAAAGATTTTTATTGCTCAAAACATAAATATGTGTGTGAGTAAGTGTTTTTTTTTCTTCTTCTTCTCTTTTTGCCTCGCTGCAACAATAAAAAATCTGTGGTAAAGACTTTAAAATGCTGCATGTTGAACACCCACAAAGCATAAATAACAACGGCAACAAACAGCGACCCAGCCTCCAAACTGAACCAACTGCAACTGCATCACCTGCAATCCCCTACCCCCACTCGCACCAGCACCGCTGTCCACTGTCCCACCGCAGCGCCGCTCCACCCACCCATCGAGTGAGTCGTGGCGAAGGTGAAAGTGTTTGCCAGCGTCGGCGCTGCAATTATATTGTAAATGATTTTATTATTTATTTGGCGAATTAATTTCGAGTGCTTGGCGCGCACATCGCTATGTGAAATATTCCATATAAATATTTATGTTTTAATTAAAAAGGCCACAAGGAAATTGAAAATTACATAAATTTTCGCAACGCATTTTCCCGCTGCCGCACGTTGCGCGGCAAACAAATCGTGGCATTTATTTCGCTTTTATAGGGTGCAATTTATGTCTGGCCATTAATCCAAATTAAGTTGTGTAATTGCATTGATATTTACAAGCCTGATGCGTTACTTTTATATCTACAAATATATATATTTTGTTTACACACAAATTACGCTTGATTACGCCGACAATTGGACAGCTCCTGCAGGGGTGGGTGGGGAGGGGAGGGGTTTCCTCAGTGAGTGAAAGACAGGATATCAAATGATTTTATTTTTATTGGGTAATTAATATAATGATAGTTTTTTAAATATGTTCAGCAAGAGTTTTGAGTTTGATTGGAAATAGTTCAGGTAATAATTGATAATAATTATTATGATTTGTTGACGATGTTCAGAATGAAAGTTAACAATTGGAATTTCTTTTAATTATCGAATTTCTTTGACTTATATTTGGTTTATCAAAATATTGTCTTTTAGTGATATATATATTTCTAGATTTATAAATCTAATTTTAGCTCTACATCTTACGGGCCTATTGATCCATTCTTTGAGAAAGAACTGAGCTCACATCACTTAGTAATTTCTGCTGCAGTCATAATTTCATTCTAGAGATTTTCTTGAGCAATAAGATATTGAATTGATTATCTCAATTATGTATGCCCTTGGCACAAAATGTCTAAGACTTAAAACTAAATGTCAGTTAACCCATAAGCAACAGATACGAGTGTATATTAGATCTTGATGAATGACAGCAGTCTAGCTAATGATACTTATCAAGAATTTGTATAGCTTATGGCATGCCAGACGTGAGATACTAAATATATATACATATATATATTCATATATCTGTTCATTACTCTGTCTATTTAAATGAGCTTCATAAATCATAGCATAGATGCATTTATATGTTGTAAATTTGTACTCATAAATGATCATTGTGTAATTTCGCGTACTATATCATATTGCTGTCATAGATATAATCAGCCAAAAATCACGTTTGTTCTTTGGTATTTCCAAATATCTCAATCTAACTTGGAATTTCGAATGTCTAAAATATAATTATTATTAATAAACTTTAATACATTATTATACATTTGCAAATAAGAGAGCTTTATGTTTAGATAAAGAGTTTTTGCTATGACAGTTTATTATGTCTTCGAATCATTTCCCGAAATAACTCTTCACAAAATCAATCGCTTTCGCTCTAAGCAAGAACCTTCGGTTTTTTTCGTTTTGATTTTTGGTTGAGTTAAACTACTCGTGTGATGTTTTTTTGTTGAACATCTTTTTGGGAGAGATGCAATGCACACTCGCCCAATAAGGCTCACAGTAAATGAAGCAGATAGCTCACAGAGTCGATACAAACAGTCTTTGCTTTCACATACACTTGCATACATTCACACTCTATTGATGTGTTTAGTGAAGAGAGCCCTCGCTTATATACCAATACATACACAAAAGACTTTTTGCCTTACGAAGCTACGATCGCGAACGAACTCGTTGAAGAACCGAAGCAATAGGTAACTCTCTGAGTTTGGTCAAAGTGTGAGTCATAGATCATTTGCTGACATTGAGCAACGATCAATAGATATTTGCGAGCTCCTTTGAAAATGTATTGTTCTTAATTCAATAATGTCTTTAACGTCTTGCGTCTTCAATCTTAAGAGACTTATAATTATAAAACAATTGTTACAAAACTCTGTAGGCAATTAAATGTCTTCTGTTTGTCTTCCAATCTGTATGTTATATATGGAAATAATATATAAGCTGCTTAAGCTTCTAATAAATTATAATAAAATTTTTATGACATTTTTTCTGTTTTTTTCCCAGATTTTTCTATTTATTTCGCAAAAGTGAAATGAAACCAATAATTGCAACATTTACTACTAGACTTATTAGTAGTATATACATTTATCTATGTTATATCATACTTATGTAAACATTTATTTTATAGAAAGCCTCAAAAGCATACAAAAACTTTCATAATATACCCAATTCTTGTCTATTAATCTTGCAGCTTTTAACATCTTGAATTGCATTTTATGTCGTGTTGGTGAACAAATGTAATTAATCTAAAGGTTTTTCATAAATGTTCCCAGAAACTAGAAAAACAGTTGAGCAACATACATACATTTACATATTTAGTATAATATGTAATATGTCTCATGTTTTATGTCTGATGCATCTGCGCATATGTTTCTGTTGCTCGCTGACTAATTAGTTCGAGCTTTATCTATGGAAGTCATCGCAGCTCGATTGCAGTTGAATGCGTTAATCTTACTATATCATATTTCATCATAACACATTTTGGCTGACAAGGCGACCTTCATGTGCAGTCACTTTGTCAACTGTTCAGAGATGTTCAGATACAATGAATATAAACCTTAAATTGGGTTCACTGGCAAACAGATTCGAATTGGGACAGGCTATCAGGCAGTGGGACAGCTGCTGCTGCTGCTGCTCCGACTCCTGCTGCTGCTGCTGCTGCTGCTGCTGCTGCTGCTGCTGCTGCTGCTGCTGCTGCTGCTCCGACTCCTGCTGCTGGAGTATCCGCAACAATTTGCAACGTTTTTTGGGTTCGATTGGCGACTGGTTTTGCGCAATTTTTACGTGTTCATTATCATATAAATGGAGAGTACTGAGCAGATGCACAGTCAACAAAACGACATCGACATACCCAATCCACATGCCGCTTGCTGCATGCAGCATGCATACATATATATATGTATATGTGTATATATTTTGGACACAAACGAAAGTGAACTTTTTAATGGCGGGGCCAAAGCCAAAGCATTTTTATCTGTGATGCTGCATTCGAAACGTGTTCCATGGAATGGCTCGGCGAGATACGATGCGACGCGACGCGACTCGCCGTGGCCTGGCCTCAAGACCGAAGCTGGGGCCTCTTTTTATTTATCGTTGCCTTTTTTTTATGATTTAACATATGTACGTGTTGCTGTCATACATACGAGTACACGCACCCAAACATGCTTATATATTAATTTCATTAATAATAAGTAATTTCACTTTTCATTTCACTCAAAAACAAGCCAAGAATGCGCTAAAACTTTCGTTGCGGGTGAAGCTGCACAGCGCACTTCCCCTTCTCACACTCTCACTCCCTCTCTCTCTCTCTCTCTCTTTGTCTCTCTTTATCTATCTCTCTGCCCTCCCTCAGGCTCAAAGGCCAGCAGTTGCGTGGCCAGACAAAATCGATGAGCATATTAATTGCTTCGACTGCCGGGCCAAAAATTCATATATGCGTATACGTAATTTTTTTTTTTTATTATTGACTGTTAATTACATGCACATACCCTAACGTGGGGTACTTAAAAATCTGTGAATTTTATATGTCATAATATTTTAAGATGTATTAGAGTCCATGTAGATATTGTAGTAAAAATCGATTTGATCCAACAAAATATTTTCTCAGTTGAGCTGCAACAAATTCTTTTCCAGCCAGAGAGTTGGCTTGAATGCTTAGCAAATATAAATATTATATATTATTAATATTTAATTATATTAAATTAATATTTGCTATTACACTATGCTAAGCGATATACGCTTTACTGAACTGTTGCTGTTAGGGTACTTAAGCTTCGTCTAGGCATAGCTCTCGCGTTCTCTGTTGATTATTTACTTCATCGATATATCTTTTTGCTATGTATTTTGTGTATATTATTTCTGTTTTTTTTTTTTTTTTTTTTTTTGGCTTGGCGTCAAAGACAAATGTTACATGTTGCCGCCGTGCGATGTGTGGGCTTTTATCGGCTTGGGGCAGATCAGCGCCAGCGTTTTAATTGCTCCCGAAAATTGAGTTATTTTGAGTTATTTTGATTGCAGACCGTTGACCTTTTTCGCATTATTGTTGTTGTTGTTGTTGTTGTTGTTGTTGTATTAGTAGCTGCTGCTGCTTATTCTTGTACACACCCAGCTAAATGTCGAGTGTGCCTGGTGTTGTTTTAGTTTCGCTTTGCTCGCTGTTGGCCAACAGTGCTTGGGCTTGGGCCTGGCCAAGATCGATTCTGGGCTCTGGGAGTCGTGCCATGCCGATGTTTATCGCCCCATTGCCGATTCATTTTCATGCGAGTGCCACATTAAATTGTAAATAAAAAATCAAGCAAAAAAAAAAAATGTGTATTACATTGCGATTCGATTCGATTCGATTCGATTTGTGTGTGCAACATTCTCGGCCCACTACTGGCGGCGGCGGCGGCGGCGAGCTCTACATAAATTTTAGTTTATTGCCATTGTCATTGCGCTGGGCTCAATTGGCTGGGAAAATTAATCATTAAACTGCCCGCCGGCTGGCAATCAATGCGAGTTTTCGCTTTTTACGGAAATCTGACATTAATTTGTGTTTTCTTTTCATGGGAGCCTTTTTATGGCAAGCAGAGAGGCATGCAGCATGCAGCATGTAGCATGCAGCAGCAACCGCACCTGCTTCACCTGGCAATAAAAATGTAATTACGCCCTCAAATGCCACACACCAGCATCATGCAGCATCAAGTGGCAACTGCGGCCTCTGCCCCTGACACTGTGGCAAGCAGCAAACAGCAACAACAACAACAATTTGCAACGCCCTGTGGCTTCTGCCTTGGCCTCCGTCGATCCGTTGGCCATTTTGATTGATTACACATACGTCGCGTGGGCCGGCGTTAATGTTAACGTTGCCACATTGCCACAGCCGCATTTGCAGCTATGCAACACGAGCTGCTATGCATGACGTCATGCGACAAATGACAGCAACAGCAGCAGCAGCAACAACAGCAGCAGCAACAACTGCAGCAGCAGCAGCTATAAAAAATTATATATGCTAGTCGATCTGAAGTTAGGGACTTTAATAGCTAATGGATCACATTAATGTTATTGTACACCATTTATAATCAAATTTGGCTTTTTATTAACTTGTGGGGATTTGGGTGCAACGCCTTTGTCCGATAATATATATTAACCCATGACATTTGCTCATAAACATAAAAAGTTGATTGCAAATATTTATAGTTTGATTTTTTAACAATTGAAATGAAAATTCAATGAATATTTGAGAAATGAGTGAGAGAGAGAGACAGAGAGAGAGAGAGAGAGAGAGAGAGAGGGGAGGCAAATAAACGAATATGATTGAAAATTATTATTTAGTAATATCTATAAACTTTTTACGTATTAAACAAGTATTTGGGATATTACATAAATAAAATAAATTTCTTTGTATAGGCAGAGTGAGTATGGGAGGAAAAGCAATTTATAACGATGAAGAGCAAGAAGGAGAAAAAAGATAGAGAGAGAGCGACAGACACAGTCGGAAAGAAAGAAATGGAGAGATTGAGAGCAACAGAAGAGCAAGAAAAGAAAAGTTAGAGAGAGAGAGAGAGAGAAACAATTAAATAGAGAGAATGAAATAGATAGAGAGATCGGGAAAAAGCTTGAGAGGAGGAGGAAGAGAGAGAGAGAGAGATAGAGCTTGAGGGAGAAAGAGATTGAAAGGAGAGTGAGTAAGAGGGTGAGAGGAGAGTAAGAGGGAGAGAGAGTGATAGAGGGAGTGGAGAGAGGGGCGCTATGTAGTTAGAGAGAGAGAGAGAGAGAGAGAGAGAGCGCAAAAGAAAGAAAGAAAATAAAATGAAGAGGGAGAGAGCAAATTTCCTAGAAAAATCTGTATAATCAGAATCGCATAGAAATTATTCTCGTAACTTGGAATTTGCATAGAAGATAGAAGAGACGAAATGAAGAGATAAATTAGAATAAGTATATTAATTTATTTATTTTATTTATTTTTAGAGTTACATTATAATTAAAATTATTTTTCTTAAGGCTATGGCAACTGTGGCCTTCAGTTCTTGTGTATATTAATATTAATATTTTATAAATTAAAAAAAAAAAATATATATATATATATATTATTAAGTTTCACATAGAAGAACATCTTTCACATCAAAATTATAATTAAATCTAAAATATTTTTTATTTATTTTTACATATTTTAAAATGCTTGAAACACCCCTTGTTAGCCACTCTACAGGGTATATCAAGCACTTTCGATTTCAGAATCATAATCCTATACGATTCTCGTTTTTTTTTTTTTTTGCCACTTGGCCATTTGTCTGGCTGTCACAGAGATTACCTCAGCAGCAGCGACAGCAGATACGAGTAACAGCAGGCAACAGCTAAGACAGGAGAAGGTTAACCTCGCCCCATCCCTCGCCCCACGCCTCGGCAGCTGGCCAAACTCCATTGACTTGGCCACAAAGCTAAAAATTTCGCTTTCTATGCCAAAAGATTTGACAGCGTGCGGCTACAATTTTGCACGTTTGACCAAATTTGGGCTCACAAAATGTTTGGGGCGATCGCTGTGGCCAAATGTTGATGACGATGACGATGACGCTGAAGCTGACGCTGACTGCTGCTGGGCTCCTCCAGCTACAGCAACATCCCGCCTGCTGCCCAGCTGCTGCTTAAGCTCCTGCTCGTGGCTTGGCGTTGGCGCAAGCTCTGGTAGCTTCTTGTCGCCGTATGTCATGCGGCTTTATCTTGATGCCGCTGTCGTCGGGAGTCATGCGCCAGTGCCAGCGCCTGAGTCTGAGTCTGAGCTGGAGCTCGAGCCCAAGTCAGATTTCGCTGTTTAACATAGTTAGGTTTTTTTTTGGGATTTTCACCGCAATACAGTAGCCGCTGCACTGCACTACGTACGTAGGTTGAGGTTGAGGTCAGTGCACCCAGGGACTCGACTCGTGGTCGCATTCACATGTGATTAAAAGCTAAAATGCAAGACCATCATAAATATCAAAATACGCCACAATTTAGGGCCAGAGCTATGTGGACCGTGTGGACAGTTGCTTGATTTTCATTTTCATTTTCATTTTCGTTTTCGTTTTCATTTTCACTTTAGCTTAAACGCTGCAGCGACACCTGGCGACAGCCCAACGAACATGAGTCACACAGGCTGTCGCCGGGGCCCAAGCCCCACATAAGTGCATCATAAATTATGTTTGGCTTTGTAAACCTTTATATCCCATTTTTTCTTCAACTATTTTCGTTTTTTTTTTCCTTCTGTTAACCATTTTCATTTGCTAAAGTAGTCGCACGGTCAATTGCCCGGGACGTTGGTGGGACGTGGCACATTTGTCGCCGTTGCCGCTGCCGTTGCCGTTGCAGCCGCAGCGAAATCGAAATCGAAATTGAAATCCTGGTCTCAGAGTTTCAGAGTCTTGGCGTCTCAGCTTTTAGCCACAGCAGCCGCACTTTGGTCACGAATGTCGGTCAAACGTGTTTTTCGCTATTTTACAACTTTAAATATGCCAACAATGGACGGGGGCCGAACGGCCACTAAGCACCGTCACCAAATCCGTTTTGGATCGCCGCACTTGGGATACTTAATTTGTGCGCATATTTTTGCAGGGATTATCATTGTCACAGCCAGACACATTGCCACACGGCGATTCGATGCGGCAGCCACTCTATGCCGCCAGCGAATTCTAATTTACAGATTTTCCCTAACAGATTAACGCAAATTTTCATCGCGAGTGCCAAAATGGGGAAAGTCTTCGCCCGCTGGGGCTGTTGGGGTTAATATGGAATTATCTGCAGTTAATAGCCAATGCAAATATTCTCATTTATTGAATATTGAATATGTAAGTGCATCATTTGTTGTTGATCGTTGTCATTGTCATTGTCATTGTCATTGGCATTGGCATCGACATAAGCATTAGCTAAATCATAGCAACTTTTGTTTATCATTATTAATAAGTATTAGTAAAACTATAAGGACTTTCATTATCATTATTAATAATTATTAATAAGCATTTGCATTAGTATTAGCAAAACCATAAGGACTTTCATCATCATTATTAATAAGCATTAGATTTCGCTGTTGAAAAATCATAAGGACTCTCATTATCATTATTAATTTACATTAGCATTGGCAAAATCATAAGGACTTTCATTATCATTATCAATCATTATTAATTAGCATTAGCATTCGCATTAGTAAAATCAGAAGGACTCTCATTATCATTATTAATCATTATTAATTCGCACTAACATTAGCATTAGCAAAAACATAGAGATTTTCATTATCATTAGTAATTAGCATTAGTATTAGCAAAATCATTAAGACTTTCATTATCATTTTCATTCATTAGCATTAGAATTAGCAAAATCCTTATACTGAAATTAACTATCATTATTAATTATCATTAGCATTGTTATTAGCCCCAGAATAGCACTATAATCATCATCATCTTCATTATGAATCTAATGCACTCACTAAGCCAATTCGCTATACAAAAATGTTTGTACTTGAAATGGAATCAATATGTTCAAGCCGCAACTCGTTATTTATTATCTGCAGATATCTATATCCTTTTATTATACAAATTTTCCATATTTTCTTTTGTTCACAGCCATTTCTCTTAATGATTTCTATGCAGTCTACAGGCATTACTGAATCATTTCTAGTCTTATTATTACTTATCTACCATCGTCTTACATCAATTTGCAACACTTTCGCGCTGACCAACACTGCACAGTTAAGTGTGCCGAAATCTGACCTAATCTTAATTGATTGCCATTTGTAGCGGTCTTCGTTCGGGCTTAATGGAACACACTGTGGGTGGCCCAATTTCGAGCTATAAAAGCCATAATCCCCATAGTCCCCTCTCTAGCCAACGATTGCCTCGCTGACTGGCGGCACAGTCAATGGGATTGGGAAAATCAGTAAAGCATTTAGCTCACTAACAAATTTCTCACATAATTCACAAAACGTCGTAATACGGAAGCCAATTGCAGCAAATTTCACTCGCTGATAAAAAAGTCGCAAAGTAAATTTGGCGCTCAAATTTGAATTTCATGTCCCTTTTATCGGTGCGACTATCTAAGCTCTCTGCCTAGAAGTGGGCATTGTTTTGGCCTGGTTGACTGCTGTTGTTGTTGTTGTTGTTGTTGCATTTGGCCAATTTGGCAGCGGCTAATAACGGTGCTTGGGGCGGCTTGCCTTATTGGGCGGTCGGTCCATTGGATTGATGTACCAGACTAAAGCCAAATTTTTTTTTGTTTTTGATTTTTATTTTTTTGGCTTTTGTTTTTGTTTTTGTTTTTCGGCTACCGCAAAGTTATAAAATATCGAAAATTATGCGCTTCGACTACCGTTGCTGTCGGTTGTCATCAAAAGCGGCGCCGCAGAGTCAAACGTGGCAACTCTAGCTACGACTTGCAACTGCAACTGCAACTCTGACTCTGACTCTGACTGTGACTGTGACTCTGACTGTGGCTATGGCTATGGCTGTGGCTGTGGCACTTAACACCTTTTTGACACACAGCCAACGACGTCAAATGCAAATGAAGATAAATCGCTGCCTCTGATCTTTTTAGCACCTTTTTGCATATATTGCTGGCAACAGGCAACGGGCAGGAGGCAACTGGCAACATGTGGCAGGCGGCATGCAACGGGCGTCTGATGACAGCCGCAAACATGCAACATTTTGTCGCCAGTTGTACAACTGCCTCCTCGCTCACTCGACTCCCATTGGCTCTGCCCCACTCAACCATTCAGCCAGCTAGCCAACTCAGTTCAGCTCAGCTCAGCTCAGCCATCGAATCGAACCCAGCCCCAACAACAACAACAACAACAACAACAACAGCAACAACAACAACAACAATTGCAATTGCTGTTGTTGTCTTAGCGCAAGTATCCCATAATTTTATATGATGTTTGTGACAGGAGCATATCGTAATCTAACAGATTTATATATAGAGTCGTATCTGTTGGGTTTTTAACATGCGAGCAGCTCAAATAAAATTGCAGATATCTTCATATTAATTACAATAAAATTTTTAAATATACATTCATTGAGGAATTCAGGGAACTGGATTTGGCTTTAAATTAAGTTATATAAAGATATGATTTGTTTATGTGAGATTTTTCTTTATTATAATTGTGTGCATACATGTATATATATTAAAATATATGATATATTTCCTTGAATATTAGGTCTTATTTTGTTCTTGTTCATATGATTAATTTGCGCACATTAATTATAACAAAAGGCCTTTAATGAACTATTCAAAGTAGTTGCTTCAGCGGCTCATAAAATTTGCTTTTTTGCTGTTTTCATTTATTATCCTTGACTCTTGAATGATTCAAGATTGGTCCCTAATCAACAAGACTTCAAATGAATCGTATATATAATACATATACATATATAATAATTTATATATAATACATATTTTTAAAGCAAGCCTTAGAAATTAAAAAAAAATAAAAGATTTTTGATTGTTTATTTTTCAGTTTCAGAGCCAAGACAGCAAGACTCCAGCATTTCTTTATAAATGTGTTCCTTGAAGAACCAATTTTCGATTCAATTTATTTATTTCTTTATTTTTATTTTATTTTTTTTAAATATTTAAAAATTTTTCTAGCACATTTTGAACACTCAAAACTTTAAATTTGTTATTTAATTTAAATCTTTTTAGTTTGAACAGTTGACAAAAATAATAATAAGACATAAAACTCTCACTAAAAAAAGAAAATAACACAAATCAGACTTAATTTTCAGCTTTGCTTTTAAGCACAAAACAAAAACTTTGCAGACTTTTCTATTTAAAAAAAAAAAAAACAAAAAAACTGAAAAGAGTAAATAGATTAAATATACTAAATATATTTTAATTTAATTTAAAAATAAAATAGTAAATATACTAAATATATTTTAATTTACTTTAAAAAAATTGTAAAATATATTTTATAAAAATTATAATTTATTTAACATATTTTATATATATTTAATAGTCTATAATATCTAACATATTCCTATGATCTTCCATGTTTAGCGCTCGCTGAAAAAGCGTATTACATTTTCGTTATGCAGCAAAATCTAAACTTGGCTAAATCCTGCTGCTCGCTCGACTACTGT
Source organism: Drosophila stalkeri (assembly GCA_035047405.1). Classification (NCBI taxonomy): domain Eukaryota; kingdom Metazoa; phylum Arthropoda; class Insecta; order Diptera; family Drosophilidae; genus Drosophila; species Drosophila stalkeri. Next base: position 14,308,335 of record JAWNPR010000041.1, on the reverse strand, counting down.
CAATAGGCAGCGCAGGGGCGAGGATGGCAGCTGGGCTGCGACGTAGCTCTGGTAGCTCGGCGGCTATTGTTCGGCTGCGGACCCACTTTGCATATGAGCAGCTCGAACAGCTCGAGCGGAGCACAATCAAAAAAATTATCAGCCTGGGCTATGTCGACGACGTCGACGTCATTGTTGTGCCTGGACAGGCTCTTGGGTTTGGGTTTGGGTTTGCGGATGAGGAAGTTGTGTTGCTTTGTTTTGTTTGATTTTGTTTGCTTTTTTTTGTTGGTTTGGGGATTTGAGCTGCATTGCTGACTATCGGCAGCTTGTCTCGTTTGTTTGTTGTTTTTCTTTTTTTTTATTTATTTAAATTACGAAATGTTTTGTCAACAATTTGTCGAGTGATTTATATATATATATATAAATATGTTTGCCTGTGTGTGTGTGTGTGTGTGTGTGTTCGAGCATGCCACAGGCTAATCGCGAGGTGCCAGCTATCGACTGACAGGTGCATAAATTGTTGAGTTCAGTTCAAATCGAAAGTTGAGCCCAGGCCGCTGCTCAGAATGCGACTGAAAATGAAAGTGAGCGACGTGCATCCATTAAATGTGTGTCAGTTGCAAGCAGCAGACATGGCACCACATTTGGTGATGGTGGTGCAGTGGTGGTGGTGCACCAACGGCAGCGGTGCATTGACATCCAACTGCAGCTGTCCATCAGAGAACTTTCGATTTCGATTGCGTAGCTTTCCACATTTGCCGTTTGTTGAACCAACGAACATGCCACAGATCATGTCCAGCTCATCGACTGCCCGTAGGAGGGGGCATGGTCACAAGAAAAACACATATTTCTGCCAGTGCTCAGCTTTTTTTTTTTGAGGTCTCTGTGAGTGACACACAATTGCGTTTGCCTTTTTTCTCTCTCCCTCTTTCACTGTCTCTTTCTATCTCTAGCTCGGTTGCATCGCATAGTTCCGTATTTGGTCAAAGATAATGATGTGAAATGCAGCAGCAGCAGCAGCAGCAGCAACAACAACAACTACAACAGGAGCATCGACAACAATCACCCACTCAAAAATTGGCAGTTGGCATCTTTATTTATTTTTTTTTTTTTTTTTTTTAGTTTATTTGAACATGCATGTAAATGAGTGAAAATATCTGTTGCAACAGAATTTCAATTGAAGCTCAGCCATAGAAGTTGCCATAGACGTAGAGTAGATTGAATAAAAGGCAAGCATAAGAGCTTAATGTAGCTTAGAGAAAAGGGTAAAAACTAAGAGTAAATTATTATGAAAAAAAAAAACGAAAAAAGTAGAATAAAGAGAGAAAACGTGCTTTCGGTTCTTTGAGTAAAACTATTCGTTTTATGCTGTTCGCCCGAACATCGTTGAGGGAGCAATACGAATGCATCTCCCACACAATGAGGGTCCACTTACTGAGCCGCATATAACTCAAAGAGTCTATGCAAACGGTCTTCCCTCTCACACACCCATACATGCATTTACACTCTGCGATGCAATTGATGTATTAGGCGAAGACAACCCTCACTTACAATACCAATACACGCACAATAGACTTTTGCTTTATAAAGCAAGCCGAAGAAAGCTTTCTATCCGATCGCGAACGAACTCGTTGAAAAACCGACGCAATCGGCTGCGCTCTGAGAATCTTTTGAAAGTGTGAGTGCTACACACTTATTGGCAGACAGAGAGACGCGAACAACAGATATTTGCAAGCTCTTGCTATATTATATTGCTATATATATAGCGAGCAATATTTTAGTATTTTATTATATTTAAAAAATTTAACTCGAAGGAATAAAATTTGACAAATCAGAAATTTATTAATTTTAAGAAAGTTCTGCTCTGGTAGCTAAATTATTAAATAAACAAAAAATAAATTATAAAAATTCCAATAGTTATATATACATTTTTTTATTTTATTTTATTTTTTATATATTTATTTTTGTCATATTTATATATTTTAGAGAAGATCTTCTCTGTCAGCTAAATAAATAAATAAAAAATAAATTATAAAAATTTCATAAGTTATATATACATTTGTAATTTATTTTATTTTTATTTATTCTTATAATATTTATAAAAAATAATTTAATTAATTCATTTACCAATCGCTAATCATATACATACATTAATTTTAAAGCTTGAAGAATTCGCTTTCATTTAATTTTATTTATTAATAATTAGTTAATTAATTAATTAATTTATTTTTATTTTATTTTATTTATTTATTTTTTTTTTTTTTGTAATTTATGCAATGCAAAATGAGCAAAGCGCTCCACAATGAGACGCCAAGGCGCATGCTCCATCATTGCCATGGCGCACACAGAAGGCGCGCGACTGACAGAAAATAAACAATCTAACAAGAAGGCAGCACAGTAAACAGTTTAGAAATGTGTATTTGATCTAGGAACAGAGCACAGAAAATCAAAAACCGAAAGTCAAATACAAAATGGATGACCAATTCGATGCGGAGGGTGATACATTTGTCGATGCGTCTGGCGTGCAAAGGAAACGACCCTATGCCAAGCGATTCGATAAGCCCGATTCGGATGAGGACATCACCGATGTGACGAAAGTATACAATGTGCAGGAGGCATGGCGATCGCTGCTCGGACTGGCCACCTGCCAGAAGGTGATGATCACGTAGGTATATTGAGTGGAGATAGAGGAACAGCTCACTTCCATTCCCTTTCACAGCGAACATGTACAGAAGACGCTGAAAATTCAGGTTGGCTTCAATGTCACCCAGGAGTTCCCATGGAAGCAGGTCAAATATAAGGATCTGCGCGATACACTCTTCGAGGAGCTGGAGAATGCCGCCGATTTGGTCAAGCTCTTCAAGGGCTTCAATCCGGAGCACTTCATTTTGATTGGTTACTGTCCCACACTCACCGAGTCCGATGAGGATCCGCCCGAGGGCGATCCGTTCGTCTTCTATGTAAACAGCAAAGACACCAAGACCGCCATGGGCATCATCCAGAATATGGAGGCCTTCGAGCGTTGGCGCATGCAGCGACGTCTGCGCAAGAAGCCCCGTCGCTGGGTTAGCCACGGCACCGAGGAAGAGATGAGCATCATTGTCGAGCGTTTTAGTGAGCAGCCCGTGGATGTGGAGATCCAGAGCGTATATCCCATCAAGCAGCCCCGTCACGTTGCCTTCTCATATCGTATGACGCGCGATGTGCGCGATGGAGTTGTCGAGCTGCTGCCCAAGGAAGATATCAAATATGAGACCGTCACCAAGCGTCGCTTGCCCGTTGCCGTCCAGGTGGCGCCAGCCACCGTCAGCGTGGAACAGCAAACAAATCCGACCTTCCCCTCGAACGCCTGGTCGCAGTATCTCTATGAAATCGATGATAATGGTGGGTGAGTAGAATATAGTTTGTGAATGTTTCCTAATCTCTTTCTGCTTCAGATCTGGAGCTGGATGAATCGGATGTCGAGGAGGAGGAAGGTGGTAAACCAGGTTCAGCGGAGCCAAAGCCCAAGCAAATTCCAGAGATGTCTCAAAATATGCAACTGCTGCTGGAGACACTCGACTTCAATCAGATCGACTGCTATCGGTGGGCGCAGCTCTAATTTCTCTTTTATCATCTTTCATCTATCATCTCTCATTTCCCGACTCCCATCAGCTACGACTATCACCTCATATCAAACAGGCAGGTGGTGCACTACACCAATCCGTTTCTGGAGGAGTTCATCTGCTTTGCCAACATCTCGAAGAGCGACAAACGATTTGTGGCCAGCTGTGATTGGTATCCCAAGTTGTCCGGCCTGGTTGCTGTCTCCTATGCATTTAGCACTCCGGTCACCATTGATCTGGCCACCACTCAGGTGAACTTTGTGCAGCGCCAAGTGCTTGAGCCGAATCCCGTTCTGCTCTGGAGCTTTGCCGACAATCTCAACTATAAGCTGGAGTTCGAGGCACCGTTTGAGATCACCAAGCTCTCGTTCTGTCCCTACAATGGCGACATCCTGCTGGGCGGCTGCCAGAATGGCCAGGTCGTACTCTGGGATCTGCAAGGGCGTTGCGAGCACTTGGAGGATGAAGAGTATCTGACGCCCGCACAGGCCAAGTATCGCACGATGATCGGTGATTATCTCAACTGGACGCTGGACATAAATGAGGATGTGGTGGTGGCACCAGCTACCGTTTCGCCACTGGAACACTCACCCACAGGCGCCATCACTGGCATCTACTGGCTGAGCAGGAACTTCTATTTGAATAACTTTGGCAAGGTGTGCACAGATCTGGATAAGCGCGCCAATCACAATTTCTTTATCACTTGCGCCTTTGATGGAACTGTAAGCTTCTGGAATCTGGATGGTGAGAGCTCCAAGAAGGAGAAGGAGGCCCAACAGCGCAGTAAGAATCTGCCCAAAGAACTGACCCAGAATGAATCGCCGCTCAGGACCAAAACCATCAAGCCGACCTATAGCATCTCCTACAGCGAGCCATTAACTGGTCTCATTGGTGACACTTCGGTTTTCTCCATCCTTACGCCATCTGCGAAGGTCATCTACAACTCTCCTAACAACTATCCCACTTCAGTTGTGGCCAAGAATCCGCCCGAGCTGCGCCAATCCCTCATCCTGTCCACTTACTATGGTCACATAGTGCGCGTGGATTGGCAGGGCATGTATAGCGAGGCAGGGGCCAAGGAGCAGGTGAATGCCTCAGTTAATTTTGCTATGGTCCACGATGGACCTATCGTGGCCATGAGCAAGAATCCCTTCTATCCTGAGCTCTTTGCTTCGATCGGACGCACGGTGTTCGCCCTGTGGAAGGAGGACTATCATGATTCACCCATAATATGGCGTAAGCGTCCCTGTGATCTGACTTCAGTTGCCTGGAGTGAGACGCGTCCTGCTGTGCTGTACATCACAAGACTTGACGGTATTCTAGAAGCTTGGGATATATTGGGTTAGTACATAAATCGGAGATTTTCGAAGAGAACATTCTTCATTCCTTCATTCCCTGACCGTAGCCCGCGATGATGACGCTGTCTTGACTGAGGTGCTGGGCGGTGGCATCATCACAGCCGTCACCGAGCATCGTCCTTTGCTACCCAACAAGATTCTGGGCATAGGCGACTACAACAGCAGCATTCGCATGGTCAAGCTGCCTCACAGCTTCGATGTGCCACTGGACAATGAATTGGCCGTAGGTCTAACAGAATTAACTTAGTCAAAAATCATCTTAGCTTTCCGTATACTTTCCAGAAACTAATGAAATATGTGCTACGACAAATCACGCGTAAAATGAGCATACAAGCTTGGGAGCAAAAGTATTACGAATTGAACAAGGACATCATCGAGGCAAAGCGCGAAGCGGAGGAGGAGCAACGTAAGGAAATGGAAAAACAGGAGCGCGAAATGCTGAATCCCCGCAAACGTGCTTCCGATGCGGCTGACGAACCACCGTAAGTTTCATAATACTTCAGATTGAATAAAAGAGATACTAAAGTCTGCTGTCCTGGCAGTAAGCCTAAGAGCGGAGCTACCTATAGCGAAAAAATGGCTAAAAAGTTTGATGAACTCAATTTGAATCGCATGATGACCATCCTAATGTCCCGCAAGCAAATGGATCCCGAGAAGCTTGCGCGTGAGACCGCACTGGAGAGGGAACGCCAGATGTACGAAACGGCCAAGAAGGAGTCGTATGCCAAGCTGCTACAGACTGTCGAGGACGATGTGGCTACCATACGCTCCCGCATCCTGCCCGCCGAGGTGCAGGATATGCAGCGCAGCGAGATGATAGCGGAACGTGTTAAGAACGAATTGGCCGCTGCCGAGTCCTATGAGACCATCTGCGAGCAAGCATTCAAGAAGCTAAAAAAGTTTCCCGAACTAAAATCCATTGACTATATTGAGCTGCTCGAACGCGGCTTGCATCGACGCCAGCTATTGGATCAATCGCTGGGCGGAAATACCGAACGTTTGCTTTGGTACAAAGAGAAGTTGCGTGACAATCAGATATATCAATGTGATTTTGGAGTCGATCTGCTCTACAACAGGCGCAAATTGACTCCAAAGCCCAAAGCACAGCCTGTGATCGAGGTCGAAGTACCAAAGTCAGAGGAAGTGGAAGTGGACAAAGGCGAGGAAGAACAAGAAGAACAAGATTAAGTGTATTTTGTTGCAATAAAAGGCATAAAGAAAAGTAATTTGTCTAATGATAATGACAATGACAATAACAATGACAATGACAATGACAATGACAATGACAATGACAATGACAATGACAATGACAATGACAATGACAATGACAATGACAATGACAATGACAATGACAATGACAATGACAATGACAATGACAATGACAATGACAATGACAATGACAATGACAATGACAATGACAATGACAATGACAATGACAATGACAATGACAATGACAATGACAATGACAATGACAATGACAATGACAATGACAATGACAATGACAATGACAATGACAATGACAATGACAATGACAATGACAATGACAATGACAATGACAATGACAATGACAATGACAATGACAATGACAATGACAATGACAATGACAATGACAATGACAATGACAATGACAATGACAATGACAATGACAATGACAATGACAATGACAATGACAATGACAATGACAATGACAATGACAATAACAATAACAATGACAATTTAGAGTAATTGTTAAATGCTAAGCAATATAAAAGGTTTATTCCATCTACAAAACTATGCCCAATTATTAGAAATGCGTGACTAATGCATTATATTCGCATTATCAAAGGCACAACACAGTATAGCTATAATTAGTCTTATGGTTTAATCCATTCACTGACAAATCTTTGTTAAATGAAAGCTCAACTAAATGTTTGTGTATGGCTTTTGAATGATTATTTAAATATTATGAATTGCCTGCCAAATGCTCATTAGAAACAATTCAATAGCTTTGCTTTGTTTACCAATTGCCATTGCCAATGCCATTGCCAAAATAGTAGACAACAGAAACATGCGTTAATTAAACGTGCATTGAACCTTGACGTCGCACTTCCGCTCCAGTGCCAGCGGGTAGAGTTCAAGTATATGACATTTCTAAGCGACGCACAAATGAAGTCATCTCGTGAACCAAGGCGTGTCATAGGTTTAATGAACTGAACCACCGACCGACCGCCGCAGACAGAGTCAACCACAGCCCCACTGCGAGCGATAGCCACGGCAACCGCAGTCGCTTTCCCACGACTGTCTGCCTGCCTGGCTGGCTGGGCCATAATGCACATATCACTGGACACAGCTCACTCAGGTGAGTGCAGCCCATTGATCAGGTAAATGGGATTGGACAGTCGACAGTCCATCATTTTCGCAAGCACATAATGATATACATTTCGGAAGCAATGCATCTGAACTTTACCATAATTTTGCGACCATTATTATTGGCTACGACTCGTGGTCGTTGGTTGGTTGGTTAGTTGGTTGGTTGGCTGCTATGCCGCCGGCCGCGCTTTATTGTTGCATCATCATGATCATCATCATCATCAACCTCATCATCATCGGCATCAACGTCATTATCGTGGTCATTCAGTGACCACCTGTTGTCCTTAAAGCGCAAAGCGATAAATATAAAGTGAATTCAACTTGGCTTTTTTGATGCACTTTTTATTTTACAGTTGCCTCTTAAATACCCTGCAAGACATGTGAATGGGTATATTAGCTCATCAATGTAAGTAAGTAAGTAAGTGATATATCAAATCTATAATATATCTTTATAATATACTTGCCAAACTTATTCAAATATTTCCATTAATTCTTACTTTTTACAGGGTATTTCCCAACCTTATCATCCGCTATACTGTGTGCTAGGTTTTTTTTTTTTATTTGCAATATTTATTCATAAAAAGATTTTTGGACAGCATTGCGTGAGGCTCTCTGCTCGCAAACTTCGACTGGCTCTGGAGTGAATTTTCCCGATTTACATAACAATTGGCCTTTGGATTTCGCAACTGTGGAGCCGCGGCTCGGGGTAGCTGGGACTACGGCTGGGGCTGGGGCAAGTGCCACAGTGTGGCTGGCCACATTAAAAACGTTTTTGCGGCCATTTCAAATAATTTACGATCCTATGCAAAAGAAGAAAAAAAAAAAAACGTAGCTCGTTGCATTTTTAGCCCTGACTTGGCATAAATTGTTGCAGTGTCCCGAAATTAAGCATGCAAATCGATTATTCACGCCCATTGTACGCACTGATGTGGCCACTAAGTGAGCTTGAATCCCTCCTGTCCATTTAACTGTAAATAGAAAATAAAACGGTAGAAGGTAAAATGTATGTAATGAATCCAAGAAACTTTAAGCAGGAGCTATCCTTATACACTGAATTCCAAGTATTGCAAGTATATCTTAAAAAAAATAAATAAATAAAATAATAAAATTAAAAATAAAAATAATTAAATAATTTTAAATGCTAATCGTCAGAATTCGCTATAATTTAATGAATTTATTTTCAATTATTTTTTATTCATAATTTTGTTTCGGATTTTTTTAAATAAAAATTTCATCTGTAATTTAGGTATTATATGTAAATGATTCTTTCAATTTTAGTATCTATCGTTAAAAATGTATTTATTAAGAAAAATTTTTACATTTTTAAATTATTATTTTTCTTTTTTAATTTCTCATTTTTCACTTTTTTGTTTAACTTTGCCTAGCTAAAGTTGAAGACACTTTTTTCTAATATAACAAATTAATTTTTATTATTTTTATATTATTATTTTTATTTTTTTTTTACAGAATTTTATACATTAAATTTTTTTTTTATAAATTTAACATTACAGATTTTTTACATTTTTAAATTATTTTAAATATATATTTTTAAATTTGAACTAAAATACTTTTTTTTTGTACTTTTACTTTGCTGAACTAAAAAGTTAAAGACTATAAAATTACCCAAAGTTCAGTCCAATAACTTGAGCACATTCTAAATGTATTTACGCTTACATAACTTGCTGAGGCTTGCTGCAAAGGCCTCCTAAGGCATTCTCAGCATCAGATTTTAAAAGCTTTTTTTAGCAACATAAAATTTTGGAATGGGTGAAACGGAAATATGAAAAAAGAAATAAAATCAAACGATAACTAAGCCAACTCCTGGCTAATTTCTTCGAGGCGCTGCAGTAGCTGCTTGCAGGATTCGCGCTCCTCGTTGCCGCACGAGCTACTCGGTCTTGCCAGTTCCATGAGCAGCTCCAAGATGCCAATGAGCAGGCCATTGAACTCCTGCTCATACTCGGCCAGACTGGCTTCGAAGTCCTGCTCATTGGCCTGGTGCTCCAGGAAGAGATTGTAATTGAGACACAGCTGACCCAGCGTATAGAGAGAACGCACAAAGGTCACCGGCTCGGAGAGCAGGCACATCACCTGACAGCTGTCCAGGGTATCCTGAAACAAATTGATCAGCTCATCCACATACTGTGCCTTCGGCACATCCTCCAACAGTGCCTGCCAACGTGGCTGTATAACATCCTGGGTCATGTGCTGCTCCAGATGCTGCATGCACTTCAACATGCGTATGTGCAGCGCCTGAGCACGGTCGCTGCTGCTGTTGGCTGAGATTAATTTGCGTTGCACGTAGTGCAGATAGAAGAGCACACGATGCATCAGCTGCAGCTGCTCCAGCGGCTCTTCGTGCAGAATCAGGCTGATGGGCCACTTGGGCTCATAACGCAGCGTTAGAGCCTCGTAGCCATAGAGTGAGAGCTGTTCTGGCATTCGACTGGTATCATCTGCCTCGCTGGACAACTCTAGTTCAGCTGGCGTTTGATACACTTGCTGCTTCACTGGATCTGGCTGCTTCACTTGCTCTGGTTGCTTCTCTTGCTCTGGCTGCTTCATTGATGACGTTTGCTTCACCGGCTGCGGCTGCTGCGGCAGCTCCTCTGGCTCAGTCAGCTCAATTTTATCCGTCAGTTCCAACGGATGCGACAGTTCCGCCTGTTTCGCTTGCTTAGCCTGCTCCTCTTTCTCCTCCTGCTCAACCGGCTCCTCCTGCTCTACCGGCTTCTCCTGCTCCGTCTGCTCTGCTTCAGCCTCTGGTGCCGTTTCTCTCTCCCTCTCCGTACCAGCTTTTAGACGCTTTAGCCGACTGGCTATCTGCGTGGTCACATCGCAGTCCATCAACTGACTGCGCAACAGATGCTTGAAGGGATCTGAGCTGTACTGCAATATCCGCAGCGTGATCTTGTGCAGCTTCTCCGGCTTTAGTTCGTCCACATTGCACAGCAGCTGGTCCGCGTAGTAATCCATCAACGCCTCATTGAAGTCCAACTGCTGCAGCAGGAAATATGCCTGCAGATTATCGAGATGCTGTAGTAGATTCTGCTCCTGCACCAAGACCTCATAGAGCTTATGCGCGGGCAACTCATAGCTCTTGTGGATTAGCTCCACGTACGTCTCATTGCCTGGCACATAGCTGAGCGAAGCCTGCATCAGCTTCATCTGCACGTTGCACTGACGCAGGACATTCAGATACTTGCCCGCCAGGAAGATGCACTCGGCTTCGGGTACCAGAAAACTGGGCAGCCGATCCATGTAAATGCAATAACGATTTATCCAGTAGCTATGGCAGCATTGCTTGGGCGACAGCAAGGTGCTGCTCATGTCACTCGGGCTGGAATCCTCAATGAAGAACTCCTTGCGCATATCGTAGAGCACTCCCTTCTGCGTCCAGAGCTGCACCATCTTCATGTAGTAGTGAGAGACATCTGTGAGCAGCAGCTTCAGTCTCTCGCACTTGAAATGCTCTTGATGCTCGTCAATCAGCGTGAGCATTTGGGCGCTGTTCAGCTTCAGAGCGCGCACTCGACTAGTCAAGTTGGCCAGGGATTGCATTGTGACCAACCAGGGGCGCAGACGCTGCACCAGCTGCTGCAGATCCAGCTTCTTCTCCTGCAGCTGCGTCTCTAGCCCCGCCTGCAACTCAAAGTACTGCTGCATGCTATTCTGCAGAGCCATGCCCAAGGAATGACCACATCCCGTCGACATATTCATATCCTCGATAAAGCTCTGCACCGTAATGTAGTAGCCGATTAATGGGAGCAACTCATTGGCCAAGGAGCGAAAGGCGCCACTGAAGTTCTCGTTGATCTTGAAGCGCACCCTTTCGATCTGATCGGCGCGCACCTTCGCGATCTGCTCGAGTGGAATATCAGGGCGTATATGGGAGGAGGGCACGCCCGAAAAGGCATAGATCAGATCACGTATGAGCAGCTCCTCTTGCCGTTGCACAGTTAGCTTCGTAATATCCTCGGTGGGCAAATAGAAGCCGCCCACACTCTCAAATATCCAGCTGCCCACCTTACGCTTAAATCGCCCCGGCTCTCCTGCTCCCTCATCTCTTGCCGTATCCCGTTCTTCCGAATCGCCCAACGAAGGATCATCCCCAGTCTTGCTCGAGCGACAACTGTCTTGCTTTGTATTAATTTCAGGTATGTCCTTATCCATTATCGATCAAAAATAGATAGGATATATATACAGATATATAGATATATGTATGTGGTATAAAATATAGTTGGACAGTGTTCTGGTTCTGGAGACAACGAATGAATATACGGCAAATGTGAAGGAGTTCTGGCTTGAATTCCTTTGTTTGGAAGTATGAAATAATTGTTCTGGATTAATTTGGATGCCCAAAAATAAATTTCTATGATATGTAGATCTTGGAATTAAATTTTGAATGATTTACTTTCTAGGAAATAGTTGATATCTATGCGAAGTATCTAGTTAAGTATAAAAATTTTGATGAGCAAAAACTTAATTAAAACTTACTTTCACTGAATCTGTAACTCAATAAGCAATTCTCTATAATATTCTAACAAGCAGCTCAAAGCAATATTTTAAATACACAAATAAATATATTTAAATACATAATAAAATACCAAAGCAATCGTTCCCACCTTATTTGTGTTTTCAGCTTTTTATTTTGAGCTTAACTAAATCTAATATACTCAGTTGACTACACTAAAAAAGTGTATAAAAGCTCTTTTTAACATATTCCATTTGCCCTTATCAATGTGAAAAACACATGCGCTAAATGGTTGTTATATTATCATAAATTACATATTCTTTAACATTCCGATATACATATAAAGATAATCACAAATATATCATCAATTGATTATATTTACACTCTATGCTATAAGGTTAATGCCTAAATGCCATGCGATCTATGCAACAACTACGGGCCGTGACAGGCTTTGGCCAAGCTTATGAATGAAACCGGCATCGCAATTCATTCAGCCAAATTCGCGAAAAACAACAACAACGACAACGACGGCAACAACAATAGTATTCATTTTGCAAGTGGCACGTACTTGCTGCAGTGTCCGCCGTACCCAGCGGCGACATCTTCGACGCAGACGCCGTTGCATCCGCACAGGTGGTTTTTGCATTTGGATACCAAATGCGAGTCACCTGTGTATGTACGTGAGCGAGGGCCAACAACGTGTTGAGAATTTTCCACAAAACAACGAATAAATAAAAATTTTAAAAAAATCAAAGCGCTGGGAAAGAGCCTGATGCACTTTCTTCATAAATAAGTAAATAATATATGTATGTATGTATGGTTGTGTATGTAGTACACGATACATGGCCTAACTATGAGAGAATTTTTATATTTATGGGTTTTGTCGCGTGAGTGCCACTGTTGTTGTTGTTCTAGTTGTCTGGCTGTTCTCATTCTAAACAATGCAACGTCAGCGTCGACGCCGTCGTCGACAGCAACATTAGCATAAATAAATAAATAACCGTAATAACAGCGAGACCAGCAACAACAACGCTAAAGTGCATAGGCAACGCGAGCACGTAAATAACAACAAGAATTAGTATAAGAAAGAGCGATAAAGCTTTTTCGGCTTCTGTTGCGTTCGGCTGCTTCTTCTTTGTCACACAGTCCATCAGCAATGCACGTCAAGCTTTAGTTTTCGTTCTCTGCTCCTAACACACATACTCTCTCTCTCTCTCTCTCCCTCGTTCTTTAAATATGGTTTGAAACGCGGCAGTAGCTATAAAGCACCCACACGAGCTTCATACAATGTGGAGCGATACGAAATATATTAGAAGTGTAAAAAAAAATTAATTTATTGAATAAACACAAATATATATTAACAATTTAAGTGCAATGCAAAGTTTTAGTGATTCTGAATTTTATGTTATTTTCTTTTCATTTGAATTCCACCTCATACACGCTCACTATCAACCACTGTGCTCTGGTCTATTACAATAACAATTTCTTAGCAACAACAAAAAGCTCGCCTAGCCTGTGCATGTACTTAAATATGGCTTTTGTTGCCGTTACGGACAATCAAATTGAGTGCAAAGCTCAATTTGAGTTTCGGTAGCGGCAGCAGAAACGGCCACGGCCTAGAGAAGGGCAGGGCTTAGCTAAGCTGCCAGCAGCTGCGACGCCGGCAGCGCAGCCGGCTTTGAAGTGCGATGTGCTCTGACTGCAAAAAAGTGCCGTTTAAGGTTTCGGGGTTTTTTTTTGTGTGTGGCTGTTGCTTATTGCATTATTTATACGCGCTCGCATTTACTTTCTTGGGCTCGCACACACTCTCGCTCTCACACACACACGCAACTTATAAACAAAGCGCGCAAGCAGAGACAGACAACAACAACAGCAACGGGGTGTCGCATTGGTGACAATTTGCGCCTACTGCAACAACACTCTCGGTCTCAGTCTAAGCCGCTCTCGGAGTTAGCGACGTCGTCGTCGCAGCGGCAAATGCGACCGCATTCTCAGTCAAACAACAAACGTAACTGAAGTAACAACGGTCTCCGCGTCCAATAAAATTAGACACGTCACGCCCCCTCTGTGAATTGCCTCTGCGCTATAAAGGAAATAACGAAAAGTGATTAGAACGCATACTAAACAAAAATATTGTGTGCAAACAAAAAATATATAATAAAATAAAGAAGCTTTGCTGAAAGAGCGCCAAGTGCAAGCGACTGGAAGTGTTTCTATCTCTGTCGCTCGACTTGAAAGTGATGAAATTATTGTTGCTGCATTCAGGCAGCAAGTGTCGTGCCTAATGTTGCGTCTGCCAACGCGTGAGCAGTGCGTCGACTGGCTGCATTTTATCTATCTGCTGATCCTGCACATCTGGAACGTTTGTAGCATGTCGCTAACGCGCAGCCGTCAAAAGACGCTCAAGTGGATTAAAAAGCGTTTGGCGCTGCCGCGTCGACGTCAACAGCAGCAGCAGCAGCAGCAGCAGCAGCCGCAGCAACACCAGCAGCAGCAACGGGTAAGCGTCCTAAGTACCACACAAAAGCGGGTCAACTATGTATTCAACCCCTTTTGCTTAGCTTTACTCTACTAATTGATTTTCGTCTAATGTTTAATTTCTCTGGAATTCAATTAAAGTCAATAATTTGTGCTTTAATTTGCGGCAAATTCTGTTTTTCCTGCGTATTTGAGGGCAGGGTTCGAACTTTTGCATTGGCGTGACTTGCAACAATTTCTCCAGCAAGTTTGCCCAAAAGCTCAACCCTCGTTTCACCGTTACCGTGACGTAGTTGCTAACTGTCTGCCGCTTTGTTCCGTTTCCGCTTCCATTTGCTAAACACTCTAACCCAACGGTAGGTGTGTCCATCGGCCTAGCCCTGAGCCGCATTGCCGTAGCTGTTACTGTTGTTGCTATTTTGCATGTTTGGCCTGTCTTCAAGTTGAGCGATTATCGCTGTCAGTTTGTATAACAGTTCTGCTCGCGCCTTTTGAGTCGTTATCAATTTCGAACACTTTTCGCTGCATTGTTAGAAATCAAAATTTATGCGAAATTTTTCGAAAGTTTTTATGAGTTTTTTTTTTGCGCCGAATATTTTTTTTTGGCAATTTCGAAATAGTTTTTGGGCGTATCAATGTAACCACTTTATAACTAGACGTATTGCAGGCATAACACGTATAAGGGAGAGTATAGCAGACGCTGTGAGCATAGCAAAGAGTTTTCTATTGCATGAAATTTGTCAGAGTTTGAGATACACTGTTTGGCAAGTGTGAATGGGGCATATTGGGTTTTAAATTATACCACATACATACCCACAGTATACTGTTTAAAAGCCACTTAGCCAATAAGTTCACTTGATATATGTTAAAAGCATAATTTTCTCGTTTACCCGTCAAAACAGTGTATTTCACAGTCTTAAATACCCCAACGCATCTTTATTAACTATAATTAAGCTTTATTAGCTTATGTATTTTTAACTTTTCAATCAGGTTTCTAAACTGCTTTGAGTTTCATATGAGATCATTGCTAAGGGAAAATATATTTCTAGCAAATTAATAGAGTTTATGCAATTAAAAAAAATAATAACTGCTGGCATCATAAATTGACTCACATTTTTATTAGCCAACAACTGGCGGAAATGCACTTTTAATGAGTTAGGATCACAATAGAACGCGAATAGTTGAATGATGGAATCATGTACTTGGGAGAGCTTATAAGAGAATGGGAGAAACGAGATAGTTATAAGAAGATGATTAAGGGAGATCAATATGTAATATATTAATAAATAAATATAAAAATACATCTCGTTAGAGATTTAAGAGCATTGTTTGATATACATAGTTTCAACAGAGATTTTCTTAAGAGCTCTTAAAATATATTTATATATAGTTCATACCTAAATTGGATTCATTACATAAAGCATACTAGATGCCTAATCACTAATATCTAAAAAGCGGATGAATTTCCTTTAGAGTGCGTCTGCCATTTATTTTATTTATAGCACATTCGAAAGATAACTTCGATTAAAGTATTTCTCGTTGATCAAAAGCGAAACACAATATTTATTCGCTTCGAGCAAATGTTTATTTCTCAGCGCTTAAACTCAGCTTGCAGTAAACAAAAATCGCATGTTCTGATAATCGAAATCGCATCAGAAACCATGGAGCCGTGGAGCTATGCCATGTGGTGCCATGGAACCATTCCGTATAGCCGCAAACAAAGGGCCTGTCAGTTAGCTAGACGAGCATACGAGCATATGTTGTGGAAAGTGTGGAAAGTATCTGAGTTTTTAGCCAAGTTCAAGGCGCTGGCAGCTGTGGCCGCTCCATGAGCGCTTGCCACTTCGCAATTATGGCTAACAATGTCTATCGGGAAGTGTGGGGAGGGGCAAAAGGGAGAGGCAAATAATGCAAACAATGCGATGGGGAGCATTAAACACAGAGAATTTCTGTCGCCCCCTTCTGAGCACAGTCGAACAATAAAAAGAATACCCTAGCCCTTGTGCGCACCAAATGTGGGTGTGTTATGTTGTCAGCTATATATCAGACAACACTGTGCTACAAAATTAAATTAGAGTAGTCTAAGCAAAGTATTAAATGGAATTAAAATATATGTAATATATGATTTAAAAATGTATATAAATTATTTTAAAATGAATTTCTATTTAACAATCTTTTTTTTTAATTATTTATTTTTGTTTTTATAATTGTATTTAAATCAAATTTCCTTTCTTTTTATCTAAGTGTATCTTAAGAACTTCAAGCTCAATCCATTTTAATTTGCGAGTCAAGCATCTGAACTCAAAATTTAAATATCTCAGCTCATATCAAACTCTGACATTTAATAGCATTAATAATTGACTTAATTACTCATTTATCATGTAGCCTAGTGTATTTCTATGTAGAATTTGATTGACTCTCATTCAATCAATTCAAGAGCGCTTCGCCGATTCATTCGCACAACGAATTCACATTGAAAATCATTCGCGCGCATGGAAAATCATTCAAGCTTGCAGTGTGTGTGTGTGTGTGTGTGTGTGTGTGTGTGTAACTGTATAGGTGTAGGCGTGCCTCTGTGTGTGTGGGGTGTGTGTGCGGCTTTTCCATTTGGCGCTCGACTCATTTCAATTTAGTTGCGCGCCGCAAACGCTTTGAACTTGTTTTTCCAAACGGACGCGAACATTTTCCAATTCGCAAGCGCAGTTCCAGTTGGAGCAGCCGTTTGCCAATTGGAGCCCTGCCCCACCGAGAGCTGTGTGGCTGCGTCGCGTTATTTTTCCCATTGATCTCGCATCGCAAAAAAAAAGAGAAAAATAAAAAAAAAAAATTGTGCGCGTTTTGATTTTTTGGCGCGTTTTTCATTATTTATTTTTTTTTACTGCTGATTTTTGCTGCACGTAGCTGGACCTGAACCTTTCTGTGGCTTACCCTAGGCTATGAAACAACAACAACAACAAAAAAAAGCACAGAAAATAAACAAAAAACAACAACAATAACAGCAACAACTATGTATTGATAAATTGCCAGCCGACGAATTCCGTCGTGACCCGCGCGTTATGCAAAATGCTCAAATGTAAATAAATATTAAAATAATACAAGAAGAAGCAGAGAAAAAAGTGCACTAAGCCGACACTGCCACGCCTCCCCGCTGCCCTGTCGCCTACCTGCTTTTGTTGGTTTGCTGTATATTTGTTCGTTTGGCTGGCTTTTGTGAAAAATGAAGTGAATCTGTCTTTTGTAAAGTGAATCGCCTGCTGCCATAATAATAATAAGCAATAATAATAATAATGTAAGCCGACAAATTTCGGACTTGCGAGTCGCGCGAGATTTCTTTTTGAATTTATGAAAACAATAAACGCAACACAAACTACGCATTAAGGCACAGAAAAAAAAAAAAAAAACAACAGAAAACAAAAAAAAAAACTTATTCCCCCTTAAGTCTGGACTCGAGTCTGGGAGTCCCTGTCTGTCCCAGTCTTGTTGGATCTGTTGGATGGCCGCAGTCAGACGATTTCCTGGCACGCATACAATTTGCATGTGGATATCGCGAGCTTGGCCTGGCATCGATCTTTATGATGTCTTATGTAATCTGGAAACTATTCATGCAGCAATATGCTCGCCTGCGTCTCGACGGACGCAATACGCAGCAGCCGCTGAGGCCGACATTGATCTGGCATTCGTATGCGGCCATTGCAACGGTAGGTGGCTTCGGCTCTGCCTTTAGGGCATTCACCAAAAAAAAAAAAAAAACACTCCAAATGGAAATGGAAATTGGAAATGGGAATGAGCAGAGCTAAGCAAACACACATACACATATATAGTATATATATATATATAGAGAGAGAGATCTCTGCTGCTGAATGCGGGTCACCTGGAAAATTGTACAGATTGTTGCTTTATTGATTTAAATTGAGCAATTTGCAATGCGAGAGCTTGGCTCACGTGTAATTGCAATTTAATGCCACCAAATTATTCATAACTAAGCGCTCGCAATTGAGAGATCACAGAAATTGATATCGTATTTAAGCCGTATTTGCTGCAGGGCAACCAGAAGTTGATTAAAACTTAAAATAAGTTTATGAGAACTGAATTTGGAAGTTTAGTTGAAGTTAGTAATTACGTAATATAGAAAAATATAAATATTATATTTTAGAATGATATATGGGGAAAAATAACACTTATATAAAAAATATAGAATATATAAAAGCTATAGAACATAAAAAATACTTTGAATGCCAACTTCAATAGGTTCATTAAAATAGAATCTAATTGAATGTTTTATAAGCTGACGAACTTATACCCTCATTTATTCTAATTTTCAAAATAACAGTTTTTGTACAAATTTATTCCTTAAAACAAAATTTGAGATATGTACTTCAAAATTCTTAAAAAAATGACAAACAATTTTGTTAGAGATTAACTTTCCGTTTATTGATTTGTATTCAAAATAGTATATATTAAAACATTTCAGTTTTAGTATTAAAAATATTTAAAATAAAAAATAATTTGTATTTGGTGGGTGACCTTAAATCCTATAAATTTATTTTAATCATTTTTTTCCTTGGATTGCATTTTTTTATTAAAGCAAATTCTTAATTATTTTTTCCATTTTTTTTAAATAAATAATATTTTCAAGCATACAAAATGTTTTGAATGTTTGTTTAAAATTGTATTAAACTCAGTTTTTTTTTAAATATTTATTTATATTTTTTTATATTTAAAATAGTTTATATATAAAAAAAAAAAAATACAAGCCAACTTTTAGTAGATGCTTCAATGTAAATGTTAACAGCACTTTTTCTATCACTGTTAGACTCGCTGGGAAAAGCAAAGGAAATGGCCAAAGATTTGGGAAGAGAGACATAAAATAAAAGCAAAACGAAAGAAAGACAAAGTAAAAAGTTGCCGCAATTGACGTGGTCGTAATGTTTTTTATTGATATGATATGAAGAGCAGGAGATGGTGGACCACCAGCAGCAGTAGCCATGGCCAATGGCCAAAGCTGTTGGCCAAAAGCCATTTCGGCTAAATCGCTAGCCGGCTTAAACGTTCCATTGATAAAAACGATCTTAGAGAGGGAGAGATGGGGAGAGGGGGCATAAAGAGAGAAAAACAAGAGCTGCAATAAGTCAGCGCTAAGTGTTAAAATGTCGATATTAATTGTGGACTGGCTGCCAACGGTTGCAACTGGTAACTGGCAACAGGCAACGGGCAACTGCCAACTTGCCCCTGCCACATGCTGCAGCTCGCATTTAAATAAATTGCGATTATGGCTGCAAATGTGGCATGCGGCTAGGTAGGCTAGCTAGCTAGCTAGGCAAAGCCAGTGAACCGCTAATAATATTTATCAGTGCCTCATTTGTTGCATGGACAGCGCAAGTGGGTGGAGGAGCAGGAGTAGGAGGAGTAGGCGAAGTAGCAGGAGGCGGGAGGGCAGCTACAGGCGAGGCAGTTGCAGCCATTGGCCAATAAACCCACAAAAGTAAAAAAAAATTGGAGAGAAGCAAATAAAAATTGTTGCAGCTAATTGCAATGAATGTTGTTGCTGCTGTTGTTGTTGTTGCCACTTGGCTTTGGCTGCAAGTTGCAAGTTGGGGGCCGATGTTGTTGCTGTTGCTGATGCTGTTGCCGCTGCTTTGTGCATCCGCTCGTCAATTTTTCGGTTGCTGTTTTGCCACATTGTTTGGGCAGCTCCATGGCCATGCATATTTATTTATTGCAACTAAGTAAGTTTTGCATTTTTAACCAGAAATCATGCAAAAAAAAAAAAAAAAAAAAAAAAAACAAGAGACATGCAACAGCAACAACAACAATTGCAACAGCAACATCTCTGCTGTTGAGCGGCTTTCAAATCGCATTCGTAGCTGTTAACTGAGGAAAAGAGCGACAGCGACATGAAAACTCTTTAAGTTTTCCATATTTTTCTTTATTTTTCTTTTGATTTTTTGTTGTTGTTGCTGTTGTTGTATTTTCTATGCCGCACGCACAACGTGGGAAAACTCATGAAAAATGCAAACGCATTCGACTTGAATAAGATTTGTGCATGCCCAATTGCAATATGAAAGAAATACGTCGGACTTTGGTTGGACTTTTGCGATAGGGCCGAAAGCAGGAAAAGGCGCCGCTGATAAGCGACACGGCATCAGGGTAATTGAGGAAATCAGAGAACAACACTTTGGAGATCAAAGAGAGTATTATGTTATGTCATAAATGTTATAATATAACTGAAACTTGAGATGGACTTAGATAGTGAGAGTTCGAAGTAATTAACTATGGAGAGTAAATACTCTTAGGTAAATACTATTAGATGATGCAATCGATAATGTAGTCGAGTTTGTATTAGGGAGTCATTATCATTATGAATATCATTTTTAATATTATTTGAGTATCATTAGTTTTAGCATGAACATTAGCATTGTCATTCCATTTTGCATTATTAATATTATTGATATTAATGAAAAGGGCATTTATATTTGCATAAACGTTATCATCATCAACAGGACTAATGCAATAATAATATATTATAATTAATTATCATAGCATTAGCATTCAATTTTGTTATTGATATCATATTATAACTATCATTAATTTACATATTAACATTTTTATTGATTTTTAAAATTTTTTTTTTTATTTATCAAAGTCATAAATATAATTTTAGATTCATATCATTATGATTAGCATTATTATTGTTATTAACATATCATAACAGCTGTAGATATACCCTTAACATAACCTTTAGCATTAACATTAGTATTAACATTAATATAAACGTTAACATTGACACTAGCAAATAATATTAGCATTAGCATTAGCATTATCAGTGGAATTAGTGTAGTTCTAGCAATAGCATAATCATTAACATTAACATGTTGCTATTAGCATTAGTATTACTATATGTTTCATCTTCTTATTAGTCTTACCTGTTATAATCAACTATCATCATAATTTTTAGCATTATCATTATCATATCTCCTTTCATCATCCTTGCATTGCATTCCATGGCTCTCAACTCTCTTGCGCCTCTGATTTAAATGATGCCCAGCATCATCAGTTAATAAACACTTAATATGCACATCATGCAATCGTTAGCCTTGCTTAATTACAGGGTATATATTGCATACATTAACGCCTTGTCACTTGTCATCCAATATTACGAGCATTTTCATATCAATTTTAAACACACACATACATACATATATATATATGTATGTATGTATGTATGTATGTATGTATGTATGTATTTATGCATGTGCAACTGCTTAACATGCAAATGACTTTTCTCACATTGCCAGCACAGCTTAAACTCTCGAGCGAAATTCATTTCTCTTTCGTTGTTTGGTCGAGGGTTCAATGCAGAGGTTAGGCTGAAGCCATTAACGCGCCCGTCAGAGTCGAAGTCAAGTAATTTTCAATTTCTTTTCCAACTTTACCTGCTGTTGCTGCTGCTGCTGCGGCGGCGGCTGTCACTTAATTTGGGAGCGGGAGCAGATGCAGTGGCCACCCACGCACCCACGCACTCGTTGCACAGTGTCGCCAAGCAATTGCAATTTGCAACGCCAACGCGTCAAGTGTGTGTGTGTGTCTGTGTCTGTGTGTGTGGCATAAAGCGTGGCGCCCCGTTAGCTGCCGTTGCTAACAAATTAGTTTGCTGACGCAATTTATTTTTTTCGGTCTTCGGTTTTCGTTTTTTTCTTTTTTTTTTTCTTTAGCTTTTTCTTGTCTTTTGTCCACCATCAAAATCACACGCAATAAATTTAATTTGTAGGCAGGTGTGTGTGTGTGTGGATTATGCTGGGTCAGCTAGGCAGCTAGGCAGCTAGGCAGCTAGTCAGCTGGCCAGCTTGTCCAATTAATAAAAAGAAAACGCAGTCATAATGTTTTGATTAACACAAATGTGACAAGCGACGCATAAAAATTAATTTCCAACTTGAATCCAATTGGGAAGATGTGTGTGTGTGGTTTTTTTTTCTTCTTCTTCAATTTAATTTGATTTGGGATGTGGGTCAGTCAGCTTGAGCGTAACTGTACACGCGTGAGAAGCTAATGTGCTATATATGTATCTTCACTGTTGTTGCTGCTTCAATTCAAATCGAATTCCAATTGCCTCAAGGTTAACTAACTGGTCTGCAAATGCACTGAAGCGACCTTCCTTTAAATGTCTTGAGCAGCTTTTCGATTGAGAGAGAGAGAGTGAGAGAGAGAGACTAAGAGGAAATCCAAGAGCCAGACACGCATGCACACGCACGCCTGCGGGCCAGACCAGAGCTGGGTAATTAATTGATGAGCTGCGTCCGGCTGTAAATTGGACTCAGCTGAAGCTGTCGCTTACCCAGCCACAGCCATCGCCATAGCATCGTGCTCCTCCCGCTGTTGGCCATGGCAATGGGGCAACTGGCAAGTGGCACAAATGAAAATATTTCTGTGATATATTTATTGGTATTTATTTTTGGTGTATTCACATCAAAAGCGGCCGCTGTTTGCAATTTATTGTGGCGCATGCGCATGCGCCTGTGCCCGCTGGCGACATCTGGCGGCCAGTCTGGCGAAACGCAACATTTTTGGCTAGGACTCAGCACAGGACTTGAACTGTGTTTAGTGGCTAAAACAAAGCGCGTGCTGCTGCAGCTACGTCGCTCTCTATGTCTCTCTGTCTCGCTCGCTCTCAGCAAGTCTCTGGCTGTCTCGTTGGTTTGTTGTGGGTGTTAGCATCGCTTATATGGCGCAAAAGTGTCACATTGTCAGGCTGAACAATTTTAAGTATTTTCTGTTGTCTCTTCGCAATATACAAAAAAAAAAACTTATAAAAAACTGTGGCCAGTGGGCATTGTGTGTTATGGTCAAAAAGGAGGCGGCCAGCCACTTTCACTACAAAATTTCCCAATCTGTGTGTGTGTGTGAGTGTTTGTGTGTGTGCAAAAGAAAGTGAATTCTACTGTGCTACACTTGACCTATGACAACGACAACAACAACAACAATTGGAAGACAAACAACAACGGCAACTAGCAGAAACAAAACATTTGACGTTTTGAGCTCTGCCAAAGTCATTTGATTGTCATGCAATGCAAATGCGAGCTGCAGCTGCCATACAGTTAAAGCTACTGCAACTGCGACTGCATTTGTTTTACAGTCGAACAGCCCTCCCCTAATGCCCTGCCACGCCCACTCCATTGACAGTCTACTGTTGTCTGTGGCTATGTGAAATCGGATCAATGTTGTCCCCAATTGATTTTCTGTTTAACTTTTAACATGCGCCCGGTCAAACGGTAGCCCAGGCAACCTCAACTATATATATATATATGTGTGTGTGTCTCTGTTAAGAACGAGCTCATTAAAATTGTGAATTTAGGGTATATTAGCTTTGTGCATATATTTGAATTAGTTAATACGAGGCTTCACAGAGCCTTTAAATAATTGTTTCATTTCTTAAACATGCTTAAAAGCATCACTGACTAATTCACATATTAATCCAGCGTATCTGTTAGTCGGTTACACTCGAATTAGCTCACTTTTACTTCTCTTACTTGTGTTTTTATGCCCCCGATTTGTAGCGCACCCCATTTTAGTGCTGTCCACATGTTGACTCAGCCACAATGCGGAAATTTATTTATAGCATGTAACCAAAAGAAAAATTTAATAAATAAATAAAAATAAATATTTATTATTATTTTAATATATAAATAGTTTATCTTGAATATATACTTCGTTAAGTATATTCAAGTGTTTTCTTATCATTTGCTTGGACATGTTTAAAGAACCTTAAGCTAATTATAGCCAAGACTCAGAGAGATTTGATTGCTTAGACTAGACATTTGATGTAAGATATTTCACATTTATCTAGTCATTGGTCTAGCACTCTATTTCAATTTCGCTGTTTCTTTCAGAATTACTCTCTATTTCATTATGTGTTTCACCATATTTCAATCTCTCCCTCTCTCTCTCTCTCTCTCTCTTTTCTGCCGCTCTCTAGGGCAGAAATGTTATCAATGTTTCATTATCCCAGTGTTCCTTTGTATCCGTATCTCTTTCTCTCTCTCTCTCTCTCTCTCTCTCTATCTCTCTCTCTCTCTCCTCCTCTTCTCATTATCTCTATATCTCTCTATCTATGCCTGTATCCATCTCTCTCATTCTTTGCCTCTGTATCTCTCTCTCTTTCTCTGTCTCTCTCTCTCTCTCCCTCTCTCTGTCTCTCACTCTCTCTCTCTCTCTCTGTCTCTCTCTTTTTCTTCCTCTATATTCCTCTTAATAACACGCTATCTCATTGCCTTTCTTCATCAATATAGATATGCGAATATTTGTTAAATCTTCTTCCTTGAATATTTCTACTCTAAAAGTTTCCATAACTTCGTATAATTTATAAGATATCTGAACTGTGACACTTCTTAACCTTAAAGCCAATTTACCTTTTAAATGTTTCGAACTTCACACGTGTCTAAGTTTCTGTTTCTGTTTCTCTTTCTGTTTCTGTCTCTTTGTCCCAATGCAGACTGACACAAACAAGGCAGCGGCAGCAACAGCAACATCAACAACTGCAACAACAACAACAACAACGACAACAATAACCAGCGACCCAGGAGCTGAATTTGTGGATCAGGGCCATTTAAGCGAGATCTTGGTGCTGAGTGACACTCAAATCGATGGCCCGGCCGCGATGTCGGCGCCGCCAGCAGTTGCCATCGACATGGACAACATGAACACAGTCAACAACAACAGGAACAGCAACAGCAACAGCAGCAACAACAACGACATGAACGAGGCCAGAGCGGGCCACACAGCGCCAATAGCGCGCGACGAGTTTGTTGAGGAGTTCGAACCAGAGGAGCAGGAGCCGGAGGAGCAATCGGAAGAGGAGTTCGAACTGCGGCAGGAGGAGGCGCTGGCCAAAACGAATGCTAATTATGTGTGCTGTCAATGCCCAGCAACAACACGAGCAACAACAACAGCAGCGGCGGCAACAACTGCGAGCCGCAGCAAGTCGCGTGTACGCAGCTATCTAAAGAAATGCAAGCAACGCCTAACGGGTCAACAGAGCAGACCAGCAACAGCAACAGCAACAGCAACAGCAATAGCAACATAGCAACAGCAACCGATGTAGCAATAGCAAAAGTATCAACAGCAACAGTTGCTACAACAGCAACAGCAACAAGAGCAACATCTCCGGCAACAGCAACAACGACAACAGCAACGATTACATTGATCAAGAACGAAGGAACAGCACCCACAATAGCTCAGCTAAGGAAAGAGCAGGAGGAGTCTAAGGAGCAGCAGGAGGAGGAAGAGGACTCCAGCTGTGGCAGCAGAGATTCGGCGAGCGCCTACGTGGATTGCTTGCCGCTTGATTTAAACTTACGCCGAGCGCCAACAGCGCCGCAGGAGACGAGCAGCAGCAGCAGCAGCAGCAGCAGCAGCAGCAGCAGCAGCAGCGAATCTGAAACTGATGAAGAGCCAAGGGAGCAGGAGAAGCAGCAACAGCAGCAGCAGGAGCAGGAGCAGGAGCAGGAGAAGGAATTACAGCAAGAGGTAACTATATAAGAACAACAACAACAATTGCTAGATCAACAACTAACTTAAGCCCTTAATTTGTTCATTTGTGATTGGCGAGCAGGCAACAACAACAACAATAACAACAACGACAACAACTGTTGCTACAAATCAATGCCACATGGACGTGGATGGGGTCCAGCTGGCTGAGCTGATTGACAGGCATCTGTCGCACATTTATCCCGTCTACTGGGCACGCACGCGTGCGATTTTAATGCGCCAGGCACGTGAGCTGCTCGCACTGAGATACGATGGCTGCCTGCCGCGCTTCGAGCAGCGTTACCTATGCAAATTTGCGCAAATTGCCGCAACGCTGCGCGCCACTCATCAAATTGGCGAGGTAAGTGCCTCTATGTGGATGCCCTGCAATTGGCC
The DNA here is from genome assembly GCA_035047405.1 of Drosophila stalkeri. Taxonomy (NCBI): domain Eukaryota; kingdom Metazoa; phylum Arthropoda; class Insecta; order Diptera; family Drosophilidae; genus Drosophila; species Drosophila stalkeri. Next base: position 14,282,173 of record JAWNPR010000041.1, on the reverse strand, counting down.
CCAACCCATTGGAGAATCCTAAAGAAGAGATCGCAGCACAGAGATCTATCATTTAGTAGGGTTTCTCTACCTCCCTCCCTCCCTCTCCCCCTCTCTCTCTCTCTTTCTTAGTCTTTCTGTGTTTCTCGCAGGCTCGCAAATTAGCGCATGAGCAATTTAACGATCCCCAGCTATGGAAATGAAAATAGCACTGCCAATGGCAGGGGGTTTCGGAATGGGTGTAGGCAGAATGCAGAATTCTGAATTGGGAATCGGGAATTGGGGAATGGAAATTGGGGAATGGGAATCGAGGAATGGGCATAGTTTATGTGCATGCAGATTTAATCGAACAATAACGCATTCTTTATGGCTACTTATAGACAGATCTATATATGTGCTATAAAGCTAGCAGCTGACCTAAAAAAAAACTCAGATCGTAAGATAAATAATTTATGGAGCAAGCAGGAAAATACACAACCTCAAAAGAACTCATTAAAAATTTGCTATATATATAGTGGAAGGTAAAAAACCAACAAAAAATTGCAAATAATTTTGAATTAAAAATGGAAAATAATAGAGCTGCAGGTTTTCAATTAAAGTTGAAAAAAAATAATGAAAATACTACAAAATCTAATTTATTTTTTTTTTTATATATCAATGAAATACTATATATTTAAAGATTTTCATAATATTTATTGCAAACCATAAATTTTATTCAAATCTCCCATAAATAGACCCCCATCAAAGTGTTCTCTAATCAAAACATTATCTGTGCAGCCCTGGTTACTGTTAAATTAGGTATAAAACCCGGCAAGCTCGCTGCATTCAATTTAGCACGCTTAACAGTGCCGATCTGAGCATAGCAGTGCCATTTTGAGTATAACATGCATGCGCTTTACCAATTGGATTGCCCACAACTTCGTGGGCATAGGTCGAATCGCACGAATAGGTCGAAATAAGTCGCATTGCTTTTCGGCTTCGGGTTTAGTCAGTTTGAGATTTGAATTCGCGACGCGCAGTCTTGTGAGCGGTTGAATAACACGAACAGCAGCACACAAAAATCATAATAACAAAATCCAAAAGAAACAAAACAAGCAGCGAAGACGAAACGTGCAACGCCTTTCGTATTTCGTATGTTTTTTTGTGAGCCAACAACGACAACAAGAAATGTGCAACAGGAATAACAACAAAAATATATAAATAAAAATCAAATATCTATAAATTAATCTCAGTGAAGTGAAGTGCCTTAAAGTGTGATTAATCAGAGAAATATTTGATAAAGAATAAACCTCAAGAAAAGTAGCCATAAAAGTGCCCATAAAATACATCATCAAAGCTTTTACAATTATTTTTCCATAGTCTGAGGTAATTTACACAATTGTTTATTATTGTTTATTATGCAGAGAGTCAAAGCTCAAACTTTATAGTTAACAATTTTTTATTTTTCACATTTTGCATAACGGTTTTTTTTTTGTTGAGTGGCGTCCCTGAACTTTTAAGCAATTAGCACTGTAAATTGGAATGTGTTTAGCTTTGACTGTTTACAAAAACAAAATTGAGAAAAAAAAAGAAAAAGCACGGAAATGCGTCCTTCGACCTACGCTAAGTCTTTAAGAACCTTCAGTCGATAAGAGGCTTTTGGATTTGGTCACTCAATGACAAAGCCAAAGACAAAGTGTGGGCTGAGCAGACTTGAGAACTGAAAAAAAAAAAATCAAATTGAAAATATTGAAACTTACAATCGAAATTCATGACAAAATGTGTTCTTGGAAGTGTGTGTGTCTGCGTGTATGTGTGTGTGTGTGTGTTGCTTATCAACAAGTTGTTGCTGTTGCAATTGTTGCTGCTGTGTCTAAACTGTAATTTATGTTAATTTGCGTTACGCATACGCAGCGTGGCATGCACACATTTAGCTGTGGGTGTCTCTAGCCATCTCTTTCTCTCTCTCTCACTTTGAAGTGACCTACATACAAGCTGCAACAACTTTGACTCTGGCAAACGTTCTTTTTTTTTATTATTTGAATCAATCAGCGAAAAATTACTACGCACATTTGCAGCTGATTTTTGTAAGAGAAGCCGTAAAAAAAAAAGAATGTGTTGAGCCCACGGCGTGGCTGCAGTAGCAATAGCAGCAGCAGCAGCAGAGGGCGCCCTCTGGCCTCATGTTCCCCCCTCTAACCACTGCTGCTTGCAACTTCACAGTTGCAGCTGCCTTGTTGCATGTTAATTGCCTTTTAATTTCTCAAGCTGTGCGTTCTCTTCGCTACAAATGTGTGAGTGTGTTTAAGTGCTTCTGTGTGTGTGTGCGTGTGTTTAATAATGAAACTTTAAACATTCTCTGCAAAGCATCTTTGTGGCGTGTGAGTGAAGTGGCGTTTGCTGTGTTCTCATACCCTATAAAAAGTGTTTGGTTTGGAAGAGTGAAGAAGGTGGAAATTTGTATTGTAGAAAGAGTAAAAGTTATGGAATGTTATTTGTAAATTTTAATTTAAAAAATTAATAGTAAATTAAAATATTTAAAAATTTATTTTTCAAAATACAATTTATATTTTATATATATGATAATTAGTTTTTGTGCAAAAAAAAATATTATTTATAAAGATTTGGCATTTCATTTTATATATATTTTTTTATATATTTCTAATTGAATTAACATACAGAATTTGATAATTTATTATTTAAAAGTATTTTGTGTTTGTGAATTTTTAAAAAATTGTGATTATTAATTTTTGGCAAACTAAGAAAATGTATAGATTATCAAAATCTTAAGTCAATTTTGGCTTTCAACAAAATTAAAAATTTGTAAAAGGATTATATTTTTAAATTTTTTTTTTTTTTTTTTTTTTTTTTGAGAAAAATAAATTATGGGATACTAAAAACTGAAGTCAAGTTTAAAATAAATTTTTTACTATTGTAAAAAGGACATATAAAAACAAACAATAAACTGAAGTCAACTGTTTATAAAATTTTAGTTAAATTAAATGCTTATAAGCGTAAATATATATGTTAAATTTTACAATTAAATTTTAGCTTTATAATTTCTTACATAAAACACAAATCTTTAAATTCTTTTCAACTGTCAATAAAAATAGAAATATGTAAAGTAGCTGCCTGACCCACTCAACGCTTTTATCAGCAATCAAAAAACTCAAATTGAGATGAAAATTTAGAAATTCAAAGATTAAAAGTAAAGATTGAGTGGGTAGAATATTTTGATATGCTGTCAACTTAAAGCACTTTAGGCAGACAGACAGAAAACAGCTTAAAATATTTAACAGGATATTTCGCAGCTTAAGAATGAAAAGAACAGATGTTTGAGAGTTGGAGATATGATGGAAGATAAATATAATGAGATGGATATTTGGTTAAGAAAACATTTTGCGTAAACATGAGAAATTCTAAATTGAAAAAAAATATGATAATCTTGATTGGAGATAAAAAAAAAACTAAAAAATAAAATAAATATCTGATGAAGAGTCTTAAACATAGAACAAAGAAAAGATATAATGAGGAGCTAGAAACAACATAAAAATAACATAATAAATAAAAATATAAAAAAATATTAAAATTATGATAAATTAAAAATAAAAATAAGAGAATTAATTGAAAAACAAAATATGAAAGCAAATCATTTTATTTTTATCATCTTTTTTAGGTTTATGTATATTTAAATATTTTATAATATTTACTTATCATATTTAATTAGTTTTTTAAATAAAGAAATATTTTGCTATAAATTAAATTTAGTAATTTGAGCATTTTTGAGAAAATTGAGAGCAACCCCTGCGAGGTATCTGGCAGCTTGGCACACTTCACACATTATCAAACACTTTTACTTTGCTTTTATTTATTTTTATTTGATTGTTCTTTCAGCTTCTTTCTTCTGCTTTGCTTTGCTTTTTTTGAATGAATGAATGAAGCACGTTCTGTAATTTAATTCGGCTTTTTGTGCGCAGACGCAACGACACGCAGACATAGAAAGGGCCATATATGTAGGGTATATAGGGAAGGGGTCATATATATATAAACATATATATGTATGTATGTATGTATGCATATGGGGAAAGGGTCGCAACTCTCATCAGGTTTGCTACGCTTTACGCGTTTTGTTCACTTCGAGTGCCACTAAATTGTAAGCGGAAATTGTGTATTAAGCAAGAGAGAGAGAGAGAGAGAGAGAGGAGGCAGAGACTAGGGGCTAGCTGCCCTTTGTTTGTTGCCCCTGTTCAAACTGATTAGGCCTGAACACTCAAATACAGATTCCGATTCGGATTTGAATTCAGACTCAGATTCTGTTGCTGTTGCTGTTGCTGTTGCTGCAGCTGGTACATGGCATATCACTTAGCTCAACAGCAATTACTGTCGGAGCTGAGCAGAGATTTGAGCATCGAAGTGCTTGGATGGCAAACGGCTACCGAGTTGAGTCCGGCAACAGCAGCAGCAGCAGCAGCAGTTGCTTCCTCTTCCCCCACCTCTCCCCCGCCAGTTCATGAAGTCATTGCAGACCCAATTTCAAATGCAGTTGCCAGACGCTTTAGATTTTCTGCAGTCTGGCAATAATTTTTGAGCTGCTAAAAGTGCTTTGAACTGTTTATTGTGTGAGTGTGTGTGTGTGCGAGTGTGAGTGTGTGTGTTGAACACAAACATGATCGGCATTTGTTAGCGATAATGAATTGAACATTTCTGAAAAACATGTTTGTACATAATTTGTATGCAGGCAGACACTACGGGACATGTTGCTCTCTCCCTTCCACTCAACTTACACCCTCTGTCTCTCTCTCTCTCACACACATACTCTCTCATACTCTGTCTTCCTCGAAGAGCTAAGAGATCGAGTATCTTTGTATCCTCTGGCTGGGCTGGATGGCTGGCTGTTTGTTTTTTGCTTGTGCGCACACATTAAAAACGCTAACAGAGAAAGAGACAGCCAGAGAGAGAAAGAGAGAGAGAGAGAGAGAGAGAGAGAGAGAGAGTGTGTGCAAGGTAAAGAAAAAGAAATGTGCAAAGTGTAAAGTGCATATTTATGGCTTGCATAAAATAACTTGTAAAATGCATTCACGAGTGCGCACTCACATTCATATGAATAGACACGTGTTGTGCATGACTGAGTGTGTGTGTGAGTGTGTGTATGTGTGTGTGTGGTGTGAGTGTGAATTGGCTATAAAGTCATGACAATCACATGTCGTATTAGAGCTGAAGAGGAAGTTGTCGTTAAGGATATGAATATGTATATGGATATGGATATGGATATGGATGAATTATAATGCGTATATAACATTTGTGCATGAATTATGAGTGAATGCATTCAAGTGTTTACAAATCTATTGAACATTCATTTTTCTTGTTTAAACATCAAATTTACTCACACGCTTTGAACAGCCGACTAAAGCTGAAGAGCTTTTAGTTTTAGTTTAGGAGTCATTGTAACTTAATCACGTGTGATTTGAAGCGATAATGAGCTATAGATTTTGATTTGAGATAAATGAAGGTGTAACTTAATCAAATGTGAGTTAGAGTTTTACTATAATTTAATATATGATTTAAATTCCAAATATGCTAAAGTTGTAACTTAACCAAATGGAGTTACAAACTTTAATGTGCTTAAAAAGCTGTTTTAGATTAGATTCATTTGTTGCTTTTATAACTAGAAATCTCATATAATAATTTATATACTCTAAAATCTGTATATTTGTATGTATTTGGTCTACAAGTCCAAGTGGATTTTGTTGTTTATAAAACATCAATATCTAATTTGTTTACTTTGAATATGTATTTGACAGCCTGATTTGCGATGTTTATAGAAGTCGCCTTTATCATAAACATATTTATGAAACATTTTAACTTTGACTTGATTCTGTGCAGTTTTTCGTCTCTAAATATTTAAAAGTCTTTTGAGGACAAATTTCTTTAGATCCTAGAACTGTTATGATAACTGTTGAAATATAGAAATTTTTAAGAAATCTAAAATTTAAACTTATTTAAACTATTGAAGCCATTGTCAAAAGTCTTTATAGACATATGGTCTATGTATATTTATACATATATTTTATCATTTTTAAATAAGTTTAAATTATAGATTAATAGATTAAGTAATTCCAACAATTTGTAGTTATTAATATAACTTCCTTTCTCACATGAATGAAATATTCATCGATTAAGAATTTCATATTTAAAATTTGTATAACTGTTTACATTTTTAGCAATTTCAATTTGTTAAAATTAATTTATCTTTATTTATGTTTTTGTTTATTTATTCTGTAAATAAACGACTTTATTTCATACGTATCACAAGGTCATTTATATTTTATAGCTCTTCTATTATCTGCTTCATGCTAAACTTTATTACTCTTTTTTCTGCTCTATAGATACTTTTCTTATATATCATATCTATGACTTGCATAAAAAAAGTATCTACTAGTTACCAGATATTCGCTAACATAAGATAGTTTAGTTCATTTATCATTTGCTTCTCGCTTTGCTTAACATAGCTCTAAAGATAGCTGCTTCATATGAATTTTATATCATATCACTTACCACACATAAGACATACTCGAAAAGAACTCTTATGCAACTACTTCATAGATACTTTTTTCTAAATTTCATATCTAATACTATATACATATTCTCTAAGTTGTTTTCTTTTCTGCTCTAAAGATTCTTTTACTTCTTATGCAACTCGTAGTGCTGTATCATATCACTTACCATAGACAACGCTGAGGAATACCTGCTGTGCGTCTGCTTCTTTGGTTAACTATTTGTTGATATACTTGCACATTAGCCAGTTCATTATAAGGTACTTAGTTCTAACTAGCAGCTGCGTTGTTAATGACAGTGACAAACGGAATCCCAATCCCGAGCCCCAAGCCCAAGCCCAAGCCCTGTATACCACTGATCCCTGTATACCACGGTCAGGCAGGCAGATTATGTTACGCAGAAGCTTTAAGTGATGTTTGGATTTGATGCGTTTCTCTCTCTTTCTCTCTCTTTCTATTTCTCTCTATATATATATATACAAGTTGGGATGCGCAGCTGTGCAGTTGGCAATAGATACGAAGACGTCTTCCAGAATTGCATTCGCGATAGCCTTGAATTATTCAAGCGCGTGTGACTTGCTTAGTAATTAACCCAACCAACAAAAGCCAGCTCCAGGCTGATGATGAGTCGCAGCTTGGATTGACTTTGAAGAGAGCGAGAGAGAGAGAGAGAGAGAGAGAGAGAGGGAGAGCGAGGCGGGTAGCGCTGCGGTTGGAGCTGAAGCCAAAGCTGGAGATCGGGCTGCAGCTGCTGCTGCTGTTGCCTTAGCTGGGGTCCACATCAAGTGGCAGACACCGAAACCGAGACACAACAAATGGATCTGTGTGTGTGTGTGTGTGTGTGTGTGTCTACATTGTGTTCCTTTTTGTTTGACTGACTGCCAGTTGTTGTTGTTGTTGTTATTGTTGCTGTTTGTTTTACTTTGTTTTCTTCTTTTTTTATGTCATTATCGTCATTGTCTGCCCAACTCGACGCGTCGCGTCGCGTCTCGTCTCGCCTCGTCTTGTCTGTGTAAGGTGAATGCTTCCTGCAATGCCAAACAACAGGTAGACACATTCGCTGTGAGAAACGGCTGCTTCAAATGCTTCAAATAAATTGTTAACAGCAGCAACAACAACAACAACAACAACAACTACAGTAACAAGTGACTACAAATCCCCATGAATGAGTGACAAGCCCTTTGCGACAATTGTGTGTGGTGCACCTTTGACCAAACTCTAATAAATGGTTCAATCATAAATTAGACTTGCAGTTGGAGTCGAGGTTGAAGTTGCCGCCAGGATTATTTTTATTTGGCGTCACGTTATTTTTGCATTTGTCAAGTTCAAAGCGTTGCTTGTTTATAACACTAAACATCAAGGTTGCGGTTGGCATTTAAATGAGCGCTCAAGCATAACAAGATTTGCATTTTTTTACATTTAAATAAAGTTGCTTAAAGTTGAAAGTTCAATTGGTTTTCGTTGTGGAATCAAAGACAAATTTGCATATGCTGCAGAGAAAAGTTGATCAAACTAAAGAGTCTGAACTTTCTTGAATGAATAATTTGATGTCTTTAAAGATAATAATTTTTTATTGAACTGAAAATTGAAGAGCTTGAACTTAATAAGTTTATCATAGTTAATTGTCAAGCTTTAACATGAACAGAGTTTCCAAGTATTTTGAATAAAGTGCTAGCAAACCACCTGCTGCTCATGCTCCATGAGTTTTTCAATTTTTATAAGATTTTTAAGCTTATGGCCACTTCTCTGATCTAATCTCTAATCAGCTTGCCAAGCTCTTTTAAATTTATGCTTTAACTTAGCCTAGCTTATAATAGAATTTTAAGTGCTATCCTGTAGCACAGTGTAGAGCTTTTTGTGTAGACAACAGCGACACCTTGCCTGGAGCCCAGTTGTGAGTGGGATGTCAGATCGCGCGCCACCTTCGTGATTTGTGGCTTAAGGGCATATGTGTTAGCTGAACCACTAGCCAAGGCAGCAGGCAGCCAGCCAGGCAGAGCTCTGGTGGTCTACGACTCCTGGTCAATGCAATATGCGTCCGTCTGGCTGGCTGTCTAAATGTTCCTTCGTCTGTCTGTCTGGCTGTCCTTTCGTCTGTCTCTCTGTCTGTTTGTCTGTGTCTTTTGTTCGTTTTAGCCGCCGGATTAGCATTGAAATTGACTTCGTGCTGTGCTCATTAAAATTTTACGTGCATAAAGTTTATTTCGATTTGCCCGACGATGTCGTTGTCCATGTTATTTCTACTACTACTTCTTCTTCTTCTTGTTGTTGTTGTTGTTGCTGTTGTCTTTGTCGCTGTCCACGTCCTTATATACTCAACCTCCACCTCAAAGTCAATGTCTTCCTATCCCCGAAAATAACAACAAAAACAATTACATTTCGTGGTTTGCGACCAAGAACTTTTTCCTAGAAACTGCGAATGAGCAAATTTCAAGCTCAACAAATAGACAAAAAGCTACTGCTGCCTGTTTGATTTTCTAATAACGAATTCTGACTTCCTTATTGGCAAAAAAAAAAAAATGAGTGAAAAGCAAATCGCATGCTTGGAAAACCCTTTGACTCGCAGTTTATTGGCTTTAGTTTTAATGTGTTGCCTCTCTCTCCCACTCTCTCCATCTCTCTCTCTCTTTGTGGCAAGTTTATGTACGTTTTTGGTATTGATGTTGGCTAACAACATTTTCAATTACCCGACAGAATCAGAGTCCAGACCTCGAGTCAAGATCATCTTTCAGCTGCTGCTGCTGTTGTTGTTGTTGTTGTTTTTGTTTTTCAGTTATTATGCCATGAGGCTATAAAAACTCGTTTTCAGCTGATTTTTTTGTTGTCTTTTGCTTTTGCCGAAGTTCATGATCAGCTGTGAACTGAAAGTGGTTGATTGGAGCAGCAGCAGCAGCAGCAGCAGCAGCAACCACCAAGCATCGAGAATATCAGCTCTAAGTTGTACCGGTTTTTGCTGTTACTCGACGGCAATTGTAAGTCGTAATTGAGCCGCATCGCATCGGATCGCATTGGATCGCATCATTGTCTTCATCTCGTTGGCTGTCTTTAAGCGTAGTGCCTCAACTGTTGCATTACGTTCGCTGCAAACTGATGTAATCGTAGCTGCTGCTTTGATGTTGCCCACGAAATCGAAAATCTTTTGCTGCCTCCCTGTTGCCAGTTGCCAGTTGCCTGTTGCCTGTTGCCTGTTGTTATCTTAAGCCCGTTAAGTTGACAGGCTGTGAAGTGCCTGATTCGCATATTTTATTCCCATTTATTTTTGTTATTTTTATTTGTTTGTCGAGCATTCATGCTGCCCTATAATATTTCAACACTCAATCGATATGGCCAGTGTAGAGCACTTCCTGCTTGCAGTTTGCCCAAATCATCTTCAGCTAGCTGCCAGTGCGCCGCGCTTTGAAGAAATTGCAACAACAGCTGAATTTGGCATGCCATCAGCTCAGTTGCTGATGGGAGCAGGAGAGCGGGGATTGTAGTGGGGTAGGGGTAGGTGCAGAAGTTCGTCTGCCTTTTGCATTCCGGCCATGCAGCAAGCATGACAGCCTAGACCTGATCTATTTTGGTCACGCTGCGCCTTCAGCCCCCATCTTCAGTTTAGCTCCAGCAACATGCAAAATATACATAAATATGCCACATTACACACAGCGAGAGTGTGTGTGTGTGTGTGTGTGTCTGTGTGTGTGTGTGCTGCTCCTGCTATTGCAAAACAAACAATTTGTAGGTGTGGCTGCGCCCTGGCTTTGGCCATTGCCAGTGGTGCTGTCGGCGGTGGTGGTGGTGCTGTCGGTGGTGGCATTCTCTTGATGGCCGTTCTGGTAGATGAAGCGGAAATGTGACGTTGACTGCAATAAATTCACTCGCTTTTGTTTGTGCAAAAAGTTCAAAAGAAACGCAGCGCTAAGCGAATTGCAGATGGTGTTCAATGGAATGCCAAACGTTGATGGTGAGATAGATAAATATCATCAACTTGCTGATATTTCGTGATTTATTTTATTTGTTAAATATGAAATTTACAATATATAAATTTATATAAATTTTCCTAACTAAGCGTAGCTCATTAACATTCCTGCTAAGCGTTGACTAATTGACTGAAATTGATTTAAATATTTATGTTAATTCATTTCACATTCATTGCATTCTTAAGTGCAAAGTCAACAAATGCTGTTAACTTCAGATAATTGACTGCAATTGAATTATGTTCATTTTGGAATGCTTGAAAGTGTTAACTAAAGAGACCTCATTAATAAGCTATTCAGAAATTGCTGCTGAAGTATGCTCATAAAAATTACTCTTAAAGTTTATGAATTTTCAGTTACTTAACTTTGAGTACAATGTTTTCTTAGAAATGAGCGTTAGTCTCGTAGCTGCTTAGCATAATTTAATATTCTCTTAAAAGACTCAGTCAATTATGATTTTCACATACATTAAATGTACTTCACTTTATCGCCTGCAAGCAAAATGTTAACTTAACAGCTTGAGTTGTAAATCTAGCAGAGCAAAGCATTATGTTAACATGATTTCCCTTTAGTGCACTGCTGTTAAGCTTGTAGGGAATATGTTAACGTAACATATTCCTGACTGCATTCTTCTAGCAGAGCAAGCACTGCTTAACATTAATTGCTTTGGGTATAATTAGCATGACCAGAGAACTTATAGAAGCTGTTAGCTTAACAGGTCGAGTAAGCGTAGCTTGCACGTTATGTTAATATTAACTGCTCTAGTAAGTAGTAAAATTAAAGCAGCTGTTAGCTTAACAATATGTGCTAAGATTCTTACTCATTTCAATGTATTTAGTGCAAAGGGCAAACATTTAGAGTTTACATATTAAACATAAAACAGCTTTGCTTAATATTATCTTTCTCTATAGACTATTATAGTCTTACTACATACTTTAACTGTAAATTATTCAATTATGAATCCAATTTGGCGTTTGTTACTTAACATTTTCAACAGAATTTAATTATTCAACTCAATCAATTGTTAGCTCAGCAAACTCTTTAAAAATTTGATACGCTTCACGAATTATGCAATAACTTTCTTCATTTAAAGCGAATTCTCATTTCCCTCACACCACGCCCACATTTCATAATACATTTCTGCATAATTGTACCTTGCGAGCTCCCAAAACAAAAATATAAAAAACAAAAAAAAATGTTAATCAATACCCTTAGCAAATGGGTTTCAATGAATTTCCCATAGCATTAGTCACACCAGCGGCCACTCGAGAAGCCCGCCGCCAGGGACAGGCAAATATCAAATTGATTCGCCAAATTGACGGCCTTCTGTTGAAACGGTTTTCTCATGCTGCTGCTGCTTTGCTTTGGCGGCAAACGCGGCGTATGTGTAATTAAAATTATTGCGCCAGCGGCACTCTTTGACCAGGTGTGGCCCTTTTCGCCAACATATTAATTACTCTTGGAGCGCAGCAAACAGAAGGAAGGAGGAACAAAACAAATTTCCAAAAAAATTACAAAAATAGCAAAAATTACAAAAATAATATCGAAAATAAAATTGGACATCGCCACACCCCACAATTGTGTCCGGCCAGCGGGCAGTGGGCAACGGCCAACGGCCAACGGCCAACAAGTTGTCTCTGTTTTCATTTTATATTTCTATAATTTATTAAGAAAACAAGCCAAATGCAGAGTACGCGAGTGAGGGAGTGTGTCTGACCCGCTGCTCTCCTCTCTATCCCTCTATCCCTCTATCCCTCACTCCATCACCATTCTCGTTCCTGTTCATGCAACGCGCCTTTTGCATGCGTAATTTGTGCTGCGCTGACGGTGGTCCCAATGGCCCCGGCATCAGCACAGTCTGCGCCGCTCCGGGTGCGACGGCACCCGCACTGAATAATTGCCATAGGCTGGGCGCCACACGATAGCGGGACAGGCAACACAGATAGAGAGAGAGAGAGAGTGAGTGAGTGAAGAGAGAGTGGAAGAGGGAGAGGGAGATCGGGACATGGATTCGTTTTCGTATTCGAATTCGGATGTATTTTTGTATATGCATAAAGATATATGTATATATCTAGATCTGCATATATGCTAATGCCAACTGCTTGTCGGCTTGATTACTCATAAAGTGCGCTGAAAGATACGTGATACCCTGTGAATTGCTTGAGAGGGGTATGTTACACTTCTGCTATTTAGAAGAAGAGGGCATGTCCACACTCACGTGGAGCAAGTTTAACTATGTGAAGCGGCTTGAAGCATTGATCGCTTTGATGACTCACAGAGTGTTTTTAAAGATATACTACGTATATACCCTGTAATTATCAAGCACTGAGGCAGGCTCAGCTCAGAAATTAAACTCAGATGAACTAGGGCAATAATATAGTTACAGATATGCATAATAGATCAATAAATATTGTTAAACAATACCCTGCAATCTAGCAGCATAGAGACATGCGCTGTAAGCAAACTCTAGATATATCTAGAAATTTCAAAGGTATTCTTACAGGATATCTCTAGATCGTTCATTTTCACTACTGCTCCATTTAATGTATATAAATATTTATGCGAACTTTTTGCGTGGACAACACGAATTGTAATTTAGTTTTCAACATCAAAGGCGTGGGAATGAGCCACAGAAAAAAAATATTAAAATTAAAATGAAAAAAGCAAAAAATACGAAAAACGAAACGAAATGGCTCACAAGCCTATCACAATGATAAATGCGTTTGTTTTTGCGTAAAAAAAATATATATATATATATATATATATATATATATGTATATGTGCCCCAATGCCGAATCCTTTCAGACAAATCCTCCCAGATTTATGGAGGGCCACAAAAAATTATATCTAAATAAAAACCATAAAAAAAAAAAACGAAACGAAACGAAATGCCAAAAGCCTAAAACAAATGCCGCCAATGGAACGGAAATTTGTCGCCGCAGCAAATTGAAAACGAGCCGAAGCTGACTTTGAAAGCCAAAATGGGCAAAAGAATTCTAACAAAAGGCAAAAAAAAAAGCTACAAAAAAAAAGCAACAAAATAAGAACTGAAATTGAGGCTTGAGGCGGCACAGAGGCGTGGCTCGGGGCGGCAGGCAGCGGCTGCGGCTCCAGCTACGGCTTTGGATGACAATGACAAGCGGCGTCCGAGCGACGCGCGCATTTGGGTCAATGACGACGAAACCGAAGCGACGACGATGCCAATGATTTAGAACCTAATGTTGAAGAGCAACAACAACAGCAACAACAACAGCAACAACTGCAACAGCAACAACAGCAAAAGTATGAGTCTGATCTGGAATTGGTGTTCAATCAAGCTGAAAATGTTGCATGCTCTCATAGCAGGCATCATTTTTAGCATGTGGCGACAGCGGCTTATACAACATGAATCTGACTAAAGGGAAGTTGTTGTTGTTGTTGTTGTTGTTGCTGTTGTGTGTGTGGCGATGATCATTTTGTTCAATCGATTGTAAACGATGCGTTGCGATCGTTTCGCTGCGGCTTTGATCAAATGACAAAATTGATCATTTTCTGTTTGAATGGATTTTGGAGCAGTCCCGCTGCCTGCTGCACGCCCGCACGCCCGCACCTTCACCCCTTTGGCCCACATGCAGTGCAGCTCTGTGCTGCCAACAATTGATTTATGTTGCTCTGTTGTCTCTCTCTCTCTCTCCCGCTCTCTTTGTCTCTCTCTCTCTGTGTGTGCTGTGTGAGGTCTGTTGTGTGGCATGTGCAACAGCAATGACAACAACAACAACTATCAAATAGCAGAGCTTTTGTGTTGAGTCAAAAGGTGCTATAAATCAAGCCAAATGTGAGCGCACCTCCAATTCGTTGTTGAGTGAAGGTTTCTCAGTTATTATTGTTGCTGTTGTTGTTGTTGCTGTTGTTGTTGCGCATTTTCCGCAAATTAACAACAATGCGCAAAACATTTTCGCCTTGCAACAATTAATAGCGCACACAGGCAACGCGCGTCCAGTGCAGCCACAAGGTCCAAAGGTCCCACAAAGAGTCTGTCTCGTTGCAAGTCGCTTTTTTGAGTTGCAAGTTCGATTTCACATTCCCGTAGGGGTGAAATTTTGTTGTTTTTTTTCTTTTTTTTTTTTACATCGCCTTTTTTTGTTTTTTCGTTTCTTGAGCCTGTGGGTAATGGCCAAAAATTAGCTAAAAATTGCTAAAGTTTGACTTGCATGATTTATCTATAATTTTGCATCGCGACTCGCCACGCGGCCCAGGCCAGCGCTGGCACATTCGCCATCTGATAGGCCCACACAAATACACATAGCGAGGCAGAAAGAGAGAGAGATGGAGAGAGGGAGGGAGCGGGAGTGTGGGGGGGAGATACCCCTACTATATATATCTTGACAGCCTGGGCCATTTTTTCGTTCGGTTCGATTTCAGTTTCGGTTTCGGTTTCGGTTTCCTTTTTGCAGCTTAACACTTGCGGGTGTTGTTGTCTACATAATTTCACTGTGGCCACAGCCTGTGCTTTGCCGTGCGCTGTGGCACAAACATGTAATCGTCGTAATAATAAAAATTTGCAAATGATTTCGTTACTCAATCTTCAATCTGTATCGTTGCAGTCCTGGTTATGGCATGCCGGCTGGCCGCTGGCCACATCCAATGGAGCCCTCGTACTCCAGCTGAGCGACTCTGAGTTCGCACACGCACTCCAACCCGCCGAGCTCTATCTGTGTGTCAAATTGGGTAAGTGGGACGAACTAGTCAAGATATCTATATAGTTATATCAATGAAGAAATGTGAGATGTACCAGAAAGAGAACAGAGAGAGAGAACGGGACGAAAGAGAGATATAGAATTGGAGACAGAGATGGAGAGTGAGAGGAGAGAAAGAAGAGATTAGATGGAGAGAAAGCAGAAGTAAACTGTGAAATGAGAAGACAGAAAATAGTAGAGGAAAGATATAACTGAAAACTGAGATATGAGAAAATAGAACAGAGAATTGAGAAATGAGAAAAAAGGTGAGGGAATCGTCACTACTCCGATATGAAAAGAGAGAAGATACAATAGAAAATAGAGAAGTGAGAAGAGAGGACAATAGAGAAACATTAAAGAATTTAAAGAAAAAGATAATTTGGAAATAAAAAGTGAAAAGAGAGCAATCAAATATGCGAGAAGACAAAAGAGAAACGATATGCTAGACATAAAAAATAGAAATACTAAATATTCAAATTTAGATAAATAGATTGATAGTATTTTCCATTATTTAAATATTTTTCTACTTTCCAATAAAGAAAATAAAATATTTTTGACTACATTCTTGTTTACTAAAGAGATCGATACTTAGTCTATAAATCCATTTTGATTTTACACACATATCATGAAGAAGACTTTCCTTTACCTATAAATTTAGCAGCATTTAATCAAGACTATTACTATTCCTATCCAGTTCACCCTCTTCTTAAGACAGTATCAACTCTTATTTTCAACTATACTATATTTATAGTATATATATTTCTTTTCACTTATTCCAGCCTGAGTATAAGCAATGCACGTATGCAATTAATCTTTGTAAATTTACGACTCTATAGACATGTATGCGCTCTCAACTGTTTTATCTCGCGTCATTATTCATAATATTTTCACTTCCTTTTTGCATTTCAGATTCTGACGCAGAGGCCACACCGCAGCTTTATGTCGTTTGGCGCTCGTCCGAGCAGCAGCAGCAGCAGCAGCAGAAGAAGGAGCAAGAGGGGAGCACACAGAGTGGAGGGCAGAGTAACTGCATTCATATCGATTACACAAATACGCATCAGCAGCCACTGAGCGTGCTGCAACTGGAGATGTCAATGGCAGCCATGGGAGCAGCAACAGCAACAGCAACAACAGCAACAACAGCAACTGCAGCAGGACACGCACAGAGTGCGGCACAGGAGAGGGGACAGTTTCAGGGTGAAGCTAACGAAGCCATCGAGTTGCCGCAGCTGTTGCAGAATTTGCTCGTGAGCGTGGAGCGCAGCATAGAGCGCGTGTCGCTAAACGAGCTGCAGATGCCGCTGGCACTGCACGAGGATCAGCTCGATGAGGCCAACAACAACAACAACAACAACAACAACAACAGCAGCAGCAGCAGCAACATTAACACCAACAACATTGGATCGCCAAAGTGCGCGCTGAGGCGCAGCGATTTAATTACCAAAAACAAACTGTTCAACAATCGTTACATGCTCCGGCGTCTGACCAATCGACAGGATAGCATGAACTCCACCTCGTCGGGCAATAGCAATGCCAGCGAGCGTAGCAGCACTAGTTCAAGCGCCAGCGAGGAGTTGCACAGCCATCTAAACAACAACAACAACAACAACAACAACAATCACAGTAACAACAACAACAACAATGTAGAGCTTGTTGCATCAACATCGCCTGCCTTGCCGCTATTTTGTTTGGGCAACTCATTTCCGCACATTGACAGCGACGAGGAGGCCACCGATGCTGGCGAGAAGCGACAGACACGCGGTAAGTTAATGCCAATGCGACGTATACGTAATATATTGCATTAAGCATACGCCAAGCTGGCCAGCCAATGCGCTCCACTTGCTGCGCTTATCTCAATTGCTGGGCGTTATTTCTATTTGTTTTTCCATTTTTTTCTTTCCTCTCTTTGTGCTATGCAAAGTGCCACGCCCACAGCTAAACAATATTCAATTAAACGCCCCGCAGCGCAGCGCTAGCTGAACTGCAATTCACTTTGAAGTCGGTCTGCGCTAATAACACGATTTCAGATATCGCACAAATTTAGCGCTAATTTGATATATTTTCTATGCATAAATTTTTGCTTAACATTTAATTCAATTAAAGCAACGCTGATTGTGCAGCTTTGTTAAGAATTCTAGCGAAAGTATGTCGGAGCTTGCTCCATTTGATTAATTATGATTTATATATTTTGATTATAGCAACTTTCGCTTGCTTGAAATGTAAATAAAAATATTTGACGAACTGTTGAGAAAGATTTATATGTTTGGAGCATTCATAGAGACTTGGCTGCTTATCTTATTAATTTTGTATTTGAACTCGGGTCTCATATGAGAGTTACATAGCTTAATATCTGATTGTGATTCATTCAGAGTAGGTTTAGCTACTCACTTTCGTTACTAGCAACTATTGCTAATTCTTGAAAATCTTTTATCTTCATTTAAATATGAACTTCAGCTTAGTCTACTTAGCTTAGTAGCTGGCAAAGCATGATATAAGCGAATCCTGCTGAAATATATAAGAATCATTTCTTCTTCTTTATCTATTTCTACTTCTACTTCTACTTCTACTTCTACTTCTACTTCTACTTCTACTTCTACTTCTACTTCTACTTCTACTTCTACTTCTACTTCTACTTCTACTTCTACTTCTACTTCTACTTCTACTTCTACTTCTACTTCTACTTCTACTTCTACTTCTACTTCTACTTCTACTTCTACTTCTACTTCTACTTCTACTTCTACTTCTACTTCTACTTCTACTTCTACTTCTACTTCTACTTCTACTTCTACTTCTACTTCTACTTCTACTTCTACTTCTGCTTCTACTTCTACTTCCACTTCTACTTCTACTTCTACTTCTACTTCTACTTCTACTTCTATTTCTTCTTCTACTTCTACTTCTACTTCTGCTTCTACTTCTACTTCCACTTCTACTACTTAACATGCTTATGTGTAATATCTTGAACTTCAGTATAGCTATCAAGCAGAACACCTTCAAAACTTTTGAAACTTTAATTCCAAATTTTCTACTCTAATAACATTTTCTATATAAATCACACGCACACACAGTTTTTAAGCCTTATGTTCATTTAAAGAATAACTAAAACGTTGCTAGAGATGTGCATTAAGACCAACTGGGAATGCACGAGTCAGCAGTTGACTGGAGCCTGTCTCATGCTCAATGGGGTTTTGACGGTAAATGTAGAAAATGCAAATATTTCAAGCTGCATCGAAATAACGCCAGTCTAGTATTTGTATAGTGGCACATTATTCCAATTAGTTTATGTGACTGTCAAAATTGGTAGAACCTATGAGTTTAGCTCACTTTATGTAATCTTATCGTGGGTGGAGGGCGTTTGTGTCTTTATGCTGCTCATCGATTTGTGTTGGATATGTTTTCAAATGGGCAATCTACTGCTGGCGGTAAGTTGAAGGGAGAGGGACGGAGAGAGAGAGAGAGAGAGAGAGAGCTACTCATCGATCTCTTAGTCAATTATCATTTCGTTTTCGTTGGGCGTCTTTTTGCTCTTTGCTGGCAGCTACAGCGTCATCATGTATACAGATGTCTTTGTGGTTGTGCGAAGCTTTCACACGGACAATCTGTGGAATTATGAGATCGTCTTTCACTGCTGTGGCATCACTGGCCCCAGCGACTATGGCAATGTGAGCCAAAAGGACACTGTCCCAGCCTCCTGCTATAAAAATCAAATGGAACGTCCCGAGAATCTCTACCAGCGCGGCTGTCTCTTTGCCACAGACGATAGCTGGTTCTGGTTTGCCTTTGCCAATTGCTATTGGTTTGCCTTTGTGATCTACTGTGCGAATCTCATAACTCACTGGAAACTGAGGCAGCGTATCAGAAGTTTATGAACAATAGAAATTCTCTTAAAGTAACTACAGTTGCTCTATTGATCTATAGGTATCGATAGATTTTAGATTATGTTTCTTTATATATTGCAGTTTTTGCTTTCAATATCTTGTCCACTTGCAAGCCGTATAGAATGCGTTGCCAACGCCCACAGTTGGCTCGACCACAAAAGCCAACAAAAAGCCATTAGCCATTAACAACGGCGGCCCACAGCATCCGCCAGGCGTTGGTTAACCACAAAATATCGTTGTCTCCACCACACCAACAACAGCAACAACAACAACAACAACAACAACAACAGCTGTACAACAACAGCAACAACGGTGCAAATGCCTTTTAATTTGTCAAAGCCTAAAATATGAAAATTAAATGAGAAACCAAAGCAGTGCAGCGCACAGTGGTGCAAAATTATGTGTAAATTGAAGTCGAAAAAAATAAATAAATAAAATAAATAACTAAATAAAATCTTTAATAGAATTTAAAATACATATGCACACATTAAAGATATTCATATTCAAGATTTTACATCTCTAAGATTCCAACTAGAAATATGTCCATTTCTACTCATGATTCTTATTGGACTGTTAACTCTAATACACTCGTACTATAATTAACTGAAATTCATACCCGGATACCTATGCTACCCATTTTTATATAACATTCCGATTACTATGGCGCTATGCCAATAGAGTACTTCTGGTATTCATATATATATATATATATATATATATATATATATATATATATATATATATATATATATATATATATATATATATATATATATTCCATGACATGTCGACATTGACATTAGCTTAGTGATTCGCACCCGGATAGCTCAGCTCATTTCCAATTATGAATTCAAACTCTGTTTCGCTCATAAAAACTTCGTCAATCAGGTCAACTCCAGCTGCGATTGGCAAACGCAAATATCTTCAGTGATTGCTTTAGGGCTATGCCTCGCTTAAACGATTCACACAGATGCCTATCTGGCACCACTGTGCGCTGGAATGCAATCGACTCGCAGTCGGATTTCGGGCGTGTGGGTGCAATTTGCAAGCGTGCATAAATCAGCTGACAAGTGCGGGGGCAATTGTAGTCAGGGTATTGAGTTACATACTTATGCATGCAATGCCACCATCGAGCACCTGGCCAGCATTTGTATGCAGCGAACAGGTGGTGGTGCTGCTAGTGCTGCTGCTAGTGGTGCTGTCGCAGGTACACACAGAATTTGTGCAGACGCTGCAATGTGTCGCATTTGTTACAAGCGCAAAATTGTCGCACGCGAAAGTGCCCAGCTCGAAATTTATGGGACTGACAACTGGTTTGCCTGGCCACGCCCCCTACCCGAAAACGAGGTAACATGAAGTGTGGCCAAATTAATCAAATTGCAATATTATGCAAAAAGAAACGTAAAGAGTGTTGCCAGCAGATCCTGAACAAGTTTTCAAGGTTTTCGTCGAGCGTTTAAAATGCAATTAACCTATATATGAAAAGATATATAAAATATATAAATATATAAAAAGATAAATGTAATATTTATGTATACAAACTTGTCAATTTCTAGCGCTCAACAGCGAAACGACGCAGCTGGCAGAGACGGAGCGGGAGACGGAGCGGGAAACGGAACTGTTGCCGCCCAACTCGATCAACGAATTGCCCGAGAAACTGTTGAACAGCGGCGTCTATTTGCCAGGTAAACTTATATATATATATATACATATATCCCGACTTTCCATTTTGTTGCTCTGCATATAATTCTAGACTTTCGCTAGTCTATAAGCCGAAAAACTTATAAATATAAATTGGAAAACTCGCAACGCCCCGTTAGGCAGTTAGCCTGCAAGGCCTTCGTGGTGGCCTGGTGGTGAAAAGCGCTCCAATTGGCGCTCCAATTGGAATTCCAATTCGTAGTGATTTGCCAGCCATTCAATTCAATTAATTCACACACTTTTTCGCACATTAACGCGCAGCGACCACCCAAGGCGCAGCAGTTTGAAAGCAATTGAAATTCATTTTGAGACTCAATTCGATTTGCATCTATCTACTCGCAGGCACACGCACCCTCCAAGGCGACCCACTTGTCCATGTGGAGGCGGACGAGGTGGCCGGCGCTGGTCTCAATTGCTATGAGCTGGCCACGCTGTTGCTTTACTATAGCACCATACCGGAGCGCAGGTGAGTTGTTGTTGTAGGCGGATGGGTGTAGGGAGTGGGGCATGGAGTGGAACAGAGGCAGGGGCAGGGGCAGGCGCAGGGGCAGGCGCAGGGGCAGGCGCAGGGGCAGGGGCCATTGCCTCAATCAGAATCGGGCAGTTTAATGTCAAATGTAAAACGCATGGGAATGAGCACAGGCTCACAGTGCAGGCATTTCAATTTGTGTGCTGCAACAATAAGAAAGAAAATGTAGAAAGAGCTAAGTTCATAGACTCACAAGCAGCCCATCCATATTTACGAGCTGATATGCAAATGTGCAGTTAAAGCCTGGCCAAGAGCCACCAACGTGCGCTGGGAACAACCGAAGACGAAGAACGCGACGGCGCTGCACTTAAGCCTTTAAGATGTTCTAACGGTGGTGCAAAGGGGGAAAGCAACACTCCATCTCTCTCTCTCTCTCTATTTCTCTATCTCTGTCTCTTTCTGCTGCGCTTGCTTAGTCGTCTTGGTGTCTGGCAATCAGGCAGTCGAACTCATTGCCGCTTAAGAATATGCATGCCAGTCAATTTGCCACTTTGGCTAAAAGGAAACATGCAACAACAGCAACAGCAACAACAACAACAAGAACAACAAAACATCGAACAGCACTTGCATTGAATGCTGAGAACTTTGCCACAGAAAATAGAACAAAAGCTTTAGCTAAAAGTCAATAACACTGTAGAGCAAATTGCTCTTCATTAACTCTATTTTTATGAGGCTTGCGTTAGATAAGAAGATTGAAGTGAACTAAGAACTGGATCTATAAACTAATGTCAAAAAGATTTACTTTCTTGATGCCTGGTCATAAAAAAATAAAATATAGAAGGTCAGATGCGTAGTTTAATAGCTCAAATAAACTTTCGAAAAAGAGAATATAAAAAAAAAATTACAAATATTCAAAATAAAAATTTAAGATAAAATACAAATTAAATTAAATAAAAATAAATGTAGTAAAATAAATAATAAAAAAATACAAATTAAAAAGAAACAATAAATGGAAATAAAAATAATATAAATATACAAAAAATAATTCCATAAAATAAAATAAATAAAATATAAATACAAATAAAAACAAAAATAAAAAATATCAATATATTTATATTTATACATCAAATATACATAGTACTTATCATTAACAGAAGTGCAGCATATAGAAAACTGTTATTTTTTACTGTTAAAACTATAAAAAAAAGCTGAGTCAAATGTGTTTCTCTTCTCTTAAAGATAATATATATTCGATTAAGATACTCTTATATTTAAAGATACTTTGGCTGCTTACAAAAGATACTTTTTTTTATTGATTGGCCTAAATTGTAATTCCATCTTCAATTCCTAATGGTCTAAGCTCGTAAATTTCTTGTGACCTACTTAGTAGAAAAGAATCTTGGTCTTAAGCTGGCAACTTTGTTGTCTAGTGTAGTTTAGAATTCTCGTTTTTAGCTGGCAGGCAGGCAGGCAAGATTTGCGGGCGCTGCTAAAGCATTGGCAGACACATGGCTTGAGGGACTCTGCGGTTGCGGCTTCCCTTTGTAGCGAACGCAAGGGGAAGACAACGCCAGCTGGAGTAAGTGAGAATGGGGGTAGAGAGGAGGCAGCTGCTGATGTTGGTGATGCTGCTGCTGCTGCTGCTGCAGGCATATGAATGATCTTTCAGACAGATTCGTGACACTTTGAATTTATGATGTGAACTTTTGTGGCCCAGCGTTGAATGCTCGCTGTATGTGTGAGACTGAGTGAGTGTGTGTGAGTGTGTTGGCTGCTCTACCACGATTCCTGGAAATATCACAGAACAATCTGCGAAATCTAAATCGACATAAGTAAGAGAAAGAGAGAGAGAGAGAGAGGGAGAGGGAGAGAAGGAGTGAGGGAGGGAGCAGCAGAAAGAGGACTCGTTGGCCACTTACACGAGTTGGCAGTCAACTATTGCTGATTCTGATTCGGATGCAGAATCCCGTTTCGACTTGAGTTCCAGCTGCATGTTAATTGCTTCAATGCCAATTGCTAAAATGCGGCCAAATCGTGTAGAAAACTTTGACAAACATTTGCTCAGATTTTGTTATGCTCAAGCAATATGAAGACACCCTCCTCTCGCTCTCCCTCGCGGTAGATAACTGGCACAACTTGTCATCAGACGTGCGTCTGACACTAAAGACTTGAAGTTTGGACAGAGCTCAGTCACACTATGTATACCATCTGCCCTCTCGCTCGCTCTTCAAGTGCAGCCATTGACATTATTTGCGGTTTGTTTGTCGACATGTGTAAGGTATTCATTAGCTGGCTGTCCAAATCCAAATGCCAGTCTATGCTGCACGCAAATATTAAATATTTGAGCTGAGTCAAGTTTTCACCAGGAGACTCAGTCTCTGCGACTTGGGTCTGGGCGCAGTGTCAACAGCAAACTTTGCTTGTTGTCTTTGACAACTTGTCGCTTATCCAAAAACTTACATCATCAACAAGAGCTCCACCATTTGACCCTTCTACTCTCAGACAACAATTGTGTCTGCCTGGATGTATGTGTGTGTGTGTGTGTGACAGCTTGCAATTAAATTTGTTTTTATGTGGCCTGCACTTCTGGGAATCTTTAAATGCCGCCTGCAACGAGTGGCAAAGGTATTATTAATATGCATGCCTGTGCATAATACAAATATAAATATAAAGAAAGCTCGGGTTACACACGAACGACCTGGCCTAGGACTGCACTCATAAATTTATTGCACTCACTGCACTTGGAGTCTAATGAAATGTACATCATATTTGTCTGCCTGCTGACTATAACATAGCCCTTAGTTAAAGCTCTTAATTTATACTTTTTTCTGTTATGTTATGCATAAATAAGTGCGCTTAACTGAGTGGGTTTAACTTCTATTGCCCTTTTAATTACATTTTCTACTTAAATTGAGCTGTGTAGCCCTTAGGGCTTTCATAGTCACAGCTCGTATAATAATAACAGCTTCAGTCACTGCAGCTCAGCTTCTATTTCATTTACAGACAGCTCTTATAATAACATTTTGCTGCTTATGTAAAGCCTAAGCCCGTAAGCAGCTTGTCTTATATTGCTCTGTTAAAAAGTTACAGCTCCTGTAATAGTTTTTGGTTGTTTTGTTAAGTGGAACTTACTACTTCTAGGTCGTTAATTTGCGTAAGTAATATTTTTAGTTGAAAATGTAATCAAATTTTAAATAGTAGCTTTAGGCAGCTCAGTTTATATTTGCATATTAAATGCTTAAAAAATACGTAGAAGTGGTTCTCGTTGGCAGCTTAACAGTTAGTATACTTTACATAGATAGTCAGCATTAACAGAATGCACAAATGTAACTCAATTGCCTAACAGCGCAATTTAAAGCAAGCGCTGTTATAATAACATGACAGCAATATTCAAGCGTTTACTTAACAGACAACTGTTAAATTAGGCTTAAGGCAAACATTAAGCATTGATAATTGAATAATCAATAATTATATTTGATGGATACTTATGTTATGTCAAAAATAGCTAAATTGAACTTAAGTCTCTTTTCATCAAACATTAGCATTTTCATGTCAGTCATAAAGAGCATATGCAATTCGTTCTGCAATCAACAATTAGATCTTGCTCGCAGCTTAGTTCATGTGTAGGCTGCTTTGAAATTGAAATGCCAAATGCTTTTGATGGCCTGTGTGTGTGCTGTGTGCGGCATCATTAAACTCGAGACATGCCAGCGCTGTTGATGAAGCTGCTGAGACCTGTGAGTTGTGAGTTGCAACCCGCAGCTTTGGCCGCTTTTGCCGCATTTGCCACTTGCCGCATTGCGTGCAAATATCAACTGAAAACTACGCTGACGGGGGTGGACTGTGCGCGTGTGAGAACAGAGAACTGAGCTGACTGCCTAACTGGCTAAGAGGCCAACAACTGCTGGCATGCATTTACAGTTAGAACCGCAGCATAGATTGGCAGGAGGCAACGGGCATCGGGCATCGGGCATCGGGCATCGTGCACAGCTGGATAAAACTTTGGCTAAAGTGTTAAGAAGTGCCTGTTGGGCTTTTTATTAATAGGCCAGCTGCCATTAGCAGCAATTTTCAATTTTTATTTACGCTGATTAAAAGTGGCTACCAACTTGTCATATTTACAGTCGAGCAGCAGCAGCCGCTCGCTTGATATACTCAAAGGGAGGCTGAGCAGCAGCAGCAGCAGCAGCAGCAGCATCATCTAGTTGTGGGCTGTGCCTGTTGGCCAAATGGCAGAGGCCGCTTATTGCCAATTATGCTGAACTTGTTTTGGGCGTTGCCAGTTGGTTCTGCTTGCAGTTGCAGTTGCAGTCGTTGCCAGCAACCTGCCACAGCCACAATTTACACCAAATAGACCGAGAGACAGACAGAGCCACGCGTTGTTTATGGGCGCCTGCACTGGCCATGCACTTCTAACTAACAAAAAAAAAAAGAGTGGAGGAAAAAAAACTCATTGCCTTTTAACTTATGTATTTGCAGCATTGGCCATAAAAGTACACAGCAGCAACAGCAGCAGCAGCAGCCACAGCAGCAGCAACAGTTGCAGCCAGCCTCGCGCACATTTACCATTTTAATTGCCATCGAGAAGTCGCAACATTTATGCGTAATCGACTTAATTTGCCAAAGCCTCAAATTGTTAAGCAAGCAAATTGGCAATTGTGAAATTTTGGCCGTTTGCCTCGATGCGAATTTGTTGCAATTGTGCAACCAGCAACAGCAGCAGCAGCAACAGCAGCAGCAGCAGCACAGCAGCAATAGCTGTGATCAAAAGGTAAGTTTCAGGCTTTGACCTTTGCGATTGCAGCACAAAATGAAATCATTAGGCGAGGGCCAACTAACTCCCTCGGTTCAAGTTAACGCCCCACAAAAAGTCCGCACAGACGCCCAATTAAAGCGCTTTACATGGACAGATTCTGGCCAACTAATGATGGCTTTAAATTTGGTTTCTTTTTTTTTTTTTTTTTTTTGCTTGACCTCCCCCCACATGCAGGACCAGCAACAGCAGCAGCAGCAGCAGCAGCAACAACAATTGCAGTTGCAGTTGCAGTCGCATTTGGTTAAATTCATTAGCGTGGACCAAGTCACGACAAGTGTTGCGCCATCACAGTTGCCAAGCGGAGCGCTTCGGGGCCAGCATCATCACGACGCGCGCAAGTGGCGCGAGTTCTTTGCCCAGCTGGAGGCGTTCCAGCGGCAGTGCTCCACTGCTGGGGGTCGTCTCGTTGGCGCTTTGAGCGACATACGCGCCGCAGATCTATTGGGCTTGCCAACACGCCGTCAGCTCTATGGGCAGCATCGTGCCCTTAGCCGTGCCCTCATGGACTCCCAACTGCATAATCTTCGCAAGAATGGCGCCAACCAGCTGTTGCGCCTGCAAGCGGCAGCCAGTGCCATCAATGCAGCACCAGCAGCAGCAGCAGCAACAGCAGCAGCAACAGCAGCAGCTACAACAGCAACAACAGCAACTGCCACACCTACTCCCGCTCCAGATGCAACTGCTGCTGCTCATCATTTGGATGCAGCTCATAAGCTGCGTAAGGTTACACTGCTCTACAGCGAGGTAGATCGTGCCGCTCAGCGCCTGGAGCACTTGACGGAGCAGCGACGCGAGCGACTGCGTCAGCTGACGAGACAACGCGCCTTGGAGGATGAGATCACTGAGGTGAGTTAAGAACTTTTGAATATGGCATATTGATTAAGGTTTAGGTGTGGGCATATTATGTTGCATAGATAAGAATCGTCATTCTGAATATCTCATAAACGACTTTGCCGCCAAACGAATTTTTCAACTCGAGCCAAGCCACAAAAATGCGCAAATGCATTTGAAACTTTTTGAGAATTTTTAATTTGTTCAAGCGAAAACTAATTTTTTTCTATTTAATTACACCCGCTTCTTCTGTGCGCGCTACCAAAACAATTTAACTGTTTTGTCACACAAAACAAAAATAAAGAAAAAAAAAAGTCAAATCAATTCTAACTAAATTTGTTGATATATTTTTTCTAAGAAACCCGAAAAAAAGAAAATGTTTCATGTTGTCTGTCAATTGATATGCTCGAAACGTGCCACGCTTTGAGTTTCGATGTATGTGACGATAATAACAAAGTTTAATCAAGCAGCAGAGAGAGAGGGAGAGAGAGAGAGAGAGAGAAAGAGAGAGAGAAGTTTGTGAACAGGAAATGCACTGAAGCTCACATTTGAACACACACTCGAAATGCCAAATGCAACTGTCAGATAGTCGCGCGACATTGTTAATTGAATATGCATTGGCTTAAAAGCTGGCTTTATTAATTTATTACGCGCATCCGCTTAGTTGAAGTTGTAGTTGGAGTCGGTCAGCCAAATGGAGCCGTTAGATAAGCCTGCCAAGATGCGCAACTGTTGCAGTAGCTGTGGCAGCAACTGTTGCAGTTGCAATCATCGCTGTCGTCCTCAATGCCAATTGCATTTCCTGGCATTTTTTTTCTCGTTTCTTTTTTTTTTTAATTGACTTGTTAATGGATATGCGCAGTGCAGTTGCAAGGGCTCAGATGAATGACTTGACTTGACTTGGCTGTGCCACGATCATGATCATGATCATTGTCTACCTTTAACCCAACTCCAACTTTAACTCCAGCTGCTGCCGTGCTGCATAATTGAGCACGCACGCACCCACAACAGCTCTTCCCATTTTGGCTTTATCTCTGCTCGGCTAATCTTGAGTTGGCTTTGGCTTTGGCTTTGGCTTCGCTTGGCGCTTAATCAGCGCCAATGACAGTTGCTGCAACGCCCAACGACTGGCATCAGCAGCAGCAGCAACAGCAACAGTTGCTAATGCAATTTCGCTGATTAATCACAATAATTTGTTGTGGGATTAGTTAGCGCAGTCATAAAGCAAGGCTCCAACTCTCGACGCCAACTTGAACTCCCCTCTCCTGCTATACGTTTACATATTCGTCATACTTTCGCAGCAACTATTAAGTTTTTTTTTTTTTTTTGGAATTATTATTATTATTATGTGTGTGTTGCATGCCACAAACGGCAACAAAAGTATGTCAAATTGCCAACACACGATACGCAGATACGCAGCTATATAGCGCTTGTATCTCTCATAGATAAACGGCTGCTGCTGCTGCTGCTGCTGGTGCTGCTGCTGCTGCTGCTGCTGCTGCTGCTGCTGCTGCCTTAGCCTCGTCTCAGTTTCAGTTTCAGCTTCAGTCAGCTTCAACTTCATCATCTTTGCATTTCATTTAATAATTTGCGGAAATTGGCATTTAAAAATTTGCCAGCGCCTTGTTAACGTATCTCCACCTTGTTTATTATTGTTTTTTTTTTGTTTTTTTTTTTTTCTGCTTGGCTTTTACAGTTTTTCGTACATTTTTCACACGCTCCTCCGCCTTTTGGCTCAATTTATCAAGCAACAAAATTAACTTGGCAAAAATTGAATTTTAATTGCCGGCGAAAAGTTAATGAGAAAAGTGAAAGCAAGGTTAAAGAAATTAAATACGTTTCATGTGCGATTTTCAATCGATTTATTGCTATATATGTATGTTGTTTATTTTTTTTATTTATTTATTTATTTTTTTTTGCAATAAGCCCCCTAACTGTCTGTCGGTCTGTCTGTCTGTCTGTCTGTCTGGCAGTTGCCCCATTGATTGCTTCATTGATGGCTGCACTGGCAGCTCATTTCATTAGTTTTCATTCAAAAGTAGTTCAGCGATAAGCGTCTGACACAAGGCTGTCTCCCCCTCTCTCTCTCTCTCTCTCGTCAATCGCGCTCTCTGTCATCGTGGAATATGTCTGTCATATCGCCAATCGTCAATCGCCGTTGATCGCCGCTCGAATTAAACTAAAAGATACGCAAAACAACATTCAAGCAGCTCTAAACACGCGCTCTTCAAATTCAAATGTTGTTGACACCCAAAAGCCAAAGAGTTTCTGATTTGTTGTCATAGATCAACAATTGCCGTGGGAAGTCGAACACATTTCACTAGAAAGCTGTAACTATCTAAAGCTTCTCATCAGTTAGTTTAGCTGTGTTTCGACCAAATGAGGTGCTAAAGAGGCGCTTGAACTTTGAGTTCAACTTTGATGAATTTCAGCAAAGTTTGTCAAAAAGTTTATTTTTTCAAGTGAATCATGTTGATGAGTTGACGAACAACTCGATTTAGATATTGTTGATTTATTGAGTAGAACATTATTTAATGATAGACATTTATTAAAAGTAAAGTATATATAATGGAAAGCCTTCTTTGTGTCTCTGACTTGTTTGAGATACATTTTGTAACTTTGTATTTATTTATGAGTTTAATTAAGTCTTAAATTGTTTGACTTTATTTATATGGCAGCTGGCATACAAAAATATATATTTTATGGTTTTATTGAGAAAATTTATATATATATATATATTTTTTTTTATTTTTATTTTTTTTATTCTTATTATTATTATTTTTTTAAATATTTATTTTTATTTATTTATTTTATTATTATATTTTTTTATTTAATTTTTTTTATTTTATTTTACCTCCTTTTTTTTTATTTTTGAGACGTCTGAGCAGACATCTGTTATAATTTCTGATATTCTTTACACATTTCCCAGCTAGGAGCTGTTTTCTATGAGCATTATTGCATTTTCTTAAATTAAGTTATGTTATGATTAATTATTGATATAAATATATGTAATAGATTCTATATACAAAATATATCTAAATAATCTTAGAGATTTAGAGAAGCTCACAAACGAATTTAAAAAGCTTTGCTAAAGCTAAAGATAAAGTTCTGCAGATAGAGCTAGGCATTAGCTACAACTCATGAATATCTCTATTTAAGAATGATGTAACTAAAGATGGGAATAATTATTTAAAGATGCAGACAATTGAGATTATGTATGCTCATATATATATATATATATATATATATATATATATATATATATATATATATATATATATATATATATATATATATATATATATAATGATAATATTATGCATACAGAAGTTATGTAAGCTCAGACATGTGATGAGAATATTATGTAGTATAATCAATGGTAAATAAACACGCTGCTATGCTGCTGGACAGGGCATACGCTACACTGATGGAAAAGTATATCCTATACAGCTGTAGATTACGATGCGCTATAAAACATCTCATCTATTGAATTTAAGTATCATCATTTACTTGCACAGTTAGTGCAACAGTTGTTATCTGATATTTTGCTCTCTATGTAGTATTATTTCTCAATCAAATTTATGGCTCGATAGCGTATTAAATCTTCGTTAGACTTGATTTGTTTTCGAGCTAATTAAATCAATGTATTTATGTAGTTAACCAGCCAAGCGCAACTAAACCAAGTCAACGCGAGCTTCGCGAGCTGCCAAAGCCAATGCCAAAACTGAATCGAAACGCGAATTGCGACTCTGAATGCAGCTCTGTCACCTAACAAATGTCGCTGTCGTCCATTAGGCGCGCATTCAAACAAGGTGCGAAAAAAGATGCCGCCATCGCCATTTTGTTGCTGCAACGGCAACAACGACGACGACAACGACAACGACAACGACAACAACGTCGACAACGACAACAACATTATGATGCGATATGCGATATTATATCTAAATTGTTGATCGGCTGCATTAGTCGTTGACTTTAGCTCCAGTTATAGCCAAAACTGTTGACTCTGGGTGTGTGCTACAAGTCTCCAAGTGTGTGTAGCCTTGGGTGTTGCTGCTGCTGCTGCTGCTGGTGCTGCCTGTTGGTGGTGAAAGAGCTGACGATAGCTGCCTGCAGATAGCGATAAAAAAATCCACAAACACTGGCGGTGAAATTGGATTTGTTTGGGGCGCTTTCTTTGAGTGCTGCCTGTAGCTGGCCAGCTTTATATATATATATTTTCATTAAATTAATTTGCGCGCTGTCGGCGGCTTTTGTGCAATGAAAACTATGTTTAATTGTTTCGCGCCTTGAATTGCAGCAGCAGCAGCAGCAGTCCCAGTGGCAACAGTTGCTGCCATTGATGTCTTGACCATTTGACCAAACGACAAGTTATTTTTGTTGTTGCGGAAGCAACAAGCAAACGCCTTAACTTATTTATGGCCTTTGACATATGAACCTGCGGCTAGCTCGTGTGCCAGACAGGAATGTGCCTTGCATAACTGCAACAGCAGCAGCAGCAACAACAGCAAACAGCAGCTGCAGCAACTGTTGAGAACTTGACTGAGCAGAGAATTTCGGTCAGCCATAGTCACAAAACCTGGCCATGAAATATGAAGGCTTATTTAGTGTCGACAGGGCAAATGCAGATGGAGAGAAGCAGTCAGGTGAAGACCTCTTGGACTCGCGTGGCATTAATAATAACCCCGACGGGCTTGCAACCGGTTGATGCATGCAAATGCAACAATGCCAGGCGAGGCGAGGCAAGGCGAGGCAAGCCTGGCTGGCCAACTCCTGCCTGTCGCTCTGTGTCATCAATGTGAACGTTAATCATACGCTTAGAGTTCGGACAGACAACGCCAAAGGCGCTGCAATGTCTAGAATGTCGGCAGCAACAGTTGCTGCTACGGCTGCTGTTGTTGCTGCGGCTGCTGCAGCATCTTCATACGTTTATTGAATCAAGTTAAGCCTCGCAGCACATGTCAAAATCTAATTCGTCGCATTGAGTTTGACATGTTGTTATTTCTCTCTCTCTCTCTCTCTCTCTCTCTCTCTCTCTCTCTCTCTCTGAACACTAATTTTACACGCATTTTTAGAAATCGTCAACTTCATCAACGGCTGTCATCATTTTCCATTTCCATTTCATTTTCAGTTTTTCTTTCCCGCTTTTAAGCGTCGTCACGTCTGCTGCTGCGCCTCTGATGCTAGCGATAAGCTGCGCTCACTGTCACTCGGTTCCAAGTTGTTGTTGTTGTTGTTGTTATTAGTGTTGCTGTTGCTGTTGTTGTTGTTGTTGTTGTTGTTGCACTTGCTGCGACACAAAACTCGACTGCATGCAATATTGTCAACACATTAACGTCTTTGGCCTTTTGTGTTCACAATTTATGACTTTGTGCGTGCAGCTTCCCGATCTCCCTCTCCCTATCTCTCTTTGCCTATACTCTGAAATCTCCTCTCTCTCCCCCCCCCCCCCCCTCTCACTCTCTATCGGTTTGGAAAGTGAAAAATAAGTAATAATTTTTAATCGCCTTTTCGCGCGTCAAATAGTTGAGCTTAAATTACATTATTATAACATGCGAGCATTTGTAGTTCAACTCTCCCATTCAGCAAAGTCTTCATTCCCATTCCCATTCCATACTTAATGTTCCTCTTTAATAAATTTACCTGCAAGCACATAGTTCTCAGTTCTCTCATCCACTCCAATCTTAATATATCAATTCCAATTCTCCATTACTAATCAGCTCTCTTATACCCTAAGTATATCTTATGCATCCAATGCTAAAACACAAATGCCCAATAAAGATTTAATTTTCGTTTTGGCAGCGAAATATCTTTACTTTACACGACTTGGCTTGGCATTTTTTAATGATGCTCTAAAAGTCACAGACTTGATGCACAATTTATAGTTAAGGCCCCACTTTAAATGACATATATAAGTTTGGTTTTTTTATTTTTATTTGTTTTTAGTCCAGTCATTAGGTTTAGGCGCAGGTTAATGCTGCGATTCCTTTAATTTATGTCGCATATTAAAACTTAATGCACTTTCGCATTGCATTTCAAAAAGGTGCTTCAACCACGACTTCGACTTCAGCTTCGACTTCAGCTTTGGTTTCCTAAGGCCAGAGCATAAAACGCAGCTGAAATGCAAATTCATTAGGCATGGAAATCGGTTCAGTTTTAAAACAGTTATGAAAGTGCGCAAGTATTTCGCTCTTTATTTTGTTTGACTTGAACTAGGATCTTTAGTTAGTTTTGGTTTCTAATTTTATTATTAGTTTTTATTTATATTTTGTTGCGAGTTGTTAACAGTTTGTGTGTTAATACTTGAATTAAGTTTGAAGGTTTTTGTGTTGAAATTTAAATATTTAAAATATTTTAATTGAGAGTTTCCATTGAGTTAGGATTGTTAAATGACTATAACTTAGTATTTATATATTTACAATACTTTTAAATCTATTTTTGGGCTTAAGAATTTGAGTATGCATCTTTAATTATAGATTTCGTTTTTAAATATGTTCATTATATTTAAAAATAAAATATGTAATGAAAAATGAAAACTCAAAATCTATAAAATAATAGTTTTTATTAAGCTATGAAACTTTTAAGCAAACAGTCTTTACAGCTTCGCTAGAACTTTATGAAATAAAGAAAAGATAAATTTATAAAATATAAATAAATAAAAAGATTTCAATTGAATTATTTTCTACTCCTTAAACTTGCATCTGCTCTAAATTTCTATCAAGAAAGCTGACATATGCTACAAAGCTCTCCCCCTTTCATCATTCACTCATTTTTTATAGGGTATATCTAAGTGTTTTTTAGCTTTTTTTTTTTTTTTTTTGTATTTAAGGCTTCAGTGCACTTTAAGTGTTGTCATTCGCAGGCCACATTCATGTTTGATGTCTCATTTGGAGCACACAGACTCCTCACACAGATGTCACTTAGCTGTGCTAGAGTATCTATCCCAAGTATCTATCCCAATGCCACTCGGGCGCCCCTCTCTTTGTGCTTTATGGCATGCTCACTTTAGCGATCTGGAGCTAGTTATCGGCGCCATAATTTCTGAGTAACTGCCATAAATTTGCGTACAAATTACACGGCATGGCTATTAAAATAAGAACTTCTTAAGAGATCAGAGAGGGAAGTTGGAGAGAAAGAGAGAGAGAGAGAGAGAGAGAGAGAGAGATAAGCAGCTGGCAGATATGCGTCGACCATGAAGAGCCACAAATTAGTTAAGCTCAAGTTGGAAATGAGACAGGCTGAATGGCAAATGGCGATTGGCGAATGGCGAATGGCGAATGGCCAATGGCAAATGGCAATTGCAAATGGCAAACGCATATCATTTAAGACGCACTTCAAATAAATTACCCAAGACCAGAAATAGAAACAGAACCCCTGAAGCCGACACAGACCGAAAATCCCAATAGCTGTCGCAAATTTCTAAGATAGCAACAGCAACAACCGCTTCGACAACAGCAACAGCAACAACAGCAACAACTGCTTCGACAATGGCGACAACTTTGTAAAGTGTCAAAATAAATTCGATATTGTGGATTAAAAAATGTTTATGGCTGCGAGATAAATACGCGACATTTGCGTAAATTACACGACAGCAGCAGCAACAGTTGCCGCCGTCGCAGCAGCAGCAACAGTTGCCACGCATGCGCAACATAGATGTTGCTATTGCTGTTGCTGTTGTTGTAGGTGTTGCATGTGTTTTATGGCGCATGCGATCAACTTGTTAAACTGTCACGTTAAATTTGCGTTTTATGTCAGCAAACACCCAAAGGCAACACCAACAGCAAACGCAACAGCAACACCAACAGCAACAGCAGCAGCAGCAACAGCTTCTCTATGATGTGCCGCATCATACGCCGACTGGCGATAGAGAGTGCAGTCAACTGGGCGAGTTATCAGCAAAGCTGACAAAAGACAACATCCGCTGTTGCTGTAGACCAACGACAGTTGCCACCGGCTGGCAAATAGAATAATAGAGTAATAGAGTCTCCAATCAAAAGCTTATCACTGCCTTGCAGCAACAGGCCCTGCAGCTGCTGTTGCTGTTGCTGTTGCTGTTTTTGCTGTTGTTGCTGTTGTTGCTGTTGTTGCTGTTGTTGCTGTTGTTGCTGTTGTTGCTGTTGTTGCTGTTGTTGCTGCTGCTGCGGGAGATGTGTCTTTGCAGCTCACATATTTACTTAGCTAAGCAAATTGCAGCAGGGCAACATACAACAGCGACAGCATAATCAGCAAGCATGCACAGCAATAGAGCTGACACCTTTAAAGTAGCTAGCAAATGTAGCTAGAAAAGAGCCAAGTTATAGTGGCTAAATGTGAATAAGAATGAATAAACAAAATTGTGAAAAATTAATAATATAAATTATTAAATTTATAATGTCACAGATGATTTATGATCAATATATATCAGTATTTATATTATATATTTTTATATACATAAGTGTATATAGGGAACAGAATAGACTTTATATGTAAATAATATATATATATGCTTAAACTAAGTTGTGAACATTTCAATTATATTGCAAAGCATGAAATATGATAGAAATAAAATGTGCATTGAGCATTTAGTTTGCCAAATAGCTAAATAGTTGGCAAAAGAAAGCAAATTTAGTTCAGTTCAGATTGAGTGCAATAAAAAAATTATAAAAAATATCAAAAAAAATACCCAAACACTATAAAGTTGATAAATCAGTTAAATAAATATATAAAATTAAATTTGAATATTTTAAATTCAATCTAACTTATCTCTATTCAGTATCAAATTGCATTGACTGTTATAAATTGAAACTAAAATATAGTTTAAGCTAAAGAAATATATTTAAATTTAGCTAGTATTAAACATGCTAGTTTTTCAGCTGTAAAGTAGCTAAACTGAGCTGTGCCAGCAGCGCTAGTCAGCAACATGATAATGATGTTTGCAATGCCTGTGCCTGTTGCTGCTTGGCATCAGCAGCAATAGCAATAGCAACAGCAACAGCAACAGCAACAGCTTCAGCTCGGAGGGCTTCCAATTCCAGCTACATTTCCAGTGCCAGGCAAATGCTACTGCCCTCTGCCTGATTATTATATATTTGCACAGACTAATTGTTTGGATTTGATTGAATTTCATTGAGCGATGCCGACGTTGACGTCGAGCAGTGAGCAGCGAGCAGCGAGCTTTCCAGTTTCAATTCCATTTCGAATTCATTGTTTCACTTCCAATTCCAGTTCCAGTCGCAATTCTGAGCTGTTGGTGGCATGTTGTTGTTGCTGTTGTCGCGCTTAGCGGGCAGCATTAATTGTTATCGCATTTGAAGCTCAGTGCACATTATGATCGGCAGCAGCTCCTCCCCTGCAGCTTCAGCATCGGCCTCAGCTGGCAGCGAGCGTGAAACAGCTGCCAGTCATTTGGCAGCCCAAATAGCCAACTATGTGAGTCATCAGCTACTTACACTCTTCCCCCACTCATCAGGCAACTCTACGTGCAACCAACGGAAACTTGTTAAAGTTTTCTTGTTTTGTTTTAGCCTTTTTGTGATGCCTGCCTGCCTGCCTGGCTGCATTTGATTTCACTTGCGCGTCATTCGTAAGGTTCGATCGTTGGCTGTTGCAGGCGCGTCTTATCGCATCAGGCATTGGTTGGCATTAAAAATTTCATTCAAGCAGCGATTTACTAAATCAAAATCAATTAATTTATTTATTATATTGACTCTCTTATTGACTCTGTGTATGTGCTTATCTGTGTCTGTGTCTATGTGTGTGTGTGTGTGTGTGGCAATCTCTCAAATGCCATCAACCAATAAAACTAAAAAAGGCCTTGCGCCCCGTCATGTAAACAATGCAAGCAACTGAGCCGGCTACACACAACAGCAACAACAACTAACTAATAAAAACAGGGTGTGCAAAAAGTAAATAAAATAAATAAATTGAAATTAGACAATCAAAAATTGCTGAATAATTACGAAAACAAGTGTCGAAATCTGTGCAAAAAGTGTTTGAAAATTCAATTTTGATGTCTTTAAACGAAGTATTTTGCGGCATATTTGTACAGCACGTTTTGCAAGAGGTTAGCTATATTTAATGAGTGTAATCTAATTGAAAATATTATTAAAAAAAAATAAATAAATAAATAAATAAAATAGGGAATATTTTCAAGAACTTGGAAAACTTGGAATCTAATAATATTTTGAGCATAAAATCTAAATGTAAAATTTCAATTTGTAGAAATCATGTAAAACTTATGAAATTTATGCTTTTCAATAATTTACAAAATAATAAATAAATAAATAATTGCACACTTGCAACTGCTCAGCTATAAAAAGCTCTTCGACTGGTTCTCGATAGCTGAAGCGAGTTTGAATTACAAATTGTGAAACACAAAGACAACTTATTGTTTATCAATAATACTTAAGATATTTTGTACATATTTTGATGTAAAACTCTTTGCGATCAATTGCCAAAAGCTTTTACATTTTTCTCTAAATCAGTTACATCTTTCATTTCGTAACGAAAACAATTTCCAAATGCACTCAACTCCCTCATATCAATGCTCATTGATTGCAACACCCTGTATTCTTGATCATGTATATGACTATACATATATGACTATACATATATGCACGCTCGTCTGTTTGGTCATGCCTGCCATATCTGATGAGAGCATGAAGTCCGAGTCAGCCTGATTGAAACTGGAGCAGCAGCTGAAGCAGCGTTGACACTGCCCCCATAGACACAGGCAGACAGTTTCATTCATTGGGCAGGACATGGACATGCCCCCCCAAAAAAAAAAAATATATATATATATGCTGAGGGGCATTATCTCAAAGCCAAAGATCGGCAAAGACAAAAACCAAAAACGGAAAGTGAATGCGGCGTGGCTCACGCGTCGCCAGCTGAGTTAGCTGAACTAGCTGAACTAGCTGGAAGCTGCTTAGTTAGTTAAGGTTGGGTCTTAGTCCGCTGTTGCCTCGTCGCATCATCATCATCATCATCATCATCATCATCATCATCGATTGTATCAATTCAATTGGACGCAGCAGGTGATTAAAAATTGGTTAGAGCTACAAAATTATCAATGTGAGATGGTTGATTGGCTCGTGGTTGTTGTCAATATTGTTGCTGTTGTTGCTATTGCTGTTGTTGTTGTTGTTGTTACTTTTGTTGTTGTTGTTGTTGCTTTCAATACCTTTGGGAACGCTGAAATACCCCAACGAGGAATCATTTGATTTGATTTGTGCGCGATTGGTTTTTAATTTGTAAAGTGAAGCCTAATTAGATCGTCGATGAGTTTCACTTTTCATCATCAGGAGAAAGAGTGAGAGAGAGAGAGAGAGAGGGGGAAACCTTGACATAGGCGTGGGCGCGTCTCTGAAGGTTTCACATTTTAATGCAAACTAATTTTGTTGTCTGTCGCTTTGTAGGTCACCTCTTGGCTGGGCAATGATGGTGCCGAAACCTTGCAAAGATTCGCACAGCTGCAGCTGGAGAGCGAGGCGCAGCTGAAGTCGCAAGAGTTGGAATTTGAGAAATACTATTTCATAGCCAGGGTAAGTCGATAATCATCGAGCTCAGCAATTGAGTGTAATCTATTTGATCTGCAGAAACACTTGGCCAAGGGTCGCGATCTGCACTTGGCAGCCAATACGATTGCCGTGCTCAGCGAAAGCGCACACAATCTGAAGACGGCGCTGGACCAATTCGCCGAGAAGCTGGAGAAGACGCGAGAACGCATCGAAGGCGGCGCTCGACTGCTGCATCTGCTGACGCAGCATCAGCGCGAGACGAGCGTCCTGGAGGAGCTGCAGCGTCTGGCTGTGCAGCTGAATGCCACAGCGCTGCTGGACAAACATCTGCCAGCGGTGCGAAGGAGCACCACACTGCCAGCTGCGAGCAGCACGCCTGCCCAGGCTCAGGCCAGCAAGCGAGGCAGCTATCGCTGCAGCTCCGGCAATGGCAGCTCCTTTGAGGGCGCCACTGGCGGCAGTCAGTGCAGCTGCTGGCGCGAGAGTCGCAATCTGGAGGACATGGACGAGCCAGAGGAGGAGCCGGATCGAGAGTGCCTGGGCGATGCCGATGGCGAGGAGCAACAGTCCAAGATAGCCGACTCTGGCGTCGGAGTCTGCGACAATTGCGAACGCAATCCGAAGCTGGCGAGGATTTGCAGCTGCCAGAGCCTAAACGAAAAGAGGTGAGTTCTAGCTGGTGCAGGAGAGAAGATTAAAGCTAAAGCTAAAATTCATTTACAGTCACGATGAGCTACTCGAGGATGAGTGCTTCGATCGACCGACCAAGCGCTACATAGACATGCATTCGCCCATGGAGGCGAATGCTCATCTACAGTGCCATGCCTCCAATCTGGAGCTAACCACACTGGAGGAGCTCAGCTGTTTGGAACCAAAAATACAAAAGTAAGTGAATTCCTTAAGCTGCCTGCAGAGAGGATTGGGGACTCTGAACTCTATTGAGTTTCCTCTCCTTTTATTCAGGGTTAACCTCTCTCTCCCACTTCTCACCTCTCTCTCTCTCTCTGTCCCTCTCTCACCTCTACAGAACGCTTCTATTGATCATGCGCGAAATGATTGGTACCGAACGCGACTATGTGCGCTCCCTGTACTACGTAATCGAGAATTATATCGATGAGCTGCTGCGCGAGGATATTCCGCAGCCCTTGCGAGGTCAGCGTAACGTGATCTTTGGCAATATTGAGAAGATCTTTGAGTTCCACAACTCGCACTTCCTTGGCGAATTGGAGCGCTATGAGCGCAATCCTCTCAAGGTGGGCGCCGCCTTCCTGGAAATGGAATCCAAATTCTATTTGTATGCGTTGTACAATAAGAATAAGCCGAAGAGCGATACGCTGCTCAGTGAATATGGTAGTTCGTTCTTCAAGCCCAAGCAGCTACAGCTGCAGGATAAGATGGATCTGGCCTCCTATTTGCTGAAGCCTGTCCAGCGCATGGGCAAGTATGCGCTGCTGCTGCAGCAGCTGGTTAAGGCGGTAAAGGGTGTGGAGGGCGCCGCATTGCAGGAGATTGCCGCCGATGTGGAGGAGCTGCAGCGTGCCGAGGAGATGGTCAAGTTCCAGCTGCGACACGGCAACGATCTGCTGGCCATGGACTCGCTCAGAGATTGCGATGTCAATGTGAAGGAACAGGGACGATTGCTGCGACAGAACGAGTTTCTCGTGTGGCAGGGACGCGGCGGCAAGAAGACGCTGCGACAGGTGTTTCTCTTCGAGGAGCTGGTGCTGTTCAGCAAGGCGCGACGTTTTCCCGACCACAAGGTAGACTTCATCCAGTCCAGACGCCAGTCCAGTTCTCATTTCAAGCTTAACTCTTCTCTTTTGCAGAACTTGGACATTTACATCTACAAGAACAGCATCAAGACCTCGGATATTGGTTTGACAGCGCATACGGGCGACTCGACGACCAAGTTTGAGATCTGGTTCAGAAAACGTAAGCCTGATGATACCTGGGTGCTGCAGTGCATGTCGGAGGACATTAAGAATGCCTGGACCGAGGAGATATCGAAGCTGCTCTGGAAGCAGGCGAAACGAAATCGAGGTGAGTGCACTGAGCTGAGCAACGAGCTGAACTGCTTAGTTGATATCTCAACTGTATCTTTGCAGACATTCGCCTGGCGGAGATGTCTTCAATGGGCATCGGCAGCAAACCCTGCCTGGACATACGTCCGAGCAACAATCAGATCAGCGACCGTTCCATACCAATAACACAGCTAAACAAGAGTAAGTCAGAGGCTAAGCAGCAGAAGCAACTCTTAATCGAATCGTTTACAGCGCCCAAGCTGCGTCACACTGAGCCCGGCAAGGGCAGCATGCGTCGTCCCAATTCGCTAATCTCGGAGAGCTCACTCTCCAGTGGCACCAGCACCACGAGCAGCAGCTCCATCAGCGGCGGTTGCTCCTCGGGCCATGCCTCGCATGAGACTGGCCGACACAGCCTCAACCTGAGCTTCAGCAAGCTCTCGAGCAATAGCAACAACAATAACAGTCCGGCCACCTTGGAGCTGATCAATGAGACGCAGGCGCTGAAGTTGAGCAGCAGCAGCGAGCAGCAGGATAGCTCAGCAGCAGTGGCAAGAGGCCAGGCCACGCCCACACTCACGAGCAGCGGGTCGAGCCGCAGCAACAAGCGACATCACAAACGCTCGACGACAATTGTCAGCCAGCTGTCCATGGGTATAGAGCTTGAATTGTGCTACTTCTTCTAGCTACCAAGGGTTCCCTTTAGTTGTTGTTTATGTTTGTTTAATGTTTCTAAATCCCATGTATATAAAAACACACACACACATACACACACCAATCCCTAGTATTACTCAACTGTATATAGTATATGTATTTAGACCCCAACTCAAACACTTCCCGCTCACCTAACTGCTAGTTGTGCTGCATGCTCTATGTCTATTGCTGGAGAGAGTTTTCAAATGTTGTATCTGCATAACTCAACCTATTCCTATACTCTATATATCCAGAGAGCGGCATACTGTCCGATATGTCCATAACGCCGGATCAGGAGCACGCCCACTTGGCCGCCGAGCAACTGTCGGGCAACAGAGGCAGCTGGTCCACCAGTCTGGCCAGCGCGAGCAGCAGCACGAACACGAGCACCTCGACCGTTATACTGCGTCGCTACAAGTCCTATGCCCACGCAGCCGAGTCAGCGAGTCCACCCGAGAGCAATAAGTGAAGCCTGATGTCCGAGAGAACGATAAGCGAGAGAAAAAGAGAGGAAGAGGAGAGCAGCAGAGAGTATACATAGCTTTAGCGAAACGGTTTCATCAGATTCAAATTATCATATACATACATACATATACATATATATGCATGCATACTTATTATAATTTTTGTTATTTATTATTTATTTGATTTTAGTTGCGTTAATTTTTTGTCATCAATTTTCATCCTATTGTATTATTATTATTTGCCCTGGATGCAGTTTTTCTCTTTGTTTTTTTTTAGTTTTCTTTTCTTCATATAGAAAATTTGAAATTATTGAATTCAATGTGTCAATGTCGAAATATATTTCATAGCTCTTAATCAACCTTAATCTACGCCTTCAACCCACACACACACACACACACACACACAAACCAAAACACAAATCGAGGGGCATACCACAAAGTGCCAGCCGCAAAGGAAAAAAGAAAATAGAAGAAATTAAAAAAAAAAAAGAGAAGAAAAGAAACATATATCGAAATCGAAATTCATAACGTACAGTTAGTTAATATATGTAAATTAAGTGCCTATCTTTAAATTATCGTAAAAGGAAAACAAAATATACATAAATAATTGCATATCTTTTAATATATGAATAATGTATACACATAAGCAAAGAATTGAATAAATGTTGCTTCGAAATATACAAAAAAAAAAAACACACAATGAAGTAAAACTATCAGCAGGTGTTCATTAATCTTATAAGAATGCGCTCAATTGGAACTTTTGCTCTGCATGTTGCGCTTGTAATTCCCAACTGCTTATTCTGACATCAGCTGCTTTATAAACGAGCTGAATGAAAAAAATTTGGCATGAAATGAAGAAAACTTTACTACCCGAACCATCGTGTGGGCCTTTGCCACTTTTGACAAAGGGACGTAATTCTGATTTGTTTGAAATTTATTTTTATTTCCTTTACTTTATTTTTATTTATTTTTTTAATACAAAATTTTTACTAATACTAGTTAACTAGCTGTCTCTGTTATTTAACAGCGACCTCAGCTAGCCGCCGTGCAGCGTAGATATAAATAACACATTATCGTTCGGCTGCAGCTCGTACTCCAGCTCACCCTAAATGTAAAATATTAATCAAATTTACAAATATCTGAAGCTTAACTTCACTTACTAGCAGCTCCCAGTCCGTATCATTGATCAGCACCAGTATGCCAGGCCGCCTGAAAAAGAAATACGCATATAACTATTAGACATGTTGCTCTTTTCTCCGCTCATTCTCCATTCTTACACTGTGTCTCCCTGTATAAATAACTCTGGCCGTTCGGTTAAAATGTTTACGTGCATCCACTTTAGCAAATTCGCAATAGTCCCTGCAAGAGATCGTTTAGTAACAAAGTAGAAACAAATATTGTAGCGTGCTCACATTTTTGTGTGCCATCCAAGCAGATTTCACGTCGTTTGATATTTCCAAAGAGCAGCTCCGCACCAGCGCTAAAAATACAGCTTCATTTTAATATTATTCAATTTTAACATCACTTTTTGTTACCTGAACTCTAGTATTATTTTTAAATCCGGCATGTTTATGCTGCTAATCATCAATCTGTTATTGTTTTGTTCATTTGCCATTCACAACGAACAGCAACATTTTACATTGCGTTTACAGTGTTGCTCACTCATTTTTGCGTTGCTATACTCAGCATGCGTATTCAGTGCTCTTTATTGCGATGATGGCATACGTAACGTAAGAGCTTTTAACGGCAATTCATTTTTGAATCTAACTAAAGAAATTTAAAATTAGCGCAGACTTAATTTAGTCACTAAGCAATTCCAACCCAAATTAACTTTTAATTCTTGCATATACATAATTAAAAACACA
Organism: Drosophila stalkeri; assembly: GCA_035047405.1. Classification (NCBI taxonomy): domain Eukaryota; kingdom Metazoa; phylum Arthropoda; class Insecta; order Diptera; family Drosophilidae; genus Drosophila; species Drosophila stalkeri. The sequence goes on along the minus strand of JAWNPR010000041.1, from coordinate 14,238,754 downwards.
TTTTTAATATTATTAATTTATTTAGCTTTAATTTCATTAAATAGTTAAGGACATTGACATTTTGTTGGCATTTGTAAAATAATTATATGTGTTTGGGTATTTTAGTTTGCGCTTTGTGCTCCATTAAAATACAAGAAAAACGAAAATTAAAATTGGAAAAAAAACTAAACAATTCAATTGCTATTGTGTGTTTAAATATGGGTTTTAATAACATAGATAAAAGATATTTTAATACGTAAGTATTCAACTGAAGAAAATAAAACCGCTGTTAGGAAACTTTTGCACGCATTTCTCTTTCACTCTCCCTCAATCTCTCGCTCTTACTCTCACTCTCTCCTGCTATCTCTGTCTGTGTGTGTGTGTGTTTGTGTATTAAAAGAACTTAAAATAAATAAATAAACATATACATACAATAGTTACAAATATTTCCATTGTTTGTTTGCGTTTGTTTTACTCTTCTGTTTTCGGTTTGCCGCGCGCTCAAATGCAATTACAAATAATAAATAATTATATATTTTATAATTTTATACAATTCGACAAATAAAGCACAAAAATAATATCAAATATCAAGTGTTGCTGCTATAGCTCTCTAAATAGTTTCAAACATTTTTCTCATAGCTACGAAGTCAAATTTTACATAAAAAGTTTTGCTTTGCTTTAGGTTTTTCTTTCTTTCATTTTCGTTTTTTCATTTTTGTTTTAGCTAATTTTTGATATCTAATATATGTGTAAGGCATTATTTTGTTTGCATATACATATATATATTGCTATATATATATACATATAGATTAATACATATTCTGATTTTTGATCCATTTTTTTCTCGATTTCTTTTTTATGGCTAATTATCGCTGGCACTTGGCCCCAGTTTTTGATCCATTTTGATTTGATTTGCTTGGAGTGGGAGGGGCGGGGGGCGTTCGAGCTTTACATCAACTTCTGCTTGGCACAGTCTGGGCACAGAATGTCGGGTCCATCGGTGATGAAGCCGCGTCCCACCAAGCTGGCCTTGCAGCTGGCACAGACAAAGCAATCGTGATGCCAGTGACGATCCTCAAACGAAATGAAGCGAGTGCCGCCAATGCCTATAGAGGGAGAGTTAGTTAACATTCTTATAAGACTTCCTAACTGCTGCTCACCTGTTATGGGCTTCACACACGAGGTGCAACGCTTGGCAAAGAGCTCGCCAAAGCACTCGGCACAGTAGGGTTTCTCGTCACGGCTAGTGAAACGCTGCCCGGCCAACGTGATGTTGCAGTGGGTGCAAGTGAAGCACTCGCGATGCCACGGCTCATTCTTATAGGTCACGCCGCCAGAGGTGATGACCTATCAAGCAAATGTAAAGAAGATCAATTAGTGACTATTTAAACTCTCTTAGCTCTTCTTATCTCTCTCCCACCTTGTTGCACTTGATGCAGCGCGTGGCAAACTTCTCCTCGTAGCAGCCAGCACAGTAGATCTCCTGCTCACGCGGTATAAACGATTTGGTGCCAATGGCCATCTTGCAGACGCAGCAGCAGAAGCAGTTCTCGTGCCACTGCCGGGTTTTGTATTCCATTTTCTTGGTGCCTACCGAAGAGAAGAATAAATCAATTTTCACTCATTGCAACCTTGAACTTTTCCGCAAATCGACAAATAGACCCAAATTCCAACCAGACACATTCAGGCCAGAAGAAACCCAATCAGCATTTAGTTTCAATAATAACTAAAAAAAATAATAAATATATAAATGGGTAACGACCGTTATGTGCAGCTGACATGCAACTGTCGAAGAGCCCCTAGATCCTAACCCCAAACTACCCCCCACCCACAATGCTCGCATTTTCATAACAATTAATGCAAAAATTATTCAAATTTCGCGAGACTCGAGAGACAAGAGCGAAATATGAGCCCCAGCTGTATGTATATACGAATATATATGCCTTTACTTCATATAGCTTTATTTCAGCTATATATACGAATCTGTTTCGTTTATTTATTGCGTGCTCGAAATTTGTTGCCAAATATAAAGACTGAAGCGAAAACTTTTACCAAATTCTGGGTTCACTGACTGCCGCCAATCGAGGCGACAGCGCAGCCTAATTGACTCGAATAATGTCAGGGCAGCAATTCTATTGTTCTGCTTTAATTTTGGGCTATATAGTGGAGGGCAAAAAAAACCTTTTTATATGTGGGCAAATTATAGTAGCACAAAAACTTGGCTAAATTGCATGACAAATTTATGATATAAAAGTTAAGTGTCTGATGAAAGTCATATGTGAAATATCTAGCGAAGTTAGCGTGGTTACGTAGTATGAAATTTACTTAGCAGGGAATTTTTTTTACATTTCCCTTGGAGTTCAATTTCACGTACATCAATAAGCTATAAGCGGACATGTGAAAATTTCCTTAAAGGGAAGTGTTGCTAACATTTCCCATACATTTGGAATAGCTGAAATATCATTTTGTTTTTTAAATAAATTAAAATATCTTAAAAACTATCGTATGGATTTCCTTTAAAGTGACATTTTATTAACAATTCAATAATATTCATATGTCAAGACATTTACTAAGACTGGTACGTGCTTCATTAACTTTTGTGAAGCATTTCCGTTCTGCTAAAATTAAGTTGGAATTCTGGTTACTTTGATCAACCATTTTCTAATTGGAATTTCAAGTACTTTTAAAGGGTGAGTAATACTAATTGGAAATCGTCATTTCACACTCATTAAGATATTTTAGCATTAATATAGGGTACGTTTTTAGCAAATTGAATAAAATAAAAGGAAATGTAAATTATAAAATATTTCATTCATAGAAGAGGCCATTTTTTTAGTTCCTCTCACAATATAAACGATCGATATAAATTATAAAAATAATCTGAAACATATATAAATACATATCTATTTTTAGACTTTAATTTAAAAACATATGTATGTATAAATAGCAAACAAAATCTAGCTAAATTGCCAAAAAGCAAACTGTATATAATTTAAATCTAATTAAAACAGATTATAATTAAAAATTCATTCATCATAAATTACAAATTAAGTGTGGGTCAATTTAAACAATTTTCAATTTCCAATTAGAATAATTTATTAAACACGATCAATGCCCGTCTAATCACATAATTTATATTCAATCAATTTTCTCTCAGTGTATATTTTTTGGACTTCCAATTACTCATCACAGACTCGAGCAGATCCGCTCGAAAGCTGCGATGACGCTATAGAGAGTTAGCTACAACACCTCAACCTAATCCATGGGGGCGTCTGTATCTATTTTTTCTTATTTTTGTCTGTCTTTTTTTTTTTGTGACTTTTACCAATTTGGCCAACACTCGGGCTATTTAATGGCCACTAATATTGATAAATTATGATGTATTGCGGGGATTTAATTAGCATAGTTAATTTATGAGCAGCTTGCGCTGCCCATTCGGGTCCATCATTACCTGCTTTGGTGGCACGGGGATCGCCCAGGCGGCAATAGTCACCCAATGAGCAATAGAAGCTGCGATTCTCCTCAACGGCGCTGGCATTGGGCAGAAACATGCTCAAGACGGCAATGTCCTCATTGTTATCCTTGGCCTTCTTAATGCGATCGGCGCCAATTGTTTTGGTTTGCAAATGCAAACGCGACTTCATGCGAGAGCTCAGTACATCAACGTCAGTCATGATTGACAGCTACCAGCTGAACGTAAGTGTGAGTGAGTGGGTTACTTAAATATAGAGCCAAGCAGCGCCAAACAGCGCCAGCAACTTGCAACTGGCCTAATAAGTCACGACTTGGCTTAAACACCGAGCCACAGAGAGTCTAAGCCATCGGAGATGCCATCGACTACTTGTTAACTGGGTCAGCTGATCGCAGCTTGAACTCCAACCACAGTTGAGCCAGTTGATACTCTAACAATATACTCTATAAATTTATCGAATGAGTGTCAAAGCGCTCAAATTTGGCGACGTCGAGTCTCCAGCTTCAAGGCAATGACATCACATCCAAAAATTTCGCTGGCTAAGCAACAAGTTTCGTTAAAACTTAGAGAATGTTTATAAATAACAAAACAGCAAACAGAAAACAGCAAACAACAACAACAACGAATGACGACGACGTCGCTGCCTTTCATAAATCATTAAATAATTAACTTTTTACAAAAGTAACAACAACAAATAAATTGCTTGAAAATTGGCTGAGCGCGTGCGCAAATCGAGGCAGGAAATTGACAAAAAATGTAAAAAAAAAAAAGTTTCTTGCCCCACAGGAAATTCAGTCAATGTATGGATGGATATATATATCATTCTATATACATACATATATATAATTTTGGTCAGATAATTAAGATCTGGCTAAGAATTTAAGTGGCATAGCTTAGATTACCAAACCACAGCGAATCGCACATTCGAGCATTCGTTGGGTTTCCTCAACAAACATAAATAATTATAACTAATTGAAGTCGAGTCGATTCAGCAAAGCGCCAAAGATTGCGCCCACGACTTGCCGCAACTAAAACGCCCACAACAACAACAACAATAACAACAACAACAATAATAAAAACAACAAGAATAACAATAATAAAACATGTAGAGACGCCGCCGCCAATCGCCAGCGCGCTGAGGTCAAGTGCGGATCGGAGGAGGCGACATTGAAATGCTTCAGCTATAGCCTAGACAGCTGTGGAACTGTGGATTGACTGATTGATTGATTGCCGGCTTGAGACACTGCTCGGGGATTACGTGGCCAAACCGAAATGGAAAGTGTCGCACGAAAACGCGTTCTGCATTTATAAGCAACAAATTTTTCACAGAGCTCAGCTAAAAATTGAATTTATTTTCTGTTTGTTTTCTCTCTCTCTCTCTCTCTCTCTCTCTCTCTCTCTTTTCTTTCTTTCTCTGTCTGACATTGCGGGCGGTCGAGCATTCAAATTACGTTTACTCCAATTTGTGCTTACAATTTGTCTGTTGCTTATGCAGTTAACAAGCATTTAATGATTTATTATAAGTTGAGTTTTTATGCGCAGATCTCGCAACTATTTTTAAATATTTATGGTCAAAACATAGTTAAATAACAGAAAAGTTATTGAAAACTAACTTGAAGCATAAGTAATTTATATCTCTCTGTCAGTTTTATAATTAAAACCTAAATATAAACTAAGAAATGCTAATTCTTCTAAACTAAAATCTGACAGCGCTGTTAACATAAAAAAAAGGATTGAAGTTGGAATACAAATCAACAATAGTTATTTTTTGACTAAATGTCATTTACTATTTTAAAATCTATATTTCAGCTGAACTATTGTTCAGTTAAGTATTTTGCAGCTAAACTCTGGCAACTCTGTTTGAAAGGAAAATAATTAACAAACCGAAGTATACTCAAGTACTCAATTAAAAATGACAAATTAAAATCGTATTGGATGCGTAGCTTAGAATGACTATAGCCTTACTAACTGCTTGAAAGTTGAGTAAATATAAATGCTCTCTTAAGCAATTCTGCAGCAATTCCTATAAATTTACTTACAGCTCTCACATCAGAGCTCTGACAACTCTGAAACAATTCCAATTTACTCTAGTCAAATTTGAAGCTTATATAAAATGAAGCTGAGAGAAATTAAGCTATTGTAATAAAGAATATTTACAGTTAAACTTGAGTTAAGTTGCGGTAGTCTGGCAACGCTGCCTTAAGAGCAAATACCAATTTATAGAGACATTGAAATTGACCTTCCTTGAATATCAGCTCAATCTAAAGTGAAGCTAAGAAACAGCATGATAAATGTATGCTTGATAAACTGCTACAATAAACTGGAAATTTTCTATCAAAAGTCCAGTAGCTCCAGTCAATTATATATAACACATCGAAAAGAAAGTAGAAAAACAATATGATATTTAAATAAATTTGAATTGGAGTTTCTCAAACTGAGCTGAGATTAAGATTTTTTCTTGAAAGATCCGGCAACTCTGCTTAAAATATCAAAAGCCTAATTTATAGCCAAATAAAACTCAATCAAATTAATAAGCCAAGTAGCTTAATTTGCGCTTAGTTATGGCCAACCTATATGCAATAAAGCAAACACTTCCCGCTGACCTTTGCCAACGTCTTTAAGCTGGCTTAACATGACAATATCACGATCTGATCTCGCTCAAGACTGTCAAAGATGTCTCTTTGTTTAGCCATTTGACCCGAGTGCACAAATGTCAACGGCTGCAGGGCAAACAAAACAGAGAGAAGGAGATAGAGAGGGTGAAGAAAAAATACGAGATTTATTAGTTTTTGTGAGCCAAAAAAAAAAATAAAAAAAAATAAAAAAAAATAAAAATAAAGAAAAGAGAAATTCAAATTGAAACCGAAATTGAAATTTATTGCTATTGCTGTTGCTGGTTTCTTGGCGGCTTGTCTGATAAGCCAAACAGACAAATGACATTCAATTCATTTGCTTAAGCATCTCTTACGTATATATATACATATATGTGTATATATATATATATATCTGTTTGAATGATGTAAACACTTGATCAAGGGCTCTGGGCTGGGAGCGAACATCTTATTGGGTCAGCTACCTAGCTTCATATGCTCTTTTTTTTTTTTTGCTCTTCAATTAATTAAGTTCAGGCTTTCGTCATAATTTCAATGCGATTTAATTTCTTTCGATTTTGATTTCGATTTCATTTCAATTGGCATTCAATTGCAGTGCCAACAATAAATAAAAAAGAAATGCCAGCTCAAGTGGGTTTCGACCTGACTCTTTGCGTGCATATTCATGCTGATTGTTGTTGTCGTTGTTGTTGTGCCTGTCTGTGTGTATGTGCGTTGGTGTGTGTATCTGTGTGTGTGTATGTGTGTGTTGCTGCTTTTCATGTTTTCCATTTAGCTCTTTAAATGTGGCACACGTCGATGCTATCGCCACATTTATTTTAAATGCAGCCCAAAAAGCAGCTCAAATTCGTTTCCGGTTTTGGTATGCAATTTCTAAGCGGAATCCAATTGGACTCCAGTTAAGTCTGGCGCATTTCATATGGTTTCATGTATGAAAATTGATAATTTATTGACTGGTTAACTGGCTGACTGGCGACACCTAGCGATATTCCAATAATATTATGCAATGCCTGTCAAACCTCAGCTCAACTGTCGCCCAGTGCGTGTGGCTTGTGGAAATATTGCGCATACGCCGCATACGCTGCATGCCACAGCCGGGCTGCAGCATGTGCAATATCAGTTGCAAGTTTATGACTCTGCTGGCAGCTGCAGTAGAAATGTTTACAAGAACATTTACATTTAAACAAAGGAAGGTGCAAAAATACTTTTTTTCTTCCTCTTCTTCTTTTGATGTTCTTATTGTTGTAATTCACGTTGTAAATAATTTTAATATCTGATCTGTTTATGGCAATTGATAGCGGACATGCAACACGTTGCCACAATTCAATTATTACAATTAACACTCAGTTACGTCCGCGGCACTGGCCAAAGCGCTCTGAAAGCCGTTTTGAGACTGAGAACGAGCGCCATAAACAAAAAGCCACAACGTAAACAAACACGGCCAGCCGTGGTGAGTTTCGCACTGAGTTGTGGTGAGTTTAGCGCTGTTTGTGTTGCGTTCGCTTGAAGTTCGAGTTGCATTCGGTTCGAGTGAAACAGATCGCCAGAAAGCACAGCTGAAGGCTGACTGCAACGTGCCATTTAAGCTCAATTATGAACTATTTTGACAGGCGGAAACTGGTTGCAGCAGATTGACAGTCTGATTGACTGACTCGACTAAAGTCGACTCGCATCGACTCGTCTCGACTGACCAGCTTAAATGTTATGCAGATGCGCGCCACCAAGTGCCTTGCCAATGCCCCTGACAATGCAGCCACGCCCCTCCGATCGAGGTTAGCCACACGAGATCGAGGAAGCCAGCCAATGTTGTTGTCTGCATGTGGGAAGCTGCACTCCGTCAGGTAATGCGATATGGAAATTGTCAACCGTTGTTGCCACTTTCAAATGCCGCCCAAGTGGGAAATTGCGTGCATAACACATGCTCCCATTTATAGTTAGACGGGCCGATACACACAGCCCTAAAGGCCTTTCTCCATATACGGCTGACATTTATTATTTATTTGTTTGTTGTTTTTCCCCGCCTTGCCTCTGATTAATTGTTTAGCTTGAACGGAAATGTTCGAACTACTAGCTGCGTGGGCTCTTCGCTTAACTCTGTCAGCATACTATATATACTATATATAAATCGATTGTGCTGCAATTATATTGAATCTACTTATTACAGACATTTTGTCTTTATCTGCCAGGCAATTAAACAATTAGGCAATCAAACGGCAATTGACTGCAAGTGCAGCAGAAGCAGCATCTGAAGTGTTTGCAGTTGCCTCAAGTGCAGTTGCAAGAGCATAGAGAGAGAGAGAGAGAGAGAGAGAGAGAGAGAGAGAGAGAGAGAAAGAGACAGAGAGAGTGAGGGAGGGAGTAGGAAAGAGGGTAGGTAGTCCACGAGCTCCCTAAAGGTGGGATAGCTATAGAAAATGTACTCGAAATATGACTCAATCAAGTTTACTTAATAAAAATCTCAAATGCTAAAGAATATGAGTGAAGCTCTTTAACTATATACCCTGTAAAGTCATGTCTGTAAAGCAGGCTATTTATAATTGACTAAATAACTACTCTTGAAAAAGAATTAGTTAGTAAAGCAAGCCGAGCTTCGATAAATATAAGGAATATAGTATAATATCTATATAAGACATTTAGTCAAAATCTTAATTAATAATTAATTTCAGAGGGTATTTCGCAGTCATTCAACTCACACTAAGACATATTTACTTATATATTTATTCTACGTAACATTGAAAGTTCCAAATCTTATATTTCATTGACATTTATTTTAGTTTTTTATAATATATATATTTTATTCTTACTAAAATCCTCATCAAACTGTGAATCTAATCCACAATCAGCTAAATTTCTGTCAGTTGAAGTACTTAACTTTTAAAATCTTAGACACTGTTTTATTTTTTTCTCATAAAATAAAAACAATAGCCATATAAAAAACATTAATTTAATTCCACACGCTTATCAACGATCTTCAATAATAATTCCTCAACACGCTGAGCCAAAAGCTATTTAAAAGCCACAAATCATGCGCAGACAACAACAACAACAACAAATAACAATAACAATAAAAAAAAAACAAGTTTTCATTACCAAAAAACAGATGAAAATTTAAATAAGAATTCTATATGAAAATATAAACAAATAAAAACAAATTTCTGATGAGTCAGAGAGAACGCGTTAAACATATGCTACACAATTTGCCATGAATTAACATAGATGACATGGCCAGCCGATGATGATTATATATGCGTAAATATAAATATGTATATATTTCAGATATGTGTATATATCACATATATATATATATATATATATACATAAATTTATTCATCAATATATAACACCATAGACTCTTGTTTGATTAATACCATGCGATATTTTGAGTAGGCGTTGCAATCTAAACAATCTAAACAATTTTTGACATAGACTTGACAATTATCAACTAAGAGTGCATAGTTGGAAAGTGCACGACTAGCAAATACCCTAAGGTATATGGAATTAAAATAATTATCAAGTACGGCTGCATAAGTAGAGAATGCACGACTCGGATATATCCTGTAGCAAAAGCTATTGTAGATTGCTCGGGATATGCTTGAGTATGCTCTAAGTAAGATAATATAACGTACTATATACATATGTGATGACTTTATGTCTACTACTATTGCTATGCCTTATAAAAGATATGGAACGTTTGCTAGAAGTGGCTAAAGAGAAAAATTTCTAGAGGGAGAACTGACTAGAGAACTGCTTAGAGGAAGAACTAACGAGTGAAAGAACTAGGTCTCCTAAGCTATATATATATATATGTATATATATAAACAATATGCGCTTAGGAGACCTAGTTCTTTCACTCGTCAGTAGACGGAAAAAAGCTTGGATGACTAGACATAGCCATAAAAGTCTAAATCACATCAATTTTTAATCCTAATCAATGCTGGCCTTAATGATATCTGCCACGCTTGCTTCCCCTACTTCACTTCAACAAAAAAAAACACAAATATACCCCATTTCCGTTAACTTCCATTGTATAATAAAAAGGTAAATGTTATGCTTTGTACACAATGGAAATTGGCAAATTAACAAATAGCTAATATATATTTGATTAGACAATTAGTTAATGCCTGAATAGGCAAAGCAAACGAGGCACCTTTGCCAAACAGATGTCAGAGATGCATATAAATAATGATGTAAATATTGAAATACAGGTAGAGAAGATATTTATTATGAAATGTCATTGCAATTGACAGTAGCTGGGGCTGTGGAGCGTGTGGGCTGCTTTGCTGACATTGATCTTAGCAGATATTGATCAGCCAAGTCTCGCAATTGGCAATGTCAACAGTGTACTTTCAAGTGAAATGCCAATTTTGGTTATATACCTAACACCTGATTGATATGAGAAACGTTTCCAGTTGCTGCTCGTTTTGTTTATCAGCAGCCGCACTTAAATTGTATGAATAAGATCTTTTCTTAGCTGAAACGTATTTGCTTTGACTTTGAGTGGGGCAACTGGAGCGCTTGTCACATTTAACACCTTTTGTGTTAACCTTCTCCCTCCGCCTGCCCAATAATAATGAAAACAATGTCATGCACCTGCGCAAGTTCGGGTTCAGGGCCTGCCACACAGCTGCTTTTGGATTGCGAGGCTCTCTCTCTCTCTCTCTCTCGAGCGTGGGCAGCTGGCAATGAACTTGCAGTCGATGCGACTCGACTCAACTCAACTCGGCTCGAACGGACTGACTTATGTCTCGAGCATCTCGATCACGAAAACTTGGACACAAATTGCAGTTAAGTCAACGTATAATGAAAACAGATATCGGACATTTACGACAACGGGGCCTCAGGCAACGAACGCTGCACGCACTCAACTGTAGCAGGTTCATTAGTGGAGCGTTTAGCTTCAGATGACACGACTACAAATATACCCTATATACGAGTGCAGCACAAATATTAACACAAATCAATTACTAGTCGTGACAGGCTTTTATCAGCTGCGGAGATTTAACTTATTAGCATATTATCTTCAGTTAGATATACCCTGTATGTTAGGCATCTTATCAGCTAAAGTTTGACATTCTTTTTTTTTTTTTATATATAAAATTCCTAGAATAACTTGCCCAACTAGTCAGCTGTTGCCAGCTGAGCATACCATGCATAGCAACGCATTTACAGGGTATTTACAATATGCGCGCCTGTTATTTACGTTCAGCGCTGGCCGCGCACATTGGCGATTTATGGAATGTGTCGCCCGTTGGCAACAAATTGCCCTGCGAGTGCAATTAATTTGGCACACAAAAATGTCATTTCGCTCTCCCGAGTCTCCCACCACCAAAACGGGTTGCAGCCGCCCATAATAATACCAACTTAGTCTATATATATATAACATACATGGAGAGATTTAGCTACCATTTACAATGGCAGCCACAAAGTATGCCACAATTGGTGGCATAGTTGCAACTTGCATGTGAACTCACCTGCACGGAACACCTCGCCGCAGCCGTCGCAACGGGACGCGAACTGGGCATCATAGCAGTTGCCACAGTAGATCTTATCGGCCTTCGCTCCGAACTGCTTGTCGACCAGATTCAAATTGCATTTGAAGCAGAGGAAACAGGCCTCGTGCCAGTGCTTGTCTTTGTACGATAAATCCTATAGAGGGGACGAGTACACGAATTTCAATTTAAAGATAAATTTATAGATATAGATAAATGGGAAACGAAATTAACTAGTATATTGGCATCTAGTATTTTATATTTAATATAGATTATTAGCGTAGCTTTAGCTTCTATATAATCTTTTTCCTCTTAATATTGATTAAGACCTTATTATATATACATAATAGTATATGATTTCCGTACTATACTTTGTACTTTGAAATAAATACATATCCCATCAAAATTTTAAATCATTTTTTCATTTATTTCATATTTCAATTCCTAACAATATAACTAATTGCACTATATTAAACATGAAATGTTCTGTGAAATTGTGAATCATAATTTTTCGAAATTTTATTTTATATAATTTATTTATGATAATTACGAGCTGTTCTAATTTCTATGATTTTTTTTTCAAATCAAATTCAATTTATTAATAATTTATGCTAAACTCAAGTGAATTAATTAATATAAAAAAATGTAATTTATAATAAATTAAAATTGTAGAAATGTATTTAAGCAAGATTTAAAGAAACAACACAAGATATAAATTAGGTTCTATAAATATGTAATAAATATATGACAAAATTGTGTGAATGCCTAATTTAATTTGCCACATCTCATTTATTCTACTATATGATTTTTAGAATTCAAAATTTTTGTAAATATATTAAAATACAATATTCTACACTTGAGATGCTCTCTATTTCTATTTCAAATTCTATTTTGGGTTTCTAATATCCATACATATATACAAGATGATCTCAATATGAGAATTAACTAATGTAGAAATATCCATTTGCCAATCTACTTAGTGAAATTCTAAAGATTATTAATTTAGTCTTACGTCTGTACTTTTCACAATTTATTTGTCTGGGTTTTTTTTATTCTCTTTGTAATCTAATTGATCTATTTGATTTTTTTCCTCTTTTTTCTCATACATTTTTCTATTATTTGATCTGATATTTTATTAATTTTTCAATCTGTTCTTTGCTAGATTATTTAAACTATTCCTTAATTTATTATTTGATCTATTATTTAATCTATTCTCTCAGATACCTTATTCACGTTTCTTTGACCTATTAATTAATTTATTCTATGATCAATTTATTTGACTATTATTTTATATTTTTATGCAACTATTTATCAATAAATTTGTGAATCGAATTCAACTTATCAAACTCACCTTCGAATCGATGCCAATTATCTTGTTGCACTCCTCGCACGTATTGGCGAACACATTCTCGTAGCACTTGATGCAATAGGGATGATCGTCCCGGATGACATAACGCTGTCCAGTTAGGCTCTCATCGCACTGCCAGCAGCAAAAGTGTCCCGAATGCCAGTCCTTGTCCATGGCCTTTGTGTATTCGCCACTGAAAATTAACTGCAAAGAGGACACACGACGATGTAGCCAAACCCAAAAAGAACTCGATCAAAGTTTAACATAGACAAGTAGTAATGGATAGAGTCCATATTGGAGTATTCAAATTGCGTGTGGGTCAGTGTAAAATGTTGTTATTATTCTCTTTTGTATATATATGTAGTATTCACTGGGCTGGTATAGTATATACTCAATATAATGTATGTATTCACTTGTTATTCAATTTCTCAGTTTTGTTTGTTTTGTTTTCTTAGTTTGTTGTTCAGTGTATGTTGTTGTAGTTGTTGTTGTTGTTGTTGTTGTTTGTAGATTTCTTGTTGGTTTTATTTTTGGTGTGTGTGTGTGTATAGACATACATATAGACATTTATAGACAACGACAGCTTTATGTTGGGTACCTTTTAGTAAACAGTTTTGCCGAGGAAAGAAGGTAGTAAACGTGTCGTTCGATATTATAATGCGAGTACTTTGGATAGTTTTTAATTGTGATCGTTTCAGATATACATATATTTATGTGAATGTACATGAGAGATATATATTATTCGAATTTCGAATAGAACGAATGATGTACGGGTATACGATACAAAGACGAGCAGAGCCAAAGACAAGACGAATAATAGATAAAGTTATCCAAAGTACCAGAAATATACCAAATATGCTGCTGGATATTTGGTATCTTTTTCTCTATACCCATTTTTTTTTTGTGCTATACAAATTTGCATCTGGTTTCTGTACTGAACCACACGTAACACGTTCCACCTACCCCCTTTCCTCGTTGGTGGCATCCACCTCGCTGATTTGCACTTCGGATTCGCGACGCTTTGAAGTCTTTTTGACCTTCTTCGTTTTCTTGACTTCCGTCATCGTTTGCATAATTTCCACGTCCGCCATTTTGTGTGCGACACACGAAAAAACTCAAAACTCAAAAATCTCCAAAAATCTAAACTCCCCAAAAAGTCCCCAAAAAGATTTGTACTCTAGTGACCGACTGAACTTTCCCTATACAATTGAAAAACAAAAAGAGATGAAACTAAAACTTGAGGCTAGCCGTAAAAGTTTTCGCGAAACGTTTTGAACTTTGCCGAGTCGTGATGCCAACTGACGCGTTTCTTTCACAAAATATTCGAAATCTTTTCGAAACAAATCAAATAAAACAGAAACTGAAACAGTCTAATAAGAAGGAAAAGTCTCGCGTGTATCTAGTTTCGCCCCCAGAGGCAAGTGTATAAATAAAATCTCGGGGAGTGCCGCAGAGCGCAGCAGCAGTTCGCTGAGCGTAACAGAGAGAGGCGAACCAGACAGAGAGAGTGGAAGAGAGGCAGAGCGGCAGAGAGGGAGAGAGATGGAGGTAGAGAGAGAGAGAGAGCAAGAGAGAGTGTGTTTAGTTGTGCTCTTTTGCTTGTTGTCTTAGACAATATTTGATCATTAGCTACTTTATGGAATCAAGTCAAGTTTGCAATTTTGTTTGTTATTAATCAAACATGCATCTATAAATATATCAATAAAGTCAGTGTGTGCGCGTGTGTGCGTGTGTGTGCGTGGCACACACCTGCAGCAGCTGCCATACACGTCATTTTTACACACACGCGCAAGAAAAGAGATTCGTTTTAGCATTTTCGGAAAATTCAGTTTTCCTTTGTTGTTGGCGCTTGTGCACACGACACACAAGTCACACACACACACACACACACACACACACACGCACACCTACACGCACTCTCGCTCTCTTTCTCACAGTCTTTCTCTCTCCCGCTCTCTCACACTTTTGAAGCATAAATTCTTCTGTGAGGTTTGTCTGGCTCTGTCTGCAGCAGCTTTTGCCTCTACACATCCACACACATGCAACATTCAGCCATATAGAATTTTTAATTGATCAGTAAATATCGCGTGGGCTGCATACTATATGATTAATATCAGTTTAGTCCCCTCCACCCGCTCACAATTTGTTACAGCATTTTGGCACAGACAGAGCGCACATTAAAATGCCATTGGAAAATGTAATGCAAAATTACAAACAGCTGCAGCGAAAGGAATTTCCAACTGGAAAAACTAATTCGAATTTCACTCTTGCCTGAAATACGATGTGAATATATGTATTATATATTTCATTGAATACTCTGTTCAGTTTGCAACGATTTTTGTCGTTGACAAGCAAAGGGCAAGTGTCCAAGGTAAATATCATTGCCCATCAAGTTGAAATTTCTATTAGTTAGATTTTCTCTTTTGTCGTCTCCTCAATGCAACGATGACATTTTAAAAGCAACCAATTTGCAGACAAGTCCGACAAGGCTAACAGGCTAACAACAGCAGCAACTACAACAATATATACATCACAATTATTACGTTAAAATCTACATTGCATTGAACCGTAGAGAGAACAACAAAATATATCGCATGTTTAGCTACGTTTAATGTAGGCAGACGAAGCAAAGCCCACATAATCAAGTTGTGTGATTAAATTGAATTATATATAATAGGAATTTAATTAAAACTGGGCATTAATTAGAAGAGCTAAGTGACTAGAAAGTGTGAATATATAAATTTAATATAAAATGATTAAAAGAGAATCCCAACTTGAGGGCATTCTAGAAAGAAAATAAAAAAATAATCATTGCAACAGCAATATTATTTAATATCCTTGTTCTGTTAAAGATATGTTAAAGTTATGTTAAAGTTATGTTAAAGTTATGTTAAAATTATAAACATTTTTTGCTGCAATTCGATCTTTATTCTATCTAATATTGTAGCTAAAATCTGTAAGCCTTCCGAATTTTTTTTGCAGACTGCGAAATATCTTAGTTCATCAATATCATTTACAGTGTGTTTAATAGGCCAAAGATTTTATTTCCAATTTAATGCTTCAAGGTAAAACACGCCAACTCTATGCAGACTAGGTACTTCGAATATATATCTAGCTTGTAGATTTAATCGTTTTTTTACTAGAAAAATCCTCTAATCACGTTCTAAAAGAATTTTTTATTATGTTATTCTAACGTTTAACCAAACTAGTAAAAGTTAGTTTTATTATAAACAACGAAAATAGGAATATATGCAGTATACATTCTTATGGCAAACACTAGAGGTATAGAGCGAATTTATAATTGAGTCCATGTAGACACAGAGTATATATACATATATGTAATATGCATTAAAAATATATATAATTTGTATATATAAAAATAATCGTGTCTATTAATGCAGCAGAGGCAGCAGACAAGAGCAATGGAGCAGAGTGAAATGCAATCTCTGCATGATTTTATTTTATTTTTTAATTTATTTTTATTTTATTTTTTTTTACAATTTATATTTTCTGCTCTCCTCTTCTTCGTCGTCATCTTCTTGTCTATAAATAAATGCAATTCGCGAATCTTTGATAAAAGTTGGCGTGTTTCACGTTCAACACTCGAAGCGTTAATTGGGTCATAAATTCATAAATTTTCCAGCTTTTCATTTATTTTTATAAAAATTGCAAAATTTATGAGCAGCAAAAAGAGCAGAAAATTATGGAAAACATTAACTTTTTTTTTCCTTTTTTCTGCGAATCTCAGCATCAGCATGGGCCAAAAGTTCAAGTTGAAGTTTGTTTATAAATAAATTCCGATTGGGATTATCCATTAGGAATTGCCGATTTATAAATAGATTAGCTATTAAAATGGCATTTGGTCATCTCTTGCACGCGGCACAAAACATCATTAATTATATTATTTTCTGCGGTCAAGCGGGTTGGAACCAAAATACACATCAATAAAAATCAACTACGGGGCAGATATATATCTATCTATCTATCTATCTATCTATATATGTATGTATATATGTACATATACATGAAAAATTGGAAAATCTGACCACAAAGGTGTTTCGTTTTCGACAAGAAATTCAATTTATTTAAGCTCAAGAAATAAACAAACAATTAGCAGACGACTAAATACCCTAAATAGCTCAAATCTATTTGCTTAATCACAGTCTGAGCTAGATACTAATCTACCCCTTTGGCATTTGCTGCTATTGGTATTTTTGACAAAAATATTAAATGAATAGAGAAAAATATTTTTAAGTACGCCAGGAAAAATGAATTCATGTCAAAGACAAACTATTGAATAAGACTTTTTGGCAAACGTATTTCGCATGTTTTCTTAGTGCAACAAGAACCATATGTACGACGATATAGAAAAATATATACATACATATATATGATTTGTGCTACGTACATCCAGATTACGCAATGCAAAAGGCCCTGTACGAAAAGCCAAAGAAAAAACAAACCGAATCAGAAGAAAACAAAAACAAAAACAAAAACAAAAGAACAAATGGCAAACAGTTTGAAGAGCAGAGACCCCCCAAACAGATCCACAAAGTGTGGCAGCAAAGTGAGCTGCGTAAACAAATCATCCGAGTGACATAGATTCTGTGTTTTGTTGTCATAAGTGTTTTAGCGCGGAAATTTGCAGACACATTTAACGCGCTCTAACTTGGCGCAAATCTCTTTTGAATTGTCAGCAAGAAATATGATTTCGCAGCGCCTAATTTGACAAAGGATATGACATAAGAGAGTTGACAGCATTATTTCAGCAGTATATAGTATTTTTAATTATTAAACAGAACAAAAGAAAACACTTTGCATAGAGATCTAGGCAAAGGCACTTTTTTCTTGGAAAGCTAAAAAATTATATTTTAGCAATTTTATTTCTATGAATTTATTTCGGTTTTTTGTTGCATGCTTTTAGGCTCAATTTAAAGTGTGTGATAGATGTACAGTTAAAATATATAATAAGGAAATATCTATACGAAAAAAGTTAACACATAGCACTCAATATTGGATATCTTTATGAGAGATAAAAATATATATGCCATAGCAGGAAATTGAAATCAAGGCAATTCGAGGCATTGACTTGTGTCAATGTCATCAACTGTGACTGCATAATAGTTTAAAGACTTGTTGTATCTGTCAATAAGATTTGTTGAGTTAGTTATACAGATGAACAACTGAAGAAAAGAGAAACCTAGAAGATTAAAAAAATATATCATATATGTCCAAAGGATGATGATCATCATGGAAAGAGATGCTTAAGTCGACTTTTTAAACAGACTGAGGAAAAGTGGATTATAAAAAAGTAGATTGCAAAAAAGTTTATGCTAATTAAAATTAGTTATATATAACTAAAATTCTATAATCAATATATAAATAATATATGTCAGTCACTCGATCGAGCAGCTAATTGACTTGATAAGCTAGAAATTTGTTTTTCGAATCCAAGTCTGCATATATATGGCTAGCATTTATAGTTATTAAATTTATGTCATATATAAAATAATACATATTGTACAGTAGACATATATCAAATGATCACATTTATTAGCAGTAAGAAGTTACTAATTCAAGTCAATCAGGAAGTCGACCAAAAAGACATATTTCACGCGTGTCAAACAGCAATGCGAATATTTTCCATTGCAAAATTAAATTTTTATAGTAATAATAAACTGAAATTCTATATGAATAGACTATAGTAATAATGTCTGGTCTTATGGCTACTTAAAAATGGCTTTCAAACATGACATTTTTAAGTATTTCGTGAATCGGCTGACAAGAGCATTAGAATGAGGCCATCAACTGAGCAATTCGGTGCTCGAATCGATGACATCATGTGACTGAAACGAGCCAAATGCAAATTGGGCCAAGCATATGGTATATACAATATATACTATATATATATTCTATATACTATATATATATTATATGGCCAATTGTCTCTGGCTGAATGTCAGTGCACTTGGCGCATGCATTGCGACCATTTGGATAACAAAATGATCTCAATGCTAGGGCATTTCTGCAGTTCGTCGAGAAGCGAGAAGAAATGAGAATCAAGAAAGCGGGCAGTTGCAAATAGATGGGAAATATTTATAGCTGAGTCGAGCCGGGGCAAACATTGCGTCAGATGCAGTTTCTGAATGAACTGATTCGATCTCAAATATTTACATATATATATATATATCAACAGATATTCATATATTCATATTTATTGTCAGCAGTAATTGATAAACTAACAGATATAGATAGAAATTAATCGATATCATAATAAATAATAATAATAATAATGATAATAATAACAATAATCCTGCTCTCAATTCGATTTATAGATCGTTCGTGCGATTCTGGGTCTGGTCGTTAATATAATACAGTGAAAGATCCCTCAGTCTAGCGGAACTGGAACTGGTACTGGTACTGGTACTGGAACTGGAACTGGAACTAGGTGCATAACAGTTTGATTGTTCTTTTTTTGATTCTATTGTGGATTGTTTTATGCAGCGTGCACGATGTGGATGTGGGGCTTATGAACATGTCTATAAGAAACAGATAAATATTGAAATCAAATGTAAGTGTATATAATATTCGTTGCCTAGAATAGCGGATAGAAATTGGCATCTTTGAGCAGATCAAAAGTGTCGACAACAGAACGAGCAGGCGCTGCTCTTGCAGCATTGTTAGTAGCCAATGCGGAGCTAGGCGGCTCCTCGAAAGATGAGGCGGGAGTCAGGCACAAGCTATGCCCGGCACTTAGGCTGGACAAGAGATTCTGCTGCGTTGAAGCTGGCGTTAGGTTCGTAGAGGCCGAAACTGTGATGGGCGCAATCTTGGCCAGCGCCTCGGCCAGGGCTGCATCAATATCGGGGCCATTGGATGAGTCTGGAAGCTCGGCAGACTCTTGCTCTGTGGACTCTTTGATTGACTTCTTGCGTTTCTTTGTTTTCTTTTTCTGTGTTGTCTCTGCTGCTGGCTCAAGCTCGGCAATGCCGCCCAAAGTTTCCTCGGCCACAAAGCCAATGCTGCTGCGTGGCGAGAAGAGTCCACCGTTGGCTTCCTCATTGGTGGCGCTGCTCTTGGAGCTGCGTCGTGAGCGCACCTTGCGCTTAGGTGTCTCTGTAAGGGTTTCCCCTTCTTCTCTGGTCGCAGAGGCGCGTCGATTTATTTGTTGATTTGTATCTGAATCGTTTTCATCTCGCAATTCCTCCTCTGTTTTAGATCCCTTGCGTGTCTTCTTCTTGCTCTTCTTCTTTTTGGGCTTCTCGAGAGATTCCTCGTTGACAGGTAGCTCAGCATTTGTAGCTTTTGTGTTATCGATAGTCTCTTCTCCATTTTCCTGCTCTGGCAATGTTTCTTCCACCACAACGGACAACAGCTCACGCTCTGGACTACGACTGAAAAGGGTTATGCTCTCTCCCCCCAGACTATAACGACGTAGATCCAATTCACCACTTGGTGTGGGTTCGTAAAAATCCTGTTCTAGCTCTAGTTGCTGCAGCTGTTCCTCATTCAAAGTTTCCTCTGTTTCCTTGGACTCCTCCAACTGTTCCTCTTCGTGTTCCCGTTCCAATATTTCCTCTCCAGACTGCAGCTCTGTGTTGGTTTCTAGCGACTCATTATCGTCCAGCTTAAAGTTCTTACGCCAATTGTATTCCCTCTTCGGCTTGTAATTCAGATCCACTTCAATATCATCCTCTACAATGCCTCCTTGCAGCTTCGGACTGTAGCCGTAGCGGGTGCGTAGACGAGTCGATTGCCGTGCAGCCACCTGCGCATCGCCTAGGTAACGCATCTCCGTATCCCGGCGCTCGTCCTCGAGCAGACCTATGGATATATCTATGTCTCTATGCTTATTGCCATCTTCAGATCTACTCAGTTCTCTGGTCTTGGCCCACAGCGCATAGCGATCGCTCTCCGAATTGGATTTCTCTTTGTCCGATTCACTCTGATCAGCATTATCCGCTGGCAGCTGCTCCTTCACCATTGTCTCGAAGTCTCTGAGAATTCCACTCTGTTTGCGATTCTTTACTGCATCATTGTAGATCTGCTCAATGAACGAATCTGGATCGGAATACGCTCCACCCACAGCCCCATCGTCCAGGCTGAAGTCTGCAAAGTCCTCCACATTGTCCACTTCCTCCCAGTCGTTGGCCTCCCGATTCGCATAACGATCCGCATTGCGTTCCGCCTCTTCGCACTCGGATGTATCATGATGCGACTCATCCGTTGGCTGCGTACGTTCATTGTTATCCGAGATGCCCTCGTCCAATTCAAATTCATATTCATCATCATCATCGTCGTCATCCATTTCGACTACAGTTTGTCGTTCGTCCTCGCTGTCATTGCTGCTGCAGGCCTCATCGTTGCCCGGATGCTCTCCGCATATATCAAAATTATAGATTGCGCTCGTCTCATCAAACTCGGCTGCCTCCGCCTCGGCTGCGAGCACGGCACGTGCCCATGAGCCCTCTTCCATGGCATATTTCGACTCTTTATTTGACTCCTCCAGCAATATTCCGCCCTCTTTCAAGTTCAGCTCGAGGCTGTCCAGATCGTGCGTATAGAAATCCTCTTTGAGCCAAGTTCTCTTGCCCGTCAGCGAACGCACCTCGATCTGTGAGATATAAACACACTCATCGCTGGGATACTCCTCGACTGGCTGCTCCTGGGCCAGCGAGTAGCGCCTGAAATGATGATACTCCTCGGGCTCTAGATCTGCAAACGGATCCAGCTGCATTATCGCCGAGTCTGAGGCACGTCTCTCACTATCCAGAAAATCGGCATTCAAATAGCGTGAAAAGTTCTGAAAGTTAACACTGGAAGCAGCCAGCTGATCCAGCAGCTCATCCTGCAGCTCCCGCTTGACGGCCTCAGCATCAATGTTCTGCAGAGCATGTGCGTCCTCCACATCCCGCACAGGGCGAACGACTCTGACTGCGTGAACGCTGAAACTCAGCCGTGCGATGACGCAGATCATCCAACTGGCCAGAGATTGGCTCCTCCTTGAGCTCCTCAGAGACTCTGCGATCGTATTCATTCGTCTTGGGCTTGGCGCCCAGTCGCTTCTCATTCTCCAGTCCACTGGCGCTGACCAGCGAATTGAGTATCGCCTCCTGCATCTCACGCTGAGCTGCCGCCTGATCTCTGGCCAACGATAGATCCAGCGAGGGCGACGGCGTACGGGAGCGTTCAAAGCGTGCATTATCCTCGCGCTGCTGGGCGTACTCGCTGCCCAGATCTAGAGATTCACCCACATAGGTGGAACGCTTGAAGCCACTGATGTTGAGCTCCTCCTTAAGATCTCGCGCTGCATCAGAAATGGTGCGTTCGTAATTGTAGGGATAGTCTGATTCATCGGGCGAACCCACGCGCAGCTCGATCTCCTCGCTGGCATTCGTGAGCTGATGCAGTGCCTCCAAGTCGAGCTCCCGCTGCTTGGCTAAGCTGGCCAACACATGCTCCAGCTCGGCGCTATTCTGCCGCAAGGTGCGCTGATCAGCTCCTTCGACATTGAGCATCAAATGGAACTCCAGTTCTTCTGTTTCATCGTTGGGCGAATTGGAGCGTGAGCGTGAAGGCGATAGGGAGCGCATATCCCGACTGCTGCCTGGACGTTCCTCAGCTGGATGAAATTCCGGCTCTGGTGTCTTAGCCCGCTGATCCAGCTGCTCAAAGAAGGCATCGTTCTGAGCTATAAGCTTCTCTCTTCTATGCTGCAGACTGTGCTCCAGATTGGCGGCCGTTGGCAGAGGCGAACGGGAGCGGGAACGCGAATGTGAGCGTACGCGATTCAGACGCAGCTGCTCGAACAGCTTGGCCATTGACTCGGGTGTATCCTCGGGCTCTTCCAGTTCTTCCTTAGGCTCCTCTTCCACACCCTCGATGGAGATGGTCGGCAAAGGAGGTGGACTGAGCGCAATAACTGGAATATTTATAGGCACATCCACGCCTGCTGCAGCCTGCTCATCCCTCAACTGCTCAAAGAGCTCATCGTTGTGCTTGATGCGTTTCAAGCGTCTCGTTTCCAAACTTCTTTCTATATTATCCGCTGTGGGCAAAGGCGAACGCGAACGGGAACGGGAACGTGATTGTGAACGTTCACGTGAATTGCGCTCGGCACGCAAATTCTCCACAAACAAACGCATCTCCTCGCGTGTGGGCAATGGCTCCGAGTCATCAACTCTCGCCTCAGCCATGTCATTAATTTCGATAATGGGTTGGGGTAGATTGATATCTGATTCGAGATGATTTGAATTGGCTTCCCCATAGCCATTGGTTTCCATTTCCATTGTGTTCGCCCCTTGATTATGCACCGCCTTCTGCTGCATTTGCTGCTCCAGCTCGTTCACAGTTTGAGGCTGTGCTTCGAAGACCATGGGCACAGCTGGATTGCCACCATTCTGTGGCTCGTCATCAGCGACATTCTGGAGCTGCAACTGCTCGCCTTGAGGCTGCTCTTCATTCATATTCGCCTCCAGCATTTGCAAAACTAATTCACAATTCAGCTCGCCAGCCAGCAGACCCGCTTGACTATCATCGTAGACCTCCAGCGTGTGCGTCTCATCCACATCCATGCGATTGGCCACGTTCTTGGGCTGTGGCGATGGATTGCGTGAGACAGATCTGGATCTGGATGGGTTTATTGATGCCTGAAAGTCGTAGAAATCGCTAATGCCCTCCATGAGCAAACCATATTCATCCCTCCATGGACCCGTGTCCGGCTGACGTATTGTTATCGTGGGTGTGGGCGTCGGCATGCTTGGTGCTTGGGCAGCTGCTTCCGATTCACGCCAACGCTCCTCGTAGTGATCCATTTCATCGATGCGCGGACTGCGACGCAGACCGGGTGAACCGCCACGCGGCTGCTCCTCTGTCGCTGAAGAGGTTTGCAGCTGCACAAGCAAAAGCCAGCAGAAAGCAGAAAGCAGAGGGCAGAAGGCAGAGCCCGATATGAAAGGCAAATGGAAAGCGGTTAAAGCAATTGCAGGAGAAATAGTTAGGGCTTGGCGGGCATTTGGAGGCAGGGCGGGCAGGGCTGGTTAACACTTGGCCAAAGCACTTACATTGGATTTAATGTCGCTGCTGCTCGATTCCGTTGCTTTCGAAGATTCCGCGCTGTCCTTCTCCTTCTCCTGATCAAAAGTCGATCGATTATAATCAGTTGCTGATATGCTGCTATGCTCCACTTACCAATTGCTCTTTGGAGCGCTGCTGTCGCAGTGAATGGGCCGCCAGCTCATTTTGTTCCTCGGTCGCGTGCTCAAAGGACGAGGCCTTGGGCAAGTTCTGTGAGTCATCCAACACCTCTTCGCCGGAGGCACGTCTCTCCAGATCCAATTCCTCCTCGTCAATGGACAGGGCTTTTTCGCGTTTCCAAAACTCCGTGTCCTTATAGTGTTCCGGCTGCACTTCGCCCCAGGGATTTGTGCTCTCCTCACCCAGCATTTCCAGTGAGCCTGTTGCATCGGTCGCTGGCTTCACGTCCTTAATAGGACTGCGCTTGTGTCGTCTATGATGCGATTTGACACGCAGATTTGGTTCTGTGTACTTGATGGGATTGTAATCCGCCTTGTCGCCATGTCGCAGCTCCTCCTCCTCCAGCGATGTGAACATTTTCAGCTCTTCGTCACGTGAGGCGCGTGACTCACGCGATGAATTCGAGCTTCCGCTTGATCTTCGCTTTTTGAAAGCGCGTCGTCGACCCGAGCCATCTTCACGTATCAGTGATCGACTTTTGATGCCATCTAGTGAACGCAAATAGTCCTCGGTATATTGCACATCGGGCATATTATCCTCGCCCTCCGGCTCCTGACGTTCCTCCTCAGTTCTGCGCTCATCGGAGGGCTGGGTGCTGAACGAGGATTGCTGGCTGGAATTCGGCTCCACGGAGGAGCCCTCATCGGAGACACCCGGAAACATTAGAGTCTTCGAGCGCGTGTAGGGCTCCTCGACTCCTCCGCTCTTTTGGCCAAACTGCGTCTTCACACGATGCACAATCACCGGCTCTTCCACGGGCGGCTCCTCGAATCTGGGTGGCAATATTTTCTTGACGCAGGGCTCCTCAACAACCGGTTCCATGCCCGCATATTGGGCATCCTCCTCCTGCTGTGCCGCCTGCAGCATGCGCTGCTGCAGCATAACCATCTCCTCCTCTGCCTCCATAAAGAGCCGCGCGTTCTCTTCAATCGATCTTTGTTTCTTGTCCATATTCATTTTGTTTGCTGCCATACGTCGGGACTCCTCCAATATTAGCGCCTCCTCCTCCAGTTCGCTCTCTGTGGCGCTCAGCTTGCGCTCGCGCTCTGCGGCCAACAGACGTTCCACAATTTCCGCATCCCTTTGCTCCTGCTCATCGTCCAAGTCGAAGAGCTGGCGCTCGATCTCTGCTGCAGCTTCCGCTTCCTCTTCGATCAGACGTTGAACTCTGAGTCGCTCCTCTTCTGCTTCTTGCAGTTTTCGCTCATTTTCTTCCAGTTCCCGCTGTTCTTCTTCTGCTCTTCTTTGCCTATCTTCTCTTTCCGATTCGGCCTGCAGCAATTTTCTTTCATTTTCCTCACGCTCGCGTTCGATTTCTTGCAATTTTCTTTCATTTTCCACCCGTTCGCGCTCTGCTTCTAGCAATATTCTCTCATTCTCTGCTGCCAGCAGTTTTCTTTCATTCTCCTCCCTTTCTCGTTCGGCTTCTAGCAATTTTCTTTCATTTTCCTCGCGCTGCTTCTCGGCCTCAATCACTTTGCGCTCATTCTCCTCACGTTCTCGCTTCTCTTGCTCTTCGCGCTTTCTTTCGGCTGCTTCGCGTTCTTTTTCCGCCTCGATTAACCTTCGTGCGCTCTCATTCGCCTCGGCGGCCAATCGTTCCTCCTCCGCTCTTTTTCGATCCTCCTGCAGCCTATGCTCCGCCTCCGCCAGCTGTTTGCGCGTCTCCTCCTCGATGCGTCGCTGCCGCTCGAGCTCCGCCGCCAGCGCCGCTCGTTTCTCAGCCTCCGACTCCACACGAAATCCATTACTATAGAGCACACCATCCTGCATCATATTGCTGCCTGCGGCTGCCTCTCTGGCCGTCGCCTCTGCCAGCTCTTTGTCCAGCCGCTCACGCAAACGCGGCAGCTCCTCGGCATCCACGTGAGCATTATTGCTATTCGGATGCTGGCAGCTCCAGTGATACAGATGACGGGCCACAAACGCAAACTCCAAGGCGCCCAGGTAGCCAATCAGCAGCGAGAAGAGCAGCTCTCCAATGCCGGTGAGCGCGTCGTCTGCAGCCATTCGCGTTCGCTTGCGTAATGCGCCGACTTTTTATAGAGTATTCAGCAGCAATGCAATGAAACGCGTACAAATGGCTGCGTGTGTATGTGTGTGTGAGTGTGTGTGTGTGTATTCACCACGCACTCACAAACACTCAGGCAGACAATCGAAACACTCAAAAGCGATTAGGTAATTCAATTAGAATTTTTTTCGCCACGCGAAACAAAAATCGTTGAAAATTCACTTGCAAATAAATAACTTGAAATTTGTTGCCAAAAAATTTTCCAAATATATAAATTTTCTTTGAAATATATATGTATATATTTATATATAGATATTTTGCACACTTTATCACTTTTTGGCCTTTTCCGTGAGGGGGGGGCGAGCAGCGGGGCAGCAGCGTGGCAGCAGTTGCACTTGACGCCAGTTGTTGCCACCTAATCGATCGTCTTGCAACTGATTAATGCCGCGCAGCTAAAGGGCCGACAGCGGCTAAGTGAATCACAAACAAATAGAGGCAGTCAGGCAGGCAGGCAAGATGGACGAACGTTAAGTATTTTGGCAACGAAATTGGCCCACGGGCTGTGGGTTATTTTGTTTCTCTCTCTCTGTCTTATTGGCCGAGCGCGATTCCTAATCAGTGCGCCATGTAAATTGCGAATGATTTTTCGTTTAACAATCTATTCAGCAAAAGGCCAATGAATAAATACATGCATACATACACACACTCACACACACACATATATATAGGCATACATACATATGTATATATTCATTTTATTTTATTTTTCACATATTCCATTTCGCTTGGTTTTCGCATTTGTTGTGTTCCCACTTTTCATTTTGGGGCTATTTATGTTTTTTAATACGTTTGCCATGGCCAATGTCGTTGCAGTTGTTGCTGCCACAAATTGTGGCAACAGCAACAACAACAACAACAACAGCATTTCATTTATCAGCAAATAAGAAATTCATCTATTTTTATTTTGCTTCTAATAAATATCGAAATAATGAGCCAAAAATAAATTGGAATGCCTGGGCGTTTGTTTTTCTTTGTATTTTCCCTATTTTCTTTGTGTGTGTGTCTGTGTGTGTGTGTGTGTTGAAAGGGAAAGTGTGTTTGCGACAGTATCGCAGTGGGCGTGGCAGCCTTATGCTATTATATTTATGTTTTCTTCAATGGCAAATGAAATACTATATATAGAGATTATATTGAAGCATACAGCTGGCATCGCCAAAGAGAACAGCTGCTGAGCTCTTAAGCTAATATGTTTTTTCGAAAAACAAAAAAAAAACTGTTAGAAGGT
Source organism: Drosophila stalkeri (assembly GCA_035047405.1). Lineage (NCBI taxonomy): Eukaryota > Metazoa > Arthropoda > Insecta > Diptera > Drosophilidae > Drosophila > Drosophila stalkeri. Next base: position 14,211,302 of record JAWNPR010000041.1, on the reverse strand, counting down.
CAACAATTTTGAATACTTTTTTTAAAGTGACATATACTCATTTATCAAAAAATAAAAGACGAAATATATAGATCAATCAGTTTAAGTTGGCGTGCTTAATTTCAGAAAAAATACGAGAAAAAATAAATTGTCATTTACAAAATATGTATTATTTTATGTAAATAAGAGTACACTGGAAAGTTTTGAATTTCTATTTATTTAATTTGCTTTCTTATTATAATTTTTCTAATTTAATAAGATTTTCTTTATATATTTTTACTTTATCTTTTTTATTTGTTATTTATTTTTATTTTATTTTGTTTTATCTTTTTTATTTATTATTTATTTTTTTAATTTGCATATTTTAAATTTTTATGATTTTTTATTATAAATTAATTCTTTTATTTAAAATTTTTATTAATTTAATTTTTCGTTTATGTAAATTTCTTTTTATTTATATTTATATTATATATCTATTTTTTTATTTATTTTATTATTATTTTTTTTTGTTTTATTTAAAAAATAATTTTTTTTATTAAGTATATTTTTATTTTAATTATTTTTCATTTATTTTTAGTGTAAATTTTTAAATTTATTTATTTATTTTTTTTTTTCAGTTGAAAAAAATTTTTTTATTGTACATTTAATTTATTTTTTATTACACACACAAAAGAACATATTTAAATCGTAGAGCTTTCTTACTTATGAAAACTGACTTGAAACTTTCGACTTACTTTAAGAGTTCACAAAGTTGACACTTTCCATTTAAGTACTGAAGGATTACTTAACGCTAATACTACGACTTACTTCAGAATTTAAGCTGCTGCTTCGGCTACCAACGATGCCAACATGTCAAAGGACAATGCCACAAAGGAACTGTCAACTGGCCTCGATAAGGGCCAAAAGCTGCATTGGCTGACCTTTCGATATGGCCGACCAGATATGAAGTTCAATGAAGCAAATTAAATAATATACCATGGCTAAGGATTATAAAGGACACACCTCAGTCATTAAAGCTAAGTTGAGCTGAGCTGAGCTGAGCGTGTGACAGGCCATAAAAGCAAAAACAAAACCAAAGGAAAACTTTGATGAGCAGGCGAGAGACAATTAGAACCGTGAAACAATTAGAAGAACAGCCTGAAAGTGTGCTAAGCATTTGTGTCTATGTAGTCTAGTGTAAGTGGCTGTCCGTGTTAGTGAGATTTGTTGTTTGGTGATGGATGATTTGAAAGCGTGCACTCACCTCATCACAGCCCGTGCAGCGGGGTTTCAACATTTCCGCGTAATGGCGCTCACAGTAGACCTTGTCATCGTGGACACAGTAGGTGAGATCCACCAGCAGCTCGTTGCAGGTGGTGCAGGTGAAGCACTTGGGGTGCCACATGACGCTCTCCACAAATTTGGGCGCGGCCACAATCAAATCGCCAGCGGATATCTCATTCTCGCACTGCGCACAATGCTCATCGTAGGGCGCATCCTTAATGTAGGCTAAAGGACATGCCAAAGTGATATGTAGAAATTAAAGACTTTACCCAATTCTAGCTGAACTCACCTATATCCAATGCAATTTCATTGCGTGCCGTCACAAAATCCTCGAACGACGCCTCATGCTGCACCTCCAGATGCCGGCAGTGCTCCAGCGAGAGATCCTGCTTGGGCAGCTGATACGCGATCTGCTGCTCCCGGAATCGTGCTCCCTCGCTGCCCAGCCGTGGCACCTTCTCATCTGGCAGCTGCTCAAAGTAGCGATTCACTCGCGACGAGGCTCGCACACCGGCCGGCACCCATGTATAACCGAGATCTCGCGGATCCACGCCCGAATCAGCAGGCGAAACGACCTTGAAGCCAAGTCGCTCGTGCACACTCGTCGTCTGTTGCTGATAAATGGCGTGAGCCTCACGTGGACATTTGCACGATTGACAGGTTTTCCTGCAAAAAAGAGTTGAAAATGGAAAATGATGAGAGATTAAATGAGAAAAGTAAAAGATATAAATAGATAAAAACTCAGAATAGAGCTTAGAACTTAATAGTAGAGAAGAGTTTGGTTTTATTATTATAATTTTTTAAAATATTTTTTATTTTATTTATTTTCTTCCATAGGTTTTAATATTTAATATATATATTTTTTTTCATTATTCATTTTATTTTTTTGTTGTTAGATTTTTATTAGCTTTTTTTTTTCATTAATTACGATTTTTTTAATTTTTTAATAATATATTCTTAAATATAAAATTTTCACTTCTTATATTTCAGCTCAGTTCAAAATATAATGTCCATTATAGTTCCAACTTTGGCCGCTACTCAGCAAAATTGCGCTCGCTGCAAGCTCAGTGCAGACAACACACGGCGCCATCTAGTGACAGCTTTCGTCACACATCGTACGCTTACCTCACAATGAGATCGTAGATTTCCTTTTTATCGAACACCTTGCAGTAGATGCTTAGCACATTGAGGCAGGCATAATGCATGCCCGTCCAGGGCACATCGGAGGAGGCCATTGCCACCCACAGGGGGCAATCAGCGTGTCGGTCCAGGTCGAGCATTTTAACCATTTTATGTGCACAACTTAACGGTTAACACTTTACGATGCTGCGCACATTAACGTTAACTGCACTTCAAACTTTGCTAGTTTTATGATTTACTTTTTGACAGTTGCTATTAAAATTATTATTGCTTATTAAATTTGCGTTCTGCTTTTCACTTTTTTCTCTCAGTTACACGTTTTGCCTGAGTCATCAAAAAAAAAAAGTTGGCCAAGTGCTGCTTGGGAGGCGCCTCCACAGAGAAACGAAAGAGATATTTATATAAGTTAAACAGTTTGCATTTAGCACATCTGTTTGGATTATTTGCTCATTGACATTTTGATGAAGGTGTTAAATTTAACCTTTATGCGAGCGCTTACACATTTACGACCTCTGCTGTTTATTTAGTTAAAAATTCGTATTTTCTTTCAATTGCCATTAATTGTTTGGTTTTTCTTATATGTCTTCTCTATTTTCCAATTAGACAAATACAATCAATGTCATAAAATAAAAGAAAAAACAACAGCAAACGACCCACGCCTGAAACATGAGTCCGAGCCAAATGACCAGCACTCAAAAAGGTATTCGAAAATGAAAAAAAAAATAAATAAAATAAAAAATAACGGCAAAGGCGAAGGCGAATGCGAAGGTAAAGGTAAAGGCAGAGACAGCAGCTCCCAACTTTCTGATAAGATTAATAAATACGACAAAAATAAATAAAGAACACATATACACACGAATTGCGTGATGTCATCAGGGGGCGTTGAGGGACGGGGGCGTGGCTGAGGCAGCAAAACAGATTGTCAACTGCCACGAAAAGTAAAACAGCTCAGGTAGGTAATAAAGTCGAAAAATAGCTGATGAGCAAGCAGCCGCGCAGAGATAAGTCCAATAAGAATGAAACACGCAGTCCAATAAGAGGAAATGCATTCAAGCTCGAGCTGACCTTTTATAGACACAAACCAAGCGCCAACTGTTGCTAATTGCTCACTCGACTCTCGACGTCAATGCGGAAAATGCAACAGGTTTGCAAATAACCCACGGTGGGGGCTCTCTCTCTATAGAGAGGGAGTGGAATGGGGGCTACCTAGTATCTGGTATCTTTATGCAAACATGGCACAATTTAATGGAATTATTTGCATGATTCATATTTGCAATCAAGAAACGAGATCAACTTATGTTTCTACTATGAATCATGCGATTATTATTTGATAAGCCATAAAAATTGCTAAGAATGGGGTAGATCTATGTCTTGAGCTAAGATAACTTGATTTATAGTAGAAATTTTTATGAAACTCATCAGGAAAAAAATTAAATAGAAAAGTAAATAAGTTAAATTTGTGACATGTAGACGAAACAATTCATAAGAAGGATTATCAGAAGACAAGAAGAAGATATAGGAATATTAAAATATATATGTATATATTTTTATCTATATATATATTTTTTTTATTTATAATCATGATTAGTTTAAAATAAAAACACGAGTCCGTAATGCCCAGGCAATTAATCGCGCAGTCATAAAGATATTGTCATAAAACTTATGACAGTATACATATATATTGATCGATATAGCTGGCATCAGAATTCTATAGCATAACAAAGAACTTCTTGTCTGCAAATCTATTTCGTCATACAGATATATTTATCAAAATTCTTACTTATGAGCTCTACGAGACACTTGAGCTATAAACGGAATCTTATCAATATCAAATTCAAGTGAGGGTGGCTTAAAACATATTGATATTTCAGCTATGTAAAATTTATATTTATTTTCTATTTTTCAGGCAATCTTGATCTGTTCACCCTCGTAGAGTTCCATAGCTAACAAATATTATTTTATTTTTCTATCTCCTCCTCCATATCTAACTTCCACAACAATCATTATTTAGAGTAAAATTTCGAGTATAATCATTCATTTTCAAGATCTATTTGTCTATCAATGTTAGCTTTAGGATCTATAGCTGTTTTCTATATAATCTATGTTTTTTGCATAATAACAAATTACAAAATTAGAATTTACAAATTTTGTGACCTCAAGCGAAGTGCTTTTTATAGCATTCCCTACTTAATCACAGCGCCTCAAGCTAATTCATCATACTAATACCATCTATAAATATCTGAAAGACGCTGACATTTACATACAGATATATGTGTATATTTAGTTACAATTTGCAATAGGCCACATAGCAAAAAAAAAAAAAACAAACTCAAGTTCAAATTTCTTTGCTTCTTATCTCATAATAGAGTCTACCTACTATATAGACAGAGATAACTGTAGCATTGCCTGTCAGACCGATTTTCGCATACTATCTAAATAATTTCAGTTTCTCTTGTATTCATAAAGTTGTCAGATGCGCAGCCTTATCTCACTTTGAGCAAACAATTACTATGCCATTAAAACGTATTCAGTGCAGATTAATCAGATGTCGTACGCCCATATCAAATGAGCGAAAAAAGCGAACAGATTTCATTTAATTGAATTGCGACAGCAACACGAATTTAATAAATGATAGCACAGAGCAATCAGCACGAATTGGGCGCAATATGCAATGCAAACATATATGTATATGTTTATATACATATTTATATAATTATTATCGAAGCGTAGATTATAATGAGATACCCTGTAAGAAATTATGGAATCATGATATTCTCTATTGATATTGATATAATCTGTATATAATTTTTAATATTAAAGACTTTACTTTAAAAAATATGTTCTTGGGAAAAAATTCAAATTTTTGGTTAGTTCTTTCATGCCATATCTAAAATCTTAAACATTTACTTTTATGATTTTTTGCGGTTCTTACTTTAGACAAGTTAACAATAGAAAATATTTGCTTGTCTATATGATATACCATAGTATATGCCCGCAAACATGATTTTTTTTTTTTGACAAGCGGATAAATGCGTATGAAAACATAACGAACACGGCAAAGGCGAGAAGAAGAGGCAGCAGCAGTGGCAATCGTCGAAGTCGCTGCCAAAGTTTTGCTGCGAGATAAATGTAATTAAAAGCTAGCACACTCACACACACACACACACACACACACACACGCATACATAGACAAACGTTCGTTTGTTGTTGCCCGCAGCATTTGGCAGTTTGTTCTGGTGAGCCAATGGAAGAGCAGGGTGCAGGAGCAGCTGAGGTAAGCGCGGGACAGTCAAACAATTACAATTGATAAGCACCAAAGTCACTTTCATTTATATATATATATATATATATATATATATATATATATATATATGCTTATACGCCTCGGCGAGCAATTGGAAAAGTTTTTGGCGACAAACCGACATTTAAGGGCCAAACTGCAGAGACTGTGGAGACGTCTCCCCACCGCCGCCTGTCCGTCTCAATTCTTGTCTGGCCATTTGCGACGCTGACCTTCTCCGTTCGCCCAGCAACTCTGTCTGAGCGAAATCCAATTTTCCACTATAATTGAACAGGTTGCGCCATAAACAATAAACAATAAACAATAAAAATGTGCGCATAAAAGTCAACGCCGGAGTGCAACAAATCTCAATTATGAGCTAGCAGCAGCAGCAGCTCAGTTCAGCTCCTCAGCCCCAGCAAGCTGTGCGCGAGCGAGAGATGGCTAGATAAAAAGAGCATGAGAATGGCAATGAGAGTGAGAGTGAGCGTGTGCAGAAGGGAGATGGCGTGCGTGATAGAATAACTGCAGTTCAAAGCTCAAGCGCGCGAGCGCTACCGTTCTCACACACTCACTATCACACTCACACACGCACACATGGCCAAGCTCACTCTGCGCTGCTCGCACGCTTTTCGCTTTCGATTAAATGACTTTTAATGCGATTACGACAACAACAACAACAACAACAAGAACAAGAACAATAACAATGCTTGCTCTATTCTATGCACTTGACTGCGGCTACTGTCCCACATAAACTGAACTAAATAAAAGTCAGTTTATAAATGATGCGTGTAGATGGCAACCGCTAATTGAATCAGTGAGCAGCCAACCAGCGATAAGGTAGATAATTAACATATGCCGTTAAGACAAACAGACAAAGGGAGAGAGTGCCAGAGAGTGCCAGAGAGTGGGAGAGAGTGGAAGAGTGTGGCAGAGGGAGAGAGCGTGCGAGCATTGGCCACCCGCTTGGAAGTTAAGCAGCGGCTGTTGTCATGACAGAGCAGGAAAGCAGCTTCTAGTTTATGACTTGCAGACACACGCATTGCCATACATACACACACACACATACACACACTAATACATAAAAGAATTATATTCTTTTGCTACTGTTTTTTTTATTCTATCTATCTATGTGTGTGTGTTTGTATATAAATGCCAAATTGCATTGCGCTTTGTGAATTATTACGGCCTTGCATGCACATTACTTTAGCTTTAGCATTTGCTTGACTCTCCTCTCTTTCTCTTTCTATATCTCTTTCTCTCGCTCTCTCTCTCTCTTTTTTATTATGCGCGGGGGTTTTCAGTTCCGCGAAATCTGGCCACAATGTGTTACACAAAAAAAAACGTATAAAACCAAAACAGGCGCAACAAATGACAAAGCCGGATGATGCACTTTGATAAATTTAGCTGTAGCTGCATCTGTGTGTGTGTGTGTAAGTATGTGTGTGCGCGTGCTTTACGGTATCTTTCATATATTAAGCCCCAATGTTGGCAAGTCAATTAAGATCCTTTTAGTTCGCCTACCCTTGTCACGTTCTGTATAATGGATCGAGGTTAATATCTGAAATTCCATAAAGCATGGACGAGCCTTTGCCTCAAGCCGTTATTCTTGTCACATGCAATCTTTATACGCAAATTCTCGAAATTATCTTTAATGGAAAGTCTCTGTAGCATGAGCAAGTTTTAAATGTAATGATTTCCTCTATAAGCAAAATCTCAACATACATGTATGTACATTTGTTTGTAATGTATGTATACAAATACCTCATACTATAAATCTTATTAAGAATCTTTGAATTTGATTTCTGATTGTCTTGCGGTAAATTCTTTTTATAGTTAACTGTGAATCAAACTTTAAAGCAAAGGCATTTCATTTGCCTCCAAAAGAATTTTTAATTATACAAATTTAAATTTTAAATATTTGAAGTTGAGAAAAATATTCTTGACTGTTTCAGACTTGTAGTTTTTGAGATGTACAGATTTTCTTATACAGCATCAATGGCTTGGATTCCATTTCCAATTTTGTATAATCTATTTGATCAGATTCAAATATTTAATTTTGTATATACAAATATATTATTATTTTAATTTATTATTTATAAAACTATTTGATTCAAATGTAAAAGGTTGCATGGAAATATTTTTAAAAATTTATCATATTTAATACAAAAATAATTACAAATGTTATAAATAATATTTAAAATATATTAAATAAATATTTACTTTAATGTATTTACTATACAAACAAAATTAAAATTAAATGGTGTAATATCTTCTCAACGAAAGTTTTGCATTTTTTGTTATATTTAAATTTAAGACACGAAACATTCTTTAATAAAATCCAGCCTCAAGTTTACTTTAATAATATATTAAAAATATTTCCATCGTCAGTTACGAGCAGTAGAAATATTTCACACCTTTCAAGCTATCTCCTCGAAAATTCTATTTCAAGAATTATAATTATTTTTATTAAGCTATTTTCTACTGATTTATTACAAATAATTCACGTGAAAAAACAAAAAATTCCAAACAAAGACAAATTTTTGGGGTATTCTCATTGAAATGGTTTTTGTTATTGCAGAAAAATTTTTACTTTTGATCTGTTCGGCCTGTCACCGCATAAATAAACAACAACAAAAACAAATTAAATTTTGCAGGAATATTTTTGGTCAAACACAATTTTCTGGGTGTCTTTTATACAAACAACTATTCGATTTGTTTATAAATATGAAGAAACCGCAATTGGATAAATGTAAACAAATGTATGGCTGGCAATTGGCGTTTTATTTGGGGCCGATGATGAAAAAGAAGACGAAAACAACAGAAAATATGAATTCGGTTTTTCGAATTTCTGTGAGCACTTGAACTTGAGCAGCCGTGAACACAACCCACACACACAGACACACTCACACACATACACACACTTCATTATCTTTTAATTTAATTAATTTTTTTGGGCTTTACACCTTTTTGGCCAACAGACAAACGCAGAAATAAAGAAGTCAACGAACGCTGTACGAAAGTCGCGTGGAAAACGCGCGCGTTTGCGTAGCGAGTCAGAAATGAATACGGGCGCTGCGAGCGCTGCCAACCGTACCGTTACACAATTCAATCCCAACTGAACTCTGCGTCGGCGTCGTCGTCTGGTCTGGTCTGTTCTGCCTGCTGTCATGCCATGCATGTTGTTGTTGTTGCTGTTGTTGTCGTCGGCGCAGCCGAAGCGTAGCATAAACGAAGCTCTCCAATACGGAAAGAAAGCAAAGCGAGCATCGTGGGAGACGAGGCCAAAGAGCACGCTCGGCTTGACGAGTGTCTGAGATAGACGGAGAGAGAGAGAGAGAGAGACTGCGAGCGATAATGACATGGCACCTGCTCGTGCCTTCTTGTTGTTGTTCTTCTTCCACTTCTTTGTGTTGGCTGCTGTGACTCTTGCTGGTGCGTCTGCCGGCAGGCGGCGCTGCATTTGTTGTTGCTGTTAGTGTTGCAAGCCGCAACCGCTTATTAGCAATGCGAGTGCGTTAGGGTTTTAAAATACCCTACACTCATCGGATATGTGTGAATAGGGGAATTATAAATTTGTGGTAATGCTGGTTAGGGCTTCTAATATACTTTGTTAGAGAGGTATATTTTAATATATAGTATAAGTTGTGGCTTTAAGATACCCTTTGGCAATGCAAAGTGTGTTGAAGAGACATTTTTATATATTGAATGGAAAAATGTGGAGTTTCTGTAAATTATATATTGTATGAGAGTTAATAGGATTAAAATATCCAAATTCGATAATTCGATGATATTACGAAATGCCTAGATAAACAAGAAACTCAGCTACTTAACAGTGTCAGCAAGCATGTTTCAGGGTATTTACTAGTCTGATATACAACATCTGCTTTCTTAATTAAAAATATTTATATAAAAATTTATTTATTTTCGGTATGCTTAAAATGTGTACAGGGTATCTACGAATATATTTTGAATTGCATGCTTTTAACTATTATTTCATATAATTGTATGTCATATAAGTTATATTCCAGCAAATACCTACTGGGTATATACTTTAATTGCTTTTCTTTGTATTACTATAAATTTAAAATAAATAAATTAATAGAAATAGAAATGCAAACCTGTACTCTTTCTAAGTACTCTTTACAGGTCATCTGCTAGTCGATCACTCTCAGCAAACTAATGTCTGCCTCGTTTCTTCATTAATGCAACGCATGCTGCACACACGTGTGAGAATTGGCTAATGAGTCAACAGGTTGTCCGCATGGCTGCCCCAAAGTGGAGTCGAACGAATTTCGAGTGGAGCCGCAGTTGCACTTTTTCGGGGGCCGGGCGCCAAGAGGGCGGGGCTAATTAATGGCCAGCGGGCACTGTATTTATTATACAAATGTAGCTCAGGGATGTCAAAGACGACAGGGGACAGACGACAGGCGGCCAGCGGCATGCAGCATGTGGAGAAAGGCGGCCAAGGTCAGAGTCAACTCGAGTCGCCCAACTGTGGCAGCCACATTTATCAAAGTGCCTTCGCTTTGATTGCCACATGCAACAAATTACACGTATTTATAAACATAGCGACTAAGCGGCAACTAAGTATCCGAAAGACCAATTGAAATGTTTTACTTCTCATTTAACTAGCGTTGAGAATAGAGCGGTAGGAGGGGTGGGAGTGAGGGAGGGGGAGTGGCAGAGTGGGGGCCAAACATTGTCAGCGGCTATACAAAATCCATAAAGACAACGCAAATGGCCCGTAAAAATATTATGATGCCATTGAATGTGGCACGAGTTGCCACTGAGAGTAAGTGCAACAAAGTGGCAGTTGAGCGACTAAGTGAATACCCTGTAAATATTAAAAGGTGGATTTACAAAACAGAATAAGATGAGGATGAATTGAAAATAGAACAGAGAGTAAGAGAAGAGTGAGAATGTGAAAGAAAAGAATACAATAAAGAGAAGAGAGAAAATGAGATTGAATTGAGGAGAAGAGTGAAGAGAGGAGAGGGAAGTGAGTTTAGAGAAAAGAGCATAGAGATAGAATAAGAGAGCAGAAATAATAGGGAACAGAGAGAATAGAAAAAAACATAGGACATATAAAAAAGAGAGATAGGAGATGAGAGATGAAACCTCATGAGAGAACAAATATGAAAGATGAAACATGAGAGATGAAATATGAGAAAAGAAATATCAGAAATGAACCATGTGAGATGAAATATGATAGATGATAGATGAGAGAAGAAAACAGAAGTAGAGTGCATAGAGATTAGAATACTCCATCTACAAAACTTTACAGGGTATCTATGCTGCGTGTTGTCTTTTGCTCATCGCATTGTTTTTGTTTTTCTTTGCAGCTCACTTTGCCAGCACTTTGTTCGATTTGTATATTTGCACTACAAACAGACAAATGGAGCGGGCGGCGAGGGCGTGGCAGTTGAGGCGATTGGTCTTTGGCCAAGAGTTTTTCATTCATGGCGTACGCGCCCAAAAGTCAACAGACCCTCAAGAGTCTCTCAACAACTGTGATGGACAGCGCACGCATGAATATAAATATATATACATCTATGTATACCTATATAAACATATGTGTATATATATATATATATATATATATATATATATATATGACGGCCCCCTACGTGCAGCTCTTATTCCCAGAAACATTTTCGATATGACGCCAGCAAAAAGAGATCCGAATCCCTTGACCGGATCAACAAAGAGTAAGACAAGAAATTCATTGCTTGATTTTTCTTTTTTTTTCCGCTTTGCTCATAATTTATGAGATTTTGTTTTAATGCAAACAAAAATGATTAATTGGCTTCCAATTGGCAAAAAAAAAAAGGGGGACAACGAGGCTGACATATGTATCTGCTCGCACAGTATAAAGCGTGTCAGCGCGCCAGCTATCAAGCAGTCGTAGGTGTACTCAAGATTAATGACAAGCCCCTTCCCGATATTCCCCTCGACTCTATCCTCCCTTCCCTTATTTAATTAGAGGTCTCGCAAATTGCATGCATTATTGAGTCTGGACCAAGTAGGTGCCACAAGGTGGCAGCTGCCACTGTGCCAACTATCCATCAACTTGATAAGCAGTGCCATTAAAAGCATATCTATCTATATATGTATATATATATATATATACATATATACCTGTATCAGGTAATCTTATGCATGTACGTATTCATATTCGATTACGAAATGCAAAACGTGACTTCGTCAACACGGCTGATTAATTGACGCGGGCAAAGGGAGGGAGGGGGAGAGAGAGAGAGAGAGACAGGTAAATGCCGGAAAAAGTTGGCAATGCATAGCGAAAAAAAACATATATCGCTTGATACAGTGGCTAAGCAAAAAGTGATGATACCAAGAGGTAATAAATATAGCGACGAAACGCGGATATAGAATGATTTAAAATGTAATTTCTTTAACTTGAATAAAATCTTACTTTACTCTATACTTAGAATAAACAATAAGATGCTAAATAATACAAATTTATTGGAATATTCCAAATATATATTTTTGAGTTGAATTTGCATTGGTATTAATATTATAATTACCATTATCAATATCATTATTTAATCGTAGTTCTAGTTCATGGTTATTAGCATTGCCAGTGTCATTATTATTGTTATTGTCTTTATCAATTTCATTATAATTGTCATTGTCATTGTCATTGCCATTGATATTTTCATTCTCATTGTCATTGCCATATTATTATCATCATCACTATCATTAACATCATCATTATCATTATTATCAATTAATCTTTTAATTTTAAGACAAAATAGCCCAAGTTTCTATGATGCTCCACTCAAAAAAGATTTTTGGAATCCATGCAGGGTATTTAATTGTTAAATAAATTGTTAAATAAAAAAAAACAAAAACAAATCAATTTAAGCAAAAATAAGTAATGCAGATGTTAAATAAATTGTGGTAGATTACGCCTTATAAATAGCCCAATTAGCAATATATTTTCTTCAGTTTCTTTTTTAGTATAATTCCAGAAGAAATGTAAATAAAAACCAAATTCTATTTATTTTCTGGAACTTTTCAGTTTGATGAAACCTTGGACTTGACTTGCTCTATAAATTGACCAACTATAGATTAGTTTGCCCATATACTGGCAGACAGACATACAAATATAAGTATATGTATGTATGTATATCCAGATATATGTATCTTCTATATTTTGGCCAAAGGCGAACTGTGTTTATTACAAAAGCTATCTATCAATAGATCTTACGGACCATAAATACAGCTACATAAGCAACACAAACATTATTTATTGTGTGTGTGTGCGAACCTTTGAATGTGGGGTCATTTAGGTCTGTTTATTTACCTGTCTGCCTATGATACATGCGGCTGTCATTTGCTGTTTTTAATTACATCTCTGTGGCATATATATATATATAGATAGGCGTACTTGTGGATACATTAAAATAAATGTATCTTACAGATACTATATTTTTTGGGAACTACCCCTGCCTACCTACCAGCCATTAAGGCCATTACATTAGATAATGTACTGCGTGAATCCTCTCAGAAAGGCATTATTTTTTCCTACACTCATATTTATTTTTATATATATTTCTCAGACTTGATTTGTGGAAAACATCACATGAACAGACTTGAAATTGTTTTCTTTTTTGTTAGTAATTGTGTTTATTCCGCGTAAAATAACATTTGTTTGAACATTTCTTTGGCAAATCGTCGATGTGTTTGATTTTTACGAATTCTAATTCACTGGCCATTCGTTTACTATACGAGACGAGCAAACTAATTGAGTTTAATGGGGGTCATGTCTTGGAAGCTATGCGATTTATTTGACATGCGTCAGCTGCGCGCGTTTACCAACACTAGCGAAATCGGTAAAGCTATTTCTGCATATCCTTGAAACTTCAATACGAATATGTAATGACGAGAGAGAACTCGATTGAGTGCGAATTGATGCAAAACATACGAACTTGAAATCAAACAAATCAAAGAAACATATATTTTCCATCTCTACATTTATTTCATCTCTCATTTATTTCAACGACTGCTCAAAAACAAAAAACGAAAAAGATTGATGATCAATTAAAATACTTTTTCGATTTGCCAGCCAGAATTCATTTCGCTCATAATTATCGTAACAATAATTCATAAATTGCGCCCCTGGCTGTTTATACGCTGCCCCATTAGCCCTAGTTCGATTAGTGTTTGGAAACGTGAAAACATGCACAAATTATCGTTAAACGATCTTGAGAATTATTTTTACAATTCTACAGCGAGCAATAACTTGTCCCAGCAGCTAATAAACTAATGCGATAAATATTATCGTCTTAGCATATTTTATCTATATATTAGTTATTTCCATGAGATTTTAGGTATTTTTGTATATGTGCAAATCATTTTTGACAATTCATCAGTTTATGTGGTCATCAAAAAATAATTGTATTATTTTTAGCTATCTGCCCTAAAGCTTTACTAGCTAATTTTCTAGAATTTCCAAACAATTTAAATAGATTATCACTTTTAACATGAAAATCGTTAAACCACAAATTTCCTTGACTTAATAACCAATAAACTGAGGCCATAAAAATATTTGCCAACTATCGTTTAACGACCTGTCGACGAAAATATTAAAATTTTCAAAGAACTAATTGTTCTAAAATAATTGTACAAGTGTGATATTAAGTTAAATCTATAAATGTCCCATTGCAAATTATATATACCAGCCCCAAATTGTCTGAAAAAATTTATTCTATTTTTAGATTTATTTTCAATTTTCCGAACTAATTATAAAACCTTTCACTGCAACGATAAATATCGCTTGGCACTCACCGCTCATTGAACTGTTTGTCATCAGTGCCGCCAGATGGCGTCACGTTTAACGTCACTCCGACAGACTTTTTGCGTCTGATTGCCATGTGACGTTCGCGTGTGGGAAACTTTGGCTGTTTCTTGACCAACACTGGCTGCACCTCGAAGACATCACGCGACGCACAGTTTTGCATTTTCAGCTGCATCTTACATAAAGTTCAGTTGTCGCTGAGAGAGAACGCGACGACAACTGTGCTGGCAAGTTTAAAGTGTAAACAAAGACAACAGTTGACAGCTATCTATAGCGGTCATATTTAATGCGTGTCACAGATACCGATAAGCCAAGCGCAAACAAGCAAACACACACACACACACACAGCCACGTACATGCACCGTTGTTCTCAGCAAACAGCGCCGAATAAGCGAATGAGAGTGTGTGCAAGTGAACTGCAATAAGCTGCTCTCAGCAAGACGTGCGCTCTTGACGTATGTAGCTCTCTCTTATCGCTCTCTATTCGTTAAGTTGTGTTGAGTTTTAATGTTATGCAGCTGCTGCTCATTAGCTAACGAAATTCGCCGCTTGATCGCGTGGGCAACGCACAAGTGCTGTAGAGCAACTAAAAAACTACAAAAACGAAATACGAAATACGAAAAACTAAGCCTGGAATTGAGCGTGAGTCAAGTGTGAAGACGTAGGCAGAAGCAGCAGCAGCAGCAGCAAGAGCGTCGCAACGAAACTAAAGAGCAAAAACACGAAGCGCCGTTAGACAACGTCGGCTGCATAAAATTTAAAGCTTAATGGGCCACGTATAAGCACGAAGTCATCGGCTGTCGCTCAGTCAGTCAGTCAGTCAGTCAGTTAGTCAATGTCAATTCGTTGCTCAAGCCCTGAGTGAACAAAAAAAAATTGCAAACGCCGCCTTTTTAACAGCTTGAACTTCGGCTGAACCTCAACAGCTGAGCGCAATTACAACATTTCAATGGAAGCGCAAGCTCTTTATTGGCGCAATCGGCATCAATTTAGAACCGATGCTTCCACTGTATGGGGTGCCTCTGTGAGAGAGAGAGTGTGTGTGTGTGTGTGTGTGTGTGTGTGTAAGAGAGAGAGAGCAGCGCGTAGAGTAGACAACAAATAAAGCAAGTCAAGGTCTTCGCAAGCACTTTAATTACCGTTGCAACAACTGAAGAGCCGACCAATGGCTGGCGCCAAGTGCGAACAAGCGTCGGGCTGAGTGGATAGAAATGATCGCACGCAGCGCTCTATCATGTTACGCCCCATGAAAAACATGTGAAAAAAAAAAAAAAACTAAATGAAGTTGGAACTGTGTGTCATGCTGAGCTCTTTTTCTGGACTGTGGGATTTATGTTTTCGAGTTGAACTGTTTATAGAACTGTTGACGTTATAAATGGCCAATTTGAACAAATTAATAACAAATTATAAAAAAAGAAATTTTAAATATAATATATTTCTATAATTACATACGTAGAGAATTATGTGTATACGACTGTTTTGTATATTTATATATTTTTCAATTATAATTTATGCCCAACGTTTTTTGCCATTAAAGTCAAACAGAATGCTATAAAAACAAAACACAATAAAACCAAATAACAACTGAATTATAGCAAAATATATATACACTCTCACACACATATGAGCGAATTGGAACAAAAAGCGCTCATACGCCCCATACATCAAGCAGAAGTTGCGATTGCGTTACTGCCCTGCTCTCCCTCTCTCTTTCTCTCTCTCTCATTTCCAATTGGCTTTCGGCCAGCGCTCGAAATGAAATTGCAAACTGAAACCACAGTTAGACAAAAAGTCAGACACAGCCGACAGACAAACTAATTTTACAAATTAATTGCACAATTTGGATTTGAATTTGTGGTCGCGTTAGCCGTTAAGTGCATTTCCCAATTGGCAACACGCACTCCGATTCACATTTCCATTTCCAATTGCAATTGCAATTTCAATTCAAAGTCGAATTTCCGCATAATTCACTTGCCCAAGTGCATAATCATTTACGCACATCAATTAAGTGCAACTGAATTGTTAAATAAACCCTAATTATATATTCATATTTAAGTCTTTAAATTGATATTTTGACCCAAAAGCGTTGAAAATATCAATTTGTTTTGCTTAAATTTAATGTTTTTGCTTTTGGCTTAACAAGCTTTATGCATGCAAAATTTATTTTCTCATGGTTCTTTTACTTTAATTTTCTTGGCAAAGGCAGCTGATATGGGGGGAGCGCTGGTAACTGGGGGCGTGGCTGTTGTTGTTGACAGCGCAAATATGCAAAAAATAATATTGATTTTGGTATTGAAAAACGTTTTTGTGGTCGGTTTTGAAAAAAAGACGAACGAAATGCAAAGCGCCATCTAGCGTTTGTCGGCAGAGGCAAAAGCGCTAAAAGCTTTTACAGCTTTTACAGTGCTGCTTCAAATATTGTGTCAGCTTGATTTAAGTAACGTAGCTAAGGTAAATATTTCGAATTTCAAGAGGCTTAAAACTTCATTTAAAGTAAATTTCGTTGATATATAAGTTTTTAAACTTAATTTAACCTATTTTTAAAATATATATTATATTTTTATTGACAATTTCTTGCACATATTGATTTTAAATGCTTTGAATAACTCATTCAATTCATATTCTTTACCTTCTCTACAATTAAGTTTTAAGTACTATATTTAAATACTATGTGCAACTCACCTCCAATCATGCGCCGCAAAACCGGGGCATTCTGTTTTGCATTGCTCGCAGCGCACACCGTCATCCACCTCTCGAATTATGACACCCTGGAAAAAAAGTAAATTTTTAATTGGACAATTATTATTAAAAATGTACATTTCTTAGCAATTATATTTATTTGCTTGTTAGATAATTGTTTGTCCTAGATAAAAGTGCTACTTAAGAATATTAAATTGAATAATCGAACAGTGCACTTTGCTGCGCTTCTCAAGCTTATATTACAGGGTATTCGATAATTTTCTATTATTTCTCTTATTAATGTCTTCGTACATAAATTACAGGGTATTCCAGAAACTATATGCTCCCCGAAACATCATTGAATGCACTGTAATTTATGTTTCTTGATCCCTGTATTCAACTACACTCACATCTTAGCATACCCACTTCACTGCCCATTACAGGGTATTTGAACAGCAAAATGCAATTTACGATTACACAAGAGGAATTCGTATTTTACTCATTTGCGCCATCCGTTTAACGCCCCAAAAAATAGGGCGTGGCATTGCCATTGCCAGAAATTTGAATTCTGCAAAAAAACACATAAAATGTTTGCCAGAGAGGTCAAAAGTCAGCGGCAAACGGGAAGCTTAAAGTGGCAAATGTTTTGGCTGCTGTTGCCGCTGCCGCTGCCGCTGCTGTTGTTGCTGCTGTTGTTGCTGCTGTTGTTGCTGCTGCTGCTGCTGCTACCGCTGCTGTTGTGGTGCAGAAGCGACACTTGTTCCAAAATTACGCTCAAATATATGTGGAACAAAAGAAAGCCAACAACAACAACAGCAACAATATGAGTGAAAAAAAAAATTAAAACAACAACTTGGCACGTTTCCATTCCAATTCTGGCCATGTTTGTAGCTATATGTGTGTGTGTGTGTATATGTGTGTGTATCTGTACATGTATATGTTTTGTATCTGTATGTGTTTGACTGCAGTTAAAAAAATCGCTAAGAATATTCGTAACGAGCATAAGCAACTGCACAATGCACGTTCATTGCGCCAGCAGTAGCTAGACGTATGCATCAATCGATATATATATATATACATAAATTTGCCACGCCCCAATAGGCGCAGCATATAATTTCTAAGGCTATGTCTAGCAGAGATAAATACTTATGCAGCTGCAAAACTAGACAAGCCTAAGCTGACTCAACAAGAGTGATACTCTTTGCGATAACTATATTACAGCAGCTATTAAAGTTATCGATAAGCAATAAATGTGAGCATCTTCTATAAGCTATGCCATTTGATTTCAATTAAATTTAAAATCTAATCGAAAAACAAATTATTAAAAAAAAAGAAGAAGAAAACAAGCAACAACTTAAAGTTGGAAGTCTCTAGAGAATAAAAGTCGCAAAGCGTTTAAAAGCCAATCGACTCCGTTTTCACACTCTTATAGTGCATTGAAATTGCGCAGGCATTTCATTAGGCAATTTACCTCCTTTTCATTGCAGCTGCAAATGGTTGACTTTTGTGTGCATTAATATGCAAAGGATATCATGTCCTTAGTCCTTTGTCGATTGCGTTTGTCGCTTGCCGTTTGTCCTTTTTGGCGCGCTGTCCATTTGGGTCGAACGTATGCATTGGCAGCCACAACAAACGAAAATCGATGCTGACCCAGTTCGCCAAAAAGGCCGAGACAACCCTACACAGAATTCCGACGCATGGCGACAACTCTGGCTGACGGATGTGAGCATTAAGTTGCAAGTGAAAGCAAATATTTGATGGGCACTTAAGAGGCGCCACAGCTGAGCTTAGCCCTACCCAAACACCCTACGACAACAGCAACTCTGTAAGAAAATCCTCTTCAGATTAATGATCTGACAATTAAATATATCTATAATGCATATTAAGGCAAAGGCAAAGGCAAACAAATAAACAAACAAACAGCAGCTGCTGCCACATGGGGAAAGTTGTTCACATTTGCCACAAAGAGCATTAAAAAAGTATCTGAAAGCTGTAAAAAAAAAAAAAAGTATCTCAAAGTTAGGCAAATATGCAAATGTATTTGCCACAAATTAATGAACTGACATTTGACAAATTTGGCTGCGAAATGCGGGCTGGCCTTAAAGGGAAGACCCCCAATGTATTTCACCAGCAATATTAATAGCGAAATAATGATAATTTTTCAATATTTCGTTTATCCAAACAAAAGATCAGATTTCAGCAGAAATTTAAGAGAAATGGGAAGAAGATATAGCTATTGTGACCTTTGATTGTCATTATTATGAATTACAGGGTATTCATAAGCATAGCTTATACACTTTGCTATATATAAGTGCATAATACGAGATGAAATTGGGCATATACAAATTATAGCTATCGAAGAAACTCTTGAAAAATAAAGAATACAAAATAATTCAAATATTTGCTTAACCAATTCATGGAATACCCCAAATGTATGTTAAGAAATTAACGTTTACAGCTCAAATAATAGAAGAATTCAAATATTTTAGCTACAAGTACCAGCACACCCCTAATGTATTTGATTTAAGAAAATAAAGAAAATATTATATCACAGGGAATACCATAAATGTTATCGATATATAGGAAATTCCATGATGAAGACATGTATTTGGTTCAAGTTACATGATTTCCACAAATCTTCCAATATTTATATATTTAAAAATAACATATAAAACTTATGGAATACCCCTAATACTAATGTTAACAGAAGAAATAAATGCAATGGAAGAGTTTGCCTGGAGACAAGCATTCAAATAATAATATATCCAAATACTTTTGGCTGATAATGCAAAAGTCAGCTGGAATGCCTCTAATGTTATCAACTTTAAGCCAAGGGGATTCCACTCACATTGACGTCGCAACTATAATCATTAGCAATTAAAAGACAGCTCATGACATAGCGAAATATCTTCGACAATGAAATCTGAAGAATTATAATTTATTTGCGGCGCTCTGCAGAATGATGTCATCATTCGAAATTCGAATGCGAAATAGAGAAAAACAAAAACTTATTCCGAATGTAAAACAGTTTCCAAATCCATGCTGGGAAACCACTTGAAGTGTCAAAAGTAAGTCGTAAACTTCATATATATATATATATATATAGATATATATATTAGGGGCTAATTCAAATGGGTAGCGAGAACTAGTTCGACCCACACGCACAGTGGGTCACGCCCGCGCACTTGAGCTGCCAAAGTTCTGGGCTAACAAATTTTCGAAAACGATTTGTTACTGGGCAAGCGGCTCAGGCTCAGTTAACTTTAAGCCACATTTTAGAAACTATGACGCGATGCAAGTGTTTGACTGTGTTAACAAAATAAATAATAAAAAAAAAAAATAAATAAATGTATATATATAGAGAGAGAGAGACCGTAGGTCGACAACAACAAGTTATAAACAAAACCGGCTCCAAGTTACTCGGAAAACAATCTACGTATGAGCCACATATCGTCAAAAAGCTGGCAGAACAACAAAATCAACAACAGAACCCGCAAGTGTTTGCTTATTGCAAAATACATAGCAATAATAAAAGAAAAGAGACAGCAACACATTAAGAGAGAGAGAGAGCAAGAGTGAGAGAGGGTGAGTGAGAGACAAAGAACAGCGCTTACTTCAAGTACAAAGTTAACAATTTACAGAGGAGCCGAATTTCGTAGAAATTTTTGTTGTCTGTTGTTTTTGATTTAGCTATACCCTGTAAGCTGTGGTGAGAGAAGGCATGCATAGCAGTGAGAGCTGAGAAAACTCTATAGATAACTAGAAACATATAAGCAAATAAATGACACTTTAAATGACATTTAGAGACCTATAGATATGTAAATTTAATAATTCATATGAAATAAAAAATCAATTTATCGATTTGTTTCTGGGATATGGATATATCGAAGAACTCAATTTTGATATGTCTCTTGATTTGCTATCTTAAATCTATATATAAGATACAATTTATGCCAAAAATGCGCGTAAATGACATTTTTCACATAACAAATAATAAGAGATATAAAAAAAAAGAGTTCCCCTATAGACTAGACTATATAGTATATGCTAAATAAATATATATTTTTGTTTCTATCGTTTAGTTAAGTAAAAATAATAGATATATATCTACTTTTCATAAAAAATTATTCAAATTGAAGAAGAGATCTTCAAATAGATTTACAGGGTACACCCTAGTCTATCTGTCGCAAGCAGACATTTTTCTTCGACAAAGTTCGTCAAAATTTTGGCATTAATTAACATGATTTTGTCTGGGGGCCGATGATTTTATTTTTTTTTTTTAATTTTTTTTTTTTTTTTACTACTTAACCTGTTTGCAGAGCTATACGCAATGGGCCAAGTCATCCACACTCACCCATATAGATAGATAGACAGA
The DNA here is from genome assembly GCA_035047405.1 of Drosophila stalkeri. Lineage (NCBI taxonomy): Eukaryota > Metazoa > Arthropoda > Insecta > Diptera > Drosophilidae > Drosophila > Drosophila stalkeri. The sequence continues at coordinate 14,189,762 of JAWNPR010000041.1, read as the reverse complement.
TGCAAAGCGAGGTTACGACTCCAAAGTTGAACAAAATTTACATTACATTTATTTTTCACAGTCTAGTTAGGTTTTGCCACAGCGCCGCTAATGTGTTAAGCCTAACTGATTATATACAAATGGTAACAAACTTGGGCATCCACTTAACTAGTTCAAGATCAGACGCAGTAGATCTTTGACTAAGTTTAGTTGTTGCCTCCATCTGAGTTGTTTGTTGCCTTAGTTGCTGTTGCCATGTTTCTATTTGACAACTTCTCTTGCCAAAGCTCAATGCGAATGCGTCTAAATTGCCAACGACCCCGTTGCGACCACATTAGAAAGTGTATTTGGTATTTAGATAGATATACATATATATATATGTATGTATAGTTAAAGCTTAAGTTTTATGTTTTAAGCTGATGTTATTAGAACAACGATTTGCTAATTAGTTGGAATAGAAGGAAAGACAGAGAGAGATAGTGAGCGAGAGAGAGGGAGAGAGGGTAATGAATGATGAGAGGAAATTAACATTCCGAAATCTATCATTACAAATCTAACAATTTTCTTATACTTGGCATTTTCATTATTGTGATAAGTCTTATGAGAACATATCATTGTTATTATTATGATTATTATCAATGTCATCAATTTTACATTAAAGGCAGTATTATTCTCTATATCATTATCATTATTTTTATTATGATTCTCATTATCAATATCCTTTTGATTTTCATTATCTCTACCAGAATATTCTTATTAGCATTATAATTGTCATCTTGATTCTCATTATCAATATAATTATTCTGCCGATTATCATTCTCATCATTCATTAACAGAATCATTATTACTGTTATGATACTCATTAGCATTATCATTGACTTTGTTTCAATTTTATTAGCTTAGTCATTATCATATAGATTGCCATTATTGTTGTCATTATTATTATTAAATATAATTTTTATTCATAAGCTAACAAACGTTAACTAAAAATAGATATATCTTTTGGCGAAGATAATTATATCAAAGATATCTATATATAGTATTTTATATCATTAGTTCTTCACATACATTTCCGCTTTCAGCCCAACATCTTGTTCAAGTAGCTATTGTATAAGTAGAGTTTTTTGTATCTAAATATGACTTGAATATTTTGCTGATTTTTAAGATGAACATAAATTTTATTTGTTATATGTTCGAGTGACACGTCAAGAGTTTTGGCAACGAAGCTGTCTCATAAGAAAAGTAATCGAATGTGGATTTACGAAATGAAAAGAAATATGACCGAAAACAAAGAGACAAATACATTTATAATAATTCCACGAAAGGTTGTACTAGTTCAATTACCTTTAAGTCTTGAGCCACATGAATAAACTCAAGTTCCGAGAATCTAGAATAATTAAATGCAATTGAGAAACGTTTTCGTTGCCGGGAATGCCCCTAACTTAGAATAGATCTACATAAATTGATTAAAATATAGATTCTCTATAACAAACACATTTGCTTGGCAATGGTTTGAGTCTTGCACAAACAGTTATCATTATAGGGAATACCTCTAATAATAAATACATTTAAGGAATACCTTTAATGTAGCTGCTTGTTAATTGCTTGTAAATGAGCATATTGATTATGCATGCATTGAATAACTTTTAATGAAACGAGCGAACGAGTCAACTTATTATTCGAGCAATCAATATGATATATACCTATATATACTATAATCGTATAACATCTATGATTCATATAGCTCTAATAAATACACATATTTAGCTTAAATCATTTATGCCCTCATCCATATGTATGTATTTACACAGATATCCGTATTTCATTTGATTTTAACATCTCAAAAAGGCGCACAAACAAATCAACTGTTGACGTCAGCTCCTACGTCTATATAGACATATATGCTATATCTATATTATGTATGCCGTTACGCGTAGAACTCTGTCAAGCCAAATAGGGCTGCACAATAAGCGCATCTGCTTTCTAACCAACCCCCACAAAATATGGTCAGGCAGTCAAATTGAGTTGAATGCTCGTCACGTAACGCTCATCCATTGTCATGCACAGTTAGTCAGCCGAGAGACCCAATAACTCCGACACTTATGACGCGTCGCTCAATATTGACCAAAAATTTTTACATTGTTTACATAAAACTAATAAAAAAAAATATGAAGAGTATTTCTTATACTTACTTGCACAATCAAAAATATGAATAAAATAATTTAGAAAAAATTATTTCAGATTGACAGTAAAATTGCGTTAAATAATGTAAAAAAAAAAATAAATAAATAAATAAAATAAAATAAAATAAAAAAAACATGAAATGAAAGGAAAAATAATAAAAAAAATTTTATATGAAAAAAAATCTTAAGTCTTAAGAGCTTTAGCAAAGTTTTAGACACAAAACAAAGCAAAAAAAAAAAAAACAATAAAAACGCAGATATAATAATATTTTAAAATCTTAACAGAACTTAATGTGAACTAAAATTAGAAATTTCAATTTAATTTCATGTTACTTTAAATAAAAAAAAGAAAGTTTGAAAATTATACAAAAAATTATATAAATCAACAGGAAATATTTCACTTAAATTAGCTTGGTAAATATTTAACAAAAATATTATAATAATAGCTAACTAAAGTCAAAGCATGTGAAATATTTAAAGTTTGTATAAAAGGCAAGAGCATAAATGTAGCCATAATTAATGATCAAATAAAAGTGCGCAAACGAATTCGATTTCATGTGAGTGTTCATATATATGAACATATATATATATTGTAGAAATAAATAAATATATATATATATATATAAATAAATATGTTTTTTTCATATGCGTTCCACTTATTTCTTTTCGTTAATGGCCCTGCAACTACAATATATACATATATATAACTATATACGCATATATATCTCTCTATATAACTTGCTCAAGGAAATTGGGCGGCAATCTTGCCTGCGGGTTAAAAAGATTTTGAAGCTCGAAATAAATGATAATTAACAATTTACACAACAAATTTTATATTTGTTTTCTTTCTCTCTCTGTCTCCGTTGCTCTCTCTCTCTCTCTCTACTTTACCTATTTTTGCCTTTTTTTGTATGCTTATTTACTTGATCTAAACTTTTTTTTTTTGTTACATTCAATAATAAATAATGAAATTGACAAAGCAAAGAGATTTTGAGACTTGTCCACTTTGGGAGGATGAATCAGTTGTTAGCACAAATCATATAGAAAATAAATCAAATTCGCCTGGAATGACGCAAATTGTTATTGATCTTTCCCTAAATGATGATAAGCGCGTGTCGCTATGCATCGCATTAGTTCAGCAGGCGTGACAAATTGCATTACAAATTCAGCAGAGTTTTCAGATGGACAGAAAAATGCTAAATGTAAGCAGATGTTTCATATATATATAAGACAACTATATAAAAATATTTAAAAATATCATAAAATATATAATAGTTTATAAATATTTTTTTTTGCACAATAAAACTGATGAAATCACACAGAAATTTTTGCAACAAATAAAAACATAAATGATTTTCATTGTTGTTATGTACATAAATTAAATATCATTTATTAGTTATATTTATATATTTTATATTATTTTATATTTATATTTTAATTTTTTTTTTGTTTCGTCTCGTTTCGTGTTTCGTGTCACGCGCTCAGCTCTAGCTGTAGCTTGATCAGTCGAGTGTTCGATCTAACGCCATGGAATCTTGATTGGCGAGCGATTGCGTTGCCGTGCGGGGGCGACTCGTGGCATTGGCTGTGGCTGTGACTGCTGCTGCTGCTGCTGTTGCTGTTGCTGTTCGCGACGCCCCCAATTGGCACCCACGCCCCCAGAACTTTGCCTCGAGCTGGACAAGGGTCGCACGGAGACGGGCACAGGTGCATTGTAGTGGCCGCCAAAGTAGGTGGGCGTCGGCTGCTGTCGATTGCTCGGCGGCTTGCTGCCATATAGCTGTACGCGGGTGGGTGCACGCCCTCTAGCGGGCGCCGGCGACAATTTGCCCTGCTCGCTGCCAATGTGCACCAGGGTCTGATAACGACCGCTGCGCTGCTGCTGCGGCGATTGCTGCTTTTGCTGCTGCTGCTGCTGCTGATGCTGCTGCTGCTGCTGCGGTTGGCTTTGAGTGCGCCACTTGCTCGCCGGCGGCGTTTGCCTGGCCAGGCTGCTGGCCAGCAGCCGCTGTGCATAATACTCCGTGGTGGGCATGGGCTTGGCCACGCCCACCGGCACTAGACGACCCGGCGAGTGGGGCAATATGGAATTCTTGATCTCGATGCGTATGGCTGAGGCAGGCGGCGTGGGCGATGGCGACATGCGACGCAGCATGGGTTGAGCCACGCGAAAGGTTTCGTTGCGCTTGACGGGCGAGCGGGTGGCTGAGCGCGAGGGACGATCGCGCAGTGGGGAACGTGATTGCGGCCGATAGTTATCGTTATCGAAGACCAGAAAATCGGGACGATTCTCTTTGGAGGCGCTGCGTTGACTACTCGGCTGCGGTGCAGCCTCTGGCGGTGGCACCTCCACGAACCAGGCGGGATTGTGCGGCTGTTGTTGCTGCTGCTGCAGCAGGCGATCGCGAAATGATTTGCGAAAACTATTTAGGGTGACCGTTTTGTATTTATCACGTTCCTCCTCCTCCAGCAGATCATCATTCGAGTGAGTCTTCAGCTGCTCCAATTGCTCGCGCAGATGCGTGGGCGTCTTGCTCTTGCGATAGGTGCTCGAATCGAAGCTGCCGCTGGAACTGGAACCCAGACTCGGCTGCCGTTGCATGCCATCGCCAGGCGATGCTGTCTGCCCTTGCCTGCCCTTGCCCTGCTGTTCGTACAGAAAATTGAATGGATCTGCATGTGCATCGTAGTCGAGCATGCGATCGCCATCGTTGCGCCACTTGTAATAGGTATTTGTGGCCGTGTCGCTTGGATGGTGCTCGTAGCTGGCCGCCTCCTCGGGCGAGGGCTGTTTCTTGCGTTTCGTGAATGTGCTGAATTTGCTAAACACCTTCGATTTCTTTGACTTCTTTTCGAGCGTGCTGCTGTTCGAATCATTGCCCCGCTGCTGCTGTTGCTCCTCATCGGAGGCATTCAGTATGAAGGTGTCGCCGCGCTGTAGTGTGGAACTTGTCGTTGAACCTCGCCGCGAGCTGATCACACTGGCCGGCCGCGAGCTGCAGCTGCGCACGGGCGTCGTGTCGCGCGACGAACTCTTGCGGGACGAGGCCAACGAGGAGCGGATATTGCGAAAAAATGACATTGTACTTTCAACTCGAGCCGGGTAGACGAGGAGACGAGGAGACGGGGAGACGGGGAGCCGTGAAGCCCGCGCAAAGCTAAAAGTCAAAGTCGAGAAAACCGATTAAAAATAAACGCAATGCGCACAACGAGTCTTTGGCTAGGTCTGGCTCAGTCAACTGCCACGGAGCAACTGGCTGAGTCGGCTCGGCTATTACGCGGATCACTAGAATTTCTGCGGCAATCGGGTCTCAAACTTCGTTTCATTTCGTTTCGTTTCGTTTCGTTTTCATGTTCGTATGTTCGCATTTTTTTTTTCTTCCACTTTTGTTTTGACCAATTTGGCGTATACTTAACGTCATTATCGTGCTTATTATTATGGCCATATTTCGAGTGGCTCGAGTGACTCGATCAGCAGCTGTTCGCGTGGGCGTTACAAGTCCAAACATTAAAAAATAATCTAAACTCGTTTTTCTACCCAAATCTCCACTCAGATGCTTCGTTTCGTAATTTATGCACGCAGAAGGCGCTCTAATTAGTTATCTGATGCAAAAGCATCAACAGCTCATTTACAACAATTGCAACAACACCAACAACAGCAACAACAGCAACAATAGCAACAATAGCAACAAGAGTGTTGTAGTAACACCTTCGCTGTGTTTAGGGTCTTTGTATGAAGTGCGAACTAAAACAAAGTTAAATTGTTTGACAAAAGTCTATACAGTGGTTCAAGCTTATTAAACAACAAGTGAAATGTGATTTGTATATCAGATATTTGACTTCACTGAACGAATTAGACAAAACTGAGAGAGAGAGAGAGAGAGAAAGAGAGAGAGAGAGAGAGAGAGAGAGAGAGAGAGAGAGGAGAGAGAGAGGGAGAGAGGGAGTGAGTGAGAGAGAGTGAGAGAGAGAGAGAGAGAGAGAGAGAGGGAGAGATGAAGTGAGAGAGAGGGAGAGAGTAAGTGAGAGAGAGAGAGAGAGAGGGAGAGATGAAGTGAGAGAGAGGGAGAGAGTAAGTGAGAGAGAGCGAGAGAGAAATATATAGAGAGGGAGGGAGAGCTATATATATAGAAAGAGAGATTGAGAGAGCGGGAGGGAGAGTGAGATAATGAAAGAGATACACAGAAGGACACAAAGAGAAGAAGGAGAAGAGAGAGTGGATAAGGAAAAAGAGAGTGGGAGAAAAATAAGAGACGGATAAAGAGAGAGAGACTGAAAAAGAGAGCTATATCTAAATGAAAGGATGAGAGAGAGTGAGAGAGAAAAAGAGGAAAAACAAACAGAGTGAGAGAGAGAGATTAAAAAATAAATAAAGAGATCTAGAGAAGAATAGAAAAACGAAAGACAAGCTGACTAAGACAAGACAAAAACAAAGAGAGAGAGAGAGAGAGAGAGAGAGAGAGAGAGAGAGAGAGAGAGAGAGCGAGAGAGAGATAGAGAGTGAGAGACAGAATGGGATGGATACACAGGGATGGAATAAGCGATAGTCGATAAAAATTAAAAACGTAGATCAAAATAAAGAGAAATAGATCTTAATATAAATTGCGAACAACTAAGTTTAAGTTACACATTCTTATTAACATTTATTATTATATAATAATATTTAACTGTTAAAATTTATTCAAAATATTATATTTTTATTAAATATAAATTTAATTCTAATTAAATACAAATTTCATTTTATCACACCAAACCTAGCCACATTGTGCCATGTCAGCCTACAATTATTGTAAGCAATTTATTCTGCTTACTATTATCACATTACGAATTTGATGCAATGATTACAATAATTTATTATAATAATTGCTTTTGTCGCAGCACATTGCCTCAGTGTGGCGCGTTCTGGTCTACAGTTATCGATGGCTTTCGATGCTAGACGCTTCATTGTTCGCGTTAATGAGTGATTGAGTTTCGTGTGAGCACACTTTTGTCTGCCATTCGATTTGCTTCGCTTCCGATTCCGCAAACAGCACAAGCAACAACAAAGCTAAACAAAAGCAACAACAACAACAACAACAAAAGCCAAATAAACAGCTTATGCCAGTCATTAGATTGTATCTTTAGAGCACTGAGTGCTAAATGCAGCCGTAGCAGCAGCAGCAGCAGCAGCCGCCGCAGCTGTTTGTATTTAATTATTTATGTTGATGATTAAACAGATTAAGTACACCTGTTCAATTCCCACATGAATATTAATGTCTATGCGAGCCGTTAAATAATGGCAATTTGTTGACCAGCAGCAACAAAATATTTATTTATTTATTTATATGTTTGCATTTTCAGCGTTTCGATAAGCCGATCTCACATTGAATTTATCGTTGCCTGCTTTCAGGCGCGCACTTTATGCCCAACCACAACAGCCCGAAAGTAGGCTATGAAAATGGCTGCAGCAGATATCGTGAAATTTGAAATTGTGTGAAATAAATGGCAAATGGGAAATGGTGAATGGCGAATGGCGAATGGCAAACCATTAGAAAAATCAAGTCATTCACACACTCAAGCAATCTCAGTATCACAGCGGGCGCTGCGAAAAAGTTCACGCCATTTGCAGAAGCATAAACACGCACACGCATATCCCAACAAAATAGGGAGCAGGCCGACAAACGCACACTTACATATATGTAAAATGCGAGGTGGGCTCGAGGAATATATTTTAGTGCGTAAGAAAGGAATGTTCTATATGAAGTGTTCTTAGAGAAGTTGCCTTATTAAGAATAGACTTGAGAAATTATTTAATATTATGTCGAAAACAAGTTTAAAGTTCATATAATAATATTTAAAAAAAAAGAAAGGATTTTAAATAATTTAATAAAACAAAATTGATTTGGATAAAAAATTATAAAAAATAAATTTTTCCAAATTATTATAATATACTTGTATTATAGAGAACTGCCTTAAGTTTCCATTCAAACTTTGATTTTACATATACAAATTAAATTTTTATTATCTAACTAAATGCAAAAAAAAATTTTCAAAAAACTACTCTAATTTTTTTAAGTTTAAGTTAACTATGAATAAGTTTAAGTTAACTATGAATAAATAGAGTTATAGAATTTCAAAGAAAATTGCTGCTGAGCTCAAGAATTTTCCAGCTTTAATATGAAGTTTATATAAAACCCAAAACTTCCTCTATAACTTTAGAGTCAACCCACAATTGAATGAAAATTTTCGATATTTGCGGTTCTTGCCGCATGCCACACGCAGCAGTGGGTCAAAAAAGTGAGCACAGGCCAAAGCAATATTGCCAAAGGCCAAATGTGTTTATTATGGGCCACAACTGAGTGCAATGAAAATTGTTTATGCGAATATTTCAAATACTTGTTGAATTATTTAAAAACCAAAAGAAAATAAACAAAATATACTCAAATCAGCTAAAACAATAAATAAACAAGCACAAATAATTTAGCTTAAATTAACAAAAAGAAAAATCTTGATTGATGGCAAATGAAATGTAATAAATTAAAACTGAGATTTATTTATGTGGTTAAATGGGAGACTAAACAGGCAAGCTAGAGTCAGTCTATCTCGCTCACTTACTGATTCTTTTCACAGCACATTTATATAGATATATATATATATATTTCTTTTTTTTTTTATATATTATATGTGTCCCAAAATGTGGCCAATTTTCGTGAATGGTCCACATCAGCCGTAAGTGGGTGCAGATACAACAACAACAACAACAACAATAACAACGAAATATTTTGATTGCTTTCTTCTATTCGTTTTACAATACAGCTCGTATCTTGTTATCCCTTGAGATACAATTGTATCTGCTCGAATCGGCAATGATTGGGCCCCAACGAACATTTGACACATTCGAAATGCATTTTACCCACACACACACACACACACACACACACACACACAGACATACGCACATGTGACGACCATTTACGCTGGCGTCTGCCATTATTTATCAGCTATTAAGTCATACCCAGACACACACACACACACACACACGCACACACACACACATAGATACATTTGACAGCTGCTGGTGCCAATGTCAGCTAACAAAAGGCAGCTCACATATTCATGCCAGCAACAGCAACAACAAAAACAACAACAACACTAGCAAATAAGCCAAATCATGGGTGGGTGTTGAAATTGAAAATTGTGAATTGTACGAGTATATTGTGAATATTGTCTCCATTGTTGTTGCTGTTGTTGCTGTTGTTGCTGTTGTTGCTGCATTTGTATATATATCGCGCTTTTGTATTTATCTCTGTTGATATTTATGTGCACATTTAGCACAATTAAAAATTAACACACACACACACACACACATACAGGCACTGCATGGCCTGCCAATGACATGCCCACACACACACTCACACACATACACACACGCACAACAATGCTAGAAATGAAGCAATAAATGAAACCAAAAAATCAAACACACACCACATGCACAATGCTCAGCCTCTGCCACAGCCTCTGTCCCCCTCCTCCCCCATCCCCCACCCCCCTACCCCTTTTGCAGTTTACCACTTGCCATGCTCCAAGGAAGTGGGCGAGCGTGTTTTTACAGTTATGAGCAGCGAGCACAGCTGGTCAACCAGCCAGTTAGCTAGCGAGCCAGAGCTAGTCAGAGCTACACACAATCAGTTGGTCGGCATGGGGCCAACTCTGAGGCCGCAACGGCAGCCACAGACACAGATATGGCCTACGAATATGACTCGAACGCGGACTCGAACTCGGACTCGGACTCGGACTCCTACTCCAACAGCAACAACCAACAACAACCAACAACAATAAACGTGACCGGTTGCCGGCACTGCACGTAGCCGGCGCATAAAATAGACTCTGGCACAGAGAGATAGTCACAAGCGAGGGCAGCTCAAGTAATTCATATGATAATGATGATTAGAGCAGTGCAAGATTGAACTACAAATTTATAATCATTATAGTAAAAGAATATGCAAATCTGAGCAATATATACCCATATATCAAAGTTTAACTTATGCAAAATGAAGATATTTAATTTAATGATATCCAAGTAAAGTAATTTTTTTATTATTATTATTTTTTTTTTACATAAAAAATGGTTGCTGAATATAGCACTAAATTCAATGGAATCTTTTCGTGACTTAAAATGTCTATAAAACTACTAGGTGTATGCGTAAGTGGCAAGCGGGTGGCTTGATCAGTTAAGTGTATATGTTTGTATATACATATACACTTAACTGATCGAGCCACCCTCTTGCCACTTACACATACACCTCTTATCTATATAGGTGCCAAGTGGCACGCATGACGACGAGTGGCTTGCAGCGCTCTATGAGCACATGGGGCAGGGGGCAAGCGGGGGGGCAGGTGGCTAGCTTCATGACGTGCCTCATGACTGTTTTATTTGAATTTTTGGAGAAAGGCCATATGGCGTTTAACTGGATGAGGCAATGTGTTTTTTTTTTGGGGGGGAAAGCAGATGGAGGTAGACAAAGAGACGAAGCGAGACGAGTTGGAGCGAGGTTGTAGCAGCTGCAGCAGCAGCAGCAGCAGCAGCAACCGCTGCAGACACTCGACTCAAATTGTTGTTGAGCTGTTGCCGGCTTCGAGTGCTGTTCGAGTAGTTGGACCATTAACGAAATCCAAATGTTTTCCCCAGTCTTTGCCCAGTTAGCGTTGCGCGTTTGCGATGACGTCGAGCTTTATTTTTAACAACAAAAACAAAAAAAAAGTAAAATAATTTTGTTTAATTTACTTATTGGCAAACATAACTCGTTTCCTTAACCGTTATCTTTACAGCTCGCGATGGCAGCGAAACTTTGCCAATTATCAAAGGCCACAGCGAAAAACTCAATTGAAAAATGAAAGAAAAGAAAACTGTTTACGCACAGTTATTCTTAGACTTTATAGATAAGGCCGAAGAGCTTTGGATTCATTCAAATATTGTATAGAAATAGTAGAGGCATTTAGCATTATGGCTAATAGTATTAGTATACGTATTGCTATTAGTATTAGCCTTAGCATTAGCATTAGTGTTTGTATTAAAATTCGTATACATTGTCATGGTCATCATTGCCATTTGAGCCATTATCATTATTACTAGATCTATATTTATATATACTTTCACTTTTATCAATTTCAGGGTATTCAAACTTCGATGCATTGCCCACTCGTACGCTCACCTGCTTTGGCATTGACTTCACAGGTGATTAGCAATATTTAAAGCGTATTTTAAGCTAAACAAATTGCAAAAAAAAAAATATTGCAATATGAAACGAAACTGTTTACGTCCCATAAATGTTCCACTAAATGCTAATTGACGCCATTTGGCACTCGGGGGAGTAACGTGACCTGAATGCGAATCGCGTACTATATCGATAATGATAATGCCAACCAGCTGGCCGACTGATCTGAATCAATTTAACATAAATTTGCGATTTTTAATGCTTCACCGATTCAGTTCAAAAGTGTCTAAAAATAACAACAAATAAAGAAAAACTGCAATTAACTAACGAAATGTTGGCCAGCTGTTCGTAAAGGCAATAAACGCATTAAAAACACAAAATCAATTATATTATGAATATCATAATATTTATATCCATCTAATATTCATATGTACATATACGAGCTGAGCTGGGCGCTGCTCTTGATAGGCTGCACGCACGCCAAATGCCACGCCCAGTTGACAAATGTGACTCGGCTGGGCAATAAATAAACGAGAGATGCGATAAACGTGACACGAGACTAGGGCAAATTCGTGTTTTTCCTACTATTGTATATTAATGATGATGCAAAGGATATTAATGAATACAAATTAGAAAATATTTGAAAAAATGTGTAGAAGGTCAATTTAATGAAGTTGTCGAAATGGAGTTTTGTTTTAGCAATATATATATAATATTTATATATAATGAATGCTAAGGAGCTTTAGTACACTTTTTTCGTTATTTTTATTGAATATAAAAAGTAAATGAAAATAAAGCTAAAACTTTGATTTCAACTGGCTGCAAGTCTTGTCTCAGCTATAATATATGTATATAGATAATGTATCTATATCGAGAGGCACGCGCCCATCGCTACGACACGCACTGTTTGAAGGGTAGGCTAGTCGCTGTTCGTGCAACCAGCTCGTTGCGCAAACACTGCCACATGATATGACCGAGTCGGGGCACAAGCCAAACTGGCCAAAAAAAATAAAATAAAAGAAGGTAAGAAAAAAGAGCCATTCCGCTGGCCACTTGGCAAAAAAAAAAACGACTAAAAGGTGTGCTCTATCTGGCTGATAGAAGAGCCCCCCCCCCCTCTAACATGCCACATGCCCCGCACCCCTTGCAGTCAGGCAGTGCGTAACTGAACATAGTTTTTGGACTAACACACCCAGGGGAAATATAAGAGCGACACGCAACAATTACCAGACCAGCGAATGATTATGCTGAGAGCCAGAGCCATGCCTACACGAAAAAGAGAGGGCGGGTGTTAAGTTCTTTATAAGCGGTAGACAAAGATATACATATATAAATATATATATATATATATATATATATATATATATATATAAGTATATATGTATATAATGTATATTTGTTGCCTTGTCTCAGTGGAGGCAGCTGAAGCTGGTTCTATGAAAACTAATAATGCAATTAAAAAGTTGACAAAGTTGTCAAAGTTGTCAATTTGCCAGACGTAACTTAGCAAAGTGCAAGGTTTTTAAAACGCAAATAAGCAAGAGTGAGCTGTACATATATAGATGTATATAATATATATCTAGTATATATAGCAATATATACAGCTACATATCAGCTCTCTAGCTTAGCCGCAAAAACGCGCAACATCCACTTAAGTTAAACACATTATAGACCTCAACTTGGCTATATATTTAATGTTAAATATGAGCTCAATATGAGCTATGCTGGACTGCTGCTGCTTCTTCTGCGCTGGGCTGCTGCTGCTGCTGCTGCTGCTGCTGCTGCTGCTGCTGCTGCTGCTGCTGATGACTCAGTTTATGGCATAGTTAGAGTTTTCAACAGAAATGCCGACAAGAACATGAACTGACTGCCTGAAATTGAAAGTTTCAGCAGCCATTGGCGAGGGCTCGCGGCACATCATGCAACACGATGATGCAGCAAGGCAAGCAAAAAGTTGCTCAGCTGCTGCTTGACTACGAAATACCCAAAAAAAAAATAAATAAAAATATTAAATATATGTAAAAGGCGACAGCTCGTTATGCTAAATCAATTTGTGGCTAGCGAGTTCAATGGACCACAAAATATTTTAACTAGCAAAAAGGTAAGCAAAAAAGTTATAAAACAAAATTCTTTAATTATATTTTTTTTTTTTAATGAGCGTCAAGCGAAGGTCGCTGGTTAAAACTTTATAATTTGCAATGTTAAATCAGCTTGGCTATGGCATACAAGAATTGCGAAATTCTAGTTGGATTTGAAGTTGGGAATTCCTTCATGTGATTCATTATGAAATGGCAATTTCAAATACAAATTTATAAAAATTAAATGAAATATATAAATATATATTTATCATATTTAATATCATATAAAAATGTTTTTCATATAACTTTCATTTGTTGAAGAATTCAAATATAATTTATGACTCTAAAATGCTGTTTGGCAATCTTTCGAATGGATTCCATATAAGTATCATAATAATATTCTAATACACAAATATACCCCATTTAACGCACAACTTCCCTAACAGGGTATATATATAGAGCTTCAAGTGTAAATCGAGTCAAATTCTGTGGCAGATAAATTCAAAGTGGTCTGCCTAAGAGATCGAAAATCTTTAACTCGAACGCCTCGCTAAATTATGCAATTAAACGAGCTTTTCATTATAAGCAATAACATTATCATTATTATTGTCATTAGCATTATTATTATTGCGCGGCTCATTACGCGCGTGTGAGCTTAACGTACGGGGTAATATAAAATGCGATTCTGGTACGGATATGCTAAGGCTTTATATATATGTATATATATATATATATATATATATATATATATTGTTTGTTGTTGTTGCTGTTTCTCTTGTTGTTGTTCTTGTCTTCTGTAGGTTCTGTTGATGATCTCATCGATTGCATCAGATTTCGCACGGCATGTCGTTATGTGGCTCACAATTTAAACTGAAATTCTTGTTGATGTTTTTTTGTTTCTTTTTTTTTTTTGTTTTTTTTTTCAGTTTTTTTGTAAAACACATATGCAGAATATTCGAAATTAGCTGTTAGCACGACAATCGCGTTGATGATAGCCAAGCTGAGCACATATACATACATACATACATACAATATATATTTATATACATATAAAAAAAAATAAACCTCCATAGCAAAACGCATTAAAGGCGCGCCAAATATTTCTTCATGGCCAATGCCATCAAAACTTTGCTGCATTGGACCATAAAAAAAAACCTACATGGTTATAAAAAAATATATTCATATACATATATAAGTGTGTGTGAATAACTTCATTTAAAACTTTGCACAGGTCCCTGAGAAATTGATTGATCTGCATTCAGGCTCAAATGAAATTAACACTGCGCCTCACGATTGCCAAATGTTGCAAATCAATCAGCCAAATAAAATATATGGAAAACAACAACTTTGCTGATTGTCTCGGCTTTACACGTTATACTTGTTTTGGTAAGTGAAACGGGTATATGCAGTTTATTACCTATTGGAAGTTATAAATATTTGTCAGTTGAAATTCGAATACGAATAAAATTAGTCTCAGAGTAAGAGACAATAAATGTAGCAGGACAGGAAGCTAATCCATATATTAAAGAGACTCTTCAATAGATTCTCATTTCAGTGTTTACTCAAAGCTTTAGGCGCGTATCTCTCAGTCAATAGCAATCTACTCTTTATTGCTGTTCGCCATGGTTTCTTCTCTTTTCTTCTTGTCACACAAATTGATATATTTTATATAAAGTTCTGTCAGCATTGCGTTGACAATATCTTTGTGAAAGCAACGAAAGAGTCATAAATAATCTGATTAACATATCAAATTGTAACCGTAAAAAGTCTATAGAAAACACTCCCATATTCAGATCAAATATATCTCTATATATATTATTCGTATTATAATCAAAGCAGAATTTCGACAAAACTCAAGTTCTCTCTATTTCGTTGTTATTATAACTCATTGACCTCTCGTTTAACACAAGCTTCGAATTGGAATTTACTGCTCGTTGGCTTGCATTGTTGTTGTACTTATCGTATACTTACATATATATATACATATATATCGAGTGTATTTTGTATTTTGCATACCAAATGAATTTTTGACGTCAGTGCAAGTGCATTGCACAGAAAACAAAAAAAAAAAACCCGCGCAAATGGCATGGAATGTGTCCCTGGTTAATGATATTACACAGATGATTTACTACTAAGCGAGAGCTTATATTAAACAGAATTTAAAATATGATCTATAACTAAGTTAAGTAACAAATTGGTCTAATTGGAAAGGTCGTTTATGCAGTGCTTAAAGCGAAAGTGTTATATATATTGTTATCTATAACTGATTTCTATATTTATATGGGGCATTCCCATTGACTAAGCTTTGGTAATATTATAAGCCTCGTACACTTATGATTTATTGGTGTAATTCCCTCTGATACCTTTTTATATATATGTTTGCATATAAGTAACTCATATTTTATATCAGTGGCATTCCCTTTGAAAATATTTGATATTTTTGCCTATATTGAAATTTTTTTAAAGGGAATGCCACTGATATAAGATATAACTATTATTTAACAATACAGAATTGACGTAGAAGTTGTAAAATAGTTTTCTAATCATTTGGCCATTAATTTATAGACATGTTGTTATCGATAACTTATTTTTTGTTGTTTTTTTTTTTTTTGCATTTTTTTTTGTGGTCTTAGTAGTAAGGCGCTCATTCCTTATCTCTTTAACTGACTTTAGAATATATGTTATATACATAAATAATAATTTTAATCTCAGCACGCGTCATATAAATCCCTTAAGCTGTTTAACTTAACTTGCTTAACTGTTATCGATAACGAAATCAATTGCGATAGTAATTTAATTCATTTTCTTAATGTTGAATTAAGCAATAATGTAAATAATTTTTTGATAATTCTTTATTTAATAATTATACTTTTCCAAATATTGTATTCAAGGGAAAACAATCGAGCGCTGGATTTTATAAGCAATATTTGTTTAGCTTTTCAATTCCTGAATAACTACAGTTTTCTTCAGTTCACTCAATTCACTTCAAATAAAAATGTGCATATAAATCATAAATCCAGAACATTAATAATATTTCCAGTGAATTTTCTGATACATCATCGACAAGAAAATGATCCAAAGCTGATCGAATTAATATTAACCGACATATGTATATCTATAAACAGTATATAAAGTATTGGCATGGAGAAAGCCAACTGGTTCCCAGCAATTGATTATCAGTTAACGGTATCTGTCTATATCTTATCAAGAGCGATATCGTTGTGAGCCAAAACAAATGCCACATGATTAGTCAGAGAGTGTGAAGAGTTTGGAGAGGCCCCAATAAAGACAAATCTGATGTGGCATGTGATTTAAGACATGAATAACATTTCGATTACCTGGCAACTGGCTAAATTACGACATAGGGCAGACAGATGGATTTATTCCTCTATCTGTTTACCCTACATACAGATGTGCTCCGTCTATCTATATATACTATATTATATGTATATATGTATAGATATAGTGTGGAATATATACATACATTGTACATTGCACAAACAAATCGAATCAAACAAAAGCCCGCCAAATGTTTATATTTTTTAGCCATGCCAAGAATACAAAGCACATTTCCAATTCTTTTTTTTTTCGATACCCGATCAGCATGTGAAAGGGAGTATATGTGGTTTTTGTGCAAAATCTATGGACTATGGGCTACAGAATTTTGATTATGTAGTCATATATATGGTATTCTGAATGTGTTTAAGCAAAGGGGTAAAAGAAGGAAAAAGAAATATATCCAAGCTCTGCTCTTTGATCTAATCTACATCGATATAGTTTATATGTATGTATAATTTACCCAAGCATGTCTAACAGTCAAACCTTAATATGTTAGGTATTTTATGTAAACGAGTATTATGACTTCGTTTACGCCCGTCTACAATATTCCAAATTGCTTCTTTTTTTTTGTATTTAGTTTGCTTTCTGCTCTTTGAGGTCGATCAATAAAAAGCACAGGAAACACACACATTTGGTAGCATTTAAAAATAGCTAGCTATTAAATTGAAGGCAACTATCCCAAAGGACTCGAGACTAAGCACTCAGCACTTAGCACTTGGCACTGAGAACTGAGAAGTCGGGGGAACTCACCTTCTCGGCAAACTCCTCGCGCGGGCGTCGCGAAATTGTGGGCGCATTCATGAGCTCCTTTGTGGGCGATGGTGTCATTGTTAATAATTTTCTATTTTCTTTTTACTTTTTCGCTTTTTTTTAGCACTCAAATTATTGAAATGCAATTTTAACTTTTATTGCTGCTGCTTAATTTGTATTATTGCTTTACGTTACACTCTGCTACAAGGCATTCGTTTCGATTGCGTGCTATTAGAAGAATAATTTCATTTACAGTAGTTGCTCGCTAAATTGGAACTTTTGATGAAAACTAAATTTAAATGCATTTAAAATGATTTATTTGAAAATGTAATTTTTATATATTTTTGAAGCTATATTTTTACTATATAATATATTTTATTCTTATTTTTTTATAATATTTCTTTTATATATATTTTTATTATAAGTTTCTGTTGCATTTTTTTGTTTTTATTATATTAGTTTTTAGAGATTTATAACATTGCTAAGAATTGATTTATCGTTTATTGTTGAAAAGCATTTCTTATTAGATTTCCATAAAAATTTCATGTAGTTCCAATTCGCACGAGAGACAACTGTAATATTTTTTTTAGATTTTTTTCACATTATCATATTTAAGGTTTTTTTTTTGCTTTTAGCAAATTATTGCGTAGTCAGTTAAAAATGTCGCTAACGTAAAAGGTTCAGCGCACTTTTTTTTCAATTTTTGTTGTATATATATATTATTGACATTTTAATTATGGCCTGTGCGCCAGTGCTGGTGTGACGTGCACCGTTAGTTCTTGTTTTCACCGTGTTTTCATAATTATTTTTAGTGCACAAATCATTCGATATCGAAACCTGACGCCGGCCGGCTTACTGCCAATTGGAGTCCAATTCGTTTTGGGCACTCACGACCTTCAGCAATTTTTGCAATTCTAATTGGGAAGTCAATTGGTTAAGCGTCGTTTTTTTTTCTTTTGGTATTTTTTGTTGTAATTGTGGCCTGCAGCAGTGGCAAAAGGGCCGGCAACGTCATCAGCGACCAAGCGCAACAGTTTGTTGAAGGCGAAATGCTTACATACATACAGGCACAGAGGGAGAGCACACACACACACACACACACAGGCAGACAGGCTCAGTAGCACAGTCACACACAATTACACACGCGGCACACACGCACATCGGTTAAACTTGTTATCGCGGCAGCATGCAAAAGAACCTAAAACTCTAGGCCACAAACGAGTTCTGGAGCGGCACCAGCACCAGCACCAGCAACAACAACAAAAACAACAAGAGGCACCCAGCACCAACACAACAAAACTTTATTTTGATATATGTTGCCTCTTGTTGTTTAGTTTAATTAAAGTTTAATTTTAGAAGAAGAATGAATCAAACAAAAAAGAAGAGGGGAAACCCTTAAGCACTAGGCCTGGGCACTTCGGTCCAGGCCAAGTGCCTGTTGCTTGGAAATTTACTTTAAATTAAAAACAAACGAAAGTAAATCAACAACAAAAATGAAACGAAAACACGACGCGACCAGCCGCCAACGCGCTGCAGCTTCAAACACTTCAAAAGGCGAGCAACAACTAACAGCCGGGTCCAGGGCCGGCAGTTATAACTGCCGCTTCACATTCAAAAGCCAGAGGGAGTAAAGCAAGAGAATAACAAAAGAGTATGCCAAGGCGAATTGTGAATGCGCTATAAATTATGACCGCCATGTAAAGGAACCTCTCTGAGGTTAGTCAATGTGTAAAAGCAACCTAGAGCAGAGCTCTAATTAATATTTTTTTGTAATTATATATTCATTTTAAAATATTTATTATGAATACATATAAACATTTAAACATATAATATGTTCGCGTTACATATACTCAGTTCAATTTGGATTGACCAGTCAAGTAGGGTATAAAGAGCGCATGCTCAAAAAGAGCGTAAAAGCGAGAGAGCGCAGCCGGCAAAGAGCCCATTCACACTGGCTAAGCAAGTGCTACACACTGCGCGAAAAAGCTAAAAGCAAATAGGCAAACAAATTAATACTTTATAAATACAAGAAAAAAACTGGATTTATATATATGATGATCAGGTCCGTTTATTTAGCGTTTTACAAAAAAAAAAAAAAATGCATAAATATTGAGAATTGGCTACAAGAAACTACGCTATGCGAAAGTGATCTGTTTTAATTGGCACTAATACATAATTAATATGATAATATACTAATATCGATTTTCAATTATCGTTTATCGTTTATAGTTAGGCGATTGTTATTGCATTCTCCACTGTGCGTATCTGTGTTTGTAGCTCCTGAATGTGCTGCTCGAACTTCTGGATGTCGCCCGTGATTTGCTGTAGACTGACGAGCACATTCTTCATCTTCTCATTGTCGATCTGGACCTCTAGCTCGCGAATCTCTTTGCTCACGCTGCCCGTGTTGGAGACGCACTCGACCAGCTCGCTGCAATGGCCATGCAGCTGAGCGAGCAGCTTATATGCCTTCTTTGCGTGCAGATCGTGTTTGGCACTCTGGAAGAGCAGGTCATCCGTGTAGTTGAATTGACGTTCGAGTTGAGCTGCGACCACATTCAGCTGCTTCTGCAGCTGTCGTGTGTCGTCCAGCACTCGGAAGATATCCTCGCGTTGCTTGCGTATATTTCCAATGAATTCGTGAATTCGTCGCGTATATTCCTTGCGAGGCGCCATCAGCGTCTGGGTGGCACTGCGCAGAGTAAGCTCGTTGTGTAATTGGGTTCTGGCCAGCAGCTCTTGCTCCAGCTGCTCAATGTCCAGGCGCACACGCTGCACCTGCTGCGTTTCCTTTGCTGACTTGAGGCTTTCCAGAGTTTTTAGTAGAGGATTACGATAGTCCTCCCACTGTTGGGTTAGGGTCTGCCGCTTCGCTTTGGTTGCGAGCAGCAGTGCTTCGAGCTTGGCCACGTTCTGCTCCGGCTCCGCCAGCACTAGGCAGCTGCGCTCATGCAGCTTGGCTACAGCCTGCAGACGCTCCAGCTCTAGCTCGGCCGCAGATTCACGTGCCTTCAAAGCTTCGATGCAGTTGCTCAGCGTCTTGCGCTGCTTCAACAGCTGTTCCGATTGCGTGCGCAACTGCTGCACTTCATCCGTCAGCTGTTGCACTGGAGTTGCCGTCGTCTCCACACTGCTGGTGGCTTGCTTGACAACTGGCAGCGGGGCAGGACTAGGTGGCACCTCAGCCACCTCTTCTTTGTCCGGCATACCCATCACAGCCTTTGGTACCTCCTCGCCGCAGCGTTCCAAATCATTTTTGTGCATCACGGAAGCAATGAGATCGAAAGCAGTGCCATCCACTTGCTGGAATAAATTGGGAGCCAGCTGCTCGAAATACTGTTGCACCTCCTTGCTGCGCTCCATGAAATTGGCTCCAGGCACATTGAGATTCAAATGCGGCTTGAACTCAATGCACTGGCAGCTGCAGCCTTGCTTCCGTCTGTTGGCAACCGTGCGGCAATACTGGGGCACCCAGGGCGCCTTCAATTGCTCCGACAACTGTCGGCGCACCTCCCGCTGCAGTTGCTCTCGAGCGCTTAGGGAATGTGACTTGTCAGCTAAATCAATTTGCTGACGCTCGCGCGGCAATCGTTCAATCAAATGCATCAGGAGGCGGCGCAGCTCCACAGCGTTGGGATAGAGAAATATCTGGTAACCAATGTCACCACGATAGCCCTGTTCCTTGCAATGCTCAGCCAACGTTGTGGCCACACTGAAACGTTGCGCCATCGCTCCACCTGGCAAGGATCGCGGCAGTTCCTGCATCGAAGGATTGATTTCCAGCAAGCAGCTAGAAACAGCACGTACTACCTGTTCCGGTGTGAAATTGGCCAATTGATCCGTGGGCTCGATGCTGTCATCGATTTGCTGCAGCTGGTGCATAATAATTTTATCCACTTCGTCCATTATTGTATTTATTTACGTTGATTTTGGCATTTTAGTTAAATTGGTTTGTTTTTCGATAGCTCGCAGGTAGTTATCGATAATATGAGACACATTTCGACATTAACAGCGCAACGCCAAAAAAAATACCAAACACATATTTTACAGCATTGAATTTTGGCGGGTAAATTTAAAAACTGGCATCCCTTCAAGTACTTTATTAAAATATTTGTTTTAAATATAAAAAATCTCTATTTTCCGAAAAAAAAAACCTATTATAAAAAGGGGACTAAAGTGGGCTACAGTTGACAATTATTGTTTTCCAACTTGTCCAATATTTATTATCTGGATTTTTGGATCAAGTGAAATTTATACATATATTTGCTTTGATAACAGCGCTGATCCATTTTGTTTTGTTATTATTATTATTAATTTTTTTTTGTGTTATTGTTTGCCACCCAGACATGGTAGAATATGAAATGACATCTGGCTACGGAGCATTACGATTTATATACATTTGCGGGCACATAGAGAATAAATATTATCCATATATATATATATATATATATATATATATATATATATATATATATATATATATATATATATATATATATATATATATATATATATATATATATATATATTATATGTAGAGAGATAGATATATACACATTTATATACATATATAGACTGCTGAGACTTAACTGGAACGCTGGCAGATCAATTGGCTATATAAATATATAAATATATATATATATGTATATATATATATATATATATATATATATATATATATATGCATCGATACATATATATGAAGAGTTCGTCCATATTCTAGTCGTTGTTGTTGGCCCGTTTGATGATGATGTTCAAGGCCAAATTTCCATCCTCGGAAAATAGTTCCACCGTTGACTTGTTGAGCACCAGAAAATCGGCATTTGTATAGGTAACGAAACTTTCGCGTATGGAACGCGGCTTCGACTTCCATTTGAGAGTGCGATTGTTGGCTTCCAACGAAATCAGATAGTCAAAGTCGGCCGCATCACGCATTGTGCCGATCATGCGGCAGGCGGCAAAATATTGCTGACAGCCCTCGCCCAACTGCACCTTCTCCAGCGACAGCAGAAAATGACGGCCGTGACACGACTGTATCATCGTCCAATCGAGTGCGCCCACCTGATTGACATTGGTGGCCAAGAAAATAATGTCAGTGCCCTCCATGGTGATCACATTCTGATGCGTGCTAACAAAATGCTTGTAGACATCCTTGAGGGCACCCTGCCACACGCACTTCTCATCCGGATATGGACAGAAATAGGGACGAAATTCACAGTCCTCCTCATGCGCCTTCTTATCCGAATAGGAGAGACGCGCCCGACAGCCGTAGCAGGCATGCTTGCAGGGAAAGATCAGTTTCGATCCCACCTTTTCCATGGCCAGATTTCGTATGTTACTCATCGGGACACGACAAACGGGACAGACATTTAGCTTATTCCGGCACTGAGAGCAAATGAGATGACCTCGCGAACATTGCATTATCGGTGGCATCATGTAACCAAAGCAAACGGGACACTCCAATAGGGAGACCAAAAACTCTCTCGTTGCCGTCTCAGCGGGCTTATCGCAGTCTTTGCTATTGTTGCCATTGCCATTGCTGCTGCTGCCGCTGTCGATCTGGTCGAGCGGGCATGATGCCTCTTGCTCCTGGTTGCTGTTCTCCTTGGGCATGGCAACGGTCGCTGCCTGTGGAGCATCCGTGACAGGACGCTGACGACGTGGCTGCATGATTTGTCCTCGATTGCACGTTGGTTCCTCTAAAATATATATATATAAATATAAATATATATATATATGTATGTATATGTGTGTGTGTGTGTGTGTGTGTGGGCGTGTCTGTGTCTATGCGTATGTCTCCGTGTGTGTATATTCCTTAGATTCCACTTTGGCATCCACTTTTCAAAATTTTGCGCGTCGCGATTTGTACATGCGTAACGTTTATATTTCCGTATGCCTAGCTACCAAAGAAAATGAGGCGGAGTATTTGGGGAGGCGGGGCTGGGGTCTTTAAAAATAAAATCGAAATGTTCAGAGTTAATTTTTCGTACGCTTGGCAATTTAGTTCTGTTAAAAAAAAAATTATATTGGAATTCAAGATAACTAAAATTTGTTCGTCTGTTTTGTGGCAATAGAATCATGGAAATGGCCAGGCCTGCTCTAATCAAATCAGTGCGTGTTTAAACTGAACCCCAGACAAATAAATGTAATTTTGTTGTATTATTCATTCGTATAATATACATACAGATTTAGATGGTTTCAATGAGAGACATGCGCGCAGGAAGTGAAAATTTTTGAATTCAGAAAAGTTTTAGTATAAATCAAACATATAGACAAAGAATTTTCTGAACTGTTAATAAAGATAACATAAAGAATCACAATAATTAAAAAAAGAAGAAAAATAGAACAGATTTATATTTAAACAAAAGTAATTTTCAATAACATTTGTTTATATAGAAAATATGAAAATTCAATTCAAAACCTTAACGTCATAAGCCTACTATATCAACTTATTAATGTTTGTAAATTAATAAAGTTATTAATAACATATCATAGAGGCTGAGGCCTGAGGCAGACGCTGAGACTGGAGTCTGAGTCGTAGTCTGATTGAAGCTTGAGTCTGACGCAGAGGCAGAGGTTGAGTCTGAACGTAAGGCTTGAGTCTGAGGCTGACGGTGAGTCTGAAACTAGGGCCTGAGTCCAAGTTCGATTGAGGTTTGTGTCTGTGGCTTGACTTAGAAGCTTGAGTCTAAGGTTGATTGAGACTGAGACTGAGTCTGAATGAGGCTGAGGCCCGACGCCTAAGCCTGAGCGTGAGCCTGAGTCGGTGGCTGACGCTGAGGCTAACTTCTAAGTACGAGTACGAGACTGAGGTTGTGGCTGATTGAGGCTGAGTCTGAGTCTGATGCGAAGACTGCGGCCTGAGTCAGAGGCTGATTAATGCTAAGGTCCGAGGACTGAGACGAGTCTGAGGCTGAGTCTAAGGCTTAAAATAATTACTTACTTTCAAATAAAATTAAAACCTGTTTAACTTCATAATATTTAAAGCTAAAAATTAATGAAAATAAATTTAAGTGATTAATATTTACTTTTGATAATTGTAATAAGAGAATATCTACTTTAGGCAGTCTTTACTATAGTTTTGAATAACTGCCTATCAGATCAGAGTAGCGCAGATAAACTTTATATTTTGCTTATTTCATTTCATTTCATTGATAAGACTTTCCACAAATTCTTTTTTTTTTTTTTACTAATCACGTTTATTTTTCTTCTTCTGTAGTTGTCGCATTTGTTTGTGTGTGGGTGTGTGTTTTATTTTCTTATTATAACTAAATACATTGCAGTTGCATGATGAAACAGTTAAAGTTAAGGTCAAAACCAGTTCATTCACAATTTCCAATTGCAGTTCCGAGACAACAAAAAACCCAACTTGTACGGGAGATCGATCTAAATTATATCAAATTTAAACATATTAGATTGCTTTTCTTTTCAATTCTTTGACTGTCTTTTTTTTTTTTGTAGCAGTAGTAGTAGTAGTTATGTGGAGAGAGGGGGCACATTGTGACTGTTATTGTTTAATTAAAAAAGAAAACGTTGCATATATGTATGTGTCTGTGTGTGTTACGTTTCGTTTTGGCATGAACAAAAATTGTCGCAATCGCTTACAACTCTCGAGTTATTACATAATTATATTATTATTTATATATATATATATATATATATATATATATATATATATATATATATATATATATATATATATATATATATATATATATATATATATATATATATATATATATATATATATATATATATATATATATATATATATATATATATATATATATATATATATATAAATATACATATATGTATATATATATATTATTTTATTTTATTCTTCGTTAAAAGTGATGTTTACTTTTATAGCATTTACAAATATTTCTCGTTTTGTTTTTATTTTTGTATAAAATAATTTACATTAACTAAACTTAGGTTGCATAGTGTAAATGTATGTGTATGTGTGTGTATGATTGATGTAGGGATGTACGTTATGTGTTGGCTGTTTGTGTGTTCGCTCATCTTACAACCTAAAATTAAACTAAGAAAAAAACCCACAAAAAATCTTATTAAATCGATCTTGAATATATGTATATATGTATATACATACATATATATGTAAATGTGTGTGAGAGTGTGCTTACGTTTTCTTTCTTTCGTTTCCTTTTCTCTTAATTTTGGAAAAAATGAATACCCTGGAATCTAGCCAATTAAGAGACTGACACAGAGACAGACAGACCCAGCCTAATCGTTCCTAATACATACATACATACGCACATACATGACATGATGTAAGCTAATGATGTACCACTGCCGTACATTCATACATACATACATAACATGTTTGTCTGTATCATTATATAGAGTTAATAATCGTTTTAGAAACGATTCATATTCCAATTTCCATCCTTAGTTAATCTAGCTTCCCACAGACGCCGCCAATCTTTAGACGAGAGATATGGTTACATTGATGCCCAGATTCCCATTGTCGGCAAATAGTTGCGCAATCGATGTATCAAACACCAGACAATCCGAATTGTGTATAGCGGAGGCAACGCCCTCGTGTATGGAACGCGGCATTGCCTCCCAGGTGAGACGACGTCGATTGCCATTTAATTCCAGTCGATAGACAAAGTTCTCAGCCTCCTTGCGTGAGCCAATTAATTGGACAATGGCAAAGAACTGTTGATGTCCATCATATTTCTCTTGCTTCTCCAGCACGAGCATGAAATGATGGCCGAAGCAGGACTGCATCATTACCCAGTCGACAGCGCCGGGCAGATTGATATCGGTGGCCAGAAAGACAATATCCTCGCCCTGCAGCGTGGTAATGCTTTTGTGGGACATCATTAGATGCTGCATGACTAGATCGAGCGGTCCCTGCCATTTGCATGAGGCACCCGGACAGGGACATAGATAGGGCCGGCATTCGCAGGTCTCCTCGTGCTCGGTCTTCTCTGTGTAAACGAGTGCGGCAGTGCACCCGTAGCCCGAATGCTTGCATGGAAACTTAACATTGGTGGCGACCTTTTCCATGGCCAGATTACGTATGTTGGCCAAGGGGCCGCGGCATGTTGGGCAGCATGTGAGCTTTGATCGGCACGAGACACAGACCAAATGTCCGCTCGAGCATTGCAATATCGGTGGCAGTACATAATCAAAACAAACAGGACACTCGAACAGCGATGTCAGATCGGCAGACATGCCCGCATCACCGCCACCGGCGGACGACAGTGAAGAGCTGGATGAGGACGATGTGTTCGCTGATGATGTATTCCCAGCACTCGAGCCGTTCGAGCTGCTCGTATTGGTGGCCACCACTGCCGTGGCTGCTGCTACTGCTGCTGCTGCTGTCGGTTCACGGCGTTTTGGATTGATTTTATTTGACATTGGAATTGCTTGCTTGCCACTAACTACCAGATGGGTCTCCCTCCACTTCAAGTGCCAGTGCAAAAGCAACTGCAACTATTGCGACAACGACCAGGTGAATCCAGTCAATCGAAGTCCTCTAACGT
This sequence comes from Drosophila stalkeri, assembly GCA_035047405.1. NCBI lineage: Eukaryota > Metazoa > Arthropoda > Insecta > Diptera > Drosophilidae > Drosophila > Drosophila stalkeri. The sequence continues at coordinate 14,162,721 of JAWNPR010000041.1, read as the reverse complement.
TACCTGCCTCTGGTTCACTGCAACAATAAAAGTAAAATCAAATGTGTCATTATTAATTACAGTCAATGTTAGAGCTTATATACTTATATACATATATTTAGTATACATATTGATAATATTTCTTTTAGTCATGCAATATCTAGCTAGAAAGCTATTATTAAATGGATTGCCTAATGAAGGGCAACTGCATATGGGAGCTACAGCAACAGAATGAATTTTATTATTTGCCATGTGCCAAAACAGAAAATGAAAATAAGAAGCTCTGCGAAACGGGTTTTGAAATTCTGAAAAAAATAGATAAAGTGAAAAACATGTTTTACACACGTTGTAAAAGCCAACCCTCTGCTTGATGAAAACTGTATGCATAAACAGGAGTAAATTTTTGATACTTATTTGCAAAGCTTTGCAGCAATATTAATAATGTTAAGCCTAAAGCTCAAGCTCAAATAGTAGATGTAAAAGAACAAATTTCAATAGATAGCTTACATTAAAATATAACTTGTGGGAATTATCCACAAGATTTTTTTTTTTTTGCAGTTTTAAGAAATTTTTTTCTAACGCAAAAGTTCTGTCACACCCCAAAGAGCTAAATGTTTTACCTAAATAAACAGCTCATTGAACTTAATATCGTATCATAGAAATGAATGTCTATCTTGACCAACGGCCCTTCCTCAATGAATATTTAACCAACCTCTACTGCACTAGACTGGAATTCTCTTGACAATGCTCAGCAATCATTAACCAAATTGTCGAAATATTCGTCACGATTAACAATTAGATTTTGTGTTTTTTTCTTTGTTACTTATGTTATGTTTATTGTCGGCTTGTGCCAAGGTTCGAACTGCTTAAGTTGATATTTATATATGTATATATTTCTGGGCGGGTTTAGGCGCGTGTATCGAAACGCGAAAATACAATAAAAAAAAAAAAAAAAAAAAAAAAACAAAAACAAAAACAAACACAAGTCTTATCAAAGCCAATGACAAATGCACTTCATTAGGCTGACAGTATGCCCAAGGAGCAAATGCTTGCACAGTGGTACATGACTCAAATTTGACATCATTGAGAAATACTTGCAAATTTTTCAAGTGTGTTGAAAAACGTTCACTGATAAATCCATTGGCTAAATTAATTCATTCTTGATTTGCATGGGAAATTTAGCATGGGAAATCTAGCATGGGAAATTTTGTTTATGCACAGTGGTGAATGCTCATGAAAATCTCAATTAAGAAAATACCGATTTATGGTATTTCATTAGATTATGAAATATATGAAAATCTTTAATGCAGCAGAGCCTTTGCTACATTTTATATTTAATGACCATATAAAAATCGATATGTATGTTCTCGAAATAGGAATCTACTGTGCAGCCATCCAAAATTTGTGGCTGCATATGTGAGCGAGTGTTTGATGGTCTGTGTGAGAGTGTGGAGCATAAACAAATACGAAGTGACGCGAGTCAACAATATGGGTTTAATTTTTTTTTTTGTGTGGCAGCAATGAGCAGTAAGTAGGAGTAGACGGTGGAGCAGAAAACAAAGAGAGAGGGGCACGCGAGGCGCCCAGTTGGTAGCGGCACATAATTAACATTTGGCTCTGTTGGCTGCGTACCGTAAGAAATTTCCAAGCGGTGGGGGCAATTACTGCGACTGCCTCTCCTGCTACTGCTATTGCAGCCATGAATGTAATTAAGTTATTTTATTTTTATTTTTTTCAATGAGTTTGCAAAATCAAATAGAAAACGGAAAGCAGAGCAGATATGTTAGCAACAACAACTAAAACGGAACAACAACAATGAAATTGTATGTAAAAATAAACAGCTACAAAATAATCATAAACGTAAACTTACAAAGCTCTGTGTGTGAGGCGTCACTGTAAGCGTATTTGGATTTCTGTGTGTATGTGTGTGAGGCTTTTATCAGTCAGTCAGCCGTGTGTGTGTGTGTGTGTGTATTTATATATTACTGTATATATATATGTATATCCTCGACGATATATATGTGTGCGTAAATCAATGCATTTGCAATTTCAATCGCAGGTGGCCGCACTTTCAGGTTCGCACACGCACAACAACAACAACAACAAACGCACAATAAAGAGAGCGAGAGAGAAAATTGAAAATTGTTTTCGTCTTTAGCCACCAGCGTTATTTTCTTATATATTATTATTTATTTTTATTTTTTATATACATCCACAGTTCGGTTCGGTTCGGTTCACCTTGTGCTAAACTCGAAATTCAGGCGTGAGCTAATTTCATTTTATTTTTTATCTAATTTTTTCTTTTATACACTCGCGCACACACACACTCATTGAATAATATGGCTATATGTACATGTTTGCTGCTGCTGCTGCTGCGGCGGCTGCTTTTGCTGCGCTTTGTAGTTGTTTTTGTTTTTTGTTTTTTTTTTTTCTCAGAGTGAATATCATCTGTTTAGGTCGCCTTCGTCGTCCATCGGGTTACAATTTACATACGGGAGACGCAACGCTATGGCAGACACACGAAGACGACAACTACAACAACGGGGGCGGGGGCAGTGGCTTGTGCTGTAGCCAGTAGCCGTAGCCGTAGCTTGAAAATTTGTTTCTACTATGTGTGTATATTGTTGTGCACTTTGCAAACGCAGCTCGTGTATTTTTTTTTTGTTGCACCAAACACTTGCTTAATATGTTGTCTATTTAGGCTATTACGCGATTGCAAGCGCAACTATTTAACTATTAGCACGTCACACACGCGTATTTCTGGCTATTTAATTTTATCTTTAATTTGCCTAGTGCTGGGAAAGCGAAACAGTGCTGACTAACGTTGTTGTTGGTATTTTTTGTATTTCAACAAAATACCAGTTTGAAAGAATAGTGGCAGCTCTGCCAGCAAAAATGTTTGAATTTCTAAATTTTTAAAATGTTTATTTACAAAATTTAAAAGATCCATTCAAAATAAATTTCGTAAAAAATTGAACATCTTTACCAATTTGTCATACTATATAATATTTAAGTAATTTTGAATAACCTCTGCATCGTAAGCTTATCAAGCTTACTTAATGAACAGCGTACCCTGCTCTTGTTCACGATATCATAATAATGCAGTTTCGTACTCCGCGGCAACCCTGTCGGGTGTAGCGTAAGAATTTATTTCTTAATAATAATACAAAAGATTTTATTTAACGATAGTAAAACAAATTTAATTGGAACGCTATGTGCATGGCCTGCAGTGTTGAAACTTTTGAATATATGTATAATATATATTCCATCAAAAATCAATAAGCTCATCTGTCATTCTTCGTATCTGGAGCACGGACCAACCCCCAAAAAGCACAGAGCCCCCAGCAATAAAAAAAAGAAAAACCAATGAAAAATTAAGGATATATTGTATAAATTGTGTGAGAAAACGTTCGTCATGTCGAAGTATATGTATATATTCAATGTGCTAGTATTTTGCACATTGATTGCCATCTGTCTGGCTGTCCTGAATGACCCGTATAAAGAACTCGGTGTCAGCTCCTCAGCATCCACACAGGAAATTCGACGGGCGTATAAACAATTGGCCAAGGAGTGGCATCCGGATAAAAGTAATCATCCTGATGCGGAGCGTAAGTTTGTACAGATCAAAAAGGCCTACGAACTGTTGAGTGACATCGATCGACGGCATATCTACGATAAACATGGCATTACCAGCGAAGATTCGCATTTCTTAAAGCAAAAACACGATTACAGCAACTACAATCGATTCGGATTCGATCCAGTCGAAGAGTTCATTGGTAAGCAATTTGGTTTCGACCAGGACATCAGCCTATACCACAAACTCTCCGTAACATCCAATTACTTTGAGCATACCATCATACCGAAGAGCAAGACCAAGTTGCATATTATAATGTTCTACAACGACTGGTGCTTTGGGTGTATACGCATTGTGGGGGCATTCAAGAAGTTGATCGACACCTTCGAGCCACTGGGAATATCCTTTGTCACCATCAATGCGGCGCACGAGCCAACTATATTGCGCAAAACTGGAGCAGATGATATACCCAGAATGGTGTTGGTGCTCGGTGGGCATAGCTATGTCTACCGAGAAAATATCTATACACAGCAGAAGCTGGCCGAGTTCATACGCAAGAAGATGCCCATTAAGATCGGTCAGCGTGTCAATGATGAGAATGTCGACGAGTTTCTGAATGGCTGGACAGATAATCGGGTGCGTGCCCTGGTATTGGAGCCGCGCAGCGTGACCAGGCTGAGATATTTAATAAGCGCCTTTGCTTTCCATGACCGTGTGGCATTTGGCTTTGTGGATCTAACTAGCAAATCCTCGAGTCTCATGGCTGATCGGTTTAAGGTTAATCCCAAATTAGATACACTTTTCCTGTTCAATGAAGATCCTGTGCGAGCTGTTGCAAGCATTTCCATGGCTGATATACCTACACAAACACTGGAAAATATTATCTCCACAAATCAATATCTTTCTCTACCCCGGCTATCCTCGCAGGATGTGCTCGAAGGAGTTTGTCCAGCCGAATGGAATAGACCCCGGAAACGTTTATGTGTAATACTTATTACTGAAAACTCGCCTGAATATGATATAGCCAGAGGTGCACTACGACATATTGCTTTAGAGTCGGGCTATAGCTTGGAAAGAGTTCGTTTTGCGTATATGTATAAGGAGAAGCAAGCAGATTTCCTTAATGCTATTTCCAAGGGCTCCTTCGAGGACAATCTGTTGCGGCTCGTCGTCATCTGGCGGCGTGACAGCACCCAAATCAAATACGAGTGGGTGGATGGTGCCAAGCTGGACATTAAGACGACCGACTATCTGAACAATAGCGCCATCAATGCCACAAAACATGAGATAAATCTTACCATACAGAGGCTGTTGAAGACATCGGAGGCATTAACCTACGAGGCCTTCGTACAGAATTTGCTGGATGAACATGCTCAGGGTATGCTGAGCAAATGGATCACCAGATTACTCTATTTGGTGGATTATCTATCTGACAATATCGAGGATGAACATCTCTTTGCTGCCCTATCGCTATTGGGCACAATTGCGTTTATGTTTGGCATTGGCTATGTTATGATGTACTTTGTGCGCGCCGAGGAGGAGACTCTTAAGGCTCAAGGACAGCTCAATAATGCTGGACAATGCAATAAGCAGAACCGACATGTGCCGGAGCTGAAACTGTACGAGCTAAGGGCAGAGAAATACAATGGTCTAGTGCGTCTGTTAAAGCCCGGTTGTCGCACCATATTATTAATCACCGATCTGCAGAGTCGTGCAAAGTTGATTCCACCTTATCATCGGGCTGTTTGGCCATATAGGCGCACCAAAACCCTTACCTTTGGCCACATGCTCATTGAGAAGGGCTTGTCGTGGTACTCAGAACTATTACGCTTGTCGTTATGCACAAATCAACGTCTACAAATCAATCCCAGAAATTGTGTCGGCACTGTCATAGCCCTAAATGGGCATCGTAAGTATTTCTGCGTATATCATGCCAAGCATCCGGAATGCGCACGCGGCACCAAGCGAATGATCAAGATGACTAAACAATTGCTGGATCGCAACGATGATCCAGAGATTGGCAACTTCCTGGGAGTTAACTACTCTGAAGAATCAGATGTCGAATCGAATGTACTATTCGAGGACAATTTGCTAGATGGCCTCAGCAACTGGCTAGATCGTTTATTCGAGGGAACAACACACAGATATTACATCAATTATTGGCCCGATTTTCCCACAAAGTAAACGATACTAAAGAAACCTCTACGAATGGTATTTAAATGTTTTAAGTGTTTTATTTATGTGTAAATTACTTTGTCAGCCCGCAATTTCTTGTAAATCCTTTCTAGTCAATAAAACGAACATTCGACGTATTATCAACTCTCTCTATCTCTTGAAAACTAATGCTGCTGCGCTGCAATTGATTTTGATTAGAGCAAGAAATCAGCCACATGATGGTGTATTAACTATTTGTATTATCAATCTAAGCATAATCTATGTTTCATAACCAAAGAATAAATAAACGTTAAGTGCATTATAACATTTAGTCAAACTCAAGTCAAGATATCTTTTATTCACTGCTGGGTAATTATCTTTGATATATACCCATTAATATGATTCCATTATTTAAGCTCTCTTAAACTAAGTCCCCCTTTGATAAGATGCTAACCCGCTCAATTGGGTTCCATGAGCGAGTGCAGCCGTATTACAGCGCGATAATCGTTATGCGACAGCTCTCCTCGACGCGAACGATCCAACACGCGCTGCAGACGTTCCAGAGTTTCCGAATTTGTCGTCAACCTGAGCAGATCATCGAGATACTTAAGTGATTCGCGTGACCAGAACATGGATGGCTTTGAGGCATCGGTATTGATGCGGGAATCACCACGTTCCATGCCAGCCAGTAGTCGTACGCATTCCGATTGCACCGGATGGTTGCGCTGAAAATGCAATTTGCGAACTGGCGAACGTTGCTGCATATTGTTGCAGGGTAGTAAATGCTGCTTTTGCTGTTGCTGTTGGACGGGACGAAGCTTGTCTCGCTGCTGCTTTGGTATGCGTTGCTTGTTATTGTTAGTATTATGCTGCTGCTGCTGCAGTTCTTCTTGCTGCCAAATAGGCGGCGGCGGAGGCAGCTGTCTCTTCTGTGCGCGTGGTTTAGTGTTGCGAGAATTACTATTTGGCTGCACGAAAGGTGAGGCCTGTGCGCGTTCATCATGTTTCCATAAGGGCGGCGGCGGTGGACGCCTCTGCTGCTGGTGATCAGCCCATTTGGCATTAAGCAGCGCACGTTTGTTAGGCGAAGAAGTCTTATTACTGGAATCAGTAGCTCCGGCAGGTGGTGGTGAGACGGCACTGCGTTCTCGCTTCTTATTGATCACCTGATGGCCCAGCAGCGCTGGCTCTATATTCAGCGAACTCATACGATTCTTCACATCTAACTTGAAATAGCTCTGCAACAGCGATTCATAATTGGGATGCGGATAGGCGCTGAATATTATGCGCCAATGCTCTTCGATTTCATTACGCATTGCGGGCGTGGCATTCTCATCGCCTGCATGCTCATTCAGCAGACGTTTCAATATGATCAGCAGCTGATCCAAATGCATGTTGCCATTGCTCAAGCCTGCCTGGCCAAATAATATCATATTAAGCAGACGACGTTTACGTTCGGCCAGTTTATAGCCATTTTTGGTATTCATTCGTTCCAGTTCCTTGATGCGGAAATAATGGGACTTGGCGTTGCCTAAATCTCCAGCTAAGCTGCTAATGCCATCGCGCATGAAACGTATGAGTACATCGATGCGCTTAGGTGGTTTTTGGCTTTGAAATTCTGTGCTCTTCCGCTTGACATCCTGATTGCGACGCAGTAGCATGAGCTGCAGATCCTCCTGGTTCTTCTTCAATCCATATATGACCAGCACATAGCCGTACTCCTTGAAGTCCATGCGCACATTGACATTGCATTGCTTGGCTGAAGCAGTCAAGAACTCTCGACCCTCTGGACTGAATAGATATTCGGTTTGATCGCGTGCCATGAGAATTTTCGCTTCTGATGGAACATCTGGCAAGCTTTCTGCCTCAGTTACTGTTGCTGCTGGAGCCACTTTGCTGTTCACACACATTGAAATACCCTGGGTGTTCGTGTTGATGGTCATATTATTGTCATCAGCCTCTTCATTAGAGTTTGTGCTAAGTGGTATTATATCAGGTAGATTCTCCATGGGTCCTGTTTTTGCCTGCGCCGTTGCAGTATCCGGCTCATTTGGCCTTGTTGTCGAACTTGGCACCTCGAAGTGCTCTGAGAAGCTGTAGTTCGAGTCCGAGTCCAAATCATGTGGTGTGACAGTGGATTTAGTAGCTATAAGATTAGTGTTGACGCTGGATTTGTTGGATGTTGAAGAATTATTCTCAAAATTGCTGCTAATCTCCTCCTGCTGTATTTGTCCGGCAGCAGGCTTTGATTCAGGCTCTTTAGAATCTTCAATAATTACCACAGCCGAATCGGGCTCTGCTGGCAATTCCTCAATTAATGTAGATGAAGCTATAGCCGTTTGTGTGCGACGCGCTGCTCTGGCCTGCGGATTGGGCACATAATCATTTGTATACAGTTTTAGCTGCTGCTCTGGAGCATTCTTCTTGCGTTTCTCCAGCGGCTTAGCCAAACCAACTGTCTTGAGAAAACGTGCGTAGCAACTGTTCTTCGAAAACTCTGAACTCCAGTTGAAGTGAAATTTTAAGTCGGTGGAAAATGTGGAGCGTAAATCAGTCAAATAGCTAATGGGTTCGCTGCGATCTTTGTAAACCTTCTGATGTGATATAATACGGATGGTGTGGTTCATATTCCGAAATTCGCCAATGCGCTGGCGACATTCCTCAAAGAGATGACCACGTTGGGCGCAATAGCTGCAGTGTTTTGTGCGATATTGCACGTTGCTGTTTAGGACTGCATTACTGCGGATCTAAAATGACAAGAGTGATAGTGAGTATTATATTGTATTTGAGTTGTATTAACTTGGCTTACTGTGGAGTGATAGCGGCGCCACAAGTCGGGGCACTTGTCGCTGCTGTGCCCACGCATCTTGCACAGCTGACAGATCATCCGGGTATGGAATGAACATTTGTTGCACGTCTGTACATAGATAGACTGCTTGGAACCACACTGTAAGAGATAAGAGATAAGAGATATAAGTATAAGAAGCACATAACAAAGCAAATAGAAAGATGAAGGTATTTACAACTATTTAAGCATTCTGTTACCATTAGCTATATTCTACAAATCTTCTACTTAAAACAGCTATCAAATATGCGACTTACACCCAGGCACATGGCATTTGGGCAGCGTGGCTCGGCATGCCCTGTCATACCGCACATGTAGCAAATAATTGGCTTGCGTGGACGTGGACATTTGGAGCGCATATGTCCCATTTCATAGCAATTACTGCACTTCAGATTCGACCGTTTGCGCATTGCAGGAAAGCGATCCGCATGGTTAATGCGCCACTCGCTGCGTTGACCTACAAATTGACGAGGAAAATCATAAAATTGTTTGGCTTTCATTAATAATGTGAAACACCTACCTGACATGCCTTTCAATATCTTCTGCATATTAAAATTCTCTCCATGCCAACTCTCATTATAGAAGCGACACATCTCATCATTCCAGCCAATCAAATCCTTGACATTCAATTGCTCCTGCAAAGCTGCTAAATTGTGCTCCACTTGTACCTCAACCACCTCTGTTTCCAACTGTGGTTCGGACTGAATTTCAATATTATTTATTTCAGCATCAGCTTCAGCTTCATTCCCTTCAGTATTCTCTGCTGCATCCTCCGGTTCAGAGTCTGGGTCCGGCTTTGTGGTGCTTACTTCTTCTTTCTGCTTGCTGTCATCAGCATTTGGCAGTCGACTTTGATTCTCATCAATTTCCAAATAGACTGCGGTAATCGCATCATTCATCTCTGCCTTATCCTCAGAATTTGCATCGGACCCGACGCTGTCCACTGTCGCTTCGCCCTGTTGCTCTAGCAAAGCCCGTTCCTTGTCCTGCTTCTGTTTTAGCAATCGTTCAGCGATTTCTCGAGCTGTGGGCAGCGACTCCTCTCCCGCTGACTCGGAACTGGCGTCAGCGGATGACTTCTTCTTATGCTGCTCTGCTGAAATAACGCTTTCCGAATTGCGTCTTTGACTAATGCGTCGTATCTTTCGCTTGCAACGCTCTACAGCCATACCACGTGCAATGCCCGGCACACCTGTTGATTGGACACCTTCATCATCGCTCTCTGTGTCATTCTGATCACCGTCGTTGTTGGGATCCGATTGGCTTTGATTGGTGCTCGAAGCGCGTCGCTTACGCAAACGCTTAGTTTTGTTCACTGCCGGTTCTATGACCTCTTCAATGTCTACCGAATCTGAGTCGGAGTCCACGTTGCGTATAATTGTTGGCACCGGCTTCTGTTTGGCCTTGCAGTAGACGCCGCTCTCCGTGAGATCTGATTCGCTCTCGTATACATCCAGAGCACGAAATTGTTGTTCATCCACGCGATAGTTCTGTTTGATCTCTTCGAGTCTGGAAGGCGGCACAAACTCATATTCCGAAGAGACGTCCACCGACTTTTCCTTCTCTTGACTGGCCGGTTCGGCTGCATGTCGCATGGCATTCTCTGTAAGCACTAGAAGATCTTCATCTGTAGCTCGAGCACGTTCGGCCAGTAGGCGGCTTGTATCCTTTTGCACAATGAAATCATCGCTTGATAAAACGGAACTCGAAGGTGAATGTAGCTGCGAGGCCAAATTGGCTTGCTCTGTGATTTGCTCGCCAGTCAAACTAACATCGGCTGCATCCATGGCGTTCTCTTCTAGATAGGACAGTTCTGGCTTCTGCTGCTGTTCTTGCTCCTGCTCCTGCTCCTGCTCCTCATCACTTGCATCCACATCTATAATGGGTACTGGTGGTAGCGGCACAATCACCACATCGTCCGTATCAGAGGATTTCTCACTATCTACGAGATTGATTAGCTCCAGGGGTTGATCCCTATTCTGTCTTAGCTTCTTGTTGGCCTGCACACGCTTCGATTTCTGACGCTTTTCTGAAAGACGCTGATGTTGCTCCAGCTTACGATTGGCCTTGCCAAATGGGCCTTGCTGCCCACGTTTTCCAATTGGCCAATTGGTTGGTATGGCCACTAAAAGGCGTTGATCAAAACGTTCCGGCTCATCGTACTCAGTTTTTGGGATTGTGTTTTGTTGTAGTTTCGGTGGTTTGTGTATTTGTGGCTGTTTTTTAAGCTGCATCTTTGGTTGACGCATTTGTTGTTGTTGCTGCAGCAGTTTTTGAACAGGATTGAGAGCCTTTGGCTGTTTGTTCACAATAGACGACTTCTTGAATTTTTTTGTCGAGACAGTATCTCGCTTATCCTGCTCGGTAGTTGAGCCAGGTTCCTCAGATGTGATAGGAGCTGTAACAATGATGAGATTATAAAATATTTGTTATTTATTTATTTAATGTGTTGACAATTCTAAAGTCAAACTTAAAATAGCTATAATTGTATTATGATAAAGCCTAAAAAAGTACAGAACATTTAAATAACAATAGTATCACCAACCCGATGGAGGTGTTTTATTTGCCAGACCGGCCAGCATAATATAGTCAGTAATACTATTGAAACTATGAAAAATAGAAAGTGTTAATTGAAAACTTAAAATTTAATATTATAGTTTCTTAGATTTGATTATAACCTAACCATTTAGGATAATTCTTAAAGTAAAGATTACGTAAATTACTGTTCCAATTTAGATCCCTTAAGGTAAAGAGAAGACATTGTTTCTGGACCGATTCATTGCGATCCTGATACAGTTTATGTCGAGGACACCATATAACTGAACAATACTCTAAGATAGGGCGCACAACTGAAATAAATAACTGCTTGGTAATAAAGGCATCTTTAAATTCCTTAGACCATCGTTTAATATTGCCAAGCACACATTTGGCTTCATTTGTGATGGCAGAAATATGCAGATTAAAATTAAGTTTAGTGTCAAAGAGAACGCCAAGATCTTTGAGCCTGAGTGCAGAGTTTTATTTTGTTTTAATGATACATATATATATATATATATATATATATATATATATATATTTTTTTTTTATTTATATATATATTTTTTGTTTGTTTACTGTTGTAAGCTGTTACGAGCCAAAATCATTTAAATACAAATATAAATGGATTTCTTTTTCTTCTCTTTAATAGCCTAGTGGGTTGAGCAATCGCTTTAGAGACTCATTCCGAATATCTCTGATATCGGGTTGCCTCAGACTATAGCCGTTACGCTTAAGCTCTTTCAGCTGTCCCTCATCGACGTGGTAGAGGATAAATGCATCCATTTGTAAATCGACTCGATTAGGCCACAACAATATTGCCACTGATGTACGGAAATCATTGACTGCTTGATGGATCTGCTGTTGTGATGAATGCAAATCTTCAAGCAAAGTCATGTCCTCCTGTTGATTCTGTTGTCCTGAACAACGTTTCTGCATTTGCAATGCATTCTCCAGCTGCTGCACCAGACGCATCAAAACAAATCGCCTATATCGCTCCTCAAAATATTGCCGCGGCTTAGTATAGCGGCACGCGTTGCGTCTGATTAATGTCGAGAGTATTGTGACCTCCACACACGACATCACAACATGTATGGCCACAGTAAGGACAATGCCAGAAAGTAGATACTCTAGAGGATTTTGGCTAACCTCGTCCAGCCAATAAAGCAGATCATATTCATAATAAACATAATAATAGTCCATGAATATAATAGTGCACAGCAACTTCAGCATAATTAGAACAAGTATATTGTAATTAACATCGCTTATACGATTAAGTAGGACACGCGAAGTGGCCAATATCTGACGGAGCATGGTGCTAGCCAGAGAATTCAATACGTAATTTTGAATGTAAATACTTGTGCTACAAAAATTAATTTCAAATTGCTAAGCACCCTCGATTCGAAATTAGTTATCATACCTCAGAATAAACAAACTCAAATTCCAGGTAAGGATATTAGGCATAAATATAACTAGTATACAAACAAAAATAATTGACAAACATATGTATGTATGTATATCGATATCGATATATGTAAATCACTTGTCAGCGCAGTCGCTCACTTTCATATCACAGTATGCATATGTAAAAAAGATTAAACTCACTTTCAGCCGTTCCTTTTTCCTTTGTTTTCCATATATCATTTACCGTTGCAGTTTCACTTTTGTTATCTGACCAGTAGCGAGGTTTTGCAGTCACATTGTTGATAATTCGCTTGTTGCTAACAAATCGCTGCTGTTTTTGATGATGCTGCTGCTGCGTTAGTTTTTCTTCAATTTGCAGTTGCGGCGGTGGCATACTCTGTGCATCCACATCCACATCCACAGCCACTGTGTGCCCATGTTGTTGTTCACAAGTTGCATCATTGTAGTGAATTGAGGCATAAAGAATTGATTCCAGCTCATTCAATTGGTCGCTGTCCATTTCTTCGAGCTGCGCAAATAGAGACAAAGAAGAAAAGACACTTGTCTACTCAGTTATGATTTCCTTTTATTATTATTACTTACATCGCTCATCATGCCAGTGCTTGTAATAGTTTCCTACCGCGATATTTATTCTTAACATTAAAAAAACAAATATTGTTGTTTAAATTTCTGAATAATTTGATACAAAACCACGTTTTGACTAGAGATGAATGAATTGTTGTTCTTTCTTGCAACGATACCACGATAGTATTTGCTATCGCATCGATACCGCAAAAGTGTTGGGTAACACAATAAACAGATAGTTTACAAAGCAACCCTATTTGTTGCAAGCCGGGCCACGTACAAGTGCAGGAAATTAATAAGAACTTAGAATACCAATTAAATGTAAATAAAACAAATAAATTGATCTATCATTACGTATGAAATACAGTTTTTGTTTGATTTTGCAGCATGGAGCAAATGCATCGCTACGTTTCACCAGTCAATCCAGCGGTCTTTCCACACCTAGCCACAGTTTTACTCATAATTGGAACATTCTTCACTGCTTGGTTCTTTGTATTTGTTGTCTCGCGGAAGAGCTCGAAGGAAAGCACATTGATTAAAGAGCTTTTGATTAGTCTCTGCGCTTCGATATTTCTTGGATTTGGAATTTTGTTCCTCTTACTAACGGTTGGTATTTACGTATGAGAACCAAGAGAAGTGAAGGCATTCCGTCTTTAAGATATATATTTATATATAAAATGAAAATGATTGAATAAAATTATATGTAGGCGTGTGAACGTACGTTGGGTTTTATTCATATACATATTTAATTTCAAAGATTCAATTTTAACTTAAAGCAATATCGAATATATTATAATAACATATCAAATTGTGTGCGGCTTGAATAATTAGTTGCACTTCAAAAACGCCAAATGAAAAGATAATTGCAACAGACTGCCCACGCTTCGTTCCAGTCATTTCCGATTAGCCAGCCAATCCCGCTTTTTGTCTACACTTTTGCATTGTGGCACGCAAAATGAATTGCTTGCGAGAAAGTTGACGCACATGCTTCAAAAATGTCTCCAGATCGATGACACCACCACGCAGGCCCTCACCCAAATAATAGATAGCATCCTCTGTAGCAGCTTCATCAGCGTAGGCATTAAGTAATCTATAAAATCAAATAATCGATTACACAAGGGAAACAGTTATATATACAGATAAATCACTAACTGTCTATATAAAGGCGCAGTTGTGGTTACTGCCTCATCAGGATCAATGGCCTCTGCATTCTCAAGGCTCTCAAGACTTTTCTCTAATTCCTCCTCCTTGTCTCGCAATACAGCTATGTTCTTTTGCAGTTCGACTTCCTCACGTTCCAGCCGAGCAACAATGGCATCTATCTTGGCACTGCCTTCCACTAACTCTTGCTTGGTGCGATTCAATGTATCGATTTCAGCTTGATACTGATTTACCTTCTCCTGTATGCGACGTCTTAACTTGTCTTCAACGGCGCTAATAAGTGATGCTTTGATATGCTCTTCCGTTATGGTGCCTGTTGAGCTAGGAGTGGCTACTCCACCAGGATTCTAGAAGGGGGATATATATATATATATATATATATATATATATATATATATATATATATATTTATATCATGAAAGAATTATGTTGTTGTATGTCAAAGCACTTACATATCCACCGCTGCCTGGATAGACGCCAGGCTGTGGATAATTCATGTATGGCGGATAGCCACCAGAGCTACTAGCAGGCTGTCCACCGCTCGGTGGATAGGGCATAAAGTTAGCACTGCCTGTTGGATAAGGGGGAAAGTTGCCAGCACCAGCGCCACTTGCGTTTGGATAAGGTAGAAACTGATTGGAGGAACCTGGGCCGCCTGGCTGAGGCATGAAAGCTGCGAGCGTGATAATAGAATAATAGAAATTCAAAATCGAAGGTAATTTCCAATTACACTTACAATTCACTGGGTATGGCACAGCGAGATCTTCCTTGGGCTTGGAATAAACGGGCGGATGATCACCAAATGTCACAATCATAACTTGTATAAGTGATAGCAAATCCGAGCTATGTGGTTGCCAATCATGTAGATAAGGCAAATACACCTTGCCATTATGATCCACATACATAGACACCTTAATTTGCATCGTTGGCGTTGGCTTCACAAAGCACATTGGCGCATTTTGTGGATGGGTGTCCATAAGCCATATACATATCGGAATGTAGTAGGTGTTGTCTATGAAATACAGATATACAAATTAGTTAATATAAAACCAAGTCCCATACATGAATAAAAAATCAACATTTACTTTTATAGACCACTGGTATTGTGCCTTGCAAAGCAAACAAATCTTTTACGCTGCCATCGTTGAAAACTAGAGGAACAATACAAAAAATCGTTGATTTTTGTTTGTGTTTGTAAATCTTGCTTACTCAGCAACAAATTTTGCTTTGCCTTACCAAATTTTTCTAAATTGTACGTCAGGGAGCGGTATGCGGTAATGACATCCACAACATCTTTCCTAGTGGCCGCAACATTCTTATACTGTGTTAACGAGAGGCAATTAATTAAATACCGATTTTAATATTGCGTGTTGGGCAGTAGAGGATGGATGGATAAGGCACACTCTAATAAAACATGACTCATCGTACCTTGGATAGATATTTTGTTATTTGTGCCTCTTCTATGGCAGGCATTCTATTTCGTTACTAATTAATCGAATTTAGAATCAGCACCTGGTACTTTAACAATTATTTTAAAACAAATTTCTTTATAGTCGCTAAACGAAAACAAAGTCGTCAATTGAGTATTTATAGAGCTATAATAGAATCGAGTACATCCCTTGCCTTATCGCACACATTCGATAGCATGCAAAAGTATCGATAGTCATTACGATACGTGATAGTATTACGATTACGTTACATTTTAGCAAATTTAAAAAATAAAAACATTTTTTTGTTTAAATAACTTTTTATTTTTGCATCTCTTCTAATTAATTGCTACAAATGTGGAAAATGATATGTTCATAGTGTATTATGCTGTATCTCCCAAATGACAAATGGATCGACTATGCAGGCAGTTTACTTTATTTTAGGCATATTTCGGGGTCTGGGGCGTCTGTAAACAAAGAAGAGCATTGAAATCAAAGTTTGTTAATCAAATTAAAAAATAAAACGTCACCTCATTGGCTTGACTTTGTATCTTAAATGTAACTTTATTTGAATACTTTCGCTTTTTGTCTATTTACTCATTAGGCATATACATATAAATATATATCGAGTGTGATATATATTTATAAATATAGATATATATTTATATTACGTGTGTGTTGTTGTTGTTGGATTTGTGTCAGTGTACTTAGCCAATGTTCAGTTAACTAGGCATTACTATAGGTATTGTTCATTTGTTACTTCTTTTTTTTAATATATATATATATATATTTTATATAAATATGTATTTTTTCAATAGGTTCATATATGTATGTATATTATAAAAATTATCATAATCGTCACCGCCGTCTTCGTCGTCGTTCTAAGCGCACTCGCTTTCTCATTGTGGGTGGTTGGTTAGATTTTAGTTGTTAAATTTGTGAATTACACATATAAAAATATTTCATTTAGTTTTACTAGCGTTTCATCATCTCTAACGCTTTTTTCTTACGCTACACGTATTTTATGTGTATTTTAATATATATGTTCTTGTATATGCTGGAAAATGTGAAGGAGGGGCGTTCAGAGATAGTATCTTACTACTAAAAACCATTAAATAGTTTAACTCATTCTTATGTTTCCTTTTTTTTTTATCAACTTATCCGTTTTAAGTTCACATAAATGTTAATGCTATTGTTAGAATACAAAACGGTTTCCCTCGTATCATATATTATTTTATATATAGATTTTCCACTATTTTATATGTGTGTATATATAAATTTTATATTGTTTTTGTGCTACATATTTGCAGTATTTTTATTGCTTTAATCGGCGTTTGCATTTTCCAATTTCAATATAATTTTCATGTTCCTTTCTTTTTATTTAGTAATCTTTTTTCCTTTTTTTTTTTGTTTTGGTAAAGTAAATTTAAATATAGCGCAAATCAGCTTTCCAATTTTATTCATTTTCTCTTTAATTTCGATTAATTCCTCGATTCAATTGTTTGGTTTTTGTTTTGGCACATTAATGCATTCATTGCCGTTAAATTAGTAAAACAAGTGTGTTTCTTCATAATTTTTTCATAAATAACAACACATTGCGTACGGATACACATACATACATATATATTATTATCCAGATATATATGAATGTATATGTATATTATATATATATATATATATATATATATATATATATATATATATATATATATATATATATATATATATATATATATATATATATATATATATATATTTGAAAATGTTTACGAAACGTAAGTGTTGAACAACAAGTGAAGCGTGGGCGTGGGCGTGGTCAATCGTGCACACTATACATTTAAAATATTTTAGATAGCAGCGTTTCTTTCTCTTCTTCTTATAATGTTTTGTTTTATTTCATATCAAATAAGTGAAAAAATTGTACATAGGTTAGCGAGCGCAAAATAAAAATGCATTTGCACGAATAATTCAAGTCGATATATAGATAGATATATATATATATATATATATGTATTTGCGATTTTCTTAAGGTTTGTTATGTTCCTCTTTTTGCTTATTTGTGTTTCATCATTCATTGTTATATGTTTTGCTTTGTTTTCTCTTTTTTTTTTTTTTTTGTTAAGTGTATCGAGAAAAAATTTGTTCTAAAATGTCAGTCTATTGCGCAAGAATCTAACTTTTGTGCTTTCCTAAGTTTTAAATGTTGCTGTTGTTTTGTTTTGTTTTTTTGTCTTGTTTTTATATAAAAAATTCCCTAATATGCATTGTCATTATCGTTTCAACTAATGCGACTATTTCGTCGCATTATTCGCTGTCCAATTCGTGTGTGTGTGGGTGTGGGTGTGTCTGTGTCTCTGTCTGCCTGTGTGTGTGTGCAAGAATTTGTGTCGCGCTGACATTTGATGTTAGCTCGATAAGACCTACATACATACAAATACATACACATACATAGATACATATGCCCAGAATTGGGAATCACTGTCACGTTACTATGCCACTATATTATGATTCAATTGCTACAACTACTACGGGCTACTACTGTCGTCTGTGGCAACGCCAAGGACTTAACCTAGCTTCGTGTACGCGTAGGCGGCAATAACGCCCACAACAACACCAGCGGCAATATATGTGAGTAATGACCTTCGTTTTTTCGCCGCCTGCTGATTGTCCTCGTTCTCACGCTGTTTGCGCTTAATTTCGTTGACTTTCTGTTCCAGATTTGCTTGGTATTCCGTACGTTTTCGCCGTTTCAGCTCATCCCCGGTACTGCAAAGATCACAATTTTAATAATATTAATCAATTGATAAGATATATAATCTCTTAATATACCTCGTCAAATCAATGCCGTTGACCTTATGTTGATCAATTGCCGTTGGCTTTTCGCTGTTGGCATTAACATCATCTTCATGGGGCTTAAGGTTTGTGACATCGCCATTGGCTAGCTCCGTTTTATGCTCATTAATATTTTCATATTCCTCATCCTCATCGTCCTCGTTATCATCGTAGACTTCGTCATCGTCATCGCTATCCGATTCCAGTTCACTATGCTTTGGCAATTTGGGCAACGGCGGCAATGGACGATTGTTAAGCAAACTATCCGCAACTTCGGCATTTATGATCTCAGGCTGACTGATTATAATATTGTTGAGAGCATCTTTGCTGCTCAGCGTCTGCTTATCGGTGGTTATTAAGCCATTGTCCTCGCCTATGGTTATATTGTCGCCACTGGCCTGCGCAGCACGCATATCCAGAGAGAGCACTCCACCTGTATTGGGCGCCAGTGGCAAGTTCAGTGAATGAGAACGTGGCGGCAATGGAGGTGGTTGCTCATCCTGCATGTGGGGATCCGTTTCATTGCTAATGATTGGCTCCTCAGCACTGAGAAAGCTCTGCAAACATAAAAAATACAAATTAGCAAAACATATGCCAAATAATAAAAAATTACGTCCAAGCTTCATTCACAAACTCAAAAAGTTCAAAAAAGCGTCTAGCAAAGCTAAAATAATTACAAATTAACATATTTTGATTTAAAGCATACGGTTTTATAAAACAAATTTATGATTTTGTTTTAAACATTTACCTACATTTCATCAATTATTAATTCATAACATTTTAGTTTTGCAACACAATTTCTATACAATATTATCATTAACACATCAAAGGTCTGTTTACACGGTGATGGTCGATGTGGCCTGTTCTTATCAACATTTTATCTATTTGAAATTGAAATTCAAGCGTAATTTCTTATTGGTCCTCAATATACGTACTGGATCGTTCAGTTTTTTGATGCCCTCGATTATTGCCTGATATGAAAAGTCCAGCTGATCAGCCGTTTGTATAAGTCCCAATCGGTAGGTGCGCAGTTCGCACAGCACTTTCGATACATTGCACTCGCCATACTTGTCCACCAGCACTAGGCAGCAGTCGACCAGGCAAAATGTGCCAGATCGTCCGATGCCGGCACTACAATGGACGACAGCTGGACCAACATCCTCCTTGAGTGCACCCGAATCGCGCACTTGCTGCAAGAACTTTAGAAATGCATCTGGTGAGCTTGGTATGCCAAAGTCCGGCCAGGTTGTATAATGGAATTGCATAACTTCACGGCTCTTATTCGTTTCGAGATCAGTTAATCTAAGATAAGAGATAAATTAATAATTGTTTGTCAAGTTTGCTTTTCATTCAGGTTATCTCACTTGAACCACCGCCGCACAAAGTTCTGATAATTCTCGCAGCGAATCAGCTCCACAGATAAATTAACATCCTTCAGATTAAGCGCATTATTTGCACCTAGCTGATCCGGCCAATAGGGATGACATTTAACCTGCTTCTTCTCCTTTAGCTTGTTGAGCATTAGAATCGCAATTGAGTTTTGCTCCCAGACCATCAACCAAAAGTGACCTACTGTATCCTGCAGCGGACCCTGTGTCAGTATATATTGACGATCGGCACGCTCCAGCTGTAGATCGATTTCCAAAAGGGAAAATAAATGATATTACTATGATAGTTCATTAATTAAGATATGTTCTACACACTCACCTTCACCAGGTTGGCATTGATGTAATCAATTGTCCCGCGCTTTAGCACAATGCGCGAATGATCATAGGGATTGACATCTCTGTATCGATTCAGTCCTCGATTCTGTGGACGATCCGATTCCAGTGTGCTGTACATTTGCGATTTGGCCACGCGTTCGCATGCTTCACATATTTCCTGTAAGCAACAACACAATGAATACAATCAATTTATGACATTACGGAATTTCGCAGTGTGATTCACAATTATGCAGAAAACTAAATTTACATAGATAGTACTGTTTATTTTTTGGGGTTGCCCTGAAATAGCGTGCTCGTCAGCCAGTCACGGCCGGTAACAAGTTGCGTTATCTTAGCATAGCGACTAATTGGCTTGGCCGCCTCTCGTTTCTTTGCCAGGTCGAGAGCGCTGCCATGACTAACTGCCTGGCCAACGGTACCATCTTGATAACTGTTATTCGTTATCAATTGACGCAGCTATAAGCTCACTCTTTCATATCGCACCCACCCCTAACAACAAGTTCAATGCCATTGATCCACTCTAGTTAAGTTTAGCTCAAAGCCAATTGTTGCCCACTTGGCTAAGTAGTACAATTTGCATTCAGTGTGTAAATGATGAGTGAATCAAACATTGAGTGAGAGGGGAGGCAGATGAGTTATGACTAACGAGGCATACGGCATTAATGCAGTTACTCTGTTTTCATTATTATTGGTGCTCGAGTTGTTTCTTTTTACTTTAGTATTGTATGCGACGAAGATTTTGTTTTTTTTTGTTTTTTGTTTTTGATTGCAGTGCGAAAAAATTAAATCAGTTGCTAATTGTCAGTTCGTCATTAAGTAGGTGAATCAGTTATATTAAGTCGTCAAGCCACTCCTCGATAATCAGCACAAATTGAGGCTGACGACTGTGGCGAGTGTTATGAAATTTAATTGAAAAGAACATTGTACGATAACGATGAGAGTTGTGCAAATGAGTAACGCGAGAGAGGAGTGGGCGAGATAGACTCAGAGAGTGTAGAGCGAGATAAGAGGCTCAGGAACAATACAATATACAAATGCGTATAAGCCAAAAATATCTGCGATAAGCATCAATGCTCTTATCAGCAGTGTAACTGTTACCAGCGTACTCCTTTCTTATCAGCAACTTTTTATCCGAAAAGAAAAAAAAACCCAGATTCAATTTATTGTCTACCCAATTTAACAAATAGATAAATATGTCTATGTTCAGGCATGAACATGAAACATCAGGTTTATTTAAACAATGGTACAGAAAATTGTTCACTTTTGATATTAATTTTGTTAGAAATTTGATTGCAAGATAAAATAAATGAATATATATTAAATTCAAAGAAAGGACTTTTTCTTTCCTTCTTTTCAATATCTCCCCCACACTGTTCATTGAATACTAGCTAAGTCTATGGGTTTTACCTGAGTCTTTGAGAAGTGCATTTATTTTCCGCTTAAAAATCAACTTCACTTTACAGCTAATATACACCTTGTGTAGCCATTTGTTTTACGAGGTATGAGAATTGCATGCTACATGAATTTCATTGCAACAAATAACGAACAACATAGAATGTGGGCAACGAGTTCGTCACAGTCGGTGCAATATTTTGTTGCTGTTGTTGCTGTTGTTACTGTCATAATAAGCCGAAGCAAAGGTGATAAAAGAAAGAAACAAAATCAACAACAACAAAAACATAAGAAAGCAGCACATTACGGTAAATAATTGTAGCTTAAAGTGACCATAAAGCATAACAAACAATTTGAAACGTTTTCTGCTGCTATTATTATTATTTTGTTGTGTCTGTTAGAGGCGGCGAAGGAGGAGGAGGAACATAATTAAATGGAAATGTTCGTTTGCACAAAGGAAATGCTTTCAAGCGAAAAACAATTTGGATATTTCATCAAGCTTGGCTGTCGACGATGTCGAGTTAGTAGGAAAGTTAGATTATCCTTGCTGCGCACAAAGGACCCACACATACACACACACACGCACACAAAGGATGAGCGGGCAGGGAACAAATTGAGTTCATTACACAAAAATTCAAGCACACACACATATACACACGCACACGCACACACAGATACGCAGCAGGCAATGTCATCCTAACTGCGAAGTTAAATTCCGTGAAATCCAAATTCAAGTGAGTGGCAAAGAAGAAGAGAAGAAGCGGGCTAAAGCAACAGCTGAAGACACAATTCGCCGGAACTGGCCATAAAGCAGAAACTCCAGCTCTGGCAGACGAAGCAGCAGTTGCCGCAGCAGCCGCACTGGAAGCTGAAGAGAAACCAGGGCCAGACATCGAGACTTATGCCCTTTCTATATGTATGTGCGTGTGTATGAGAGAAAAAAAGAAAGAAAGAGAGAGAGAGAGACTTGAGCAACTTGCATTGACAAGTCCTGTGCATTGCGAATTTTATTTACGCTCATTCTTCTCCTTGCCCACCTTTACAACACTAGAAGTAAGTGTGAGTGTGGTAAGTGTTGTTTAATGCATTTGCAGAAGTGTAAGCAACAATTACAAATATCAGTGGGCAGCAATCAAAACAATTGAAATTCAAAACATAAACATACAAAATACATACATATACAAACACGTATGTAATTCCTGGAATTATGTACAAATACTGACAAGAAATTCGCAGAACTCTAAATGCTTGCGAGGCGTACGCCGCGTTTTCGTTTATTGTTGTTGTCTTTATCAATAATAGTAATAATCAAGTCAAAACAATTGTTGGCAATCCTAATCGCTGTATGCCCATTCAATAGTTGTGTGCAAAAAAGGCAGCAGTAATCAGAATTGAAGCGAATTTCAGGGAAAAGAGAAAAAGAACAGGCAGCGCAGCAGCAGCATCCAAGAGCAACAAGCGAGAGCGCATGCAAAGTGCAGCAGGTGAGCGTTGCTTTGCATGTGTGAGTGCACGAGTGAGCGACTCAATGTGTATGCACGTGTGTTTGTGTGTTGTGTCTGTTTGAGAGAATGTGCCTGTGAATTTTTCGACCAAACGCTGCGCGAGCGCCAGAAACTAAAGCCAAAGACCGGAGTTGGGCTGCTGCTGTTGCTGCTGCGGCTGCTGACCAACGCCGACACCAAAAGCTACAAATACAGGCGCACGCTCACATGACAGCGAAGGCAACAACAAAAACAGAATAACGACAACAAAATAATAGCGCAGTGGGGCTGACCGTGAGCGGCGTGCCTACATAGACACCACTACACGAATACACACGCATACTTGTGTAGTTGTTTTTTTTTTTTTTTTGCCGTGTATATGAGCGTATGTATTGGTGGTGGTGTTGGAGGCATCGGCATCTGCAGAAGCCTTTTGCGCACTCATCACATTTTCGTGGAAATCGAATGAAAAAAGGAATAAAATAGTATGTGTGCGCCCAAGTGTATGCCTGTAGTATGCATGCATGCATGTGTGTGTGTAATGTACATGCTTATGCTTGTGTGTGCGTGTTTGCCGTGCTCTGCGTTTTGCCTGTGTATGTAGCTGTTCCTCTTTAGGTGTACAATATACAGCGATATGGTGGTACACTTACCTTGTAGTATCGAGTCCAACCCGATCCATTTTTTTTGTCATTATATTCCTGTTCGATTTTGAGCCTGGCATTATCCTTTGTCGGCGTTGCTGCACGTTTCTCACTCATTGTACACTTAATTATGTTGGTGTGTGTTGCTTGTTATTTTAGAATTTCGATTTATTTGTAATGTCTGCTATTGCCTGCTCTCTCACTTGCTTGCTTTTCTTTTTCTTAAGTTTTGCGTTTTGTTTTCGACACACCAACAGACACACAAACGACTCTGAAACAACCGAGCAAATAGTGCGTAAGAAAATTTGACTACTGCGGCGACGGTCTGACTGTTGGTTGGTTACTTGTTCGTTTGTTGCTAACACGCTGTAGCGCGAATGCTGGCGGCGATTGTATATAAATAATTAACTATAAACGGTCAACATTTGCCACATTATCCAATGGATATTGCGTTTAAACACCAAATGCGTGCGTTTAGTCTTGATTACTAATGTTTTTCTCCTTCTCGCCTTTTTTTCTTTCCGCAAAATTAGTAGTAATTGATGTTTCGATGACAAGCAACAAAACCTATCGTTCTATCGATTCGCCAAGTTGTGCTCAGCCACATGGTCACATTGGCTTACATGTAAAACAAGTTGGCACGCCCATTTGCAATCAGCTGTTTTTAGTCGCGTAATAATTCTTGGTTAAAATAAATATGATAAAAACGCGCATTTTCCGATTAATACGTGACAAACGTTTAAGCGTACCTATTTTACGAGGTTTTCATCACGAATTTAGCAAACCCGAACCACAGGAAAATGTTAAAACTGCTGAAAAGGAGCAACAATCTTTTGTAGCTGGCGGCGTGCAAAATAAATACAAAGTTTTTCGTGATGAGGAAGCATTGGAAATCTTCGATGTAGAGGAGGCACGTTACCAGGAGCAAGAACTGCCCCTAGATGCTGAAGAAGATCAATACATGGGTCTTAACTTAAAGAGTAAGTTTGAGTTGTTCAGCTGGTTTGATTACCCATTATTAATACCAATACCCTTGCAGGAGGCATTCGCGGTGTTTTCGATGTTGAGGATTTGGTGGAGCTGCTGCGCAAAGAGAATGTAGATGATATATTTGTATGTTATGTGCCCGAGGAGCTGAAATATGTGGATCATCTGGTTGTATGCAGCGCTCGCAGCTATCGCCACATGTTGGCCACAGCAGAATTTGTGCGTCGCATGTTTAAGATTAAGCGTTCCAAAGGAGACTTACTGCCTCGCATTGAGGGCGAGAAGAGCCACGATTGGATGGCCATGGATTTGGGTAAATAGCTATTATGGTCTTTAAATTCATTCATTCATTCAAGATATTTTTCCTTCTTAGGTAACATTGCCCTGCACATCTTTTCGCCCAAGGCACGTGAGGATTATGATCTGGAATCGTTATGGGCCATTGGCACGCAATACGACCACGAAAGCCAAAAGCCACAGAATCCATTAGGCAATATATTTATGGCCCAGCTGCCCAAACCCGAAACATAGTTTCTTAATTATAAATGAAACTGTTTTTTAAGTGCATAATTTTATTGTTGTTCTTTACCAGACGACCGCATCATCGGATAACTTTTTGTGGAAGTCATAGAGGCTGGGAAAGACGTGATTGCGCTTAATCTCTGTGCCATATTTCTTGGACAGATACGAGTAGCTCTTCTCGTGCACCAACGCCGCATGCCAGCCGGCTTCCTTGGCGCCCAGATAGTCTGTCGTCGGCCCATCGCCAATGTGCAGGCACTCGGCTGGCTTCAGATTCGACAGCTTCGAATCATCCATGGCACGCTGAAAGATGGCCAACTGTGGCTTCTCCGCCTTGGCCGTATACGAGTTGAGCGCAAAGTCCAAATATCTATCGAGCTTTGTGTTGCGTAGCAACGCATCGAGTCGCGGATCAAAGTTAGCTATGACGCCGACTTTGAGCTGTTTGTCTGCAAGACTGTGTTTGCGCAGCTGCTGGAGCAGCTCCACGCTGCCATTGCATGGCTGCCAGCAGATCGTCGTCTTGTACAGCTCCAGCAAATGATTGACGAAATTATCTAATTTCTCATCGGGTATGGCTGCGCCGCTCTCTGCAAAGGTACCTGGCCAGAGCAGCGAGAATGTATTTTAAGCTCTTGAACTTTGAACTAGAGCCGAGGGGCAACCACAGTTTATCGCTTACCTGCTATCAGCTGACGCCACCATTGCTGCCACTCAAGTCGAGGCGATGTGTCCACACCAAAGTTAGGATAATCACGATTCATTTTGTACCTGCCAAAGAAAGAGAGAGAGAGAGAGAGAATAAGTTAAATTCTAGTTCACTCCTAGCCGCCACTGTGCTTACCAATTGGCTTTGTAATTTTTGGCCAAATCATTGTTATCGCAGCGCGCACCAAACAACGCACCGATTTCGCCATATTGTTTGCCGGGACTGGTGCGAAATTGCAGCAGCGTATTGGTCACATCGAAGGTTATCAAACGAAAGCGATTCAGGCTGCGCATCGTTTTGCTTTGTCCGGTGGGGTCCCTCTCAATCAATTGCTGATAGCGCGATTAAACTTGTGTTGTGTTGCTAGCGACCGCTGTTTGTGTACTACGTGAGCAGTGTCCATAATTGTTTTGTATATATGCTGCTGCTGCTGCTGCTGCTGCTATTTTCCTTATCAGCTGCAGATTTGTGTAAATCTTTATGTGTGTTTGGCTATTTGTTGTGTCGTTGTATCAGCAGCTGGTTGGCGATTTCATTACTGACAATTCAGCTAACTGTCGTTTGTTATTAAAACGCTCGGCTTATCAGAACTCAATTTTAATAAGAAATTATTGATGTGCATTACAGAAAAATATTGATTAAATGCTCTTATCAGCTAAACTTTTTGCTTGAATGGCGCGCGATTAGCTGCTAGGCGTTGCCAGACAGATTGCAGCTAGTGACAGCGATTTGTAGTAGCATTGCCAGCCTGAAATTAAGATATTTAGCAAAGACAAAAACCACGCTGCTTTACGCGCGCACATTTGAATTGTAATTTTAAACTTGTAACGCTCAAGTTCATTTCGAGGTCGACGTTTTTGCCAAAATATGCGGCGCAGCTGAAGTTTGGCATATGGAAGACGCGTCAGTTTTATTAATGCTCGTGGGAAGCAATAACAAGGCGCATACAACAACAGCAATACTTGCACGTATCTGTTGTTTTGACCTAGCAAAGTGTCTGACTACCTGCCTCAAGTTGCGGAATTGCTGATTACTTTTTGTGTTGTTGTTGTTGTTTTATTTTGCTGTTGGCGTTTTGCAAATTCATGAAAAATTAGTGATATGGCAAAAGTGTTACCAGGTAAGCAAGGAATAATAACAAATACTTCTTCTGATATTTAGTTGGGCATTTCCAAGACTTTTTCGATGCCAAATTGTTATCCTTTATTGATGAGCAGCGGCAAAATAAGACGAATCAAACATAAAGCATAATAACTAAACACACACGCACGCACACTGCGATACAAATAAAGTGCCGTATAAGGTATTCGAATGGAATTCCGGTGAAAAGAGACACACATAAAAAAACACATAACAAAAGCATAAATTCATTCATATGCCCAACGAGTCAGGCGACGACGGTTGCTGCTGCACCGACATACACAGGGTATCGGATCGCAGAGCTGATTTCTGTTGACTTGCGCGCCCACAAAAAAAAAAAACAAGGAGAGCTGCTGCTGTTGCTGCTGTAAAAAAAAACTTCAAACTTTCTGCTTATTTAAGCTTTCATTGCTGCGCCCAAATTTCGTTCGTTTTCGCTATAAATAAAGTATCAATTTGCCTCGTTTTGGGCTTCGGATTTCTATGGAAGGGCGAGGGCGAGTGCGCGACGAGGGCGCAAATACTCTGTAAATTCCATAAATGCCAAAGATCGTTAGAGTTTGTGTGTGTTTTTTCGAGCTGTCATTCGCTTTGCAGGACCACGAAATGCAGCCTTTTATTTATTTGGGCCAAATCAGCGATACCAAGAAAAATGAGGCGCGGTATGAATGGAATTTGCTAAAAACTTCATTTGTACAGGGATGCAAGAGGAAGGCGTTGGGAGAGATGAGAGAGTTTCTTGTTTACCAGCATGAAATATGCTTTAGATGGACTTTTTGAATTGTTTATTAATGGTATTTTTTTAGCGTATTTTTATGGCATTTTATTTTTACGTTCTTATGCAAAGCGAAAAAGGGGAAGTTTCACTGGTATGAAATAATATTTATTGTAAACGAAAAAACTTGAATATTTTATGTTTATTAATATTATTACAACAATATGTATATATGAATTAAATCATATTATCTCATATGCCATGTGTCATATCTATATCATATATATGCAATATTTTTAGTTATCTGAAGAAATAAAAAACTATATTAAATATACAGATTTCTCAACTCTAAGCTCTGTTTAAATTTTGCATTAAGCCTACTTAAGGTATGGTCCAATGCTACACTTCATTAGTTCTCTTTAGTGGTTGGAGCTGCTCTGTTTACAGAAGTAACCGTACTATAAATATCTCTCTCGTATCTCATATCTAAACCTAGGTACTACAATCTTTCATGCCAGATGTTGCTCACATCGAAATAACACTAAAAATCCACTTTGACTGATAACTGCAAATATTTGCACTGAAATAAGGCTAAGCTAGATATCTACATACACATGTTCCATTGCCAATGATTACAAAGTAATTCTGTACGTTTCGCCAAAATAAAAAATAAAAAGAAAGAAGAAAGAATATATGTATATAATATATGAGAAATAAGAAATAAAAATGCCGCCCAACTTTCAACAAAAAACTTTCCCAAGAAAATTAAGCAAGCAAGCAGCTCAACCAAATCAACTCAACTCAACTCAACTCGATTCGAGTCGACTCGACTCAGAGCCAAGGCAAGGCAAAGGCAAGGCAAAGGCGAGCCAAAGCAAACCAAACCAAGCCACGACAAGCAGCCAGCCAGCCAGCCAACCAATAATAATCAAGTCAATGACTCTCATGGAATTTCATGTTGGCCCTTTTCGAAATGTGTCTGCCAACTCCAACTCCAACTCCAAGTTGGCTGCTTGGCCGTCTGCCCGTCCGTCTCTTCGTCTCTCTGTCTGTTTGTCTGTCTGACTGACTGCCTGACTGCCTTTTAATATTATCTGCACTTTGGGTCTTTGGCTGCCGCCGCTTCTTGTTGTTGTTGTTGTTGTTGTTGTTGCCGTTGCAGTTTGTTGTTGTTGCTGTTGTTGTTTTGATTGGTCGTTTTAACCTGTTTGCGAATTTCTACCATGTTAATAAATAATTTTTAAAGGATTCGCCCTGTACGCTTAGGAGCAACAGAAACAGCAATAGGAGCGCCATCAGTAGCCAAACATTGGAAGAGCAAATGACGACGACGATGACATAGGCCTAGGCCTGAGGAATTAATGCTCCATATCGAATCCTCATAATCCACACTGAAACTCCACACTTGATGTGAAAATTCCTTTAATGGATCTCACTTTATATACTACATATTCCGTAAGAATATTATCTAGACTGCATATTCCACACAGTCTACATAAGTTTAAACCTCATTATATTTACATAGCATGCAAATCAAATAATTCAATTACATATGATTACAATCAACTCCCTCATTTTTCTCCCCCCCCCAAATAAACCAAATTTTTCACCCTAAAACCACCACTCTAAACATATCTAAATCATTTTTCATTATTATCTCTCTTAGAAGGTAGAAATTCGAAACAATTTTCCTATCTATGATTTTTCTCATGCTCAAAATTATGCAGTGAAAAGCTCGCCCGAAAGTATGCTATAAAATATAGCAAGAGCCTTAATACAATCCATTTGTAGTGCCCAAAGATCTAAAGTTTTCAAGCTTGTAAATTTAAAAAAATTAAAAAATTTACCTAGTCTTATTTGATTTGCTTTTAAAATAAAATGTAACATAATGCCATATTCAATTCTAAATACTCAATATTTAATTATATTACGATATTTGCACCATTAAAAAATTTTGAAAATTTGGATTTTAAAAAACTTGATTTTAAAATAGCTTAGCTCTTTAAATAGCTTAGCAAAGAAAAGTCTTGATATTTGCAATAGCTTTACTTTTGTTTATTACTTCTAATATTTTTCATATTTTATCTATATATCTATATATGATCTATAAAAGTTTCCAACTGCCCAACCAATAAGTTTCACACTGCACTGAGAAATTCCTGGTTCGCCTTAAAGGTTTTGTTTTGTTTTTCGTTTTTGTTTTGTTTGTTTTTTTTCCTCATTCTTGTTGTTGTTGTTGTTGTTGTGTATTCGTTTTTGTGCTTTGCTCACAACTCGTCTGCGACTTTGACTGCGTCTGCAACTTTGGCTCCGTCTTGGTCTTCTATCTTGGCCTTTGTCTGAGTGCCGCTGATGCTGCTGCTGCTGCTGCTGTTGCTTGTTGTTGTTGCCTTCGGTTCGTTCGTTTGTTAAATGTTTGGGTTTTGTTTGAGTTTATTGAGTGAATTCCTGGAAAAACGCAAGAATTTGTCTTTGGCCGATGTGTTTTTTTTTTCTTTTTCTTTTTTGTTTTGTTTTGCGCTCTGATGCGGCTGCTGCTGTTGATGCTGCTGTGGATGCTGCACTCTGGACCAGAAAACTTGCCCAAAGGCAGAGCAAAAGCTGAACTTGGAACTTGAAAGTGCACAAGAAGAAAAACGTACTCAAGTTGAGGCTTTGAGCAGATTTAGGATGGACAGGTGATTAGGAGTGTGTGTGCTTTTTGTTTTTATGTTTTCTATGGTCCACCCTAATGCATGATCAGCCAAAAATCGAAAGACAAACAATAGATAGATTGGATATGTAAGTCCCCTACTTAAGGCTTACACTTGAGAGCTTTTAGTTGAAATTAAATTCCATTTGTGATTTGCTTCATTCTCAATCTCTCTCGTGCCACACGGCACAGTGGGGCCTCCCCCTCGTTGAATGGCAACCCAAAAATAAACGGAAATGCGTTTAGAGATTTGTCTGCCTCTGTGTGTGTGTGTGTGTGTGTGTGTGTGGTGTGTGTGTGCTTTGCTATTTTCGAGCGATGATTGAGTTGCAATGATTAAGGGTATATAGCCCATATAGCCTATATAGCCTAGCCATGTCTATATAGGAAGCATGGAATGCATATGTACGATTTTGTCTGTCTATCTCGATTCTCGATTCTCCTCGATTGCCGAGGCCCCCAGTTCTGCATCAAACAAAGGGCCTGGGGCATGGGCAGACAGCGACAGACGCCGCATTCCGGTTGCTACAATACGGCGGGCACTGGGCATTCCCAGACAATGTCCCAATAGACAACGCAGCGCAGCGAGACAGAGCGAGACGGAAGGCGTCTGTTGGAGCGGGAGGGGGTGAGTGTGTGTAAGAGAGAGACAAAGGTTGGGCGATCTATATAGTCTGCATATAGCTTCTCTCTCTCTCTCTCTCTCTCTCTCTTTGCATTTATTTTATATATACATATATAATATACTTTTAACTATATAACTTTAAATAAAACTTTTGCTTGCTGTGCAACACACACACACACACACACGCACACACACAACAAATTTTTGTTTGCTTAGGATGGATTTTCCCTGTTGATTTCTCTTCAGTTTTCTCGTTGTGTGTTCGGATCTTCTATTCTGTTTGCCGCTCTCTGCTTCTTCCTTGTTTCGGTGTTGTTGTTGTTGTTGTTTTTTTCGCTACTTTATTTAGACGCTCAAAAATGTTGCTATTTTGTTGTTGTTGTTGTTGTTGCTGTTGCTGCTGCTGTTGCTGCTGGTTTAAATTTCTAATTTTGTGGGCAAGTGAATCTGAATTTGAATTTACGCTGTAGAAATGATCTAGCATGTAGTCTACATACATACATATGGATGTACAGTGCGACATGGCTATGATGAAGGTTTCAAAAAATTTTCAATGATATATAGAATTTGTAAAAAGTAAATTTCATTTTTTGATTATTTTATTGTATTGTATCGTATGGTATGATATAAAAATATATTTATAATCAAGAAAAGTATCAAGAGTAGGTTGGATCAAAGACTAAATTCATTCTTAAAACTGATTGCTAGTTCGCATAATATTTTATCAGATTTTTTACTAAAGCCTTGAATACAGTTTCTCTATATTGACTTTTAATGTACTTTTGACGTTGCTAACGATAAAATTTCTCTATATGCTAAGAAAAAAAGTATCAAATATGAAATATTTGTATACTTTCATCTGTAATCTATATTTTTACCAATATTATTTTTGACATAAATTACTTTAAATACCATATATATAATTAAATCTTTTACAATTTTCAAGATTTACTATCTATCTATAAGATATCTATAAAAAACGTTCAAGGAGATTTTTCAATTTAATTGAATATATTTATATTCCCAACTACTCGCGCTTATCCGTAACTACTCATACCTCTCTATATATATGCCAACCTATCTCCAACTATCCCTACCTATTCCCACCTATCCACAAATCTCACATAATATCTTAAGTCATCTCTAACCTACAGCGCTCTCTCTCTCTACGTCTGTTCCATAGATCTGTTCCGTATCTCGACACTCTTAGTTGCAGAGTCCATTACTCAAACAGCAGATACACACGAGTTGAATAGCTGGCGCGACTAGACCAGACCAGACCGGGCCAGGCCGTGCCGTGCCGTGCCGTGGCGGGATGGACCGAGCGGGCCAGACGGCAATCAATTTGCAGGCGGCCAGGGCTAGACTAGGGCCTGGGCTAGCAAGCTTATATGAGTAGCTGGGCACGCCCATAAGTAGGCAACGAATGTGGGTCAGAGCGCATTTTGAAAAGGATCTGGCGGGATGAGGCGAGACGGGACGACAGTCGAACTGACTCCTGCCTGGCATGAGTCACCTCTTACCGATGGGGTAGCAGCCCTGGCGCAGCTGGCGCAGTTCATGTGTACGGCAAGCGCCACCATTGCGACATTATCGCCAGGTCCGACGCTGGCGTCGACTGCGACGCTGGCAGCGACAGGCACGTTGGCGTTGGCTTCGTCTATTGCTTCGGATATTTTTGGCCAGTCGCTAGGCTATTTTTTGACGCAGTCGCGTCTGCCGATGGGGTGGGGGGGTGGTGTGATCTAAATATGTATGTATGTGTGTGAATGTCTGTCTGTCTGCGTATGTGTGTGTGTGTGTGTGTGTGTGTGTGTGTGTGTGAGTGTCTGTGCTGGGCTGGTCGTTCTTCTTGGCTATGCATGATATTTTTGGTATAAACATCTTTATGTGCTTTTAAATATGCTGCGAAGTGACATTAGCTTTTGAGCGCTTTTCAAGGAGGCGGCGGAACGTGGCGAGGGGTTGAACGGAACGAGACAGACGTCGCCGATCCGCTACAGAAATAAAATTTGTCACAGACTGTTAGATCACAGATGTACGTCGCTGTCTGTCCCTCTCTCTGTATGTGTGTGTGTGTGTGTGTGTGTGTGTCTGAGTGTATGGCTAAACATAGCCAAGAGCAGGAGGCCGACTAGGGGGGTTGGCGGTTCAGTGGTACTGCTGCTGCTGCTGTTGATGTTTTGATTGATTGTTGGATAGGCAACAACACAGCTGCCCCAACGGTGGCGCCCTACAGGCTCCAATTGTATAACTTATCAATAATTGTTTCGAGAGTTGCGCTCAAAGAGAGCTTCAAGCTGCATTTGAGAGCAGCGAAGGGTCAGGCTCAACAAGCTTTGTGGGCCTTGGGATTATTTTATATAGCGTATACACTATAATTTCTATATACAAATATTTTATATAAAAATTATGTTATATACATATATAATATTATATAAATAGAAAATATTATTATACTATTTGTATTAGTATTAAACAAATACATCTATAATTTATAGATTTTTATATATAAGTAGAAAATGGTAATAAAGTAATTTAGTTTGCTAAATAGGAAAAATACTCTGCATATATTTATTTGTCTATAGCAATGTTTCTCAATGCCAAAAATAACATATTTGATTATAGACTTTGGACTATTCACTAATCAGATGATTTTGATTTGTACTACAATTCTTCAGTTTTGAAAATTAAATTAAGATTAATGAAGATTAAACTGATATATACATACATATATATGTATGTATATGATGATATTGTATATTGTATGCTACATCAACATCAAGTTCTTGGCCAGGCGGGTGGAGACTTAAGTGCTTAAGCTTCATTCTAATTTAAGATCTTGAGATCTATGCTTGGATCTCCATGAGCAGGCGACTTAATGTTAGAAAACCTACATATTATAATAAATTCTTAATTTATACCTAATTATTTGCAATATATAATAATAAAAAAACACATTTTTATATATATAGTATATTATAATTATAAAAAATATATATAAATTCATATATTTATATTATTATGTATTTATTATTTATAGTTTACTATTAATTTAATTATTACTATTAATTATTTATTAAAAATATTTTGTTTAATATTTTATATAAACTAAGATTACCGCTAAGGATATCAGCTAAATTGTTAAAAACAAAACTAATTAAACAAAAGAAAAATAAAAAATAATACATATATATAAAATAAAAATTTTAAAAAAATTCCAAATTTAATTTTTTATTGAAAATTTGCTTATTTTAATATAGATGTAGATAAATATGAATAAAGCTTAGACAAATTATCTATGGTTTTTCGTTATAGATGCCAAAGATAACTCTTGCCAAGAAGCCATTAGTTAACATTCTGCACTGCTCTTAGTACACACACACACACACACACACACACACATGCATAAACACACATGTGTGTCTTCATTTGTCTGTGCGAATGCAGATGGAAACGCTAAGCGCTTTTCTTTTCTTTTCTTTATGCATTTCTTTGCTTTGCTTTTTCTTTGGTTTTTGCTTGAGCATTTATTTTGGAATTATTGCGCCGAGTTGCTTGAGTCATTCTTCCGCATTCTTGGATGAAAATGACCGTTGGACTTGAATATGGATGTACATGTGTGCGTGTGTGTGTGTGTGTGTGTGTGTGTGTGGAGCTAGTCAGCAATACTGGTATCCCAAGTGCAGCTACTGCTGTGGCCAGCCTTATTTGGCAAAAATTACCAATGCCTTTGTAAGATCCATTGTATGCAGATGGCAGATGCAGTTGCAGTTGCTGTTGCTGCTGCTGTTACCATGGCTATGGCCATGGCCATCGCTGTGACTGTGGCTGTGGCAGTTGCATGTCGCCCATTGCAGGTTGCTTAAGGTAGGCAAAACTATGCGGCACTCCCTAATGCTGGCCGATAACAATGAGAGAGTCGAGGGCTTCAATCAAAGCGGAGCGCGTCGACGGGCTGACTGCATTCCAGGCATACCAGCGGACCGCATATCACATGCTTTTCATATTCAAATGCGACGTGGCCCAGACCCAACGCGCCACGCACTTAACATAACAACAACAACAACAACAACAACAACAACAACAACAATGCACTTCTGTGGACAAATGGAGACGCAGTCTATGGCTGCTGATGGCGTTGGTAATGCTGATGATTTTGTCGCTCCAACTTCAAAAGCTAAAGCAAAGAGAAGGGCTACAAAGAGTGAGAAAGAGAGCGAGAGAGAGAGAGAGAGGGGGCATATATATATATATATATATATATATATATATATATATATAATAGAGAGAGAGAGAGAGAGAGAGAGAGAGAGAGAGTAAACTGTGGCTCAATCTGTAGCTCATGTAGGACTGGGAGTAAATTTCTGTTGTAGTCAAAGTTGCAGGCAGAAGAACTAAAGGGAGTCTGCGAATCGCTAGTAGAACTCGTTGCACATGCGCGAGTGATCAAGGCTTAGTATGAATATTTACAAAACCAAAAAATTATTTTATAAGAGCAGAGTTAAGCTTATAGGAAAAGTTATAGTTAATAGTAATAAAGTAATAATAATAACTATAAAATGGAGAATTAGGCTCGACTGATAGATGAGATTAAGATAATCATAGATTCTATATATGCATATAGCATATATTAATATTATATAAAAATGTATATATATTTGACAATCATATAATATATCATATATATCATTTCATTCAAATATGTAGAGACTGAGTCTTTAATGACTTTCTCTTCTCAAGATAAGGCTGATAACATAAAAATCTCGTGAAATGCGAACTTTCAAATCCAAGTTTAACTAACATTGAGTATGTTATTCCTATGGCTAGTTCAATGCACTGAACTCGTGATATGATCCTCATATTGATCAAGCATATATAATTATAATAGTTATCATTGCGATTGCCCATCAAATTCATAATTTTGATGAATTTTCCACAAATTTAGATGGCAATGCCCAGTCCGCACTTAGCTTAGTTTCCCACATTTGAGCTGAGCGGCCAAAGATTGGATTACAAAAGTTTAAATGCGCCCTTTGATAATGTTGAGATTGCATTGTTGCCGCAGCCTCTTTGTTCCCCTATGGAACAACATGTGTTTTATTAGGGCTGATAGATCGATGCTATTGTGTCGAGTCGAGTCGAGTCGAGTTGAGTTGCGTCGCATTGATTCGATAACGGAGCACAAATTAGTTCCAAGATTTTCGAGAACCCATGAATGGTTTCTCTTGCAATTGATGTTCTCTCCTTCTTCTTTTGCTGCATTTTTTTTTTTTTTCATTGGTGAGAATTGAAAGTGTCTCACGCTGCTACGATCGATAAGAATTGATTGCATATTTGGTGTATTTACTGTATTTACTGTAAACTCCTCCCTATCTTGGGCAGTTCGTGGAATTGTGAACGGTTAACTTTTTGATGTCCTTCTTAAATAGGTTAGAGGTCATGGGTTCTATTTGGTACCCATTGAAAGTCTGTCGATTGGGTATATTGATTTTGTTGATATGTATGTAATGGGCAGAGGGACTATGATAGATGTTATAAAGTATATATATATATTCTTGATCAGGATCAATAGCCGAAATAAGAGTGTAGATAAAGAGAGAAAGAAAAGCGAATATAAGAGAGAGAGAGAGACAGAGAGAGAGAGAGTGAGTGAGTGAGAGAAGAATGGATAAAAACTATGATCAGCCTTCGATATAATCAGAGAAAACGAGAAGATTATAAATGAGAGAAGAAAGTAGAATATATAATATAAAGGAAAATTAATTTCATTTAGTCTATGATATACCTGAGGATTATTATTCCGAATTTTCCACATATTGTATACCTCTCACATTCCCCGTTAATCGTTCAAGTCCAGCAGTTCCTTGCAGGGTATCGCTCAGTCGTTCACCTCGAGCTCGAACAGCTCAACTTGTTCCCATTCCGCTTTGTCTTGTAATCAACACATCACTTCCCACACTTGAGACAGGGCGACAAGGACACAATATTGCGGCATTCTCACTTTGATATTGGCACACCCACCCACACACACGCACACTCGCACACACACAGATAGAGTGAGTCGCACACTAATCGCTTGACATTTTTGTGTTGTAGGGTAATCTGTGGCACACAGGAAGTTGTTGTCAGCAGAAATGATTGCAGGCCTGGCTGACTAAATGGAATGGCCCCTGGTGGTGGTCTCTTCCAGGAATCGATACATTCACAACTGTAAGAATATATATATATATATATATATATATATAAAATGCAACTGACCGCTGCCACTCTTCTCAAGAAAATCCCAGTCGGCAGTTGCGCCTCCTATTTCAAATGCTCTAGCCTGCCTCAATGGGTTCTACGAATTTTGCAAAATGCATCGATGCCGCTGGCGTTGGCGTTGCCCAGACGCATTCCCCGTATACCCTATCCTAATACTAAATGCCAAATTGAGTGCTGACCAGCCAGCAGCAGCCACTTGGCCTGTCACACGCAGCGAGGCCAAAAAAGAAAAAAAATAAATAAATATATATACGTATATATATATATATATATATATATGCCCAATTTGTTTGTTATGCAGTTTTAGTTTCGTTTTGAAGTAACGCCGCCTACAATGCAATCCCATTATTAAAGCCAGACACTTGAGTTTTCTTTAGTCTGGACCATTCTAGGTCGTCGATCGTCAATGGTTGATCGTTGGCAGTTGTCTGGGCTTGTTTGTCTCTTTGTGTCTGCATCTGTCTGTGTGGAAAGCTGATGCTGGGATTTCCCACTATGGCAATCGTATCTCTTTGGCATTATGATTTCTTGAAAATTCTTGGGAGTTCCCACTACAAAAATGATTTCTCGTCTCAAGACCTCTTAAAGTGAATCATAAAAGCAGCAAAATATTGTAATTCGAATTAACTCGTAGACAAGTTCAGTTTTTGTCTTTGATGCAAAAGATGAACAAAGTCCTGAGCTTTGGCTGGCTAAGCGGTATGCATTGATTATGCATTAATCAAGGATCAGTTAATCAAGAATCAAGAATCAGAGTTTAACCAAAGGAGGAGATAACGTTGGGGGGTTCTCCCGGGGAGTTCGTATTCTATATGGAATCTATGTCATTGTATTTGGATCCCAACCTGATGCTGTAACCGTGAATAGGCCTCGAATGAATGGAGTTCAAGAGGATACAAAGAAGAGCTCTCTTCTCTTTTTTGAGCGTAGGTGGGCACATTCTTCTCAATCGTTGTAATATGTGTCACAATTGTGGCACATAAGAGTACCGTTGGTAGTAAACCCCAACGGGGTATGTGCCACGTAAAAAAAAAAAAAAAACTTGGATTCTGTCTCTGTCTGTCTCTGAGTCTGTCTGTCTTGTTTATTTGCCTAACTGTCTCTCAGTTTGACTGGTTGAGGCCTGGCTCCCACCACTCGATCTTTGTCTCTGCTCCACTCTCACTCCCTCTCTCTCTCTCTCTCTCACTCACTTTCTGCCTATCTCTTTCGCACTTTTGTGCCTTTGCTTTGTTATGGTTGGGCCACATTACTGCATTCCACATGCACAGTGTTTGCCTTGATGTTTTTAGGGTGTTGATGTTGTTGCTGTTTTCTGCTTCTTTTGCCTATATTTTTTTTTTCTGTTACAAAATCATTCATCGTACATATTAAAATTGTAAAAGGCAACAACGACACACACACGCACACACACACACATGTATGTAGGTGCGTGTGTACATATGTAGATAGAAACATATAAAAATTCTTTGCATTCCAATGAATCATGCTGTTGTTGCTGTTGCTGCTGCTGTTGTTGTTGGTGTTGCTGTTGCTACTGCTGTTGCTGTTACTATTGCTTTAACTGCGACAGCGTCTACTTCTACTTGTAAACTCTAATTAGGTAACATTGAAATATGTGTAGGTATGTACACACGTCTGGCATGCCGCGCTTGTTGTTGTTGTTGTTGTTGTTGTTGTGTAGCTTTCAAAAGTCGCCACAAATTGTTTCGTATGCAAGTTGTTGTTGTTGTTGCTGCTGCCGTCGCGTAGCTGTTGCTGTTATTACTCAGAGCAACTGCAAGCAGCAAACAACAAAAGCAACAACAAAAGCAACAACAACAACAACAACAGCGACTGCTTCTTAACACGCAGCGAACGCATGAAGACTTAGTATCTAATAGAGATACGCATTCTACACTGAGCGAAAATGTATTAACACAAATTGTGGCAGCTAGAGCGGAAAATGAAATCATGAACATCATGCCAGTAACATTCATTCAATCAGCCTATCTAACTATCTGGTATATATCTATATATCATATATATCTATCGATCTACCTATCTATCTTATATAAATATATCTACTTATTATCTCGATTTAGTTATTAATATATACATCTAACAATCTAAAAATCTAGATATATTGATGATATGTCTATCTATCTATCTGTTACATATGTACACATATATGAATATCTCAATCTATTAATCAATCTATCTTTTTCATATTCCTATATCTGTCGATCAATATTTATTAATATTCATATAGATTTAATTGGGCATATATATCTACTTCTAGGTCCATCAGTCTACCTATAAATGCCTATTTATGTATCAATCTAAAGTATATATATTTATCTAAATTCAACTTACATTTTACATATCTATCTTTATCTATGTATATCTTTTATCAAATTTGATCTATAACTATCTATATCATCATACAAATCTCTTTCTACTAATCTAAAGATCAATCACATTGCAAAATTCAGCTCAAACTAAAAATAAAATTTAATTATTAAACATTTTAGCACCTCTTAAATGAAGTTTAACTAAAATTAAAATATTTTGGTATTTCCTAATAGCTTATTAGCAACTTTTTCTTTGCCAATTAGAATAACATTTAATAAATTATTTCGATCATCGACCTTGCAGCATTTCGCTCAGTGTACGCAGTTCTTCATTGTATTGTTGTAATTGTAAATAATGATGATAAGGCGATTACAAGG
This sequence comes from Drosophila stalkeri, assembly GCA_035047405.1. NCBI lineage: Eukaryota > Metazoa > Arthropoda > Insecta > Diptera > Drosophilidae > Drosophila > Drosophila stalkeri. The sequence continues at coordinate 14,122,616 of JAWNPR010000041.1, read as the reverse complement.
CTGGTTAAGGAATTTATTGTAATTCGCAGGTTGTGTAAAGAATTGGCCAAACCCAAGCCAAAGGCATGGCAACGGATGAGAAACATTTAACAAATAAGAGAAGAAATATAAACATTCAACAAATATCAATAGATATGTGCAGCAAAAGAGAGCGAAAAAGCATAGTTGAAATAGTTTCCCTCTGCCTCCCCACTCTCTGTCTCATTCTCTCTCTCTCTCACACACACAATCTCCAACACTGCTGAGCATCAAGCAAAGCGCCAAGCCTTTCTCACCACAGCCGCAGCTGTGCATTTTGCTGCTGCGCCTTTGCCTGCTGCCCCGATTCCTCTTCCCTTCCCCACTACTTCTGCTGCTGCGCTGCTGCCACTGGTTGCAACGTTATAAAATTGTGAATGAAATGATCGGCGGAGGGTCTAAATCTTTCGCAAGGAATGTTATATTGGTATTGCACGAGTTGTGACTCCAACGCTGGTTTGCTTCACCCGTCTCTGTCGCACTGGCAGTCTTTGTCGCTGCCGCTGAATATTTCGCTGAATATTGCGCTCTCACTATACAACACACACTTACTGCTTCTCACAACCACATATGCGACAAGAGAGCGTGCGCCGTGGTATGCGTGAGCGTGCGCCTCAGTATGCGTGTGTGTGTGTGATAGAGCGTGAGCTTGTGTAGGTGAGAAATTGGCGCACATGTACGCGTGTAGCGATCAATTGGCGCTAGCACCAATGTGTGCGTGAGTATTTGTATGTGTGTGAGTGCGTGTGTGTGTGTATGCTGCCGTGTGCGGGAGCGAACAGTACTGTTGTGTGTGTGAGAGATAGATTTAATTTTGACATATTTGTTGTCGCTTTTAGACTTCGGGTGCACGGGAAGTGGGAGGGCTTCGCTGGGTTTCTGCTGCTATGCCTGTTGTTGTTGTTGTTTTCCAGAGCGACGAATAATGGCGGACACATCAAAATTGCGTTGTAGCAAATTGTTTAAACTTTTTCATTTTTCGTTAGCGTTTTATACATTTTTCAATATAATTACATTTTTACGACTAATGAAAAGTTCTTAAATTATTCAGGCTTACCAATGAGAGTAATATGTATGTGTTTACATATATAAAATCTGAGATTTTGAAATTTTATATTACATTAATTACAATGTAATTAAGTCACTTGTTTACAATATTTACATGCGCTTTTTATATGTTTATTTTATTACGCGACTTTTTCCCTTCATTTTTTTAAATGTTTTTTTTTTTATGATTTTATTAATTAGAACATGTTTAAAGTCCACATAATAATAATATATTTAAAAAATTTGTTTTTTTTTTTTGTTTTGCTTTATGTAATTTATAATATTACATAAAAATATCTGTTTTGATATTAATTTCTGTACATTGGTTAATAATCAAAATTAACTTATTTTATTTAAAAAAAAAAATTAGTTTTTTTTTAAATTTTGTTTTCGTTCTTTTAGGTTTGTCAGGTAAAATTTGAGTTTCCTGCGAATGATATAATAATTAAATATTTTATTATTATTATCCTACACTTCTTAACTTTCGTCTGAGTATCTCTGCCTCTCTGGCAGTCCATTTTCATTGGGTTTGTCTAACAATTGCTCATTTAATTTGATTGACATGTCACAATCAGGTAAATGAACTCGCTTATAAACTCCTAGCTGTAACGGCATTTCACATCCTTTTCCCATAGCTAATGATAATAATAGAATTATGTGAACACCTTTGCGAACGATTCGAGGAACAAAACAAACTCGAATTCCAGGCTAAGAAACAAGCTGCGATCGTCTATTTTTTATTATTTTTATGCGCCAAAAAAAAATCAGAGAAAATAAACAAAAATGAAGAAAAAATCGAGAAAAAAACGCATAGCATGCAAATTTATTTAGCGCATTAACAAAACTCAGGCATAAACAGGATATGCACATGGCAAAAATGCGAGTAATTATGTATGAAGATATGTGTGTCTGCATGTATGTATGTGCGAGTGTCCGTGTGTGTGTCTGTGTGTTATGTATGTGTATTATAATTAACATTTCTGGGAAAATTCGAATGAACGATGCGCAGGACAAAAGAGGCAAAAGACCCAAAGCCAAAGCCAAAGCCGATGCCGATGCCGAAGCTGATGCTGCGAATGCTGTTGATGCTGCTCAGTCTGAGATGCAGACACAAGCGGACAAGATCGAAGACGCACAACAATAACAACAAATAACAACAACAACAAGAAGAAGAAGAAGAAGAAGCGCCGACCCCGACGACCACAACAACAACAACAACGACGAGCTGACAGAAAAGGTAACGAAAAGGGATTTGCGCCTGCGCCTCGCCTCACACATTTCCCATTATAAATGAGCCGAGGCGCTGCGCGTTCGCATCCATCCAACGCAATCCGAGTCCAAGTCCAAGTCCACGTTCACAACTCCTTGTTGCTGTTACTGTTGTTGTAGTTGTTGTTGTTGTTGTTGCTGTTCTACTGGTTTTGCCAGATTATGTGCGGATTTTTGCAGTCGACGTCGCAGTCGCCGTTACAGGCAAAATAAAAAAAAATTAAATAAATGCCTGCCACAAATAATCATAATGAACAATATGCTGGACCAGAAGCCACGGGAACAGCAGACAGACAGACAGAGAGACCTAAGCGATTGACCAACCATTTGGACCATTCGCATCATTCGCCAAAAACCAAATTCAAAAGAAAAACAGGAACCAAGCCTAGCTGCCTGCTGCCTCCTGCCTGCTGCCTCCTGCCTGCTGCCTCCTGCCTGCTGCTGGCTGATCCGGCTCCAGGCTCAGCTGCTGCTGCTGTTACTGTTGCCACCTCTCCTGGTGTTACCTCAGCAGAGATGCCTTTGCTGCTGCTCCTTGCAGCTCATTACGTCCCGTTTTTCTGGCTGAGTAGCTGCACGGCTTTAATTGCCTAATGAAGAGCATCTAAACCCGTTGATAGCCATAATGAGCACACATTATGCAGAAGATCCTAGTTTCTCAATCAATGTGATAATTGTGGGATACGGCAATAAACCGGGAAACAAGATAATTATCTTGATTTTGATATTAAATGACAAGCATTAGCTGTTATGGTGCATAAGCAGAAATACGACAGTTATATCTTAGCAGGAATGTATTGTTCGTATGAGAACTTGTAGCTATTAGACGGTATAAGCAGGAGTAGAGCTGATAGAACTTCGACTATGTAAGATGGACTTAGGCTACAGATTTATACTTTATATACTGTATAAAATATGGATATAAATCACTGATTTTAAGCAGCAGTAAAAATATATATTTCTAATGCTGCAGAAGCAACTATATCTATGTATATCTATCTATATATCGATCTTGTACAGCATAACTAGCATGATATATAGTTCTTATACTATATAATACTGATACTGTACTGTATAAGAAGCATAATCAGGAGTATTATACATAGTTGACAACCCTAACTATCTTATATCTAGAATATATACATAAATTGTAATGCAGAATCTTCTTTTCTGCCTATATTAATCTAAACAACTTGTAACATGATTCCTGGCAAATCCGAACCTCGTTCAGAGGTTTATTGTTGAAATGTCTGAATGATCTATTTTAATTTATCTTTATTTATTTTATCATCACGAATTTGTGATTTTAGCTCTGAATCCCTATTTTTAACATTCGCATTTGAGTTAGAATCCTTTGTGGATAATTAGGTATACAGTTTATAAGCTATACCTATATCTATCTAGCCAGCAATCTGTATGATAAATTGATAATGACAAATGTTTTGAAAATAGGACATTTAATATTTATTGCCATTGAATCCTTGAATACTTCAGTATTAATTCGTTAGTTGACCATCTCAAGAGATCGAAGCTACTGCTGGAATCTGAGTAAATTTTTGTCATGGACAGACAAAAGATTTGTACTATTAAAGATTTGTACTACAAGTCTAAATTCAATGGAAAGATGATGTTTGCAACGGTAAGATCTGATGAGAATCCTTTTAAAAATTTATAATTTCCTAAGCCTAAGCCTGTAACCCAATTAGGAATTCAAAAAAAGGAAGACACACATTTGATAGAAATCTAAGTGCTAATTAAAGCCTATTGGATTACTATTTGGCTTAAGTAATAAATCAGCTTTTGCTGTTGCTGCTGCTGCTGCTGGCTGCGGCTGATGCTGCTGCTGTTTTTGTGGAATCCGGATCTACATGGCTGGCAAATGCAATGCAATGATACCTGCTGGAGGTGAGAAGATTTTCTCTACTCGTAAGGCAGCATTCCATGCAAAAAGCAACAACAACAAAAACAACAACAGCAACAGCAGCAGAGGCCGAGTGCGAAAGCCTCAAAGACTCGGGCCAAAAACTTGAGGTGAGAGGACAATCAACTCGGCCGACAACAAAAATGGCAACAAGAGGAAGAAGCAAAGAAGGTAGAAGCAGATGAAGAACAACAACAATAACGTGGCTGCTCTCGTGGCTAACTGAAGCGCTTGCGCCTATTTAATTTGGCTGCCAGTTCGAAGCTCCCACAGATTTCAGATTCCTGCTTGGGCAGCCGCCCTTCCTCCTCACGCCCGCTCGCTGCTGTTGTCTTGGCATCTTGTTAACGATCATGGCAACAGGATTCTGCTATTTTGTCGCTGCCCTGCGCCATAGCAGCTAAAAATTATGCAGCCATCGTCGATGGCGGCGCGCACATTCCAGAGTCAGCAGCAGCAGCAACATCGGCAGCAGCAACATCGGCAGCAGCCCAAAAAGAAATGGACTGCTTGCAACAGACACATACATACACACATGAACACACACACAGACACAATACAAACAAATTGTGGCAAGCAAACAGAATAACTAAAGCCCTGCCGCTGTTGCTGCTGTTGCTCTTGCTGCTGTTGCTTGCCCCGATAGCCACCCCCAACTTTGGGCTTTCTACCCAATGCAGAAGTGCCACAATGTTGTCGCGGAATTTTAGTGGCTTTCTCTCGATCAGCCGGCTTTATTAACCAAGTCTGGCACAGACTGCTGCAACAACAACAACAGCTTGCCCCCGCACGCTTTGCACCATTGTTGGCTGCTGCCATACGAAATTCCACAAGAACAACAGCAATAAGCAAGAAGCAGCAGCAGCAGCGGCAGCGGCAGCGACTGCGACTGCAACGACTGCAGCGACGGCGACTGCAATCAAACATTGGCCATGGTCCGAGCCCAATGCAGAGGAGCTGCAAGAGTAATAGCTACCACAAACAACACCACCGACGACGACGACGACGACGACGACGACGACGACGACGACGACGCGTCGACTTTTGGCTATACACACATATATACATATATATGTATATGTGTGTATATGTATGTATGATATCTTGAAATGAAATGCAAAGAAAAGAAAATAACAAAAACAAAGTTTCTCACGTTCCTCTTCCTAAATTCTTGGAATTGCAATACATTAAAAAGAGGTCTTTGCTTCGTCTGATTGTGTGCGTGTGTGTGTGTGTGTGTGTGTGTATGTATGCATGTGTGTGTGTCTGTGTGTGTGTGTGTGCATGGGCGGAAAACGGACTGCACTTTTGAGCCGCACTACCATACACTCCTTTTCTCATCGATTTTGAAATCTATAAGTGAATGTGTCGACGGCCTGCATTGAGAGAGGTGGAAATACGGTAGCTAAGTTCAAATATTCGAAAAGTGTTGAAGGGGTGAGAAGAATGAGAGAGTGAAACAGAGAGAGAGAGAGAGAGAGAGAGAGAGAGAGAGAGAGAGAGAGAGAGAGAGAGAGAGAGAGAGAGAAAAAGAGAAAAAGAGAGATGTAGAGAATGATAATGAAGAATGATAGGAAGTGCAGATAAATAGAAAGATGGACGGAGAGAGAAGGAAAGAGATGGATGATGAATAAGAAATTGAGAGAAAGTGAGAGTAAAAGAACGGTAAAGAGAGAGAGAGGGTAAAAGAGAGAATGAGAAAGGCAGAGAGTGAGAGAGAGAGAGAGAGAGAGAGAGAGAACGAAGAAATGTATTTCTACTTTTGATGGATGCGACATAGGCCGACAAAGAGAGATAAAAAAGAGAAAGAGAAAGTGAGAGAGAGAGAGCGTGAGAGACAGATAAAGAAAAATGACGATAGACTAAAGCACCTGAGAGAAAGAGAGAAAGAGGACAAAATTGAACTTAGCTAGAGTTAATGAAATTGATCCAATCTATAATGTAGATTTCAGGTGCTGATCAATTAGAGTTACAGGCTAAGGCTAGAGAATACTTAGCGAATATTTGTTGCTTAAAAGTTTACAGAAAATTCTAGATTTGGGTAAAAGTTGCATATCAAAGTACTCTCTTAGTTATAAGTAAGTCTGCAAGACATATATTAACTGATAATATTTGGGTATACTTAGAAATACCATTAAAGAGTTGTTTTCAATAGAGTTTGCAAACAGTAGCTATCCAGGTAACTAGTCTATAATTAAGTCTAAGAATTACATTAGGTTTTTAGTTATACATAAGTAGGAATATATACAAATTGCATCATAAGGTATTTGATCTATATTTGATTATATATGTATATATATATGACTATATATTACAGTTAAATAACTACTCAAAATTACATCTCCCATTATCGCTTATACGATGCCTAAAATTGCATAGCTTCATCAAAATTTCTGAGCTGTATAGAAATTTTAATCAAAATAAACTTCTCAGCATGAAAATCAACTTATTCAAAACGAATTTGAAATACTCTAGAAATTCGTTCTAGAATGTAGAATTCATGCAATCAAAACGTGCTGCTGGAAGCGCCATAAGACAGATCAAATGAAAGCGGGGGAGAGGTGAGAGACAGACAGAGACAGACAGAGCAGACTGAGACAGACATAGCAGGGACAGCGAGGAGACATAGAGCCGGCATGTACAAATACAGCAGTTGATATTTAACAAGAGTCAAAATTCCAGGAATTTTGAATTGGTTTTTCGGCTGAGAGAATCGGGTCCGATCAGTGTGCGGCGTTCGGTTTGGGCCATAATTAAGTGGCCTTCAATGCCGCTAAAGGAATTTCCCGCAGGCGACATTATTATCAGTTTTTTTTTTTTTTTTTGTCGTTTTTTCTTTCTTTATGGACAGACATTATTTTACTTACTGATAGGGCCGCACTGCAGTCAAAGTCGTTGTCGATATTGATGTTGATGACATTTCCAGCTTGGTTCCCACATCGGCGAACCGCGTTTCATATAGATTTTGAATGAATTGAGAATGAAGTGAGGAATGCCTGCATATGCTTATGGCTGCATATCTGAATGCTTATGTCGACAAACAATACAATGGACCATCAAATTAATCATATGGGTTTACTCTATAAACTCGATAGATAGATAGATACTCGATGCACCGGGGTTCAGACATTTTAATTGCTAAATGCCAACAGGTTGCAGTTCTGTGGCTTGCACAACATTCGTTCGTCATCATCATCATCATCATCATCATCATCATTATCAAGACGCACACATATGTACATTCCAATATCGTGACTTCATATCACAATCACAGCTTACACAGAGGCGTTGTTGCAAGAGTGGAACAAGTGAGAGAGGGGGCTCCTTAAGAGTTAAAGATCGTCTGAGGTTAACTTGATATGGAATGACGAGTAAAGCGATGCAGATGATCGATACTTTAAGAGTTGAAGATCGTTTGAGGTAAACTTGATGTAGAATGAAGAGTAAAGCGATGGACCAGTGCAGGTGATCAAATGTCTGACTTAGGATATGGATTTTTTGATTTATATACATATATATAAAGAGTATTTGAAATTTATTAATGACCAAAATGTTTCAGATTGAGGATCTGTATATCAGATGAAAGAGAAGTAAACAAAATATTCCAATTGTGAATCTATGGAATCGAAATGCAATTAGCCTTATACAATATAAGGGATTAACATGCCATGGACAGCAGTCCATGTCTATCCAACTGATATCTCTTATAATAATACCCCTTCTCTGCTTAAGTTATGCAACTACATCCATGTCTTGCAACTTCTTATTTGCAATGTAACTGCTAGTACGTTCGTTTGTACTTGTTCTCAGTCAAGTCAAACCAGTTGCACCCATGACTCAGACTGTGGCTGCGACTCCGATTTAGACTCCGACTGTGACTGACTGCGCTGGCCCGCTCTCAGACCCAGACTCTAGACCCGTGGCCCGAGAGGCAAGATGCAAAAGGCGAGACGAGAGACACGAGCAGCCACAACTAATTGCATATGCATTTTGCATAATCTCATAGTAATTACAATAATTCGATCTATGCACCCGGGCGCCATGGCAATTCATTCATGCAACCAACAGCAGCAGCTAAAGCAACAACAACAGCAACAACAACAACAACAGCTCAGCTATAGCTACAGCTAAGCAGATCCCAAGCTCCATTCATGACAACAAACAAGACTCTGACTGTAAACGGGGTTTGGTTCATTCTTATGTTTGTCTGTATATATGTATGTGTGTGTGTGTGCGTGTGTGTGTGTGTAAACTGCATGATGAACTATTTGATGATCTTAAAGAAACATTTTATAGTTAGCTGTGTGATGAATGTAGTAAACATAATAAATTCTTCATATAGTTTATATGAGAACTGGGATTTTCCGATTTTGTATATTTGAAAAATTCAAATAAAACTAAAATAGTAAAATATATGTGTAAGATTTGTCATATATGTTGGTAGCATATCTTATTAACAATAGATCAGATTATATATTATGGAAATAACAGATCTGATATCAAGATCTGATATTCAAGTAGAGAAAACCTATATAAACTTTGATATACATATACTAATAACAATATCTTGAAATAGATTAGAAGGATGCAACCAAAAGGAATTTATGTTTATGTGGAAGTATGGGTTTAGCAACTTAAATTTTATATGATTTAGTTCTTATGTAGCTAGCCTAACAAAACAGATATAAACTATGATTAATCTACTATTATTCTTTTGCATTTCTGAAAATTTTTTCTTCATGGAACTATAGATCGGTAGCCTGAATTATATAAGATTTTATTTGATATTTAGGTAGAATTTTCTAAAAATGTTCTTTTTATCTTAATAAAGATATAGCAGCAGTATCCTTTGTATCATATTTTACTTTATATTCACGCAGCATGATGAAGCTGTTATAAATCATGTTTATCCTAGAATTTCATACTTTTTGACAGATTGCTTTCAAATAACTATAGATATAGATATCGCATGCTAACAATATTTCGTATATGTGTAGTTAGTATACTAAGGAACTTGGATATGTCGGGTTTGGTAGAGATATCTGCATAATAAGCATGCATTTTTGTATGCAAGAGCTGCATATTGGAACAATGGCGTCTGTGGCACTTCGATGATATATCTAATTCCTGAGTCCTATAACAGCAATGCTGACTTATATAAGTAAAACGAGATATGATATATATATAATGCTAACCTTTGATCTATAAAGAAACAATATATACTTTCAGGAGCTCTTAACTTGCTCTGCAACGAAATCTTAACAGATTGAACGGAATTTGAGTATGCTTGATATACTCTATATTTCATCTATAATTTCACTCTGCTTTTTCAACTTCTTTTCCAATGTCACACATTGTTTGACTCACTGTTGATACCCTCTAGAGAGCGTATGTGAAACAGATAAATAAGCAGCGAGAGATATGTACGTACATAGCTACGTGTATTGGTTCTCGTAGCAGTTGGCCTGCATTCTTCATGTAAGTATTTTTATTTGTTATTGTTGTTGTCTTTCTTCTTCATTTTTTGACACCAATGCACTTTGGTCTTATCACGCATATTTCATATCTGGTTGATGGTTACTCATGTTAATCTCCTTTGTCGTTGCAATGGGTTGCCTTAGACCAGGGTGAGGAAGGGGCTCTTGGGTGGCGACGGGCCACAGATAAAGCAGGGAAGGCACTAAAATTAAATGCCCAATGCACTTGTCTAATACTATAAACGCGCATAAAATATAGACATATGTATGTATATGTGTATGTATATAGTTTATATATATTCGTGTACAACAAAACCGTTTATCAATTTATTAATTTCGTATGCATAAATCTTGCGCATTTTTTATTCAATTTGAGTCTTTGTTGTCTGCTGCTGCTGCTGTTGCTGCTGCAGCGGCTTGGCCCTGGTCAGCTACAATGCAACATTTACTTGACAACAGGCGCAGCGTATTCTTTGGGGGGCTATGGGGGTATATCTGTGGACTGCTGCGTCACTATCGTTGCAGTGCCGCACATTCGATCTTTGACTTATGAATTCTTGGAATGCAGCTAGTGCAGCATTTTTAATGGAGGCTGTCGTTTAGATGGCGCCCTGTCCCCCACCCCCCACACAACATGCCCCCCTCTCTGTATACCATGCAAATGGAGGTGCCCAAACGTTAAACAGACAATTGAGGCCAAATCTAATTGAATATCTGCCTGATCGTAGCTTTTAGATGTTATCTAGAGGAATTTGCCTGCACTTGATTGTCTTTAAAGTTGTTGATTAAGAAATAGCTTATATCCATTCTAAAAGTAGTATATAAATTAAATTTTAGAGCAACATAATTCTATGAGACTTGTAACGTTTTTGAGTTATGGGCAGACCTCCATTGTGTAGATCTATATATTTTGCGTTTAGTAATTAGATATTTATTTTATATTATATATAAATTTTATATAATATTAAATTATTTTATATTGTATTATACTATATTATTTTATATATTTTGATATTTCACAAATTTCTTGTTTTAAATGTTAAGATACAAACAAAAAAGTAGATTGAAAACTATATTCATATCCGTCCAACTATATTAGAATTATTTTATTTTTCCTTTTACCGTTATTGAAAAGAACTTCAGTTTTCATTTTCTTATATAACTGTAGTACTCTAATTTTGTTATATATATTTTCTTATATGGTATAATGAAATCAAAGTTTGTTTTCGTAGGTTAATCACTTGATATGCATAGTTTCTCTTTCATATTCTATCATTTTCTTTAATTTTTCCTATACTAGTTGAACATTATTATAGTTAATCTAACAATATATAAAGGAAAATCAAATTATTCTTTTCTTAAGATGAATATAGGGATTGTATTAGAAAATTACACTTAATCTCTGGTATTTGGCCAACTCTTATGAATATTATTAAAGTTATTCAATCATTGCAATGAAAAATAGGTATCCCATTTACCTAACAGGGTATTGGGGTTTTCTTACATACATTTAACAGGCAGAAACAGGCGTGGCAGACCGCGTAATGTAAATATATTCTTGTTTTAATTGAATTTGAATTTACAATTTGGCATTAAATTGTAGAATTTTATTTTAGAAAGAAATTCTGATATATGAAATAAATTTTCAAACGTTTTCCAAACACTTTTACCCATTTTATGTGCTCAAAATTGACAGAATTGTATAACTTATCTGATATCTTTCATCTTCACTTGAACAAAAAATCATATATACATATATAGAACAGCTATAGTTCTGAATAAAATATTTTAAATTATTTCATTTGATATACACCTATAATAATATTATTATAAAATATATATTTAATAAAAACTCTACACAGTGCGCAAAATCATTCAAAATGTATTTCTTATATAAGACGAACGCCATTTTGGCTATTTAGTAAATTAAAGCACAATTGAAAATTTAATTTCAAAAAATACAAAATAAAATGAAATATTTTATTAGTTTTGATTAAAAATATTATTAAATATAGTTGAAAAATTGAAAGCGAAAAAGCTGCACGAAATCCACGTCACCTGGCGGCCATTTTGTATTTGCTTTATATATGCATATGTATATATATATGCCTATGTATATGTATATATTTATATATATATATATATATATATATATTTATGTGTGTGTGTGTGTGTGTGTATATGTGTATATGTATATATATGTGTATACATACATAATCTTTGTGCGCTCTTCTTTTGCTTGTTGCTGAGCATAGTGTAAAATGCCATAGAAAACATGTGATTTTTTGGCAACCTCGTTCTCTCGCTCTCGCTCTTGCTCTCCCTCTCTCTTTCTTGCGCTCACTAAATAAAGTCGTGCAAAAAAGTAGATATATATATATATGTATATATATGTATATGTGAGTGGGCATTGCGCATGGAAACAGGACTTGGTTGGGGAGTGTAACTAGCAGCAAGGATATTAGTTACATTAATTAGTTAATCACATTTGCTGCCTACTCAAGTTAGTCTCGCGACCTTTGGCTGCGAAGCGACGACATTTTCTCTATTAGTTATGCTCGATATTGGGAAGCTCTCTTCATTTTGTAAATACATATATGTGCATATACTATGTATATATATATATATATATATATATATATATGACTGTCTGTGTGTGTGTCGATCTATATAGAAAGAAATTTGCTGAACTTTGTGGTGGAAGTGAGAGAGAAATGTATTTTTTTTTTTTTAAATAGCTGCGCACATACGTTCACTTTTATAAGCATGTGTGTTGGTGTATGTGAGTGCATGAGTGTGTGTGATATTGTGCACGCCCCTATGAGTTGCGTCGACCTTACGTCAGCATAGCACGTGGACTATTATTAAAGCGTGGACTATTATTAATTAACTTTTGAGCATTTAGGATCAAATTAAGGCATAATTGAAAGTGTCAAGAGCCAGAGGTGGTGCTGGTTGGGGGCGGAAGGTCTTTAAAAGGGGAAGCAAAAGTCGGTGTCTGTTGCTCTTACTGCTGCTGCTGCTGCCAAGGGCTGCGCTCTGTGCTGCTAGCTCTCGCTGTTGCGCATTGATTTGACTCTAAGCTGGAGGATGACAACTCGTAAACTGATATCAGTTGTGCGGTTAAAGGTTGGGCCCAAGTCTTTCATAATAGTCACAAAGACACACATTAAGACAAATATATATATGTACATACATATATAATATGTATATAAATGTGCGTTTTAGTTCCGTTTGCGGTATCAGCATTTGTCGCCTGTTAAAGTGTTGCTCATTTTCGGCTTAAATAATTGTGCCCATTTAATTGCATATTTGAATGTAAGTATATTTATTTGATATTAAATTCATTTCAATTTCAATTCGAAATTGCCTCCATGGCAATCACAAACGCACAACCACACACACGCACACGCACACGCACACGCACACGCATGCACGCACACGCATGCACGCAGTCTCATAGGCATATCAGGCAGCTCTCGCAGCCAGACACACATGTTTCCATGTGTTTGTGAGCATTGTGGATGTTATAAATTTCACATACACGCACACTCACACACACACACACACACACGCTTCTCGCTCCTCTTGGTTTGCTCTACACACACAGGAATTGTAAACGGTAAACCGTAAACGGTATAACCAACGTGCACTAATGCACGTAATGATAAAATGGAATAAGTAGAAGAAGAGGAAAGAGAGCAAGAACATTCATTGTAGCTACTAGAAAATATGAGCAATGGGATTTCAATAAAACTACAAAAAATAAATCAAGCTAAAATAAATTAAATGTGTCATAATGTGGACTTCTTACATACAAATTACAATTAACTACAGGGTATCTATTGGCTGTGCCTCATCCACTTAATACTCTTACTTGCTTGCTACAGATTGTGTTAGTGTTTTGGCTGCTCTTTACTTTTTTCGTTGATTTCGATCCGTATATGTATGTGCGTGTGTGTTTCGGTGAATATCTCTAATTTACACTGTGCACAAAACCGTGTGCAGTTCAAAGTTGGGCTAGAAGTCTGGCTTGGTCTGTGGCGCAAGTTGTAAAATAGAGAGCATAAATTAAATTTAGCTACAATTAAATTTACTCGAAAACTAATTTCCATAAAGATGTTGCTGTTCAATTCAGTGGAGATGTAAATAGTTTCTGAAATTAAATATTTTAATCAGCTTAACAATTGTTGATATTAATAATTTTATAATGATTAATAAAATATTATTTCTCGATTGAAAATTAGTAGCTAAAATGTATCACATAAGTTTTATATGAATTTATATTGTTAAATAATATTAATTGGAAATAAAGCATAAAGAAATTTAAAAATTAATGTAAAAAAAAAATAAATAAAATAAAATAAAAAAATTATCTAATTATCGAGTCAAATAATAAGTAAAATAATAGTATTTAATGATACTTTTTTACATTTTGTAATTTATAAATTAAATTTAATGATATTTAAATATTCAATTTATTTATGATTAATATAAACATTCTGATAATTAATTCAAGCATTTAATAACTCATTAATTAATTTAATAATTTTTGCAATTACAATCAATTAGTTATACTATTCTTAGTGCACAGATGCAACTAGCTTAGCTTAATTTTGCCTTGATCGCCGTAGTTAATTAATAATTTAAATAAATATATTATATTTAATATCTTGTTGCTGCAATATTATAATAATTGAATAATAGTATAATTTATCAAAATATTTCAAATGCCATTTTGTATTATTATACTGGCCGCCATTTTCTATTCATATTTTGATAATAAAATTTTTCACCGTGCTTGTTCGCTCGCTCGCTCTCATACGCTCAACTGGCAGCGAGCTTTTGAGAGCATTAAAAGAGCATGGCTTTGCGTTCATATGTGTGTGTGTGTGTGTGTGTGTGTGTGTACGTGAATGTATATTTTGTTTTCCTATTGTTCACAGCAGATGGCCATTACATGTAAAGTCACACTGACAGTGTCGTCAGCTGCTGCGGTACATTCATTCAACATTCAGACACGCCGTGCAACGTTTAACAAACTTCGCACCATCTACGCTACCAGAGCTGGTACTTGTTGCTGCTATTGCTGCTGCTGCTGCTGCTGCTGCTGCTGCGGTACATTCATTCAATATTCAGGCATACTGCCCCATGTTTAAAAACTTCGCTACATCGAAACTTGTACTTGTTGTTGCTACTGCGGCGACGACTGCAGCAGAGCGTCTGTCTCTGGTATACGCGAAAGCAAAAGCAAAAGCAAATTCATTGACGGACGCGCTCGCGCTCGCGTTGCCATCGTACTCGTTCTGTCTCTCTCTTTTCGTGTTTTTCTTAAAGCGTCTACTCTCTTGCTATTGCCGTAGCTGTGTGTGTGTGTGTGTGTGTGTGTGTGTATGTGTATGTGTGTGTGTGCGTTTGAGTGTTGTACGCTGTGTCTGCGGCGTCAGCGTAACCATTCGCTGCAAACTAAACTTTGGTGTGATTCAGTACGTCACCAACAGCGGCAACGTCAAGAAGGAGGAGGCGGTGAACTGCTCTGCCTGGGCGCGGCTTAGCTAAACTGCTTGGGCTCTTCTCCTGGTTTCAGCAGCAGTAGCAGCAGCAGCAGCAGCGACGGCAACTACAGCAGTAATGGAAACGGCAATGGCAACGGCGGCTTCATCAAAGTGAATTTAAATTAAAACTGTGCAAAGGTGTTGGTGTTGGCGTCTGTGCATGTGTGTGTGCGTGTGTGTGAGTGTGCGAGTGTGTGCTTTAGCTTCTTTGTGTGTGTGTGTGTCGCCATTTAACTTAACTTTAATTATATTGCTAAACAAACATAAAGAAAATTAAAAACTGAATTCCATTTTAACTCGATCGAGCTAAACGAACAAAAAAAAAAACAGAAGAGAAAAAAAAATAATTTGCAATTTTGCGACGCAGTTTTAAGACCCCCTCCAACGTAACGTAACTGCTTAAACGACGTTTTAAATAAAAAAAACACACATACATACATACATATATATATATATATATATATATATATATATATATATATATATATATATAGAAGATGGAAAAAGGGAAAACACAATAATAACAAGAAGAAGCAGTAAAAACAAACTGGCGCGCGACTTTTGAGTTTCACAACTGAATTTTTAAAATTGGAAGCGGAAAAGTAAATAAAAAAAAATGTTTAAAACTTTAAAAAATTAAATTTTTAATATGTAAGAAAAAAAAAAACAAGACTGCAAAAAAAAACTGCGTATTATTCAATCAAAAAAAAAAAAAAAAAAACAAATGATAAAAAAATTAAAAAATAAATGAATTAAATAATATTAAAATATTTGCATGTGTTGCATATTAAAAATAATAAAAATAAGTGAACTTTGGCCAAGTGACAAAATGACGTTGATGGTGGAAATCTCCATTTATTAATACTTAAATGTCCTCAATTGAAAAACTGGCAACCAGCAAACTTCTCCAGACAAGCCCAAGTGATGGCACCGCCCACCACCATTGGGCTGCTCCTCCCAATGGCTGCTATCATCTGTGATAAGCGTTTGTCCTCTTTTGGCGGCGTGCATTGAACCAATTTGTTGTAGTAGTTGCCTCTATTTTTTATAATACCTCTATATATTTATTTAAAGCGCAAATGGTTTAGATACGACACACAAATGTGGCCGCCGTCGCCGCCGCCAACACCGACACCAACAAAAACAACAACAACAAAGTCAACTACACAAACAGCAGCAACAACAACAAAGTCAAACTCGCCTATCTGTCGCTATTGCTGCCGCTGCCGCTGGGGCTGCCTCCGCTTTCGTCGACTTACATTTGATGCGTGTGCTAGGTATTTACTAAACTGGCACACACACCAATACAAACGCAGAACACAGCGCACCAATTCACGCACACTACGAGGCGACTGCCGTCTCTGTGTGTGTGTGTCCGTGTGTGTGTGTGTGCTGCTTATATAATCAAGCGACATCGCCATCGCCTTGCCGACTAATGGCTTTGTATGTAAGTATCGAGCAATTTGTTTAAACTTTTACTTGTTATTTTTTACCTACACATACATATATATAAATTGATATATTTGCATATATACATACATCTATATATACATACATGCATGCATATGTGTGCATGCAGCTGCGGCAGCGCAACAGCTGTTTCTGACTGCGCTTGTCCGGCCGTGGACTACAAAAATTGACAACAGAAAACAGCTGTTTGTGCAGCGGCAGCGCAGCGGCGCAGCATAGCGCAGCTTAAGCAGCCAGACAGCGAGTCCTCCGCACACACTCACACACACATACCCATATTGTAGCGTTCACACGCTCACACGTGCGCACATTGCGCTGGCAATGTGTCCTTAACTATGCGCTGTTTCTGCTTTTTGCGCACTAAAAAATTAATACACACACACACACATCGACACACACACAGTGAACAGCCAGACCCAGACAATAGCAAGGCCAGCCTGCCAAAAAAACTCGCTCTCACGCTCTCAAACACATACACAGCAGCAGCAGCAGAAAGCGTCGCAACACACTCACACATACACGAGCTCACCCACACAGTCGCGCAACAAGTTGTCGTTGTGTTTTGTCGCTCAATTTGTTTTTGTTTTTTTTTTTTTTTGCTGGCGAGCTCTCTTAAACTTGTGGAGCGCTCTCTTCGTAGCGTTGCCAGATCGCGATGCTTAATAGAAATTATTAATGATTGGCAATGCCTCATTAAAGGAAATTAATTAATCGTTCTTAGCAGACGACATGCATATGAATTTATTTTTATTTTATTCTAATTAGCCACACGTGCTTAAAATGGCGCAGTGTTGCCACCTGACGCGACGAATAGTAGTAGTGCGCAAAAAAATGTTTTTCTTTTTATTTTTTGTGTTGTTTTGCACTGCGCTTCTGTTTTGTTTGCAAAGCCCATAAACTATAATACATAATAAATAGCCCAAGGCGCAATATGCGCAGCTTCAAAAAAATATATATATACAGCTAAGTGTGCGAGTGCATGTGTGTGTGTGTGTGTGTGTGTGTATGTGTATCCATATGACAGAGACACATGGTTGGCAACGCGAGCACAGTGGAATGGTTGGGACACAGGCGCCATTGCCGCAGAGCCTCAAAGTTCACAATGTATTGTAAATTTTCTGCCTTTGAATGTATTTCAATGTGTATGTGTGTGTAGTTGTTTATAGTTGTTGTTTTCTATTATAGCATGTACAAACGTACATACACATTTAAATGCGCAATTAAGATTGGCACAGCGCAGCAAAACAAAAAAAAAACAACAACTACAAAAACTATCAACAGAATTGAACCAGTTTGATATGTTACGCATTAAAAAAAAGAATAAATAAATAAATAACTAAAACAAAAAACGAACAATTGAAACACCCTGTATCACAACATAAAGCGCTCAACTATTTTCGATGTTGGCAACGCTGCCATTCGCTTAACGGCATTGAAGCAGTTCCGGTGCACGAAACAGCCTGTGACTGCTTAACGCCACTGCAGATGCAAAGAACGTCATCAGCACAGCCCGCAGCTTTCATGCTTTAATGTATAAATAATCGCAATTCAAATACAAGCAAAATGAAAGAAAAGTAAAAAAAGAAGAAGAAACAAAACTAACGGCAGCAGCAGCAGCACCAGCGCATGGAAATAGTGGCTGCTGACGTAAAAGCTCAATAATTGTGTGCGTTCATTTTCGTTTTCATTCAGCTTTTTTTTTCAATGACGTACACAGGTGCCCCTCTGGCTCCCCCGTAGCAACCTCTTTAACCAATTACATGAGCGCAGACAACCTTGTAAAAACGTTTTTGGACGTCATTTGCTTTGTTTTGTTATTGTTGGTTTTGCTCAGTTTACACTTTCGCTTGGCTATTGTAATTTGTTTATTGATAAACAGCAAATCGTAAAAGTCAAAGTTCTTTCTATATATATAGTATATACTATATATAGTTATCTGGCTATATGTCCTGTATAATTGTGTGTATTTGCTATAGATCTGCTTTTTACCTGCAGCTTGTGCGTCATTGTTGAAAAATCAACAAGAAATCTAGAGAAACTATTTATATAACAAACATACATACATACACACACACACACACACACAATATATATATATATATATATATATATATATATATATATATATATATATATATATATATATATATATATATATATATATATATATATATATATATATATATAGTAGTATAGTACATACATATATATACAAATATATTTTTTTCCTTGTAATTTTGACTAACGTTTTTAATGGCTTTTTGTACGATTTCCAGTTTAGTGCTTCATTTGTAATACAGTCAATCGAATTTCAACAGAATCACAAATATATATGAACACATATATAAATATATATGTATAGTTAGTCATTCGTTTAAGATCTTGACTTAGTGCGTTTGTAATGCCAAATGCAAATTGCTTTTCATGAAATATTTTCCCAGAACTTTTGCTCAGCTAATCAAATATCGAAAAGTAAGCTAGAAAACAAATAGTTAAAGCAAAAATATTGTCAAGCCCTTATATATTTATTAATTTTCGGAAATAGTTTACCATATCTGAGCGCTATAAATCTCTAGCCAAGTGAAAGGGCGTGAAATGGGGAACCAGGCAGATAGGGGGACCCTGTATCAACGTGGCTTCTAAATTAAGAACTTAAGCTGCGAGTTGATTGAGTAAATGGGTCAACGTTTTGTAACACTCAAATAACAATTTATCATTCAATTAATCGCTGCTATAAATATATATATAAGTATATGTATATAATCACAATCTGATTTACCATAAAGGGAAATTGGGTTTCTTAAGTATTCTATCGAATTTTCCATAGCACACTTTTCAATATAGGGAGAATATTCTAATTGGATGGAATTATATAGATTACATATATAGATAGAAATTTTCAAGATGTTACAATACCTAAAAGTTCAAGAAATAGATATGATATGTTATATATAGATAAACAGTTTAGAGGTGTATTTTTTTTTTTTTTGTCTTTTACTATTATCAGGGTATTAAAAAGTCTACATCAAGTACAACTGCAGTCAGATCTCTAGCTACTTAGTAGCTATAGCTAGTTCGCCCTTGGTTAGTTACAGTTAAATACGGACACAGACACAGACACAGACACACACACATACATCTGCGTATTATATGCACACCATATGAGTGGATACTTGAAGCCATAAAATATTCTACAAGTATCTTATCCGTAGTTGAAAATCAGACGGGACATTCATGCCAGCCAATGGGGCATGCCACGCTCTTGTTGTTCCCATTTACTTCCGTTTGTGCTGCATTTGCTGTGAGTTCTCTCATTGTGTGTGTGTGTGTGTGTGTGTGTGTGTGTGTGTGTGTGTGTGTGTGTGTGGAGTGAGTGTGTCTGAGTGTGTGTTTTGTTGGATTTTTGTTGTCGTTGCTTCAGCTTGGGATTTTCATTCATTAAATGCGCACACACACAGACAGATGCAAGGCGACACGCCACAGCAACTACACGCACACATTTACACACACACACATATAAATATATAAACACTCACACATACACATACACTTTAATTCATTCATAAATTCATGCATTGGCTGCCGCCAACGCTGACGTCGACGCCTCTGCCACTGGCTCTGCAGCTGCCGTCGCCGACGCCGCCTCCGCTGCGGTCTTTCTGAACTGTTTGCCCCAATGCGTTTCAGTTGTTGTTGTCGTTGTTGTTGTTGTTGCAGTTAGTTTATCGCCGCCATCCAACGAGCCATTGAGACCCCCCAATCATGTTGTGTGTGTGTGTGTGTATGTATAGATTTAGTACGTTGTAGTTGCTGCTGCTTGCTTCGTTGCATTTTATAGATTTGCTCTAAATTTCAATGAACTCTCATTGAGCACACACACACACACACACACATGCACATACACACACAGACAGAGGCAGGCTGATAAACGTGGATTCGTATCTCTGTTTGTTGTCGCTTTTTTCATTTTTGGGGTCAGCGCCCAATACATTCAGTATTATTTGTATTTGTCTTTATTGTAGTTGTTTGTATTATATTTGTTTTTCCTTTCTTTTTACGGATTGCATTCTGTCACAATCACAGCAACAGCGACAGCAACAACAACAACACAACTATATAAAACTTCTTCCATATGCGCAACTCTCTATATATATACATATATGGTTGCCCCTGCCATATAAACGTATGCCCCAATCCATTCATATACAGTTATGAATGGTGGCAAAAATATGAATGAAACGCACATACACACAAATGCACACACTTATACATGCATACATACATATGTATGAAGAGTATTTGTATTGGCTCATATCGCGTCCCATCTATATAGTCCCAATATTTCCGGCCTTTGGCTTATTTATAGAGTCTAACCGTCTCTCCCTCTCCCTCTCCCACTCACTTGCTTCCTCCCTCTCTCCCTATCCCTCTCTCAACGAATCGACGCAACGCAACGGCTCCCAAATGGCGTCTGCATTTTTTTTTATTCTGGTGCGTCATTTAAGTACATGGACATACACCCTAACCTGAGCTGCAGGATGGCTATATATTAATAAAGAACTTTGAGCTTAAGAGGCTTAACACCTATATCCTAGTCTATAATACTTTATACCAAAACAATTCAGTTATACATTAATATATGTATATATTTATGCATTTGCTTAACAACGACTAACAGTTAGGGCATTCAATTGTCGCCTTTTACATTTACATTTCTTCTTTCTCTTTTCTTTTGCGCTCACATGGTTTATTTTTGGTCTGTCTGCCTGCTGGCATTTCGAAATGCAGTTGCACTTCCCACTTACCACAGCTCTACATACATACATACATATAGTATATACATGTATGTATGTATATATTTCCATTTCGCTCTGCCCCTGGCACTCTCCACGATTACTTCCACTTCCACTTCCTCATTAGGCGACACGCACAGGAAGTGAGCGGGAGGAAGCAGAGCGGCTCACACTTGGCACATTAGTTACTTTTGTTTTCGTTTCTCTTTTTTTCTTTCTTGACTTTTGTTGCTCTTGTAGTTGTCGCCGTCGTCGTCGTTGTCGTTGTTGGTGCTGTTTCTCCTACAACTTTTCGCTCTTCGCTCTTCTCTGCTCGCGCCTTTTTGCTGCTTCCGTCGATAAAAACATAGAGCAGCGTTGCGCTGCCTGCAGCGGCAGTGGCAGCGGCAGCTTGGATTCCGTTAGTTTTGCTATTTATGGCGAAAGTGTTGCCCAGGCGAGTTCAATAGTGCTTTGAACTTTAGCTTTCCGCCTGGGAATCGGAATGGGAATGGGAATGGGATTGAGAATGAGCATGAAACGGTAACGGGAACGGGCAGGGAATGCCGACTGAAACGGTTAGGCAACCAAAATAGAGCGGCGCATTGTCTAGCCGATGCGAGCCAACAGAGGGCTAGGGCCAGGGAGCAGGGGCTAACAACTTCCGTTGCGTCGCGCAAAAAAACAACAACAACAAAATACGTTAAATTTATGAATATGAATGAGAGTACGAGGGGACGGCAACAGCGTCGCACAGCTGTTGTAACTTACGTGTGGGGTAAAATTAGAAGAAGAAGAAGGAGGAGGATGAAAACTCTTAAGAAACTGGGCCAAATGTCATTAATACGTCTCGAGATCGAAGGCGGCAACTGACTAGAGAGAGAGAGTGAGAGAGAGAGAGAGAGATAGAGAGAGAGAGAAAAATGAAGAGCGAGAGGGGGAGTAGGTGCAAGAATGGGGGCGGCTGCCCACGTTGAAAAGTCAACTTCAAATCCACATCCGATTGCAGCTACTTTGTGGCATGGAATGTGCTATAATTATGCATGTGAAGCTGTCTGCAGCTTCGCTGTCGCTGTGTGGGCTCAGGAAGCGGCACATAGCTATTGCCTGCTATGCTGTTGCTGCTGCTGTTGTTGCTGCTGCTGCTGTTGCTATTGCAGCTGCCCCCGCGGCGGTCATAGACTTATCCACACCCAACAGCGAGTTGAGGGCATAGACACACACACACACACACACACACACACACACACACACACACACACACACACACCGACACTTAATGGATATCTGACGGGGGGTCTGGCAGGGGGCGGGCTCATGCTACGGGGCATCATCGGGCCAGCGCCCACTGCAACTGCAGCAGCGTCGCTTCAATGCATCCAACTTCTCCTAGAGGCGTCGCTCAGTTCGTTAGCAGGAGTTAGTTGCCGTTGCCGTTGCCGTTGTTGTTGTTGTTGTTGCAGTTTTGATTCTGTAGCCAACACTTGTATGCTAATGCATGCAACATGCAACTGCCAAAAGTCAAGACTAAACACAGTGGAGCCAAAATAAAACATATGATATAATATATAAAAATAAAAAAATGTTTATTGTTTTCAATTTAAAAAAATATTTTTTATATATTTTTAACAATTGATTTAATAATATTTTTTAATTAGATACTCTTCTTTCTATAATTAAAATCACAAATATCTGTATCCGCTGTAAAAATATATTCCTAAGATCTGTCCATTGTATCAGATCTAAGCTAAAAATTGATTTGCTGCTCGAGAGGTTCTCCAAAGAAAAACCTCTTAAGTATCATCTACCCATATTGCAACCTATACATTATTTAACCTGTCACATCTTTATTGAACCGATCAAAAGAAAGCTGTCATTGTTTATAGAGCAATTATATATACAGTGTATATTATACACACATATATCTATACATTTATATATGTATCTGTATCTGTAGCTATGTGCAGTTGCACGTTTGTAAAATTAATTGAACTCATTTTGTGGTTTTGGCCTTTTTGTGCTGACCGAATCAGACCATGAACTAAAGCCAGTTATTCTTTTGACCATCGAAGCATTCATTGAATTGCAGCTAGTCAATGGATACAAATGCTCGGAAAATTATAGGAAAGCTAAGGCTAGGGCTTAAATTAACATAGATGAAAGTGGAGATCTTAAGATGAAGCGGAAATATATGGGGCAAAAGACTCAAAATCCAAAGAAAATTAATTTTATAAATTATTATCAAAATTTATTTATATATATATATATATATATATATATAAAACTATTTATATAGATATATATATAATATTACTAAATTCTGTTATCATGAGAGCTCTATGTAGTAAAGACAGTTTAGTCCTACTTTTCGCTTATAGCTTTAGTCTTAGTTGCTTTTTTCATTAACTTTGGTGTCACTGTGCCCCGTCGCTTGTTGTTGAGTTGCTATTTCGCAGCGGCTTATCAACTAACCTGAGCCATTTGCCCGTGTGCCGGCGGCAGTTGCAACGCGCCTCGGCTTATGCCTTCACTCTTAGCCACCCCTCCCTCTCTCTCTCTCTCTCTCTCTCTCTCTCTCTCAGTACCTCCCTCCCTCCCCCTTTTCTCCTCATTCTTGTTGATTTTTTGCTTGCAACTGATTTTCTCATGCATAAAATTGCACACGACATAATTTCCATGAAATGGCTGGCAGCGTCGACGGCGGCAACTGGAACTGGAACTGGAACTGGAACTGGAACGGCGACTGGAACTGACACTCGGGCGACGACGTCAACTGAGACTAACTAGCTGACAGCCTCAGGGCTTACACTTAACTCACTCGGCTGCTCTGACTCCCAGTACCTCCCTCTCTCCCTACCTCTTTCGCCCTCTTTTGCTCTCATCATTTTTATTGCCATTTCACGCTGTCTAGCTATTGCCGTCTCGCTCGATGCAATTCGGGCAGGTTCGGTGCACTTTTCAGCAATTTGTCTAGCATGCGGTCTAGTCAAGCTACACCTCTCTCTCTCTCTCTCTCTCTCTCTTCCACTACAATCCTCTCTCTCTCTCTCTCTCTCTCTTCCACTACAATCCTCTCTCTCTCTCTCTCTCTCTTCCACTACAATCCTCTCTCTCTCTCTCTCTCTCTCTACCAATCTACCTTTTTAATGGTTATGCATATCACGTGCTGCCTATTAGACGACATTATAAAGGCCTTTAAAGTCCCGTTCTAAGTACTTTTTGTTATTGATAGCGATTGATATTCTTTCTATATTGTTTCTTCAACTTCTTTTCTCTCTCTCTCTCTCTGATGCTTCTTCTTCTTCTTGTTTATTTTTTGTGATTACAATACACAATTAACCCATGACACTGAGCACTTGGTATTCCAATTTCAATTCCAATATAAACTCAAGTATTTTTATTGTTCTTATTTGGGTAGCTTTGTCGCTGATAAAATTTATTAATTATTTTTATGTTCTTGACGTCTTGACGTTTTTGATGTAAATAGTACCCGCAGTCGAAAGTCCATGGTTTGTTTGCTTTCATTGTTAATACCCTAGAAAGCACTGGGACATTAGGGTATATGAATTAAGTGTAAGCTAATGCAACATGCCAATGATGGCGTGACAGTGCAAAGAAACTATATAGCAGAGTTAATCGTGCTATGTCAGGGTATCTTGCAGTCGGGTACTCCCGAAAAATCCGACAGACTTTTTATATACTCTTTTATAGAATTTTTGATTTATAACCATTTTCCTTACATTTTTTTCCCTTGCAGATCTCTCTCTCTCTGTCTCGATCTCAAGTACCCAAACTCCCACCCAAATACCGTTTTCAGGTAAGTGTTAACATGTGATTTAAAGTACTTTACCTTTTTGAATGCCTGATAAGCCCTGCAAGCGCGTGCTTTGTGCCCTGCATTCGTGTGCGTGCAACAGGTGTACGTGTGTTTGTGTGTGTGTGTGTTTGTGTGTGAAATTCCTGAAATACTTGCGTCAAGTAGCCGCCATTACTTGATAAGTATCAATCGTCCAGCCACTGACGACAGCTCAGTGAATGGACTGCATTCATTGCTGACTGGCATTACAAATTTACACCTGGCGCCCCATTTAAACGGAACTTTCGATGATACACCTCACTTATCGTGCGTACAAGTAAACAGCAAACTGTACTACATGCCAACAAGAGTTGACTTTAAAGTTTCCAACCCATAGGAGAGTTTCGTTCAGTTCAGGTATGTAGGTCTTGTCACACCGCAAGTGAATGCCACATGACGTACTTCCCCCGGACTAAATTCCAAAAAATTTGTCATCTCATTGATAAAGAATTTGAGCAGATGATGATCTAAGCAGAAGTCTCTGAAATACTTATAAATATTTTAATGGCATGATTAGGTTGAATGGAATGTACGGGGGATGGATAAGATAATCAAAGAATTATATGCATTTTTTTGGAAATCAATATAACTTAAGAGAAAAGTTTTTTGGTAACTATTTCTAGTAGTACTTTCAAATAATTATCGAATGAATTGCTATAAAAACTATCTATAATGTAATAGAATCTAAAAAGTAGTATATATCTTAAATTAATACATTTACTATATTTTATGAATTTCTGGGCATTTTTCTTTGATTACCTTTTGAAAACGCTGCCAACTCTCCACATAACTTTGATAATGACTATCGATAAAGTTAGTTAATAACAGCTTAACATATTTGTAACATATTATGTTAACTGTTTCTGTTAAGTATCTATCATTTTGTAGACCATCTCAACTATCATGAAATATTTATAAAAATCTAAAAACTTTTCAAAAAACTTTTGTTCACAAGCTTCCAAAAATTATCATCTAAATAACCCATCCAATTAAACTACTCGAGAGTTGGAAAATCGATTTGAATTGTTTTTCATATCGTTGAAATTTTCTATAACACATCTAGTATGTGTATATCTTAAACTATCTGCTTAATTCCTTGTCTAACTGTCCATTTGAGAGTGTACTATGGGAAATTTATGATAATTCTCTGATTAAAATCCAGCCATTTGTTTTCACGCTAATCTCATCTCGTCTTGGACATTGTCACCCAAAAATTTCTTTAGTTTTTTCCACTCTTTCTTTCTATATACCCTTTCCCCCCCTTTGTACGCTATGCATTTGGTATTCATGTCAGGGCGCTGCTTCGGCAACTATAAATAACGCCTATTTTAAATTTAAAAAGTATTACCTACGGAATTTCCTATAAATACCTTCATGACAAATTCGACAAAAAAAAAAAAAACAAATAACAAAAATTTAAAAAACAACAAAAATATACAGCTTTTTAATGCTCTGCTTCTACGCCCTGTCCCTCTCTCTTTCTCTTAGGCTTTGCTTTTTTCGTTGTAAATGACCTCGTTCATGTAATTGAAAAAGACCATACATACACACACACACACACACGCATACATACACATACTATACACGTCCACTGACAAAGTCAAACATGTTGGAATTTTATTTTACCGTGCGTAATGTGTGTGTGTGTGTGTGTTGTTTACGCAAAAGAACGCAACTAGCTACAGCTACAACACACACACACACACACATACACATGTAACATGCATAAATACATATGTATGTATAAGTATATATGTATATATATACATACATTCCATTCCACACGCACATAAAAAACAACAACAACAGCAATAACAAACCTTTTCGTAGATTACAACATTACCGAAAGAAAAAGACATTGACGTTGAGTCTAAAGTAGCGCATATTTTCGTACGCAACAACAGCAATGTTGCTTTGCTGCTTGTGGAATTAACAGATACAGATACAAAGATACTTTTGTGAGTTGGCTGCAGCGACGTCGACGGCGACGTCGGCGCGAACGGGAGCGGGAGCGCGAGCTGGAGCGGGAGTTGTGGAATGTTGTTCTGTAAGTTTCATATGCATGTGACCCAAACATCACCAACTTTCTAGCACACACACACACATATATATATATATACAAGTACACATATACACACCAGAGAAACACACACACACACACACACAAACGACTACTTTCCAAACACACATTATGGAAGCATTGCCGCCGCTGTCGCTGTCGCTGTTGACGTTGACTTCGACGTTAGCGTCGCAGCTCGCTGTGTGCTCGCTGCCTGTTGGTGAATCTCCCGTCTCTATTCGTGCAGCAGCGCATGCGCGACGTTCGACGTACGAAACGAAAGATCGCATGAAGGAAAATTAATGTTTTCATTCAGTAAATTTTTGTAGCTACGGCGGCATGGTCGTTGCTGAGCTGTTCGCGGATGTTTCGCTAGCGCTTGCACAGACACACTGCTGCGAGTTTTGTGTCAGAGCGGATGTAACAACAACAACAACAACAACACGAACACGAACCACAAAAACAGTGCGAAAAGTAAATATTGATATGCAGAAATGACACTCAAATAATGTTGATTTGTATAACAAAAAAAAAAAAAAAAATAAAATAAAACAAGAAAATATGCAAAAAAAAAAAAAAAAAAAACAATGAGAGAAAAAGAAAAGAAACTGAGCCCTGAAACAGCAAACGTTATGTTAAATTAAAAGGCAAAGCAAGGAGCTCCCAAAACGGAGCAGACGACAAACACACACACACACATGCACGCGTAAGCAAACGGAGACATACACACACACATGCATACGTATGTATGTACATATGAAACTTGTGCGACCGCATTCCGGAAAGACAAATAACGATTTGGTGGACAGCAGAGAGCGACGGCGGCGTGCGGACGGTGGGCCACAGCATAAGCAGCGTGGAAAAATTAAAGTTAAAGAACTCTCTGCACATGTGTGTATTGGTGAGTGAGTGACTGTGTGTGTGTGTGTGTGTATGTGTATCATGGAATGTGGTTGAACTAGAAGAAGAATTGAGCCAAATAGAACTTGCGCTTTAAAAGTGGTTTCTGCTGGCCAAGACTTTGTGTCGTCGTCGACTTCAGTTGCTGCTGCTGTTGCATGAGACATCCATTGACATCTAAGGAGCTCTTTGAATCTAACTTCCAAGTCAAGCCACATGAGTAAGCGAGTAAGTCGTTTGGAATTTGTCAGCAGTCAATGCGCTCCCACATACACACACATTGACACATTCACATGAACACACACACACACACACACATACACACACACACACACACACACACAGAGTCTCGCTGCCAGTTACAAGTCTCGAAGACAAAAGCTCAGCTTCGTCTTTGGAGACGAAGTAAAATATTTATTGGCTCAAATTGGATGCTGCGCGTCGACGTCTGTGCGCCTGTGTGTGTCTCTGTCGCTCTCTCACACTCTCTCGCTCTCGGTGTGTGTGTATGTGTGTGTGGCGTCTATTTAGAAATTCAAATTAAAATTTTTCAAGCATGCGTCATGCGGACAAGAGCGTGGGTTTGAGCCAGACTTTAGTTGCAACTTCAGCTTCAGTACGGTATCAACTGACTTATAGGCAGCACAGTTGTAGCTAAAGTCGGAAAAAATTCTAATTATATTTTGCTGAACATAAATTTAGTTATTATTATTATTATAGAATTCTATTAATAATTGGTTTTCATTAGCGTTAGCGATATGTTGCCTTTAAGGAATTTCCACTGTATAACAGCTACGTCGGTTTGGCGTTTGAAGCTTTCATTGCGGCGCTGTGTGGTTAAAGCAATTTTGATGGTAATTGCGCACACGATGCAGTTGCAGGCGATAATAAAGGGAAAAGGGATGAGGAAAAAGAAGAGGAAGAGGAAGAGGTAAAGAGAAAGGGAGGGGAGCGTGAGGGCACTACATCGTGTGCCTATCATAATTACAATCGCTGGACGACGGCGTTGTGGGTCTTGTGTATATTGCGCGCTCTTCAAACGACAAACAACAAAAGTTGCATCACTAAGCAAAATGAAGAAAAGTCAACCACCAGCATAGAATGCAGGCTGGCTGGCAGCAACAAAAACAACATCAACAACAACATCAACAAGATCGCAGAGAGCAGGAACGGAACGGCAACAACAACGTCACACAGGCCATGCAAGCAGAACCCGAAGAAACAGACGAAGAAAGAGGGCGAGCGTAAAAAGGCAAAAGTCTGCTGATAGACAGGGATAGATGCCAAAGTCCAAGTCGGCAGACGAAAAGGGAAAAAAGGGAGCGCAAATATTTGTGCGCTCTCGCTCTCTTGCGCTCGCTCCCCTTTTCTTACACAGTCGCACACATGCAGCGGGCTAACGGACAGCGGCAAGCTGATCCCGTTTGTAGTTCTTGTTGTTGCTGTTCTCTTTGTTGTTGTTGTACGCTAAAAGTAATAATGTCAGCAAAAAAGAAAAAAAAAGCAAAAGAACGCCAACAGCGCAACGTTGGCGGTGGTCGGCTGCAGCAACAAGTTTAAGGAATGCCGTTGTCAGTTATCGTCTGGCCATCGCCATCGCCATCGCTAACGCTATCGATAATCAAAGCAGAGTTGGCTGGGCGACTGCGCAGACAAAGTTGTTGCCCGTTTTATTTTATGCACAACAATAAATGTCAATTAAAAATTATATTTGTATTAACGGGGCAGCAGGCGGGCTGGCAGACGGGCTGGCAGACGGGAGGTCGAGCAGGCAGTCAGCCAGTCAGTCAGTCTGTTCCTGACCGCCAGGCCACAGCCATAAAAATGTGCTATAAAAAGTAACGGTGAATGCTACGGTCTGCTGAAGTTCGTGTGTGGCTCTCAGTTACAAAAAACTGAAAGAAAAAAATCATTTCAGTGTGCTGTGTCCGCTCAATAGAAAGTTTTGTGTTAATAAAAAATGGCAGGCACACAACAACAACAATAATAACAACATAAAGAAGCAGAAAAAAACAACATAAAAAACACTAAAAACTAAACATACACAAAATATGTCGAAATATAGCAACAAAAAAGAGTGAATGAAAAAATGTTGACCCAATTTTTGCTGCTGCTGCCGTCACTGGCGCTGCTGCTGCTGCTGCTACTTTCCCACAGCTTCCCAGCCGAGCAGCGTGTGATCATCATCAGCGGCAGCGGCGGGCGCTCCCTTAGCCAAACAGCTGGAACGACGTCTAAATTAATGACTGTTAAATGAAGATTGTTGCTCCCAGCATTCCAATGCGTTGTCGGCGCTTGTTCACGGCTATCGCCATCTCCCTCGCACACAGGGCGCGCCTGCGCAGCTACAGCAACAACAGCAGCGGCAGCAGCAGCAGCTTTGTATCTATATTTAAAGTTTGAAGTAAGTTATGTGCACCTTTGATATTGGCCGTCCCGCTGCCGCCCCTCTGCACACTTCTATATTTAGCAACCCCCTGCTCCTCACTCCACGTCACTCTCCTCAAGTATCGAGTATTTGATAAACTCCCCTCGATAGCAATCGACTTACATAGTTGCAGCTGTGATAAGTTTGAAATATTTACAGTTTATTTTCTCTCTTCTTTCTTTTAGTTTTGCTGTATGAGCGAGTGTAACTGTATGTGTGCGTCTACTCTCAGCGCCACTAATTGTGTGTGCTATTTATATTAAAAAGCAAAAAAAAAAAAACAAAAAAAACCGTAAGATCTTGCCCGAATTTAGTCGCTGTCTTTTTCCTTTCTTCTTCTGCCTCCTTTCCTCTCGATGCTTGTATTTCTTTCTTATGCTTCTTTTGTTTGCCTTTGCTTTGCGCGTGTGAAAATATTTAGGCTATGCTCTATGAAAGGTATTTTTTGGCTTTTTTTTCTTGCTTTTTTGTTTTTGGTGCAATGTGTTAAATGGCAGCAGTTAATTTTGACTTGACACACATTATAATCATAATTAAGTATTAAATTTGGCTCAGGGCTTTGAGGCAGGCACGCGCATGGTGAAAACTGTGAAATGCTCGAGGTATGTATGAATAATAAAAAACTTAAATATGTATATAAATATACATACACATACATATATGTATGTATAATTGTATGTTTGAGTGTATTCTATTCAAGGAAAACGAACTAAATTGAAATTATTAAAAGTGCTCACTGTCTCT
Source organism: Drosophila stalkeri (assembly GCA_035047405.1). Lineage (NCBI taxonomy): Eukaryota > Metazoa > Arthropoda > Insecta > Diptera > Drosophilidae > Drosophila > Drosophila stalkeri. The sequence continues at coordinate 14,091,100 of JAWNPR010000041.1, read as the reverse complement.
GTCTCTCTCAGTCTAACGTGCTCTCTCTCTCTCTCTCGATGTCCGTCGCTCGATTTGCCGTTTATCTAACTATGATTTGACTACGAAACCGGTTTTCGATTTGGTTTGACTGTTTTGTTATACAAGTGAGATCATTTTGAAAGCTGATTTTGTCAATGAATTCCACATTCCACATCCCAATAGTTTGTGTGTGCCCTGCACACACACAGTCACACTCTCACACACACACACATACAGATGAATACGCTGCTAGATTCGTTTGATGTTACAAAGCTTTGAACTAATGCCGCCAGCGCAGCCTCCACGGAAAAAAGGTGAGTACAAAACATTTCGTTTAACTGTGTATAGGTAAGTACACAATGTGACTGAATCTGCAGTAGAAGACTGTGTAGAAGAAAGACAAAGAGAGAAAGAGAAAGAGAGGGAGACAGAGAGGGAGGGTAGCTGGAATGTAAGCGCCAAGCTTTTGAACAGTGGGTCAAAGCAGCAAATCGGCCAACAGCGTTTATTATGCATATATATATATATATATATATATATATATATATATATATATATATATATATATATATATGTATATATAGGTATGTATGTATTGTAAGTATGTATTATTTTTATTTTATTTCGTCTATTTTTTTTTTTACATTTTCAACTGCGACTGTCAGTCAAGTCGAGTCAGCCCAAGGTGAGTTGGAGCTAGACCTGGGCGCCACAACATTCCACGCATGCCAGCGGCAACAAAACACCACCACCACCAACAACAACAGCAACAACAACAGCAAGAAAACACAGAAAATAAAAACCAAATTCAAAGCTAAACACTTGATGTGTTGGTATTTATGCTTTGTTTGCGCATTACAAAAGGCCCCGGTGATAAGGCAAAGCCACAAGGCGGGGGCAGCCAGATAATTAAACGACAAACAAATATGCTGTCTGCCTACCTACACACACATGCACACATGTATGCATGTGTATGTGTGTATATATGTGTGTGTTTTCATTCATTAAATGCCAATGGACTGAAGCAACTATACTCAACCCACTCACCGCCCGCGTTGCTCCACAATCCACACTGCTGTTGCCGCCTTTGCCTCTGATTTCGAGTCACAGCAAAGTGGAGCACGGAAAGGAAAGCTATGCGCACGTTGGCCTCAAGTCGTGATAAACATATTTACCAATTGATTATTTTCTAACACACACTTACACACACACACACACACACACACACACACACGACACATGCTTTGGGTTGAGCTAATCCAATAGGTGCTAATCAGCATAAATATGCCGTCTCTGACTGTGAATTTCCGGGCGACTTTCTAAATGCCCATGTTGAACGGATCATAAACTTTGTCAAGATTTTATTTAGCTTTACCCAAAAGTATAGTGTGTAGAGGGTTACAAAGAGGACTAGAGTTCTGTGAGCACAAAACGCCTAATTAAATACCAAGAACTCAGATATGCCATCTAAGAAAATAATAAAAAATGTTTTTTTTTATACAATTCTCGGAAGGAGAAATATTAGGTAATGTAATATTATGTATGGATAATGATGATGCATATATTTAATTCTAAAAAATTTAAATAATATAAAATTTAAGAAATTATACAAAGTAAAATGTTTTTGGGATTATTAAATAACAAAATTTTCGAAACAGTTTTTCATCTTATTAATTAAAATTTCGTGTCATTTGGAATTTGAAGAATTTGAAGATAATTTATGATTTCTGTTTACATTTAATAATATATATTTTATTATTATTTAAAATTTCGTTTTCTAAATAAATGTGTAGAGAAATGCTAAATCTACTTAATTTTCTTAGTATAAGTTGAATAGTTCCTAGTAAAATTTTTATTAACTATATTATTTCATGATTCATCATCAATTCAAAATGTATTCAATATTTTTTTTTTTTAAATATATTTTATATATATATTCATGTACGTCAACTGCCTTAAATAAAATAAATTAACAAAAAAATAAAAAATATGATAATAAAATTTTTGTTAACGTTTGAATTGAATTTGATGGGCACAATCAAAAAAAAAAAAGTTAAAACAAAAACAAAAAGTTGAAATAAAATTAATAGGATGTCTAAAAATAGTCGAGGAAACATGCAGAAGTTGTAAAATAGAAATAGAATTCGATGGTAGAAACTTCCCGATGGTAAGACGAATGGATGTCGTTTATGATGGTCGCGAGATTATTTAAAATGCGGCACGTATCGGGAGGTGAGTGGCCCAGAGAAAGACAAGCAACAACAGAAACAGCAACAGCAACAGCAACAGGCAATGGCTAACATATACACAGATACACAGATACAGATACACAGATACATTTGCAGCAGGCGTGCAGACGCGTTGGTAAATGTGTCTCGTAATGAAAAAATTTCACAATCCCGGATCCGTACCGGATTGCGAATGCGGCCAGCGCCAGCTACGCACAGCAAACAAAGATACATGGCAACAGTCACAGATAGAGATACAGAGATAGAGATACAGATACATTTGCAGAGCTAAAGACACAGATAGACAATCATTGCATTTGCCATTAGAAGAGCTTGCGGCTACCTTATGCCTTTCTTCTTTCTATCTTCTTGCCATTGCCATTGTATTTGGCTCGACTTGTTGGCCTTCAATTGGCCACGTTTTGTTTGCAGATGTATCTGCGTGTATCAGCATTTGTATCTGTAGCTGTATATGTATCTATATCTGTATCTGTATCTGTATCTGTATCTGTTTGTGTCTGTCTAGCTGCAGATATTGTCCAAGCATTAGCGCTGTTGTATTTATATCCTGTCTGGCCGACAACCCCTTCGCCAGACGACTAATTACATTTTCTATGGCATGAATGCGCTTTTATCAAGCAGCTGTGGCAACTCAGCAGCTCAGCAGCTCGCTTGGCTCGCTCAGCTTATTAAGTTGCCATTAAAGGAGGGCAAAATACACGTGCGACTACACTTGGAGAAATGCCACTCATATTCATGCGGAAAGACTGTGTAAAATATGTGAAGCGAATTTCTAGCATTTTATTTGATGTGGAAAGTGAAAACTAATGTGCTCAGAAGTTTTTAAGAATCTTCTCTACTTCGAATTGATTAAAAGCATAGTTAATGAAAAGAAGAAGAAGCTTCGCTTTGTTAAAACAAGCCTAATGCCAAGCATTTGTATAATCATATCTGAAGTTAGATAAACTATTACAGATCATATGTAGCTTATCTTATGTAGCTGAATATCTAGGAATCTAGGTATGAGATATTTTTAATTGAAATTAAATTAGATTTGGGTATATATAAAAAAAACATGTTACAAAATTAAAACTGCGCCTTGAATTAAAAAAAAAATTAAAACAATTTCATGACACTATTGAAGAAATTTTTAAATACATTTTCTTGCTGTCCGCAGCTGCGATCTTAATGATTCATAAATTATTTCAAATAACTGGGACTAAAAAAATATATGATCATTATCTCTACTTCAGAAAATCTTAAAAAAAAAATTTTTATTATTTCAATCTTGCCTCTCTCAATTTGCAGTTACTTGTATCAAATTTGCTAACTAACTGTGTAATATGAATTGTAATTGTATCTATTGCATTTCTGCGAGTGTAGTTGGTGCTAGTTACTTCAGGTAGTCAGCGCATTGAGGCGCTGAGGATCTTCTATTCATATTCATAAGTACATTTTCACAGCCATCAATAGGTCGTAAAATGTGTGTGAAAATGGGGTGCCCTCGTCAGGGAAGAGTTGCCCGAATAGCTGTGATCGCGATTGCGTTCAGGGTGGCTGCCCCTGTTGCTCACTCACTCTGCTCCCCTCACTCGCAGCTCTACCTCACTCACTCTGTTCCTCCCGCCCTCTGTCACTGCTCTCGGCGCTGTCTTCTTCGTGGTCCTCCTTTGCACACGTGTGCTTCATTGGGCATATGGGAATAGCTTTTCGCTCAAGTTTCTGTACTCGGTTCGGTTTTTGGGTTCTTTTTATTTTTATTTGATTTTGTTTTGTGGCTCTGTTGCCAGGCCAAGCTATGTATGTGCTTGAGCTTTTGTTCTACATCTGCGAAATGAGATCATATACTGACTGTAAAGCCAGCTCAACTACCCTCAATGCTCGACTCTTGTTGTGCCCCCCCCCCCTCTCTCCCTCTCACTCTACAACCTCTCTCTATCTCTATCAGCTTTAAACTTGATGCGCCATTGCGTAAGAAGCAAGCGGCTCCTTTTTGCTAGAGTTCGCAATCTATTTGTGTGTGTGTATGTGTGTGTGTGTGAATGTGTGTGTGTGTGTGTGTAACTTAAATTTGAAGCGCCGGCTGTCGCACATGCGCACTCGCATTAGCTCAATCTCAAAGCGTATCTATAACTGTACTCATATAAGCTAAGTGCGCCCTCTTCTTCTATATAATTTATGTATATGCAAACATATCTCTTCCTCCCTCTCTCTCTAATGTTTAGTTGCTCGTAATTGGCTAATTATATATGCATGTATTCACGCATTTTGTTTTTCATTTATTTTCATATATATATATTTTTTTTTTGGTGCTTTATGAATTCCATTTAACCATATCTTTAATTTGAAAATTGAAAACTTTTTCGACCAATTTGAGCGACTGACAGCCCACAGAGTCGTCGAGGCATCTATGCATCTATGCCCATGCATACGTCCCCGTCATCTCTCATCCACATCAATGACTCTGACTCCCTTCTGCCTGCTGTGTATTGCCTACTGCCATCTCGCATTTCCAATTGCCGTGTCAGTCTGCAACATGCGGGCTGCCAGCGTTTTTAATATTTTTTCACTAGACGCTTGGGCAAAAAGTGCACGAAATGTAAATTGCTTGATTTGTGGTCGCCCGGCTGCCCCAGCCCCTGCCCCAGCCACGCCTCTGGCCGAGTGCGTTGCACATTTGATAAAGATTATGACGGCCCTGTGGCCATGTGAAAAGTGCGGCACTTTCTCCCAGCTCAACTCAGTGAACGCAACAGCAAAGGCAGCAATCAGCCGCTTTACCAGTTCAGCTCGATCGGACGATCGGGCGGACTGGCAGCGGGTAGGCTGAAGCGGACCGGGCGTTGGGATTAGGGCGTGCGGGTAGTTAACAAACATAGATATACACATTGAAGATATGTTTGCCTTCTAGAAACAGCAAAAATAGATATTTCGTAGCAAATAGTTCTCGAAATTTCGGGAAAATAAGGAAGAGTGAGCGAATTCATAGTATTGCCCGACTGGCAGATACACTATTCATATTCTTTTGGCATATGTTCATTTAGGTTTTATTCAGCTCATATATAGTAATTATATAGATCATTCATAAGTACGTATATAATATTCAGTCAGCATATTTTGAGGATATATTCAGCACATATTCAGTATACATTTTTCATATATTCACCTACATCAGCATGCATATTGCATATATTCAGCACACATTCAACAACACTCATTCTGGAATCAATGGGTGAGTTTACAATCAATGCATATTCAGGATATATTCAGCACATATAGAGCTTACACTTATCATACATGCATTATAAATTCAGCTAAACTCAGCATTGTTTCATATCATGTTTGGGTTTTATTCAGCGTGCATTCATAACTAAAAGTTAGTTTTTAAATATCTAGTCTAGGGGTACTTTGAAAATAAATCTTCACACTCAGTTCTATATTTGAATATATCAAGTGAAAGGTGAAGAAAGAAAAAGCTAAGATGAACTACAAATACATAGATTTAGATTTGCCAAGTACATCTCGTCTAATATATACATATATGTACTTTAAATAATTGAATTTAATAAATCATGTTGTTATTCAAAATTTCAAAATGTTATTTGTCCAAGAGTCCGATTCATATTTCATATGTTTCTTTTGCCATAGTGCACACGCTTTCCTTTTGAGCTCACATCGGACGTCCGTCCGTCCGTCCGTCTGCCTGTCTGTCCGTCCGTCTGTCAGAATTGTCTTTCCTGCTGCTTGCCCATTATTGCTGTGACTGTGCAAATCATTGTTGGCTGACTGGCCGTTAAGGCAAGCCAATGCAAGACAAGCAGCAAGCCAGGCAGCCAAGCCACTGTGGGCAAAATGTCCAAAATGCCCAACTAAATAGTCAGCTACAAATTTTGTATGAGCTTTATTTAAAGCTAAAGTCAATTTATGAATTCAGCTCCCTCATTATTCTGCAATACCTAAAGCACAATTTATTGGAATTGAATGGACAAATTATGATGTATAGTTCGGACTTAGCTTATTTGTCATTTATAGTGTGGAAAACATTCAATTTTTAATCAGATTAGACTACGCACATTTCAAATCAGCAAAAGCCTTCCCTGTAATCTATGATTTTTTGTGCCAAAAAATCTAGCCATTTCGCCCATAGTGCAAGGGTCAGATTCACAGTCGCTCGAAGACGGAAGTTCAACATATCCGGTTGTGTGTGTGTGTGAAGTGTGCGTATGTTAGTGTGTGTGGCATTTATACATATTTGGCTTGGCCTGATCCGACACACACACATACACACACACACACACACGCTGCCCAATTCGCACACATTCATTCATTCATTCATTCAAACACCATTCATATTTCTACAGTGAGTGAGAGAGAGAGAGAGAGAGATTGAGAGAGCGCGCGGGAGGTAGAGTGTGTATGAGTGAGCTCGCAGTATAGCCATATATATGCTGCGCAAATACATTCTTAATTAAGTTGTAAATGAAACATAAAAAGCTCCAAATACGTCGCAGTGAGCACAGTTTTTTTCCGTCTTATTTCGACATACCGTGCGCGAGACAGAGACACATTTCTAATTTTTTTTTTATTTTGTATATGCACTTCCGCTTATCACTAAATATTACTCAAGGAATTTGGGTCAACAGCAAATGACACAACATAAAAAACAACAACAACAACAACAACAGCAAAGACAAGCACATAGCTTTAGAAGTAGAACTATTAAGACCTATAAAGACCTCGACTATTTGCGTTGAATTTGTTGTTGCTGCGATTTAGAGTTTTTATTTATTTTTTTAATATAAGTATTTATTTTACGTTTTACATAAGCAGAAGCTAAATATTTTATAAAATAACTTAAAAAGTTATGTACAAAAATAATATTAAAATAAAAATTAATTATTTGCTAACTTTGCATATAAATATGCCAAAAATGCTTTACAATTCATTTCCACACACTTCATTTAAGTATTGAATAATCCGCAATTTTCGACTTCGAATAATTTGACGATTCGTTTTGTTGAAATCGAATTGCGTTCAATTGAATGAAGCAAATGAGGCAATAATAAATAGATGGCGCTGCATCTAATTATAGCGCCACACTGTGTTGACAACTGCAGCTACATATGGTATAAATGTAGGGAACAGCAGTGTTATACAAAGGTTGTAAAACAGGATAATTCAGCAAAACCACAGATGGCGCTCACAATTTGTGCTATGCTGTATTGCCAACTTGACGTAATGCAGCATTGCCAACTTAGTGAAAATAGAACACTTGAACATTTAAATTCATTTGTGATTTCGAAATCTAGTTCGAAGAATAATCAGGAAGAAATTGTAGTTGAAAGTAATTACGAATCAGCTTAAGTTAGTCAGAAATTAAATTATTTATGCAGGGCATTTCAGCCACATATTGCAGTTAGCTTTTATAATGAAAAATGTTACATGTAAATAAAAATTTATAAAATTAATAATAAATATATATGAAAAATTGTATAAAATTTATGCTATATATATGTAAAATTAAAACTGTTTTGTTTATATTTTTAGCAGTTAATTTATTGTATATTTAAACAATAATGTTTTTTCTAGATTTTCTAAATAAATTTAAAAAATATTTAAAATGATTTATATTTTTAAAATTACCAAATTTTAAAATTATGTAAATTTTTATACATAAGTATAAAATGTTAAAGTTTTGTTTATTCTAAAATTTTCTAACTTTGTAAACTATAAAATATTGAAAGTCTCCATAAATTTGTTAAATTTGAAAAGCTATACATAACATTAGAAACTAAACATGTTTGGGATTTTTTTTTATTAAAATTTACGAGAATTACTTGAATCAAAGGTGGAGCACTAGATTTTAAACTATATTAAATGAAAATATTTGTTTATTCTTTTTAACTCCTACAAAATTTTTACATTCAAATTACCAATCAAAAATTATGTCTATTTATCACATGTTATAATCCATCTGATGCAATATAAATAGTCTCACAAATTATATGCAATTTAATAGCTCTGATTAGTTGCTATCAAATCTAACGAAGCGAAATGCTTCGGCTAATTTGAGCTTAGCCTCAGTTAGTTTTACCAATTGAGTTTCCCTTAATTTCAAATCACATTTCTATATATAAAAAAAAAAATAATAAAATAGTAGTCTTTCTATTCAGTTTGATAAACAAGGCTCATTGCCTAGGCCTAGGCCTAGGGTCCACTTTTGCCTCTGCCCTTTGTCTGCATTTTGCGACAGTTTTCGCAGTTAAGAGGATTATTTCGTAGAGATTCGTCCCATTGTTATTGTTGTTGCTGCTGTGCGAATTTTATTGAAAAATTCCAATTTTTCAAATTATTTTTTGACATTTTTTTCCGCTCCTTTATTTTTTCGCACATTTTGACGGTTCACATTGGCTGCAGACCGGTTCGGTTGACCCGCGAGTGTCACGCGCTGCGTCGAAGGTCGCCATTGGGGTTGGGCTATGCCTATTAATGGGTTCAGCTAATGTGTCGCAACCCCTTCATCATAGATCACCTATGCCTAACCCTAGCCCTAACCCTAACCCAAACGCTAACCCCTTCCACTAGATTAGTTTCACAAAAAAAAAAAAGAAAGAAAATTGAGAGAAAATTTGATTAAATTTTCCTTTTTTTTTTTTTGCTCAAAAATTGCAAAAATTTTTGGGTGCAAAAAACGGCGAAAACAAAGAAAATTCGAATCGTAATTTATGAATTTCGCATGGCTCGGTGACAGTTGCTGCTGATCCTTTATTTACACAATTGGCTGACCCTTTTGTGAAACTCGCCCCATCCCCGGCCCTAGCCTGAACCCTGGAAGTTCAGTTTTTGCGTTAGAAAATTTCGCATTATGCGCAGCAAATTGCAAGAGTTTTCACCCGAAAGGGTTAAATGCATTTGAAATTTCGGAAAAAGAGTTGAACATTTTTGATAGATTTTCAATGAAAAATGCTAGAATTGATTTACCCCTTTGCCGCCAGCAGCAGCTGCCAACAAATTCTAAACTATTGACTATAAAATGCGAGTCGGAAACCCAAGAGCTCAAAACCCTCATGCTATCAAATGATGTGGAGCATGTGACAATCGTGAGCTGCGCACGCGTTTCGATTTCAACTTCAAATTCATTCAATGCAGCTGCAATTGTAAGAGCCACAGAGAAAGAGAGAGGGAGATAGATAGAGAGAGAGAGAGAGAGAGAGAGTGTGAGAGAGAGAGAGAGAGAGAGAGAGAGTGAGTGTGTGTGTGAGGACAGTTTTTAAAGCCTTGTATCTACACACAACATTTGTATCTTTTTATGTGTTGATGTTTGCTTATACGATTTTTCGATATTCTAGTATATATTGGCGCGTGTGTTTATCCAAGGGGCTTACGCTCTGTATAGAGGGATCGGGTTGCGCTATTTCCCATAAAAAGATAAGAAAAATTGTACACTTTTTGTATCATTTTTTGTTGTTTTTGTTGGTGTTAAAGTTGACTCTTCTTTGTTGTCAGTTAGCCGTGTGCGCGGGGGGTTGATTGCGTAATTTATGACTTTTCAATCGGGCCACGCGACACGGGGCAATAGCAACTGTGCGTCAAGGGCTTATTATATGGGCATATTATCTAAAATATATTAATGATACTGGAAGCATGCTTAGACTAAGTGTTGGACATTAAAAACGGGCAATCCACGAGAATGCGAAAGAGTTATTAAGTTGAATATTGTGAATGCTAAATTCACTTGGCTGGGGATCATAGTAAATTTATTTTACAATGATTCTATAAAATCAGACTTTTAATCTACGAATCACCGATTAATTGTAAATTTTATTGTATTACTTACTTTATTTATATGTGAAATGTCCTAATGAAAAATAAATAAATAAAAAAACCTAAATAAAAACATTTATAATTTGGCTTCAATATTTGCATATATTTTTTAATTAAATTTCATTTACCTACACAATTTAAGGCAAATCTCTTACTTCTGCGCTTCGATTTTGCTGCTGACGCGCCCATTTTCAAGTTTAACAAATATTTTGATTCCAGAAGCAGATAAAATCGAAGCAATGCTCAAGGCTGTCATTGAGCAAGAGAACTTGAAAGCCAATAGATATAGATGTGTGTGTGTGTGAGTGTGTAGATTTGTTTGTGTGTGTGTTGAAGTATCTGAGCAAATACATTTCAGTTTTGCTGCTGCTTTACGTTATTGATGCGTTGCTGCTGCTGCTGCTGCTGCTGCTGTTTGTCATCCACAGTCAGGAGATAAAAATAAAAGGCTGCAGGGCAAAGGACAGTGGGTGCTTAGGGTGGCGGGGGCGAAGGGAGGTAGCTGTGCGGGTGTTGGTCAGTGTCTGATTGTTTGTATCGTCCCCTTTTACTTATTTTTTTTACTTATTTAATATAAACTCAACTCAACACAAAGGCTCAAACCACACACACATACACACACACACACACAAACGCACACACATACACAGACGCACACTTATAAGCGGCTTACTTACGCACTTCAAGTTTCTGTAGCTGTGCGTGTGCCTCTCGCTCTGCCTCTACCTCTCTCTTTCTCTCTGTGTGTGTGTCCGTGTGATAGTGCATGAAATTTATTGGCGCATTGGGGGCGCCACACTTTCGAATTGTGTGCGTGTGTGTGTGTGTGTGTGTAAGTGTGGGCGATGTAGAGTTATAGGGTTGCGGGGGTAGGGGCGTGGCACGGTCTGTTGCTGTCAAGTTGCGTTGCTTATTTTTGTTTTTGGCTACGCAACGCGAGGCTTTTATAATTTTATGCCATTTCTTTCAATATTTATTTTGTTATTATGTTTTTGTAATGAGTCCTTGTTGCTGTTGTTATACACAACAACAACAACAACAACAACAACAACAACAACAACAACAACAACAACAGCAGCAGCAACGTGCACGTTGACGAAATTAGGACGAAAATGTTAGATGATGACGTTGAAATTGGAAAAAATTGTATACATATATTGTAGCCAGCGTGTGTGTGTGTGCGTGGGTGGGTGTATGTGTGTGTGTGTGTGTGTGTATTGCCATGGAAAATTCCGACTGGCGCTGTGCACATAAATTAATTAATTTTGTTTTTGCCATGGGGTTTAGGTTTTTTCTATCGAAATTTTATTGCTGTCATTGAAATTGAACTACTTAGGAGCACGAGCGGGAGGGAGGGAGGTAGGGAGGGAACTGGGCAACTGAGCAACTGAGGGGTAGAGCGCCTGATGCTATAGTCAAAACTTGTGCTTAGTTATAATATTGATTTCTATTTTGTCTACAAATTAAGTTAAGTCTATGATTTACAATGCGAAATTGAATGAAAGCAAAAAGTGTAGCACACTTTTCAGCTGAAGCTTAAGAGAAAGAAAGCTTTAAAGGCACTCGCAAAGCAAGGCACACAGGCACATATACGTTATATGTTATTTGTAACAGCTACATCTATTTATATGTAATCATATTTAACTATGTATATCTAGATATATATCTGAACATAGCCATATCGCCCACAATCACTTGACTTTGCACGCCATTCACTCCATTGCCAGCAAAGTTTTTCGCTGCCATCAATTTTCTTTCGATTTTCCTTGGCTGCATTTGATTTTTTGTTCGCTTGAATTAATTGCCGCTCATATTTATGGCTATAAATAATTTGCACAGCGGCGCAAGAGTTCGACTTTAATTTGAAAAGCGATAAATAAGAAAGGCTCCCACATGCGACTGGGCTATAAGAAAAACTACAATAAGTACGCACACCCACACACACACACACACACACACACACATACGCATGCCGTAAAATAAAACACAAATGAAAGTGAAAAGAAAGTAAAGAAACGCAACAACAACAACTGCAAAAAGTGCTGAACGCAGAAAAGTACAAATTGCCCACAAAATATAAAAACGAAAGGAAACCTAAGACCCAAAGTCCCCCGCCTACCCCTCAACACTAGCAGCTGCCCAATGCCCCCTTACCCGAAACTCACCCCCAGCTCAGGCCAAGCAAAGCCAAGGCGAAGCAACTACAACAACAAAAAAAAAAAAAAGAAGTTCAATTTACTACTTTTCACTTTGGCATCCGCCGCATCGCCCGCTGCCTAATACGAAACACACGCACCCAAAAGGCAACAACAATAACAACAAGAACTAGGAACACCCTCATCTCAAAGGGCGACGAGACTGAAATTGGAGAAGCTGCCTCACAGCAACATCAACAGCAGCAGCTAAAGCTGCTGTAGCAACAGCATCCTTGAGCATTCGCACACATCCTCGTGTGTCCTGCACTCGTCTCACCGAAAACTTTTGCCTTTTGCCTTTGCGTTAAATTTTTCTTTTTATTTTGGAATTTTTCGATAGTCTTACCGTATCGTCACACACACACACACACACACACATACAGATGTATATACACACACACATGCACGCACATACACACACTTATGCATAAGTGGAGGCGAAACACAAGCTACTCATTATGCTCAGCAAACAGAGAGTGCAATGGGCATATTCGCTTTTTGCTGTGATATGTGACTGGGTTTGCTGTGGAAATGGTATGAAATAAAATTTGAATTAAATATTTATAAAAAATGTATAAAATTCTTTTAATTCTTTTAAATGTCTGTACAAAAAGTCTAAAAATTAATTTTTATAAATATATGTGTATGTAATATGGTAAAAAATTAGTAAATTAATTTTTTTTTACCTAATTTAAATAAGTTAATATCATAGCTCACAAACATTTGTTGATCGTTTATCAATGTCTGCGAATAAGAAAAAACTCAGAGAGCAAGCAATTGCGTCGGTTCTTCAACGCGTTCGAGTTCGTCAACGAGCTCGTAAAGATCGCTGAATCGGTTGAATAGACTCTTTGAGTCATCTGCTCACCTTGCGTTCGTGCGAGTGTCAATCGTATCACTGCAGAAACGATGTTTGGTTAAAGAGCATAACACGAACAGTTCAACTCAAGACGCTCACCCGAAACCAAAACGAAAAGACCCGAAGGATCTTGCTCAGAGCGAGATCGAATGAGTATGACTTTTACGATTGATCTCGCGATAGAACGCGAGCGTTCAAACATATAATACTCTATTCAAATAATAAATTCTCTGCTATTTATACCGTAAATGAAAATAATTAATCTTTGCTATTATTAAATTTCCCCAAGCATTTCTATGGTAGTGTAACTCTTAGTCGTCTCATCTCCTCTCACTAGCTTCTTTTCTTTTTGCTTTAAGGTCAAGCCAGAATAAAAATAAAATGAAAGTTTCTGCTCCCCCTGCTGCTAGCTGCTGCTGCTGCCTCCTGCTTGTGCTTGTGCTTCTTCTTCTTCTACTCGATTTTTCTTTTTTTTTTTTTGTTTTGATGAAAATTACAATTTTTCTCTTATTTTTCTCTCAACTTTCATATGGAATGTGCTGCCATCTTGTTGCTTGCCTGCTTCCTGCATGCTTCCTCTTCTTCTTCTGCTTCTTTGTATGCTGCCCCACCATCCCCTCCTCATATATTCTGTCTACTACCTCTGCGTAACCATACATGTAGATAGGTTGATGTGTGCGTGTGCGTGTGTGTGTGTGTGTGTGTGAGTGTATTGCTTGAGGCACTTTTGTGCCTGGCTTTGGCCTACCCCATCCCCTATAAAAGTGTGGTTGTATGTGTATGTGTGTTGTGCGTATTCGATTGAAGGGGCAAACAGGCAAAGCAAAAAGAAAATCTCAAAACGCAACAAACTGAGCTAAATCCCAGTTTAGTTTGATGGCTTTCGGTTCGGTTTTGTTTTGGCTGCCCAGCAGATTGCAAAGTGAAAGTTTCATTTGGCCCTACTTAATAAAATGCTGACGCCTCCGCTTCCGCTTCCAACGTGCTCTAACCTGTAATAATTTGCCAAATGCAAGACCAAAATAGTACTAGTAGATCTCTATGTGTCTCTCTCTCATCTCTTTCAATATATGTATGCAAGGCTGAGATTGAAAGTCTTATGAGAAATGTACATATATTATGGAGATTGGAAAGGGGCGGTCGTAATTGGATAGAAACAGGTATAGAAATTTTGCAAGAGATGAAAAAGAGGTAGATAGATAGATAGAGAAGAAGATATATATATATATATATATTATTTATTACCTTCTCTTCTTTATAATCATCAGTTAATCATCAACAATTAAACTTATTCTTCTTACTCATCTTCTGATTGTGCAGCTAAGATAATATTAAGATTCATATTCATATACTCCCACTTTACAAATCCAATTCGAATGTTGCTCAAATGAAGCACATGAATCATTTATTTATTCTCACTTTAATAATACCTCTAAATTCCTTTCTTTTTATGTCAGTCAGGTTTTTCTATATCTACAATTCTCGAAATTATTGGCTCAAAACTCTTTGCCAGCCAAATGGCATTTTAAAATTATTCAAATCAAAAACTTGACTTATAAATTTTGTAGCTTTCGCTAATTTTAGGAAATTTTTGACGTAATTGAAATTCCTTGCAGATCGATTAGCAGAATGAACAGATTTCAGTGCCTGAGGCAGTGTCTGCGGCGTCGCTATGGATCTATTGCCAGTGCCATTACATTCATCATGCTGCTCACGTTCTTCCTGGAGCAGAACTATGTGTACGGGGAACGAGATTTGCTGTACTGGCGAGACAAGGTGGTGCTCTCCACGCATCAGCCGTATCTGGTGCTCGCTCTGATCGCCATGTTGCTCTGTCCGCTGCTGACGATAATGTTCATCCAGCAGCGTCTCATACGGATTGTGGAGAGGACGGTGAAGAAGATGCGGCGTAAGAATCGTCGGCGTCAATACGCGGACTTTATTGTGCGACGGCTGCTGTTGCAGCTGGAGATGGCCATGATACGTATGCCGCGCAAGCTGAGGCTGGATCAGCAGCTGAATGATCCACGAGCGAGAATGCGCTACGAGATGGCCAAGGAGGCGGCCTATCGAGCCGTGGACATCTTTCGGCGCGATGCAGCCGCGCTGCTCTTCAAACATCAACTTCGCTCATTTGTGCTGCCCGAGGAGGAGCTGATGCTGATGCACGGCGGCTATGGGGAGATCGATTTGCGCGTGGATTGTCATCTGTTGCGGCGTTTGCTTTATCCACAACCCGTGGGCCATCGTCAGAAGCAGGCACAGGTCCAAATTCAAGGTGTAAGCCAAAATCAGACATGAGTCGAAGATTTGTAGCTGTGAAGAAAAATTTATCGTTGGCTATTTTTTTTTTTTACCAGTTTTGATTATTTCTCTTTCGATATATTTTTCTTTGTTATTCTGGAGTAAACAAATTGTTTAAAACTTGCGTTCTTGAAACTCATTAGCCCAAAGCTCCGGCTCTGACGCCCCTCTGACTGCCTACTCCAGGTCCTTCTCCTGCTCCTGCTCCTGCTTCTGTTTCTACGGCTCCTCGCTTAGTGCGTGTCATTCGCGTCATTTATTTAAATTGCCTCGTTTCAGGCCTAATGTGCATATGCCACCGAAATAAAAACCCAAAATTTCCACCCTCTGTTGGAAAATGGATAAAAAAAAATAACAAACGCAGCTAAAATATTTTCTTCAACAAAAATCCATAATAAGTTAAATTATTAAAGTTTTGTTGTTGTTGTTGTTGTCGTTTTTGTTGCTGACTGCCTGTCGCGCTCTGCGGGTTTTTGACACGATGAAGCAAGAAATGACGTTCATTTTCAGAGCAACAAACGACTTGAGTAGCTTGTTTAGACCAACAAATACCCTATAGTAGTAGATATATTTGTGTTATTGATACTATCATAAATGTATTGTTATATAACGCTTGTTCTTTGGCAGGCCGCTCAAGAGAGAAAGTTTTTCAGTCGACCAGTAGAAATATCAAATGTAGAGCAGAACTACGAATTAATAAACAGTCAAAGAATGCAAGTCTCTATAGACGATGCTCTTTATATGTATATAATACTAAATATGTTCTACAGTGTGAAAAACTTTTACACTCAGAGATAAATGCTTTACTAATTTTCAATTATTGGCTCAACTTAATAATACACATATACATTACCTAGTCATACATACCCCTCAAGTACTTTCTTTACAGCGCACCACAGCGACGACATTCGAAAATGGTGCCAAAGCATATGGTGACAAAATAGTTGTCGTTGTTTGTGTTTGGCGCCGCTTGTCGCTCGCCTCCGCCTGCACAATTTAATTGAGAGTCCAAATTATATACACAAAGCTCACAAATAATATATATGAGAGTATATATATGTATAAGGTCTACAGAGTCTAGGCAAGTCGTATATAGAGTATATTTGATTGGCTGCACGGCTGTGTATTTTGGGCTGAACAATTTGGAGTTTGATTGCTGCGTGTGTGATTGTAAAATCGATTAAAAACTAATTTTCAACTTGTATTATTTTTTGGTTTTTTGTTTTTTTTTTTTTTTGAGTTAATGACCAGCCCGAGTCAGGCATTGGCCAGCACTTAGCCGAGGCAGCTCATTATGTGTAGGCCAAGATAGACCAAGTGTTGAATGGTGGTGGGCGGTGGCTAAGCAAACAACTTGAGTGACGCCCCTCGCATGTTAGTGCTGCCACAAAATACACATTTTATTCTATACGTACATATACATACATAAGTGTATGTATGTATTTCGACTAAGTATTTGGGCAAAAATTATGAACAGGAAAAGTTCTTCTATTGAACTGTCTGTCACACACACGCGCGCGCGCCACTCCCCCAAATTCCTTTCCGTTTTGCCGCCTGCGGCAGAAATGTTGAGCAGCATCTATTCTTTAGAGCCAAAAATTATTGATAAGACATTCTCGCATGTAATACAAATATTGACAGACTCTGATTTGTGTTATTTTTTTTTTTTTTTGTTCTGGGGGTAGTTACCAGCGGGTGGTGGGAAATGTTGACTGTTCCGATATGCTATATATATATATATATATATATATATATATATATATACGTATATATATACATTTATACACTTAGCTGAAAGAAAATGTCAAAAGTCTTGGAGTGCGATAACAATCGCCTTAGTACAAAAATCAAAGCCTGTAATAAGAAATGGTAAGAGAAAAGAGATTTTGTTTCTTTTTTTTTGTTGTTGTTATATTTAATGGTTTAAATTCATACAATATATATATGTATATGGTTGTGTGTATATATATTTAATATAATCATTAAAACACATACAATTTCTTTAATAAATGCTCTCGCTTACAAAGGGTGGGGGCGGGGAGCGTAGGGAGCGGGTTGGGTTAGTGGGAATTACAGGGTATTTGCTGCAGTAGCTTTTGATTCTGGCTCAATAAATTGTTGTTACACATTACATATAATATATATATGTATATAAATATAAATAATTACTTTTAAGTTTTTTTTTTTTTTTGTTTTTTAATTTTGATTTTGCTTTTCGGAATTTTCACACATAGTTTTACATAATAACAAATTTAGTTTTGGTTTCGAAGAGTAAAATGTTAAATATAATATATATTTATATATATATGTATATTTGCCAATTGCAAAATAAATGTTTGTTTGTTTTTTGATTTCACATATTTAATATAATTTTTGATTTTCGCTCGTGTCTTTTTGACTTTTGCTTTTCGCTTTCGCGTTGTTTTTGATTTCATGCTCCTAACTTAACTCAACATCATTTTAATAATAATTTTGTTTTCAATGCAAATTTTTTTAATTTTGCTTACAACTAACTTGTTTTTGTTTTTAAATTTGATTTTTAAATTTTGATTTTGATCTCATGTTTTTGGAGTTTTCTTAATTCTAATAAAATTTTGTTGTTGTTTTGATTTTGTTTCGGCTGGCGGCCAAAAATTTTGATTTATGCTCATCTTTAAAGGTACGTTGCAAGTTCTTTGTAAAATTGTTTACTTAGCCAACATATATAGCATGTCTACTATATACTATATACTATATATATGTATATATATTATGTTTAATATATATTTCGTTTTGTTTTGATTTGTGCGCTCTTTGTATTTCAATTTTAGAAAAAATTAAATAAATAAAATAACATAAATCAAGCCCAAGTTCTGTCTATGATTTCTCTCTGTGAGAAATTGTAATAAAGTCATTTGATTTAATGGTAGCAACGCTTCGATTTGCATAGAAAATTTGGCAAATGGCGCAGAATATATTTTGCATTTGCAATTGGAAAGAGAGAGTAGAGAGTGAAGAGTGGAGAGTTTGAGGAGGGCAGTTGCCTGGTGGGAAATTGTGGAGGAAAACGTCGCGTTGTCAAGTAAATTGCATTTTTCATTTTTCACATCAACTCATACTTGCATTTATATTGCATTTCCTGCACACATACACACACACACACACATATTTTTAAACATGCAAATTGTGGCAGCCACCCCCCGGGACGGACAACTTTTTGGGCAGTAAAAATTGTTGTGCGAGGATTATGCCGAACAATGCCAAATGCTAGTCCATTATAAATAGCCATAAAAATTCAATAGAAAATCGAGAAAAACATTTGCATGGCCACAGGAAAAGAAAGGAGGGTGCTCAATCGAGGGTTGATACCAGGCACACACACACAGAAATACATATATATTATACACATATATATATTTATAAATATCTATAGAAAATTGTAGCTTTAATTGCAACGAGAGTATCGAATGTCCTCTGTGCGTAATCAATGAGATGAAATTTGCATGGACACGTGACAAATAATTAACGAAAAAGGCCGCGAGCCAGTGGAGGGTTGCCGGACAGCGACCATTGTAAGCAGCATACACTCAGAGAAATTAGCTGGGAAAAATAAAAATGTCCTCAGAGAATTGTTACAAGATTTGTGGATAATAATAGTTTATCTATTTGAGTGAGGTCTTGACACTTGTCGTCTAGCAGAATTGTCCTATGCGAGGGGTTGCTTGAACAGTAATGTAAGAAATACACTCGGTGAAATGTTAAGATGCTTATCCAATATCTTTATGACTCAATGAAGTGTAATATGAGAGTTAATGAAATAATTTATATAATATTATGTATATATATATTTCAATAAATTTTTCTCTGAGTGTATGCATATTTTTAATCCATTGCATCACAGCATGTAGCCGATATTGATTTTTTTACAACCAGCAGCTGCACGATTTGAATTTTCCCTTAAAAATGCGGAAAATGCGCCGCTTGACCCACACACAACGGCTGCAGTTGACCGTGCGTTGAATTTCCCATCTTCTTTACACACACTTCCCATTATAATACTTATCGCATTTTTTTCGTTTTTCGTTTTTTTTTTTTTTCACTAATCATTTGGAGGGTATGCATAAAGCATGTATATATATATATATTTTTTTTTTTTTAAGCAAATAGCCTAATCAGCCTTTGCGTGGGGGTTGAGCCGGAAGCGCGGCACACACAAAATTTTATTTTATTTTTATTTCATTTTTTTTATGAGGGTGCCTCCGTTTTGTGGCAGCTGCTGTTGCAGGCGAATTGTGAGTGATATAAAATTTAAAAGTAAAATAAAAACTGGGATAAATATGTTTCTTCGACTGGCTTTGTTGACAAATTGTATTTGCTTGAAAATTAAATCAAATATCAATTCAATAATTTTCTATCAAAGGCGTTCAGCCGGCATAAACAACAAGAACTTCAACGAGACCCAAGACCCCTATCCAAAAAAAAAAAAAAAAAAAAAAAAAACTCAGTGCTTTAAAGAAAAATAAAAAACAGAAAAAGGTTCGTAATTGGGTGTGAACTCTAATTGAGTACAATCAATGACAATTTTTTTTTAAGTGTGCCTCGATAAGATTTTGTGGTAAATTAAAGACCGGCCATTCACACGGCAGAACTTGGGAACAAAAGAGTAAATCAAATCAATCAAAAATATGGAAATAAAATTTTTGTTTAATTATTTAATTAAATTTTTAACAAATACATGTGTTTATTCATATATATTAATATATATACATTGTAAAATAATTGGAATAAAAATTATGAAAATAATTATGTTTAATTGTAAATGAAAATTATAAGCTATATATTTAAATACTGTTTAGTATTTGTATGGTATATTTTCTATATATATGTTTTATTGTTCGCTATTTTAGTTTTGTTTGTTAATTTTTGTTAATTATACAGCGACACATTTGATTTCTTGCTAAAAGGCACGCAGCATTTTAAAAAACACACGTTTTTAAAAAATAAAATTAAAAATAGCAAAAAATTAGTGTCGCTGCATTTTATTGTTTATTGGTTGTTTTCATTAATTTTTTTATGTATTTATTTTTTAGTTATTTTTTTGCATTGACTTTTCTGTTGTGCAGATTTTTGTAAAGAACAAACGCCTTAAATACTACAAAAATAATATACAAAAATTTACACAAAAATACTGAAAAGTCAATGCAATTGCGCTGATGTTGTTGGGGCTTTGTATCTGTGCATATATCATCTATAGGTTGGCACAGACCTATGCCTAAATGGCCAGGCCATTTGGCTGGCTGTTACCAACTTTGACTAGATTTGTGTCTTTTTTTTTTTTGCTTTAGTTTTTAGATTTTGCGACTAGCTTCGTGGTTTGGTCAGTTTTCGTTTTTTGGGGGAATGTATTAGCATATTTTCTGTTTTTGGTATGTTTCACTTACAATTAAAACTAAATAATAAAAATACTTTTTAACTAAATGCTAAATATAAATTGTTGTGCTTTTTTTTGTTGTTATTGTTGTGTCTTCTCTTTTTTGTTTTTGAGGTAAATTTACTAAAAATTTTATTTACTTTGCTGCTCTATAAGTTGCAGTATTTTTGTTTTTTTTTTTTGTTTTTTAATTTTTATAAGCATAAATGTTTATATTTTTGTTATATAAATTCATTTATTTAAATTATTGTTTTCAAGTCCGTTTGAGGTAGCATTTTTTTAGTATTCAACTTTTGAATTGTTTATAAATTTATTTGCGCTTTTATCATTTATATATATTTTATTTAGTATTTTCTTTAGAATATTTAAAGTACTAATGGTCATTGTACTTTTGCCCTGAGTTGTTGTTCGTGTTGTTGTTCTCTTTTTTTGCCTGCTGCATATAAAAATTAACCAAAAAAAATTCTTTACTGGCGCCATTTATTTTGTTTATCTTCTCAAATCTGATTCGGATCTACAAATAGCCTGCTCTATAGATGATGCTCATTCTAGACATATGTACAGTTGGTTTTTGGCATTGGGTGTACTATATAAGATAAGTGTGAAAAGAAGAGAAATTTCTATAGAGTTTAGATTTTATCTAGAACAGTGTTTAAAAACGTTTGGTTAGTTAAGTATGTGTTACTATGGAACTGTCTTGTATTAGCACACCATCTCTAAATCCACCATTTACTTAGCTCGCCTAATTTTGATTTTGACTACGTTTTTTGATTTTTGAGCAAATTTGTGCATAAAATGTATTTTGTTTTTCTTATATATATACTGAAGCTTGAATGTGTTTACCTCTATCGTTTTTTTTTTTGTAGGTATTACTAGCACTACTATATATATATTTTATACCAAATCCCTTAAGTTAGCTCACCGAACCCAGCCATAGACATACCTATATCCAAATTAAGCTGGCTACTACGATATATGTTTCGGTTATATATGTATATATATCGCCACTCTCCTCTATTTCGCTCTCCTCTGTCTCGCTCTCTCTCTTTCTCTATTCCATGCTTTGCGACTTATGTATTATGTACGTATTTAATTTTCAATTTTTTTGTTTTATTTGACTAAGTTAGCTCTCCTCTCGATTTCCTTTTCCGTTTTCGTTTACGATAAGTTAATGGCTTTTAAAAATTACTATTACGCATAGGAACTTTGATATTAATCACTAGAGATATAGATATATGTATTGTTTTGGTGTGTTATGCAATGTTTTATGTTTATCATTTATGGATTTATATAGAAAAATATGTCTTTTAGCACACAGTGTTGCCAGCTGAAACGGACTTGTTATTATTTGTTTATTATTTTGATTATAGTTTGATTTTTTTTCGTTTGCTTTTAGATCGTTTTTAGTATCGGGTTCCATGTTATACACAAAACGCATTTTTATTCGTGCTACAGTTGTGCAGACTCTCGATATCTGCAGTTGCTGTAGATATAGCTATTGTATATAAACTTTACTTTAATGAGCTCAACTAATATGCGCACTCAGTCTTTTGTAGTTCCACTATTTCGTCTTGTCTTCTTGTCGGTTTACTGGGCTGGGGGGCGAATACTGTTAGCCAGCACTGTTGCCTGGCTATTTGTATTCGTAATGGTGCAATGACACGAGGCAAATAAGGTGTTTAAGCTATAGTTTAATCTAGGTACAATTGATTCTGTCTGCGTTCAGTGTATGAAAAAGAATGGAATTAAATATGAAAGTTGCATTAAATGTGCTTTAATAAACCACACTTAATGTTGCTTACAACTTTTAAATTTGCATTCCGTTTTACTAAGATATTATTCTTCTTTTTCTTTTCAACTCTTTCATTGTGACTCTCTTTCAGTTTAGACCCTGTTTGAGCTCGTGTCATTGTGCCATATCTGGTATATGCTTGTTGAACAGAAGTGTTTTTGGGAGTTTTTAATTCGTAACTTACGCTGGCAACACTTAAGTGTTGTTTTTGTGATTTGTGTTTCGGTACCTGATGAGGCTTAGGCCGGTGTCAGCCTGAAGCTCAGTGTGGTCGACTCCGAGGCGCGCACGCGCACTGGCAGATAAACGAGTGCCGGTGCAAACAGACCCTCGGCATCGGCATCAGCGGGTGCCAGATGGAAGGCTTGCATTTGATATGCCTCCTCCGACTTGTCCGGCTGGGCATAGCTGGCCGGCTTGCCGCTTCCATTGGCCAGATCCGCGCACAACTCAAAAGGCGAGGTGGCGGCCGAACGTTGAGCCTGGAGGCCGTTGGGTGTGCCCGGCTTGGAGTTATGAATGGGTGTCACACTAGCTGAACAGGCCTTGGGTGAGGTGGCACCGGCGCCGGGTGAGGCTGTCATTGAGGGCGTGGGCGTGGCAGCCTTGCTGTGGTTGCTGTTGCTGTTGCTGTTGCTGCTGCTGTTGTTGTTGGTGGTTAGATTTGTGGGTTCGATGTCTGAGCGCTCAGCTTTGAGGGTGCGCTCTCTGTTTGGTTTGCTTCTGGCCTTGCTCTGTACAGCGCTGAAGGCTCTGTCTCGATCCGCTTCGAGTTGAGCGTCGTTGCCATCGTTGCCTCCATTGTTGAGCAGCGCATGGGAGCGCTCGTGTATGAAGAGGAATGCATAGTAGGGCGTGGTGAAGGGGCACAGTGAGCATTGGTATTCCTTGAAGCGTGGCGTCTGCTCGAACATGCCCGGCAAGGGCAACGGCAGCGGCATCCCTTTGGGTAACTGCATCTGGCCGAACAGCTGCTGCTGGGCATTCTGCAGCGCCTGGGCCAGATTGTTAGCAGCGCCCGCTGCACTCCCATTGGGTATCTTGAGCGTGGGACTGTTGGGCTTGCTGCTGCCACCGTTGTTGCCGATGGCCGACTGCTCCAGCTCGCGCAGCTTCTCAATGCCAGCGGCGCCGTGTTCGTTCATCAGATGCGTGCGCAGCCACTTGGAGCTGCGGAACTGTCGGGCGCAGAGCGGACATAGTTCATTCGATTCGCCACGCAGTGGCGTTAGATTAATCTCCGGCTCGAGCAACTGTTGCTGCTGCTGCTGTTGTTGTTGTTGCTGCTGTTGCTGTTGCTGCTGCTGTTGCTGTTGCTGCTGCTGTTGCTGTGCCTCGACTTTCAGGCCATTCTGTGCACTGCCACGAGGCTGAGGCAATGGAGCGCCATCCTCGATGATGCCGTGCGTATTGTGCTTGTGCACGCGCAAAAAGTACTTGCTGCACAGCTCTTTGTTGCATATGTTGCAGACGACGCCTCCGATCTGTGCCCCGTTCTCGATCTCGATGCCGTGCATGCGCTGCATGTGCGTCTTCATAAAGTACTTGTTGCACAGCTCCTTGTTGCATATCTCGCAGTAGCTGGACGTGGGTGTTATGGTGTAGGCGGCACGGGGTGTGCCGGGTGCTACGCCTCCTGCTGCACCGCCAGCGCCAGCAACTGTTGCACGTTCCGGCGTGTAGAAACCTTCGCGCAGCGGACTGCTGCCTGGCAGACGACCCAGATGCACCTCGGCGATATGTTGTTTGAATTCCTGTGAGTTGGCAAAGTCACGCTCGCACGTCTGGCAGCGCAGCTCATTGGGCGTGGGCGTGATAGCATTGGGTGAGCCGCCACCACCCCCCACTGGCGATAGTTTCAGCGGCAACTGCTGCTGCTGTTGTTGCTGCTGCTGTTGCAGCTGTTGTTGCTGGTAGAGCATGGGATGTCCCTCGGGCAGCAACTGGCCTGCATGCTCCGTCATGAGATGGGCACGCAGCGCGTATTGATGCTCCAACTCCCGACCGCAAAGATGACACGGCAACGGACGTTTGCCATTGATATCGTTGAGCTGCTGCAGCATCGATTGCAGCTTCTGTAGGTTCTGTAGACCCATTACGGAGTTATCTAACTTATCTTGTGGCGGCGTTGTCTCGTCATAGGGCTCGAGTTTGATACGCTTGCTGGGCTGCTCCTCGAGCTGCTGCTGCTGCTGCTGTTGCTGTTGCTGTGGCGGCTGCTGTTCGTCGTCCTGCTCGGGCTGCTGCTCCTGCTCGGCTGCTGCCTTGGCCAGCATCAGATTCAGCGGCATAAATGGCCAGCCAGCTGGCATCATCGGCTGATCCTCTTTCCCTAGCTCCTCGGGTGGCACAAACACACCGTGACGCTTCCATTTGTGCGTGCGCAAGAAGTAACGATTGGCGTACTCCTTGCAGCACAGCTCACAGAATGCCTCTGGCAGCTGCACTCCAAGACGTCGCAGCTTCTCTGGCGCCCAGTTGGCGTCGCGTGCCTGCTGCTGCAGCTGAGTGGGCAGCTTGCGAGGTGGCGGCGCAAAGGCCACCTCCTCCTGCTCCAGCGTGAAATCCTCGCGAAATCCTTCGGGCAATTGATACGGTTTATGTTCCGGTACAGCCAAAACTTCCGGCGTGGACTCCTGTTTAACGCCCGCCTGCACAGTCGATGGCGTCTGCTCGTTCGGTGTTGGTGATGCAGTGGGCGTTGCCTGCTCATGTTGCTTGGCACGATGGCGACGCATGGCAAAGACGTTGGTGAAGCGCTTGGAGCAGATGTCGCAGTGCACTGCCGGTGGTGCGGGTGGTGTCAATTGTGGTTCCGGTTTCTGTGGCGGCGGTTCACGCGGCATTTGCAGCGTTGGAAAGATGGAAGTTGAGCTGCTGCTGCTGCTGTTATTGTTGTTATTGTTGTTCATGCTGATGCTGTTGCTGCTGCTGTGATTATTGTTGCTGCTGCTGTTGTTGTTGTTGTTGCTGATGGCGCTGATATTGTTGTTGGGCGTGGTCAAGTCACCGGCGGGATCAAAGATGCCATGCTTGTTGGCCTTGTGCGTCTTCAGAAAGTATTTATTGCAGAACTCCTTGTTGCAGAGCTCACAGTAAGCCTCCGGATTGAAGATGCGCAAAGGCGGACGATTGAGCCCATCGACGCCGGCAAAGCCAGGCATGCCAAGAAGTGGCCAGCCAAGTGCAGCCTCTGGCGGAAATGCAAAAGCGGGCGGCATACCAGGCAGTTGCGGATGCTGCTGCTGCTGTTGGTGTTGCTGTTGCTGTTGCTGTGCCATCGCCTGTAGCCAAAGCTCGTGCTCTTTGTTATTGCTGGCATGCCCGTTGGCTAGCTCTAGCTGCTGCTGTTGCTGCTGCAGCTCCAGTTGCGAGGGACTGTCAGCGCGCTCCAGCTTCACTTTAATTGAGGCTAACAAGTCCATGGGCTCATCGGACGCCAACTGTTGCTGGTGATGCTGCTGTTGCTGCTGCTGTTGCTGCTGTGGCTGTTGATGATCCTGCAACATGTGCAGACTGAGCTTGAACTCTGTTTCGAAGTTCTCGCCGCACTGCTTGCAGTATGTCTGATAAGGATTAATTAGCTGATGCTGCTGCTGTTCCTCTTGCTGCTGCTGCTGTTGTTGCTGCTGCTGTTTCTCCTCCGCTTCTGATATGTCTTCGGGCTGCAGCTTTTGTTGCTGCAGCAGCTCGAATGTTTCCTTTAGTTTCTCTATTGACTTGGGCAACAACATCTTCGACAGCTTCTCCTCATAGTCGATTGTCGCTGGGTCCACCTGACCAGCTGTCGCTGTGCCCGTGGCAGCTCCCTCCTCCGGCTCGCCACCGCTCAGATTGAGCGCCTCCAGACGACTGGGATTGTGTTGCTTGCGTCGCTTCTTGGCCGCATCATTGAGCGCCTCAAGCAGCTGCAGCTGCATGGCTGCAGCGTTGGCTGCTGCAGCAGCCATTGCAGCCATCGCCGTCTGATCCAGACCGCCTGATGCTTCGCCCTCTACCTCTCCCTCTCCCTCTCCCTCGCCGTCGCCTTCAGGTTCGCCCTCGACCTCATCCTCGACTGCTGCCATATCTGTCTCATTTGTGTTGCTTCCAAGTGGCTTAGACTCCGCTTCCAGAGTGGGTGACATTGCTGTGTTGGTTGCTGCAGTCGTTGCTGCTGCTGTTGCTGTTGCTGTTGCTGTTGCTGCTGTGGCTTCATGTGTGTGACTGTTGTTGTTGTTGTTGGTGTTGCTGCTGCTGTTGTTGCTGCTGCCGCCGCCGCGATTTGTGTTGAGTGTGGATGAGTTGGAGACATCGGAGAGCGCTGTATCCTCGCTGCTCAGATCCGGCGGTGGGGTGGCATATATGGATGCGGCCATTTTGGATGATATTACTGTGAATAGAATGGCAAGAGGAAGAACGACAAGGCATCAGGCCAATGTACTTTAATTAAAGAAGCCCCAAAAAACTAATTGGGTGTCTAAAGTTGCGAGGAAGCTTAAGCATGCCAGCTGAATATACGTGGACTACGAGGGGTTTTATTGGGGTTTAACTATAACTGGTTAGTGTGGGTGGGCAGGAGAGGATGAAGAGGGGGGAAGATGGGTTGATGAGGGTGGTGGGAGCCTACGGCTTGAATAGCTAGAGGCTTAAATCGTGTTAAGCTTCACCCGCTGCCCTATTCACTCCTCTCTCTATCTTTCTCTCTCTCTCTCTCGCTCTCCCTCTTTATGCTAAAACTTCCATTCAATTTTATTTCTATTTGCCGCAAAAGTATGTTGCCAAAAATGTTGTACCTACACACGCTCACACACACGCACACACACACACAGCTGGCATACAGCATTTTGTGTCTCATTTCCTTATGCGCTTAATTTCATTTTTCTTCTGCTTTTCCTTTGCGCTCTGTAATTTTTTTCTTCCTTCCAGCACTTTTTCATTTTTGTGCAAATTCTATGAAAAATTTTTCCATTATGTACACAAATACATGCGCATACAGCACACACTTACATATATATGTGTGTTATATATAGAAAAGTTTTTGTGCGCCCAGCTGCCACCCACACACAAACACTCATACACACTCACACACACACACACACTTGCAACCCCATTGCCGCACACGAAAATTTATACAAAGTCATCCGATTTAAGGAATACAAATTTTGCTTATTTTGTGTGGCCAACATACACACACACACACATACAAAGTTTGTCTCCACCCACACACACACACACACACACATACTCTCCCATACATATATACACTCATGCATGCCCTGTGTAATATTTGCCAAGCAGTCTCTGCCCCCTCTGGACAGCCCTAACTTGAACTGCGCATAAAACTTATAAAAATTTTCTTCAACATGACTTGGTAAAATAAATTTGATTCTCAAGAAAGCAAAAGGAAGCCGACAACGACACGAAGAAGGCCCAAAAACTGGGCAGCGGGTGGCTAGGGCGGAGTGGCTGACGAACAGCCAGCACAGGCTGCCATGCAACCGTCTCTGTGTGTGTGTGTGCGATTGTGAGTGTGTGTGTGTTTGTGTTTGTGTCTGTGGCAAGGGCCAAGGCACAGGCAAAGGCAAAAATGTCGAAATGAACCCAAAAAAAAAAAAAAAAGTAGAAGAAAAATAATTTTTTTCCCTATTTTCTCGACGTGAAGGCAGAAGAAAAATATTCTCAACTATGCTGCAGACATAAATTAAGTTTCCATGGTTGGAAATTGGTTCTCTCGTAGATTTTGTTGCTGTTGTTGACTTTGCTTTTATACAATTTCAGCATTGAAGGCCCAAACCCCTGCCCACCCAATCTACGCCCACTTTTCGTACTTTGCAGGAGTTAGGCAATGATGCCTCCCTCTGTGTGTGTGTGTGTGTGTGTGTGTTAGTGTGTGTGGGCGGCTGACTGTGTTTGGGATTTTTATAAAGCCTAAGGTAGTTTGATGTTATTTTATTTGATTTTTTTGCGTCTACTTAAATGAAAATGGGCAGGAGCAGAGTGTAAACAGCTCTGTATAACAAACTGAACAGCAAGAAAACGCGCCTAATTGGCATATATAAAAATGTGTTATACATAAATATAACATCACACATATATATATATATATTATATATATATATATATATATATATGTATTTGTATCTTTATTTATGTATGCATATATATGATTGTGAGTGTGCTTCAGGTTTATATAACAGCTTAAGCTGGCTCTACAAACACACTTGCGAGGGAATGCTAGAAAATGCAAGTGATACTCCTATTCTATAATCTATATATAGATACCTCTGACAGTTTAAGCGCAGTTCATAGCACATACGCATATATTTAATTTTATATAATAGCTTAAGCTCACTTAACACACTTATTAAAAAATTCCACGCTCTGCAATATAATATATCTAATAATTAGTTATACTAGTATAGCACTTTATACACATACTCATTAAATTGTTATATTTATACACCAAAAAGCTCACTTTGCTTGCATGCAGCAAAAAGCTAATCGGTTTATCTCTAAGTCAAATTCGACCAGTTCAATGTTTCTGTTCACTATGTTATTGCACTTTCTCGTTAGGTTCGCGCTGTTTGTCGAGTCGCTGGCGCATGCGCACTTCGCTGCTGCTGCTCGTGTCCTGCCAAGTGGCTCGCTCAATATCAACTGTCGCATGACGCAGCAGAAACACCAAAACACAACAAAATTGATGAAAAAACCCGAAAAAAACTGTCAAATCGCAGTTACAAGAGCAAAATCAAAACAGCAATAACATTGATACTAAAATCACACACATGCACACATATGCACATGCACACACATATACACAAATGTATCAATGCACACCCCGCAGCACATTTAATAGTTTTCCCAACACACGCACACACACATTCATACACATAGATAGCTACCCACAGCATTTTTACCCAAAAAAACCTCAATAAAACACCCCAAAATATCAAAAATCAAATAATTTCCCTTAAAAAAAATACACACACACTCACAGGCACATACAAGCGACAACTGGGCGACGCGTCGCTGCTCGGAAAACCATTATAGCTCCGCCCCTTTTTACAACTTTTCACTAACCACCACATATATACACACACACAGACACATATATATACACTCACACATACACTCTAACATTACTAGTTGACTTTTTTTTTTGGCTCGTGCTCGTGCCAATTTATCATTGTTCGATAGTTTTTCAATTTGTTTTCTTTCTATTTTCCAGCAACTGCTCTCCGTCTCTTGTTGTTGTTGCCATCGAGTCGCAGTTGTTGTTATTTTAATGTATTCAACATTTTGTGACTTTGTCACGACTTTTCTGTCGGTCGCGCCCTAAAAAGTTGCTACGCGATTTCCGATATGCTTCACTCACACACTCCAATGTCTTCCATTGTATTTGTTAAAGAACGCTCGCTTTCTATGCTCCGACATAATCATATCTTTGAGAGCGAGTGCATTTGACAAGTCTCTCACTCGCCAAGTCTTTCTTTGAGTCTTGTATGAATGGGCATGTGTGTGTGCGAACCGCATCTGATTGCAGCAATTGCTTTGAGAGACCCTTCCCTCTACCATCTCTTAGGCATTAATCTTGACACAACTCAATCTTCAATACGAAACGATGTAATTGCCGTCGTCTTTGAAGAGTTCTGCTTATGGCAAGAGGGGCGGGTAGTTGATTCTCTTTATCAAATATCTGTTGCAGCAGATAATTGAGAAGTAGTTAGGTGTATATATATTTTTTTATTATTTTGGTGGTTGCTAAGAACATTTTTTTTGCCATACCTGAACTCAAGTGAGGTTTAAGGGCTTACATGGTTGTCAAAGAAGTCAATTAGGCTTAATTAGAAGTTATCTAACTATTGGTGTGAGGTCAACAGAGATTTTCTCTTTGAGAATTTTCAAGGGGATCATAGGTAGGCATTGAAGTGTACAAATATTTCATATCTGAGTATAGTTTCAGTTATGAGCATTATCTTTAATAAATCCAGATTGAAAATATACTCTAAATATATTAAATTGAATTGTTTCATACTAGATAAGGTATATATAATTGATTCATGAGAATTATAGCTAAGATAAGAACTAATCAGCTTTTATAGAAGTAAGTCAATAAAAATATTTTTGCAATTGTCCTTTACTATTTCCTAGGCGTCACCTATTTCAATATCATAAATCTCCATAAGTCTTAACTCCCATGGTAGTCAATAAAAAAGCACAGCTGAATCAGTCTGCTTACCCTAGCTCTAACCCAGCTTCATCTTAGCTAAATCAGATGCACCCACATAATACGTAACTCCCCTCACATATCTATATATCAAGCAATGTTTGTGTTCCAATTTTTTTCCCTTACGCATTGATAGATTGATTTTGACTTTACAAGATGCTCGCATGTGGGCAAAAGCGTGTCTCGCTGATGTATGTGCTTGCCACCCCTTTGCTACAGACCCTCACTCCATATCCACCCCCCTCCCCCCACTCTAATTCATGTCAGGCTAACTAGACAGCACAGAAAGTGAAAGTGAAAGTGACTTCTCTGCTAGCTAGCTAGGTTCATCTTTCCGTCTGTATGTCTTCATGTCTGTGCTGGCTGTCGCGCTGTTTGTCTCTCTATCTGTTGTCCTGCCATGTCCAATGCTTGCATTGCTTTCTGATTTCTGGACATGCGCAGCAGAGTGTGGCTCTAGCTACACCTTCTCCATACATTTGGCTCTCTCGCAGGCGCTCTCAGCACCGGCTATGGCTCCCTCTCTGCACATGTGTGTGTGCGTGAAAAGTCGAAATCCGCCGGTTGAACGAACCAGGCGAACAAAATAGCCCAACAGCAGCGGCAGCAGGAGCAGCAGCAGCAGCAGCAGCAGCAGCAGCAGCAGCAACAGCATTGAAAAGCCATTGGTCAGAGCGCGTGGAGCGCATGGAGCCTTCAGCCTGCGTCCCAGTTGTCTGGCCATGTCTCGTGGTCAAGGTTTGCTATTGACTTTCACTTTTCACATGTCGGCACATGTCCGTGTGTGTGTGTCCCTCTGTCCCGTGTTGCGGTTGCCATCGGATTCGTTATAGCCGATGCCGGCACTTTCGCTTTCTACACACACACACGTACGCAGTAGGCATTTGAGTGGGTGAGGGGTAAGGCTTATGTGGCTAGTGGGTCAAGCGCTGGTAGGCGCATGTCTGTTACTGTTGCTGGACACAACACGTGTGTGCACTAGAAACGTAAACAAAAGGCTCCGGACTACAATTTGAAAGCTCGTAATTACAGTCTTTCATTCGCGCGGGTGTCAACTGTCACCCGCCCTGACAGTTCGTCAGCTAAACAATCATTAAAAGAATTTAAAACCGAGTTCCTGCTCGGACTTCCTCTTTCCGTCTCTCTCTTGTTCACATGCAAATGCATGGGCAATAACAACAATTGAAATTATTCGAATAAGTCCTGTGCGTGCAGCTCCTGACAGACCATATGATTGATATATGAGCATGACCAGCCTTTGGCCCCTGGTCGCGCATATGCCGCACTTTATGCGACACCCCCGCCTACGACTGCACATGCAATTAATATTTTGTTGAAAATCAAATTGAAATTATGCTTCTGCGGCTGTAAAATCAACCACCAAAATGGGTTCACACTAATGTGCTGCGGCGTAGGAGGTTATGCAGGAGGCGGGCTGATGGTTTTTGGTTGTGCGACAAATTGATTTTAGAGCTGAGCACACAGTTGCTGCTGCTGTTGCTACTGCTACTGATGCTGCTGTTATTATTATATATTATTAT
The DNA here is from genome assembly GCA_035047405.1 of Drosophila stalkeri. NCBI lineage: Eukaryota > Metazoa > Arthropoda > Insecta > Diptera > Drosophilidae > Drosophila > Drosophila stalkeri. Next base: position 14,058,738 of record JAWNPR010000041.1, on the reverse strand, counting down.
TATTGATGTGGTTTTTAGTGCTTGCTGAGTGGGCTGATGTGGATGGCTTGGCATTGCACTTAGGCATTGGGAGTATAGAGCTTTACTAATAGAATTTTAAATTAATTAATGTAAATATTTGATGTTAATCATTTTAAAATTTTAAATGAAACGATTAATTAAAAAAATTTTTAGTTATTTTAAAATTATAGTATATTTTAAAATATTTAAATTTTTTGCTTTGTTTGTTTAATAAATATATGCTTTTTTAATGAAGTTTTGATGCGTACTCTAAGTAAAGGCAGTGCACAGAAGAATTTTTAACATATTTTGCTTCGAAAGTCTATGTTCTTTTGCATCTATGCCTTTTAGTCAATACTAAAATGGAAATTCACCGTTTTAAAAATTAGTTAATATAAATCAAAGTCATGTAAACTTAAATTTTCGAACTGATTGCAAAGATTTTCTAATTCATGTTTTCCCCTTTTATGTGCAGTTCTAAATTAGCTAAGAGCTTTCTTCAATTTTAGATTACATAGTAAGTTTTTGAATTCAATAAATATTATGCAATGCTAGTTTCGCTTCAATGCCAACTATTATTTTAAGATTAAAGGACACTACACACACTCTCACACACACATACACACACACACACACGCACACATACATAACCGCTCAAGGAACACCCTAACAAATAAATGTACAATATTTCTTTACAGTTGACTTGGCAGCTAAATTTCCAACAATTTCTGCTTAGCGTGCTCATTAGTCGAGAAATCTCATTAGAAACTAATGAAGGTGCGTTGGCAATAACAACATACACACACACACACACGCTCGCAGTTAGTTATACTGGACATCATTTAGTATTCGACTTTGAGTCATTATGTTAAATTTTTATACATATTTTTCGTTCGCATTTCTGCTATATTCGCATCTCGCTGTTGATTGGAGAAATGGCGAACAAGAGTGAAAAATTAATTTGGCCAGTCCGAAAGGGAAAGCGAATGAGAACAGCTATTTCCATCCCGTTCAGACACTAAATTTTTTCTATCAAATATTATTTGTACAATAAACTAAAATGAGTGACTGTATGTGTGTGTGCATAAGTTTGTGTGCCAGTGTGTGTGTGAGTGTTCCATCCCCCAAGCGTATGTACGTTTGTGTTGCTGTGTGGCATGATAAAATAAAAATACGAAAAATGTGGAAAAAATACAAGAAAAATTAATAATGAAACACACACACACACACATACTACTACACACTCACACACGCTTAGAGACAAGGACAAGCATGTAGAGTATATAAATGTGAATGTGTGTGTACGATATATACACAAGCCATTTGCGTGTGTGTGTGATTGTGTTTGCTGGTTATTTTGGGCAAGGGCGGCGCAAATAATAATCATTTTTATAATAATGCAAGTGTATCTCAGCCAAGTTTTTGCCTTATATATATATATGTGTGTGTGTGTGTGTGTGGGAAGATGTTGTTGGTGGTGGTGCTGCTGGTGGGGTTGGGCGAGCAACGAGCTGCGATCGTCATCGTTGGCATCGTTATCTGCCACGCAAACAGCCAACCCCTAAAAGTATGCAGCAAATACTTTCGAGCGCACAAGTGAAATCTATCGCACAAATTTTGCACAAACTATGCGAAAAAGTAAGCGGCAGCAACAACAAAAATTCCATAAATTTTTGCTGCTACGCTTTCCCACTCATTTTCACACACACACACACACAGCTATAAGCACATGTAGAGGGGAAGTTTGCAATTTTATCACACACATATATATATATACAAATAGAGACAGCCCCACCCTCCTCTTGCAGCGACTTTATGAAACCATCAAATTATTTTCTTTTCCATTTCTGACACTCAAAAGAAACGCAAAGAAAGCAGAAGGAACAGCAGCAACAGCAGCGGCAGCAGCCGCTACAGCTGAGGCGGCAGCAGCAGTAGGTGAACAAAAAGGGAATTACATGCTACGGCACAAAAGTAGTTGGGCCGAAGGAGGCAAAAATATTATTTTCCAGTAACGCTCGTCTCTGTCCACGTCGCCATGGCACATCCTTTACATTACATATTTTTTTCTTCTTGCTTTTCTGGCCGTGCTGCTGGCTCAAAGTTTGTGGCCCCCTCGCTCCCTCTCACTCTGTCTTTTTCTGTTCCTCCCACATGCCTTGCGGGTTACTTTTTCCATCTCTGTTCGTTTGTGTGTGTGTAAGAGTGTCTTTGTATTTGTGTATGTGTGTGTGTGTGTGTGTGTGCAGCTACTTCGTCTTATTCGAGTACGAAATTTTTATGAGAAAATGCCTGCCAGCTCAACTGCTGCTGGTTGAAGTATTTGTATGTGTGTGTGTGTGTATGTTTACTTGAATACCCAGTCGGAAACAGATGCATGAAAAAGGAAGTGCTCAATGCATGCTTTTGCTAAACTAAAATCAGTGAATATTTTTTTAGCTAATATTTTAACTTTTACGACAATAAATGCTTACGCATTTAGTACTTTAAACATTATTTCTGTTGGGCTAGAAAATTGACAATAAAGTAAAAGCTTATTTAATGACTAGTCTTCTTTCATTAGTGTTGCTATAGCTAGATCCTTAAGCATATCCTTTCACAAAAGCCATAAGTAAACACTAGCCCTTTGGTCCCACTGGGCAACTGATAATCGTCTCTGTGTATGTGTATGTGTATGTGTGTGGGCCGAGTTATAAGCCTCAACTGTGCTGTATATCAAAATATTTAAAAGCAAATATAATATTGGTGGGCTAAAAGGCACTGGGGAAACGGAGAGAAATGGGCAGGCCATAATAGAAAAACACTTAAGCAGCCCGCCCAGTGGTCGACACTGGGTTGGACGGGGGCCCGACTGGCGCCGTGGTCTATGCTCTATATATACGAGAGGAGAAAAAAAAATATCAAAAGGCATACAAAATGTAAAAATATTAATAATGAGCCAAGCGACGGCGCAGAGCAGTTGCCCAAAGGCAACAACACGGCCAAATGAGAATGTGGCGGAAAAATTGTGGAAAATTTATTGATTTTGACATCGAGAGGAGAGCGCAACAAAAACCCAAAAAGAAAATACAAAATAAAATAAAGTAAAATGAATGGCAGCACAGCGCAGGCTATAAATGATTGGCTGAATGTTTATCAGGCTCACACAGACACAAATACGTATATAAATATATATGGATGTGCGTGTATGTGTGTGTGCATTATAACGAAATTGATTTCGATCTTATCTTGCTTATCGTTGAAATTTTTATATTTTTATTGGTATTCGCATTAAAAATACTTAATCTCACAGCGAAGTTATTATGGCAACCACCCTCTGTGGCTCCAATTGTGGGGTTGGGATTGGGGATTGGGAGGGTGGCTCTTTAATAATGTCCATATCGAAATTTTACTTTATCGCGATTTTTCGCTTGCTGCCTCATTTTTTTTGTATTTTTTTTTTTTTTTTTTTTTTGTATTTGTTTTTAGTGTGCGTCGTTCGTAATATTATTATTATTTTTACGTTATTAGCACCCGTAGGGCTCTCGTGGCGTATGCGTAATGCGCGATAAAACGCGTGTATATGTCCCTATGTGTGTGTGTGAGTGTATGTGTGTGTGCGACTGTCAACTAATGAGACTTTTTAATAAATTGCCCCACCATTTTTAGTACAATTTTCATTATTAATAAAACTTTATGACATATATATCAGACGTATGTGTTGTGTAAATGTGAGTTTGTTTAATAAAACAGAATCATTTGAAAAGAATGATAGACTAGGGCATACCGTGTCACCAACATTATTATGCTTAAGCATAAATTACTTTATGGCAAAGGATATATATGAATACATTAACTTTTACTAAAGAATATTCCTGTTCCTTGCCTTTAGTTATTTAATCTTTAGATTGAAAATATATATTTGAAGAATTTACCAAAAATGTTAGCCCATTTGTGAGAAGTGAACTCTGAGATACGTTTAGTCCGCTTTTTATCCTGAACGCAACTTTTTAACAGCCCTTTGTCTGTTTTTTATGTTTACAGGGTATTAAAAAGCGCAAGCACACAAAAATTTATGAGTCCAATTAAATTTCATAAGTTCCCAGCTGGATATGTGTGTTTGTTGGACTTTGCGTGTGTGAGTGTGTGTGTTTCTGTGCGTCATGGCCACATCAAAGTGCGATGTGCATTAGAACGCCTAAAAGTGGATTGCTTTCAAAAAAACAAAAAAAAAAAAAGGTAAATAATTACCAATGCAGAATTTATGGCCAAGAAACCTTTTAAATTTACTGTCTATACTAAAGGAAGGGAATGTTATTAAATAGGTCTATATTTTATATACCAAAGGAGAAGCCGCTAACAAGTGAAGTATCCCAAATAAATTCTGGTCAAGCTAAAAACTCAAGTATCCAAAGCAAATGTTATCTAAGCCATGTCCCATGGACTATAAGAATAAGCACTTCATGAGAAAGCTTGTTTTCTATTTTTGTCTTTAGAATTTTTTAGTGTTTAGAGTCAATAATAACTTAATTTCTTTAACATTCTAAATAAGTTTAAGGGCTTTCAGCTGTCAGCCTAAAAGCATGCAATACTTTCTTTAAATGTAAAGGACTGTAGGTATAATGGTATATATATTTATATGTATTAGTATATATTATATATTTGTATATATTGTACATATGTAAGTCTACTTCACATAAATAATTATTGTGCGTTAACTTCCTGCAGGAAGTGTTTAAACCAATTTAAATTTATATTGTTTATATTTCAGCTAGAAATTAACGTCACTTGTATGATTAACTAAGGGATCGTAGTAATTTTATATATAAATTTAAGCATTAAGCAATACAGTTCATATATTCTTGCCAATTCTTAAAGCCAATTAAAATTTCATATTTTTTTTAATTATTTGCCAATTAAAATTTTGATTTTTTTTTTCAGTTTATTTAAGCAAGCAAATTTGTTTATAGCGCATAATTTGACTAGGGCTTAACTGCGGTTATTCGGATTATAGTATTATATAGGATTTTTGATTGTATTGTTATTGTTATTGTTGTTGCTGTGGAACTCACAATGTCTCTAGTCAGAGAGCGCACCTTAATCCTACGTGTAAACTTATATGAAAACAAACGCGCAACGTTACGAGTTTTGTGTTTCTGATCAGAATCAGTTTGTGAAACTTCATTATGTTAAACAAAAAGACGATAGCTAAGAAAATTTGCAACATTTGTTATTCCTTTTTTAAAAGATTTTTTATGATTTCAATTATTTATTTTGTTTACACTTTTGATTTTAGATTTAAAACACTTGCTTGGCCCAGCACTTGATCAGTGTTATTTGGCTTATAGAAATCCTGCGACACGTTTTTGTTTTCATCTCATTTATTTGTTATTTAAAAAACACTTTTCGTTCACTGAGATTGGCTTTAGATTGCTTATATTTCAAAGAGCTGTTGCTGCTGCTTGCTTTCTTGTTGTTGTTGAAACTTACAGAACTTGTACAGGGCGTTTCACTTATTTATCATACCGACAAGTCTAGCACGCCGTTGTGGTGGCCACGCGCGGCTACTTCTGCACCACGTACGCGTTTTCTGTAGACTGAATTTCGATTTGGACACAGCCTGTCGCCGCGTTTGCCCTAAAGGATGCACACAACTCCCACACACAGACAGCCCCGAGAGAGAGAAAGAGAGAGAGCAAACCCGAGTCAGTGCACGAGAGAGTCAAGGAAAAACCCACCACCAACAACAGCAGCACCATCACCATCATTACCGCCACCACCACAAACAGCTCCCCCAACGCCCATTCGAAAATTTGGCGGCGCTCTGTTGCTATTTTGTTTACCTTCATTGCGGGGGCGATCGACTACAGTAGGCGTGGCGCTCTACTAAAGACATGTGTTTGTGAGCTAAAGCCTAAAATTTAAAAAACCGTATCATAATTTTAAACTGCTATATAAATTGAAATTATATGCATGAACTTTACATATATGGCTTATTAACAACTCGCAAGCTTATATGTCTACATATATTTATATAGCGCGCCCACTTGATGGATTCGCCACACACATAATCACACAATCACACGGAAACATACAGACACATCAGCAACACCCTCAGCACTCGGAACATGCGCACTCGCAACTTGCTCTCTGAGAGTTAGTTCAGTCGTCCACTCCACAGTTTTTTAATATACTTTATCAACATATCGCAGTCTCTGATAAAACAATCATCGTTTATGGTGCAACACGCTCAAAGTAAATGCCACACACAAACACACACTCACGCTTAGCTCACAGCATGATTGAGATATTGTGCCTACCCCTCGGTGCTAGCCAGCGGGGGTGGTTCAACTCAACTCGAGTCGCGTCAAGTCCTCTGACAATATCCAAACTGGGTTAAATTCAAATGCAAAAAAATATATATGAGTATATGTATATAAAACCAGCCCACAAATATGGGTAATGATTTTTGAATAACTCCCCGTGTCTAACCCCACCGACTTGCCACAAATACGAACACACATACAAATGCGTATGCGTAACCAGCGCTTAGCGTGCGGCTCGTTAAAGGCTGCCCAAAAAGTTTTCTTTTATGGGGGGAGCAGCTAAATGTACGCCGGAAATGACAAGGCATAGTTTTCGCATTTCTTTTAAACTATAAACAAAACTAAAAACGCGAGCAAACAAAAAAATGAATAACTAATCAACTTGAGAATGGGAGACTAAGATATACCCTGGCTCTAAAATTATCCATTAATGAAAAAGAAAAAAACAATTTACATTTTTATATTATTTAATTGTATAAATAATTTTATTATTGATTTTTTTCTAAATAAATTTTGTTATTATTTAAATTCTACAATTTGGAAAATGGTGCTATTGTGAATATTTATTTTATTTATAATTGAACATCGTTTTCTAATAAATATCAGCAATATGATTTCTTTAGTTTGTATAAATTATAAAAACGAACTTCTAAAAATTTATTCGCAGAGCTTAACACACATCAAAATAACCCTGTTATACAAATTTTCGTTTACAGGGTATAAACATGAAGGCAAATCAAATATGCGCTTAACACGATATATTCAAATTTTCTATGCGTTCGCTTGGTACCTATTTTATTTGAGTTTTTTGTTTTCTGTTTTTTATTTATTTTTATATGCCATATAATTTGACTATATACTAAGCGAGTTTTCAATAACAATCGCTGCGCCAAGTCGTTTATTTGTCGCTCTTGCTGCTGTTCGAGCTCTTGCGCTGGCGGTGCTGTAGTAACTCTTGATATTGCTCGATGGAACCATCCTCATGCTTGGAGGTAAATGGTTGTTGTTGCTGCTGCTGCTGCTGGGACAACGAAGTCTCATCGCTGCCTGACTTTGAATCGTTGCGTTTTTGAGCGCGATTCGATGTCTTGATTTTATCACGCACGCGCTTGCTCAATCGAGAGGCGGCTAGCACCTGACTGACCTTGGTGCTTTTCAGGTAGCGTGTGCGCCATGACTGTCAGAAAAGTAGAATGAGTTTACTTTAAAGTATATAGTTTATGGTCAAATATATGTATATATTACCTCTGAGCTGGTTTCCTGCAACTTCTCGTGATCATCGTCGCTGGTATTTAGCAATATGACATCGTTGTCTTCTTCGTCAGGCTCGACTACCTTCTCGGGCTCTTCACTTTTGATTTTGACTATTGGCTCATCTTCCACTGTGGACAGTTCCTCAATCAATTCCAAATCGCCGCCTATGGAAATGACGTCATCATTTTGATCTTCATCATCTGCAATGGGCTGCTCGACTGCTTCTTCTGCTTTTACATGAATTTGTTTAGCACTCTCCACAGGCGCTTCTTCAGCTGGGGCCAAATTTTCTGTTGTGGTTGCAGCTACTGATACTTCTGCTACTTCTTTGGGCGCTTCAGTCTCTGCTGCCGGCTTCTGCGCAATGGAAACAGCTGGTTGCGTTTCAGCTTCATTTTCGCTATCTTCCCTCACCTCGCCTTCTTCGGGCTCGCTTTCCTCAGCTGGAGCTACGGCAGGTGCCTCAGGTTGTGCAACAGCGGTTGTTGCTGCCGCTGGTGTTGTTGCCACTGGTGTTGTTGCCGCTGCTGTTGTTGCCGCTGCTGTTGTTGTTGTTGCTGCTGCGACTGGGTCCTTTGGCGGCTGCTTGCCTTCATCATCCGTGCTGTCACTTATAAGCAGCGTCTCTGGCTCTGCTGGTATTGGTATAACATCCGGTGAGGCAGAACGTGATTTGTTTAGCTCCAAAACTGGCTCAGCCTTTGTCTCAGGTTCTTTTGCATTGCTAACGACTTGCTTTTCCGGCGACTTAGTTGACGTGCGATAGTTGCGCTTCAGCTTAATCTTTTTTGTTGGAGCTGCATCTGATTTTCCATTGGTGTTGCCATTGGTTTGTGGAGGGTCATGATTCTTAGATGACTTGCTTATTGCCGACTCGCTGGACTTTCGCTTGTGACTGCGCTTATCCTTCTCTGATGCCTTCTTGGCCACCTCCTCCTCATCATCATCATCCGACTTCACCTCGATCTTTGTTATGGGTTCCATGGCCAGCTGGGAACGAATAGCGCGTGCTCTCGCTTGTAGCTCAAGCAGCTCTAGTACACTAATCTGTCCGTCCGCTGAGTGAGAGAGAGATGAGTTGTAGAAACATTATTGTTTATATGATTCAGTTAGAGTAGGCAGTTGATGCCATTCAGTATTTGCTTAATATTTTTTTTTTTCAACTTACGTTCCTTATTTTCATTGATTTTATCGGCTCTTTTAGCGCTTGATTTCCGCAATTTGCTAGCTGTAAAAATTTTTCAAATTCACGCAAAAGCAATTAGTTAAAATTTAAATTGACTGCACGCCATGGCTGCGATGACTGGTGATGTTGATAATATGAGCCTGACAGAACAGGGAGAACAGGAACAAGCCGAAGGTGAGGCGGAGCCTGAGAAGTTTACGGTTCGATTGAATGGACAAAAAGATTTGGAACAAAGACTCCGCGAATTTAAGGCTGCCTGCGATGCGCACGAGAAACATGCAAGAAAGCGCAAAAGGCGTCGCTATTATCACATGGGTCTGCTGGCCAAGGTCGTCATGGAGACGACACACGAAGAGCTGCGTCGCATGCTTGAGCACGGTACATATACATTTCATATAGACATGGTTGCCTTCAAGCCGGACGAACTAGCCGCCATACTGGAAACCCTAAACATTGCCATTTCCGCACACGCGGATGAGAGGGAATTGCGCACGGCAACGGGTCTGGCTGTTGAGATAAATGGCGATTGCTGCCGCATTGGTCGGTTGCGCAACAACTGCACCACAATGCTGGCGCGCGGTTCGGTGGTGACGCTAACAACAAATCCTGCTTATCGTTATGCCGGCTTCCGAGAGATCGTCTACGTTATCAATCTACGCGCCTATCTTGGCTCAATAAGGCTAAATGATGTATTGCTAATTGGACGCGAGGTTCGCTGCCGTGTGGTCAAAACGTTGAATGAAGCGCTGGCCGTATTGATTATCGATGCGGGTCTCTTGTCCTCGTATGATTTTATTGAGTTGCCTCGACAATGCCATGCCTTGGCACCCAGTGTATATCCGGAACTATATCTAGCCGATCTGCAAGCGGCTTCAGCGCTCAAAGCCAACTTTGTGATATTGCCAAAGATTCGGTGTAAATCGTTTCTTCGCGCAGTTCGAGCGGCGATTATGACCGAGTTCGATATGAAACTGATTGGCTGCATTGACTTTGAGTATATACGGAATAATATGCTCGATTTATTAGGCATCATCAAGCTACTTGACTACATTTGGATACCGGACATGTTTAGTGTGAACTGTTGTGTGTACAACTATATCATGGAGGATGCGCTGCCCATTGCGCACTGCCAGAAGAAACCAGTCATTGGCACAGTGCCGTTAGAGCGTTGCAACGACTTTAAACGGTTTGAGCTGCACGAGTTTCTCTGGAAAATTGATACGATACACATGCAGAAGAGTCCGTGGTGCAATAAGTATCCATTGATTGTTAAGAAACTGATGCCCATTCGGGATTACCGTGTGGGCGTGGTACAAACACAGCAACAGGTGAAGAACATATTGACCTCCTATCAGACAATTGTTAACTTCATCATACGCACGATTGCCACCATCGAGTGTCAAGCGATATTTGTGTTCACCAAGTGCGAGAACGCGAGTGTTGCGCTTGCGCGTTCTGAAATCTATTGTCCAGTTTATATGATGATGCCGCTAAATGATCACGATGATGAATTCGCCATCAAATGTAAATTCGATCTAGCCAGGGCATTACATTTGCGTCGCAACACGCATCCCATTGTCTACACGCCTGATCTGAACGAATGCAACTATAGCCCGATTGAGTTCGGCGTGGATTATATGCGACGCAAGGGCTGCCTGGAGGTGGGTGACTTTGTGGTCACCTTGGAGGTTGGCAAGGAGGATGAGGAAAACGTTGTGTTAGGCGTTGGCGAGGATGTGTGCATACTGCGCGCCTTCTATGTGGCCCCAGTATTCAATTGCGAGAAATTCAAATATGGCACATAAGATCTGCGTGTAGATTCAATCATGACGTGCAGTTGTACAGATACCTCTTCTGATAATCAATCAAAATTAAATGTATGTAATATAGTTGTAAGGTGTTTAAATCATGTGGGTTGGGCGTATATGAACACTATGGATAGCTTACCACGACGCAGCTGACTTCCCCCGATATCGCTGTCAGATGAGATTTCTTCCAGCGAAATGTGTTCTGTAAATACAGAGTATATAAATTATGTATTATATTCATTTTGCTTGTACTTACCCTCTTTGTGCTCCACATCCGAATCTTCAGAACTCTCCGTGTCCGTAGGACAACGCGAGTCTTCAATAATCGACTTCAGTCGCTTAGTTGAAATGCAAAGCAGCTCATTTAGACAAAGTTCCTCGATTTCATCCAAGCTACTTTCCTGCAAAAAAATATAATTTAATGTGTACTTTTATACATTTTATTCAGTTTACCTTTAAAAACGATGGCGCTAAATTCATAATTGTCTTTGGTTTTAGTGTACCAAAGATTTGCTTGACTAACTCGAGGCGGTCATCGATGTAGTGAGAAATAGGATGAAGAGTACGATCCTCCTCGGATTTCTCTTTCTTAATGCTTATTGGCTTCGGTATCTGATCACTTTTAATCTTTTTCTTCGAACTGCTCATGTTGGTAATTTATAATTTAACCCAAACTAAAGCCAAACAAACTTTTTGCTGACTTTTGTTATACTCTGAAAACTAATAACAGCTGCTTACTAGAGTTGCCATATTTATTGGTGAAAACGACAAGCTCTGCGGCAACAGCTGAGTGCAAAGATTGCGGAGTTCTGTTTTGGCTTAAATTGTGAACAAATTCAGTAGCGTTTAATATATAATTTAAATTGAATGTAAGTAGCTGGAAATAAGTTATGTTGTTAATTTGGTAATAACCTATATAAGAAATGGCCGGCACCGAAAGGTCGCTCATGGTCGAGTGGTAATTGGATAACCAAAGTCATGGTTTTATGTAAATTATTTAGAATGTTCGCAAAGTTATAATTATGTTAACCGTAAAAACAATCCAATTTACCAGCTTACGTGACATATACCATTAAAGAAAATTGATTTACTGTAAATAGTATTAAATTTACTATGTGCTCATGTTCGGTTTTATTGGGTATTTATCGGCTTCGTGTATAATGGTCACACCGCTCGCCATATGTTCGTTAACTAAAGAAGAGAGAGACGTGAGAGTGTGAGCGTCGGTAAAAATAGTTTCCCGTTTCATAAAGCGGGTCGCACCGCTAGAATTAAAATAAAACATTTACGAAAAAAATGGAAAATGTATATGTGCAATGGTTTATATAAACTCAAAATTAAATCCAATATGTAATTCGAGGTGAAGCGCGAATAGGATTACAACGCACTTTTCAAATATCTGTGCAAACGTACACACAAACAAATTTCCCTCTACTTGCAAAATTTGACGTCTGAGCGGAGTGGAAAAAAAAATCACAGTACGAAGCAATTAGAATGAGCATTCCGCGTGGAGGCAATAGCGGCGGTGGCAACACAGCGCTCGATTTAACCCCGTTGCTCGATGCCAGCAACAACAGCGATGACAGCGATCAAGAAACGGGCAGCAAATCAAATGGAGGCGCCCAGTTGAATACCTCCTCCAGTGCTAGCTCCAAGGAACTGCGCAGTAGCCATCGAGACAGAGAGCGAGAAGAAGCGGATGCGGCAATCTTTTTTAAAAAGGTTGGCAGTGCAGTCTTCTATGGCATCGCCTCGTTTATGATCACAGTGGTTAATAAGACAGTGCTCACGTCTTATCACTTTCCCTCGTTCCTCTTTCTGAGCCTGGGCCAGCTAACGGCTAGTATTGTAGTGCTCGCTGCTGGCAAACGACTGAGGCTAGTCACGTATCCACCGTTGCAACGGAATACGTTTGCGAAGATATTCCCACTGCCCTTGATCTTTGGCTTTAACATGATCTTCGGCCTTGGCGGCACGAAGGCTCTCAGCTTGCCCATGTTTGCTGCACTGCGCCGCTTCTCCATCCTGATGACCATGCTGCTGGAGCTGAAGATACTTGGAGTAAGGCCGACGACGGCTGTACAGATTAGCGTTTACGCTATGATCGGCGGCGCATTAATAGCCGCCTCCGACGATCTGTCATTCAATATGCAGGGCTACACGTACGTGATGATCACCAATGCGCTGACCGCGTCGAATGGCGTGTTTGTAAAAAAGAAACTGGACACCTCAGAGATTGGGAAGTACGGATTAATGTTTTACAATTCACTGTTCATGTTTTTACCTGCCCTGCTGCTCAACTATGTGACGGGCGATTTGCAGAAGGCCATAGATTTCGGCAGCTGGAACGATCCGGCATTTGTTGTGCAATTTCTACTAAGCTGTGTCATGGGCTTTATCTTATCATACAGCACAATACTTTGCACCCAGTTCAACTCTGCGCTAACTACGACAATTGTCGGTTGCCTTAAGAACATCTGTGTGACATATTTGGGCATGTTTATTGGTGGCGATTACGTATTCTCGTGGCTCAATTGCATCGGCATCAATATCAGCGTTCTGGCCAGCCTTCTCTATACGTACGTTACATTCCGGCGGAAGCAAGCGCCCGATAAGCAAACCCATTTGCCTAGCTCTCGAGGGGAGAGCGTCTAGTCGAAGACTAATCAGTGAGAGAGCCTGCTGCCAAAGCCATAAATTTTCCTTGTAGAGCATCGAGCAACGACTAGATAAGAGACACTCTAAAGAAGCACATATTGTAAACAGTAAAATTCTGAATTGTACATATGTAGTTATGGATTTAAATATTATATATATATGTTTATATATATGCATATTTGTAAGCACTTATGTTATTTAAATTTCTTTGTAAAATTTGTATCACACTCGCGCAATTAATTAATGATGTTTAAGTGTCATAAAGAGCAACACAAACCCAAACCTCTACATACATAATAGTTCATTGAATATATCTCAAAATATACATAGACATATATATATGTATATGTACATATATAACTATAATTATATATGCGTTTTTACATTTACAAAAAAAAAAAAAAAAAAAAAAACAATTTGTTCCATTTCGCTTACTTTTGCGATAAGGTTGTCCATTGATAAGAGCAGAAAACTCAACTCTTACCTGTTGCTTACTTTAATGAATTGTTCAATTATGAGAACAACTTCATTTTTTTGCTACCTGTTTGAAAGATTTTGAGTAAATATTTTGACTGTTGCATGTCTTGAATTTATCATGAGCTGCTCGCCTGTTTGACTTATTTTAAATATATATGTATTTCTTAAATGTGTATGACGAATTATCTATAGAGCAGTTTTATAATTTATAATATTCTATAAAAAGTCAGAAAAGTTTCCCACAGCGTCTCCCTTCTAACAATTTACTCTTATCAAAAAGTAATTATTGATAAAAAGACTTTAGCAGAGCTTTTTCACTCAGTCAGCCAATCAATCAATTCACATCGTTAAGCGTTTTTAAGCAATCTCTCCTCTCTCTCTCTCCCATTCTGGTTTAAAGCATATTTCCTATTTTAACCAGAATAAAACGGAAATGCTTAGCCCCCTATAATTTAGGCAGTCCGCTGATAAAGCCCATTTATTATAATTTTTGTATCACTCTGTCGTGTTGTCAGCTTCTTGTATTTAGCGCTTATCTCTGTGCCTGCAAAATGCCTATCTTCTTCAAATACGTATAACTAAATTATATATATAATTCTATTTAACTAAAAATATTTCTATTTTATCTTAGAATATTTTCACGTGTTTATTATCTAAATTAGTCATCATCTATCTAGAGGAGAAGAGAAAAAAGTAATAATAAAACAATAGTTAATAGGTACAAGGGGCCGGGTTCAGCGTATTTTCGAAGGTTCAATTGTGTTGATATAAACAAAGAGTGGAAACAAAAAGCACAAACCGGTTCCTGACTTTTAGCTCGTCGTTTCTGAGTCTTAAACCGTTTGTGTGGGGAGGCAATGTTTACTTACGAATCTGTTCGACTTGGTCTATAGACAAATTGTTTACGCAAAGGGGTATAATACTACTGTGGGGGGACAACTCAGGGTCGCTTCTATGAGCCGACTCGCACTCACATAATTAGTCACTGAGTCGTTGGTGATGAGGTCAAAAAGCTCACGGCATCTATTGTTAACGTCACTTAACTATGTTTATCCACAGTTATGATGCTGCAGCTAAGGCGCATCTCGTTGCGTTGCTTGCAGCGCAGCTTGACCTTGAGCCTGTCGAGCAGATGCAACTCAACGTCCATGAATGCTCCGCCAGAGGAGCTGGATGCCTTTGAGCGTGATTATTTGCAGCAACGCATTAAGATAACGACATTCCAAAGACTGTTGCTGGGCGCCGGCTCATCTATAGCCTCATTGCTGAATCCGCACAGGTGAACAAACATATTCCTCACAGTAACTGAGAAATAATAGATACATATATAAATTTCTGCAGACACGACATGATTGCCTGCTTGGGTGAGACAACGGGTGAGAATGCGCTGTGGAATATTTTGGATACTATGCAGGCGAGTGAGGAGGGGCGTCGCATCCTGGTCGAGAAGCCACGCATCAACACAAAAACCATTGATCTAAAGAGTTTAGAAACGTTGCCGTCTGATACATTCGGTTTTGCCTATGCCAAGTTCTTAAAAGATAACGTAAGTTAATTTATCGAAAATCTGATTACTGTAATGTTTATTTTATATTTTTTGTATATATTCTCATATTTATCAATGCAGAATGTGACACCCGATACGAGAATGGAAGTTCGTTTTCTGGAAGATCCAAAACTGGCCTATATAATGACACGTTATCGAGAATGCCACGATTTGGTGCACGCCGTACTGGATATGCCAACTAATATGCTCTGTGAGGTGACTGTCAAGTGGGTGGAGGCCCTGAACAACGGGCTGCCCATGTGCTATGGAGCAGCAGTGTTTGGAGCGGTGAGGTTGCGACCCAGGTAAGTCGGCCTTCTAGCGTTAATTAAAAACACAACACAAAACGAGCAACTCATGGCTGAATGTTTTTCTTCCTCCTCACAGACAGCGACGAGAGTACTTGAAGCGCTATCTGCCGTGGGCAATTGAAAATAGCAAGCAAATGAAGCCACTAATGCCGATTTACTGGGAGAAGCGCTGGGAGCAAAAAGTGAACGACTTGCGAGCCGAATTAGGCATTAAACCGTTTCAATAAAGTTTTTATTTTAATTTGAAATTCGATAAGATTTAGTTTAAAATTGCGGGTATATCGAATTATGTCGATCGATATCGATAACAGCGATCGTCAAAGAGAAGAAGAGATGGCAACGCCATTTGTCGTGTTTGCTTTGCTGATGTGTTGTTAAAGTGCTAATGGCTAATTATTTATTAAAATTACAATATGGCTGAGAAATTTAATGGATTTAGCCACGACGATATACTTAAAATTACTGGAATAAAGGATGGCAAAAGGCTCAATTTGGAAGCAGGTAAATATTGAGTTTGATGAAGAGTATTTATCTCAGTTGTGTGTGTGTTTGTGCTAAACAAAACAATTGTTGTTATACATACATAAACATGGGTATATGTGTATACATGAATATTTATAGCAAAGCAAGCGCTCAAAAACCAGCCCGGTATCAGACGGATGCCGGATAAGACGGAAAAGATTTTCCGACAAGCAGATCAATTGCGAAAACAACAGTCACATAAACCTCAGCAAACTGCCAAGGCCAAATCAAGCTCAACCACTCCCACAGAACCGGAACCAAAAGAACCGCCCACTCCCACACAAGAAGAAGAATCTTTAAACTTGGAACGTGGCTTATCTGACTCACTGGTCGAAGCGCTGTATTGCGGCTCCATTAAAGCGCCAATGACAAACGGAAAATCTCAGCCAGCAACTGGTGCTGGAATTGCCACGTATGCGAGCGAGACTACGGACGATAGCTCAATATTGAAGGTGAGTAGCACAGACGATGACGCCAGCATCTTGCCCAGCACCAAAGATTCAACGGAGGAGCGAATCAGCACGGATTCCCCCTTCAAGGGCGTTTCGCTTAAGGACTTCGAGCAGCATCGTAAAATGATTCAGGAGCAGAACAAGCAGAAGAAAGAAATGCTATACCAAGCGATCGAGCAGCATACGCAAAAAACTGCCGCTGAATGTCGTAAAATCGAAGAGATACGTCACGAACTCTCAAAGCTGGAGAGCGATCTGGCCGTGGATGTTGCACTGCTGCGCAAGCAGATTGACAACGCTTGCATTCACTTCGCCAATGTAGAGTAAGTTCATACACCTAATTACACTTAGCTAAATTTTAATTAACAATGTATTATTTATTAATAGAAAACAGTATGTACGCATTGAGGCTCAATTTTTAAAGGCAAAACTGGATCTGCATAATGCTTCCGAGAAAAAGGAACTACTCACGGAACATCTCTGCACGGTCATAGCCCATAATGAGGATCGCAAGGCACAAAAGTTGACGGAGCTAATGCAAAAAGTGGGCCTGTCGCCAACGGAAGACGAGCCAGCCTCTGCAAAATAATCGAATATAGCGAATTTGGTTAAATTCCGCTAGAAGCGAAATCAATTTACTTAGAAATTAGCATTGATATTACCATGTGTATGTTTACAAATATATATGTATTAAGTTTTTTAGTTTTAAGCAGCAAGTGCAAATTTTAATTAAATGTAATTCAAAATGATGTTCACTGTTATTTTTAACAAGCTGGCAACGTTGCAGCTCGCATACTCCAGCCCTGGTAAAACAGCTGGCTTCCAATGATTGGAAATGTGGAAATAAACGCGTGCCACTTTTCAAACATAAACAAGCCTTAAGTTGTTAAATAATAAAGGCAAACATTAACGATGGCTGGACGTGGGCGTGGTGGGAAGACAGGCTCGCTCACTGCTGAGCAGATGCAGGCACTGGGATGCATGGGCAAAGATATGCCACAAGTACAATCGGCGCCGCCTCCAACATTTCCACCGCTACTCAACAAACCAATTTCTATTGAGGTAAATTCGAATTGCAGATAAATTTAATTAGGTATAATAACTGGCTTCCTTTTAGACCACTTCCTCACAGAACTATCAGTTGCTGTGGAAAGAAGACTTCTTAAACCGCATTCGCGATTCACCTTATTATATTGTCTCAGCCAGCCAGGAGAAACAGAAAACCAGCGTTAAAGATTGGCGAGAGGTAAGAGTCATAATCTTAATAGTAACATTAGCTAAAAACTCAACTTGCAGAAAGCTATGGAGCGCCTTAAGCATAAGGCAGTGCCAGAATTCAACTACAAAGCGATGCCAAGAGAGCTTAATTTAAATAATCGGAAACGACGCGCAGTTGAGACACGACCCAAGTTGTTGCCGAAAAAGACAAACATTGAAGATAGACTGAAACAACTGGAGCAGAAGGAGCTCAAAAGCAGTGGGGAAAACGAGAACGATGAAGCCAAGCAGGAGAGTGACTCAGAGCATGAAGACGAACAAGAAGATCCAGATGCAACGCTCGACGATGAGATGGACGAGGAGAACGACTATGCCAACGATTATTTCGATAATGGCGAAGCGTACAACGAAGAGGACGACAATATGGATGATGGTCCCGTATATTAAACAAAAAATAAACATTTTTTTTGGATTGTGATTTACTAATTCGCCACTTTAAGCTTATTTAACACATAATTATCTGCAATGTACGCGATGAGCGAAGATCTAATCCAAGCTACTTGGGGCGCTGTAGTTCAAGTGTATCAAGCCCGAAGTTTTCACCTGGAAAATAAAGAGCATTAGTTAAGATTCATACTGGAATTAAATGCTACTCACAAATCCAATTGTGCCTGCCAGAATCAAAACTCCAGTCAAGAGAGTGACATTGTATTTGGTGTTGTTGCGGCTGTATTGCTCTTGCCAGTCACCAGCTGGTACAGGCAAATCGTTCATGGTGGAGTGCTTATGGTGTCCACCATGGTAAGCGGCGCGCGACATGGCACCAGCTGCCAAAAGAGAATACCAAATTATTCTCAATAAACACAATTTGTCGTGACGCAGGAGCGACACATTATGTAATTTTTAAGGTTAGTAATATCAGCTTAAAACAAGTATAGGAGGCTCGTACTTACCATTTTTGAGGAGCAGGCCTTGCTTGACAATGTGTTTAACCAACATATTTGCTATAAAATTGCACAAAATATAGAAATTATGGTTTATTTTCCGATATTTTTCTCCGCAATAAAACTACTCACCAAAAGTTACTTATGTATCGACCAGTGTGACTGTGTTGCAAGAGTTGCAAAAATACTGAACAGTGTTAGGTTGGCTGCGCGCAATTTTGAGATTCAAATGAAGTTGGCTGTGCATTGGTAGCGGTGGCGGTGGCTCATCGAACAGCTGTTCTTGGCGGAGGCGTTCTTCAATTTGGAAACAATTATAATTGTTGAAATAATTCCAAAGGAAAATTACGCTGTCAACATTCTGTAGCCATGCTGACAATCGGCACTTTGGCCAACATCAAGCACATACTGCAAAAAGAGCTATTCAACAGCAGCGGTGAACGTTTGCTCTCTGTGGTGACGGTGACGAAGACTTTCAAAAAGAAAGACAAGCGGGCCTGCTACTTATGTGTGCTGACGACAGCGCCACCCGTGCCGGTGGTTACGCTCTGTCTGGTGAAGCAATATGAGCAGCGGGATAGCGAGTATAAGCGCAAACGTAGCTGGCAATTGGACGAAATAAAGTGGATCGATGGCCGTAACGAGCAGTTCGAGACGCACGAGTTTGACATCCAATTGGAAAAGCTGTACAAATGGTACGCCCTAAATTTGCATGAGCGTCAGAATTTTCTCGCTGTGCTCAATCGGCAAATACAAAAGTATGTACGAGGACCACGTGCCGAGTTCCGTAATGTGCCTCAAGCATGGCTATCGGAGAAATCGCCAGAAAAAATAGCGGCAGGACGTGAAGGAAGAACGAGCAATGTAACCCAGAAAGCAACGAATTCGGACGATGAGGAAGACGAGGAAGAGGCACAAGAGTTTACAGCGCTTACGGATAAGGAGGCCAACGAACTGGGCAAATTGTTCTCCGAATGTGATTTTGCCATTAAGGATGCGGAGCAATTCATTGAACAGCTATCAAAGGAGCTCCACGATTTGGATGGCGTAAGTAAGCTAAAATATATTTTAACTAATCTAACTATTCATATCATACAGGCTAATATGCAAAGTGTGCTGGCTTCGGAGCAAAAGGTGCTCAAAATGATGGAGCACATAGACAATGCTATAACTGAGGCGGACAAGTTTGAAACTCGTCTGGATACCTATGAGGATATTTTGGGCCATGTGAAAGAGACTATGGAGAAAATAGGCGGCAAGAATGCCATGATTGAAATTGCCAATAACAATAATATCAAACTAATGAAAGAACTTAATAAAGTCATTGTGAGTATTATGACTATGCTGAAAGATTTATATTAATCCCCAAATTCATTATAGAGCCAACTGGACTTGCCGTATAGCCAACAGCAGGCGCTGGATGAACCTGATTTGAAGACCGCAGCTGGACGCAAGACAGCAATTGCTGCAGCTCAGTGTCTACAGCAGGCCATGAACAGTGATATAGATCCAGCGCTGCTACGCCTAGAAGCTGTGCAGGATCAGCGCAAACGCTTTGAGAAGTGGAAACAAAAGTTTTCAGCTACTGTTAGCCGGTTCTTGAATAATCTCTTCATCCATCTGGGCAATGAAATTGGCGATATGCCATTGACCAGCACCGAATTGGTACTGCCCAACCATTCTAATGTGCATCGCGAGCTGACGCCGTATACGGAGCTGATGCACTGGTCCAAGGCCATGGATCGGAAGACGTACGACGGATTGATGCGGGTCTATACGGCTTCGTTAAGCAAGATCTATGATCGAGATATTAGAAATTTCTTTAATCTGGTAAGAATTTCTTTACAGAGCAAGTATATTCCATAGTAAACTCTGGTTCGTTTTCAGGCAAAACTTCAAGTGTCCGACAAGCTGCGTAACTCTCGTGAAGATTTGGATATGTCTACTTCTTCACGCAAGTCTGTCGTCTCTACCATTCCTTATGGCACGCTGGGCATCAATCGTGATCAATGGGGCCCCGGTGTGGATAGTGCGGATCGTGTGCGATTCGATGCGCTATTGGAGAAAGTTCTGGCCGAGCTGGAGCCCATTGCGCTACAGGAGCAATTGTTTTGTATAAATTTCTTTCAAATGGATGTGATAAGTCCCACAACGAAGAATACGCAAACGACGCTGGATATGGAAAAGGATAAGGGCATGGATATGTCACAGTCATTCAATGCTTCTACGACCTCGCCCACCAGCACGACTACAGATGGTGGTGCCGTCCCTCAGAAACGCATCGATCGTCAGATCAATGAAGATGTGCGCAAACTGATGATGGGACTCTTTGGTTGCCTGGAACCGGAGCTGGTTAGCTTCATACAAAGCTTTGAGCGCGTGGATAGTTTGTGAGTCACCTATAAATCATATCTATATTTCTATAAACAAACCTTTCTCTCTAGCTATTCCCTATATGTGTTGGTGCGTTTAACGCAGCACGTCATGTCCGCCCAGGACACACATTCCTTTCTGAGCATGACCTTCGCTTCAGCGCTGGTGCAGGTCAAGCGCAACTTTGATCGCTTTATGCAGCAACAACTGCAGTCCATTAAGGAGGCTAAGCTTCCAAAGCGTTCGAAGGCCATTCTGCCCTATGTGGAGAACTTTGAGAACTTCGCACAGACGGCAGAGGGCATCTTTCGTAAGTCGGATCGTCGCACGGACATGGAGAAATGGTACCTGCAACTGGTTAATGCTATATTCGAAGGGATTAGCATACACTCACAGGAGCATCCAAAGACGCCGTCACAGGTGGTGCGCATGGAGAACTATCATCATATGTACGCATTGCTGGCACAGCTTAAGGTGCCTGGCTTAGATGCACTCAAGAAGGAAGCGAAGATACGCTACAACGATGCACTAAAGGCATATGTAACGCAGTATTTTGGCCGGCCTCTCGAGAAGCTGAATGTAAGTATTATAGACAATAAACATCAAACAATAAACATAAACTCCTCCCAATTCCAGCAATTCTTCGAGGGGGTGCAACAAAAGGTGGCCCAAGGCGTCAAGGAGACAGAAATAAGTTACCAAATGGCCTTCTCTAAGCAAGAGTTGCGCAAGGTGATCAGTCAATATCCAGCGCGTGAGGTGAAAAAGGGTCTGGAGAACCTCTACAAAAAGGTGGATAAGCACCTGTGCGAGGAGGAGAATCTTCTGCAGGTGGTGTGGCATGCAATGCAGGAGGAGTTCATTGCCCAGTACAATTATCTCGAAGAGCGCATACAGAAATGTTATGCGGGCGCCATGATCAATCTGGAGTTTAATATACAGGACATACTCAACTTCTTCTCCGATATTGCGCGCTCCCACTGAGTGCGGAGATTCTTCGGAGATTTACTTTTAAGTGCAATAGTATTTAGAGCGATGTGTTTTTTTTAAGACAAAAATATACGCGCACATATTTAATCAGCTGATTACAGTTCGAAGCTACGAAAGAGAGACAAAGAGAAAGAGAGTTGTAGATTGAAGCTGCCCCAAGCACCGAGAGCGTTTCTGCGTCACAGAGAGAAAGAGAGAGAGAGAGAGCGCACCTCATGGAACAGTCGGTGTTCTGAGACTAACTTTTTCGCATCAGTCAATTTGCGCGCTTCGTTCCGAGCGGTTGTATGGTCGGTCTGTTCGTGCCTCTAAACTCAACAAGTCTCGTGTCTGTGCTCGCTTGCGTGCATGTGTGTGAGTGTGTATGCGCGCGCGTATTGTGATATGCAAATGATAATTGAAAAAGCCGCACCGATCGCATATAAATTGGCAGCAAACGGGGTGCATACACTTATTGCTCGACTGTGACTGGCTCAAAAGTGCCCTACAGTTTTGGCCTACACACACACTCGGCGGATCCTTAGCGTTGACGTTGCGGGCGGCGCAGGCGTTGCGTTTGCCTTTGCCTTTCGTCTCCAACTATACAACTCCAAAGTAAGCGACCAGTTCGACAAGTTTTTTGTGTTGCCTTTGCATTTTTTATGCACACGCTTTTGTTGTTTTTTTTTTTTTGTGTTCCTGTTCTTTTTTATTTTTCGTTTGCATACAAATGCACGTAGGCAACTAAAACGTCAACAACAACAACGAGCAGACGAAGTAGAAAAGCAACAACAACGTCTTAGTACGAGTATTTCGTTTCCTTTCTCTCTACCTCTCGTTGTTCTTTGAGCTTCGTTTAGTTCTGGCGGTCATCAGTTACTGCTGTTGTTGCTATTGCTCTTTTGTTGTTGTAGTAGCTGTATTTTAAATTTTGCTAAAAGCTGGCCACCTTGATAAGCCGCTGGCAGGTCCAACTTGCTGGCAACCTCAACCAAGTTCAATGCTATTGCAATGCATTTTCAACTTCCGCTATGCGCCCGCGGGTCAATAAACATTAATTAGTTGCTTACCACGAAAAAAAAAAGAACGTGCACAAGATTTGGACTTGACTAACAGAATGTCTGTATGTGTGTTACAAAGTAAGGCAGCAAATTAAAAGCTTTAAGGTTATGTGTCATAAAAATGCATTGCGCCTAAAAATTAAATAAGCTTTATAGTAGAACTGTAGAGTTAACTATTAAATTATACGGAAAAATGTTATTAAATAAAAAAAATATATATGAATATAAAAACTTAGTTTATTGAGTGTATTAAAACTATCATAAATAACTTAATTTATTTTATATATCCCTTGAAATTAACTTTTAAAATTTTGAAATTTATTTTAGAAGAATTCTGCAAAATTCTAACTATAGAAATACCTAACAAAATTAATAAATAAAAAAAAAAAAAAAAAAAAAAAAAAAAAAAAAAAAAAAAAAAAAAAAAAAAAAAAAAAAAAATAAAAAAAAAAAAAAAAAAAAAAAAATATATATTATTTTTGATATAATTGGTTTATGTAAATTAGTCGAAAATCAACTGATTTAATGCGTAGAATTTAGCAACAGACGTCAACTAAATGTAAGCTGCTTAGATAAATTGAGAAATAAATAAATGTTACCACTTTTAAAAAATAATATGAAAACCTTCTAGGAGTTCTTGAGAGTATCATAGTAGACGATTACTAAAATTACGTTTAATTTTAGTTGTAGCTAGTTAACTATGCCTGTGTTTTAAACATGCATACCCATATACGCACATATGTACATTCATTCCTATACACAGACAAAAGTAAAAGCAAATATCGACATACATACATTTATAATCGTAAGGTATGTATAGCCTCTAGTACCCACTTGAACTTTTGAGAATCGCAGAGACGGCAATCTTTTGCAAAATTTTTGTTCAATGAAGGGAAAACTAAAATAAAACACACACATTTATTCTAATATGCGTTTACCTCTTAGTTAGAATAAAAGGCAAATAACAACTTTTTGATAAATACTAGCAATAGTTTTGCTCACAGTGTGTGTAATTTCATCCGTTCTACTAACCGTGACAAAAATGAAGGTGGTTGCATTTGTTTAAAAAAAGTATTATCGCAAATGCATAATATTTACTTTTCATTTGGCTTTTGTTTTTCTATTTTTATTATTTTTGTGTATTTGCCAAACGATAAAGGAAATGCTTTACAGACTGTGCAATATCCGCTGAGAAAATTCTCGATAGTTTTGTCGTACGTAATGCATATTTGTGGAGAACTTTTGCCGCTATTTCAGATATTGCATTGCCAAGCATAGACGAACCCGACTCCATGCCATGAGCAACTGCCACTTGGTAACTGGTTAACGGGAGGTGCTGGAGAAGGGCGGGTAACCTCACTGGTGGCCATTACTGGGTTTCATCGTGGGCTTTGCCACTGAGTCATGAACGCGCTCTTCAGACACCTTTTCTTTCAGCCTTTTGTTTTGCGCTTTATGGCAAATGTTGGCCGCAAAGAACTGGCTAAGTCAGTTGACTTCGGTTTTAGCCTAGAAGCAAAATGTGGCAATTTTTTTTTCAGAGTAGAGTAGAGTAAATAGGTGAGGAAATAGTTGACTATATGATGGCGTTTGTCTAGTTAAGGTGAATAACTATCATTTTTATTAGCATCTAGGATCTATAATTGGAGCTTTACATTAGTAGATTTGTCTATGTTGATTTCCTCTATAATTCTTCTTGTGATTTCTAATGTGATAGATATGAAGCCAATTTAACTGCTTCTGCTTTATTAAATCGTCGTAGAGTATTCATCATGCGCTATCACATTTCTTCGTAATTCATTTCAGTTATTTTGCTACACATAAATGTTCTTCTTTTTGCATTTCAACCAATGCAACTGTTTTCTGCTGGGCGGGCGACATTTTCATTTCCACGCCCGTTTGCCATTTGCAGTGGGTCGCAGTGCTTTGGAAAGCGAGTGACCGCTATTTGAAAGACAATTTTTGCTTTTTATTATATTATTTTCATAGACTAGACTAATTAAAGATGGACGGACGGTCATATGCTTGTCTCAGCGAGAATCGCACAAAGTTCTTGGGCTCTAATCGCTGACCAGGTCTAAAAATTTAATGAACTTTCTGTTGAGCAGTAGTTCAACTTGTTGGCGTCGACATACGTGACGCTAAAACAATAATTTTTACGTATTTTTGGATTTGGTAATCAACACAGAAATAAAAAGAAAAAAATATATATAAAAAATAAATAAAAGTGTGCCATATATGGGCAAACACCTAGCTACATACGAATACATGTTTGTAGGTAAAACATAAACCGAGTTTTATATGGTTTGTGTGTTTAGTTTATTATGCAGTTGGAAATGTGCACTGCACATTGTTCAAAACAATGGCATTATACGATAATAGAAATTAAGCGGGTTGCATGTCAGCTGCTGGGAAAATGAAGTCACTCCGAAGACCCACAAAAAATATAAAAACTATATATATAAAAAAAAGTAAATAAGTCGAAGTGAATGGGTGTTCAAGAGTGATTGACTAGAAGATACCCTAATCGTCGTTGTCTTTTGTTATTATTAATCAAATATATCTATAGATAACTACATATACGAAGGTAAAATGAGTTATGCCAGTTCTTTCTGTATTATCTTATTCGAGGTATCCGATGAGTGCAATACTTGATATTTGTATGTTATTTCTATGAAAATTTGGATATAACAAATATGATGAGTCGATCTCTTTCAAACATTCAAGATATGAACAAATATAATCTATGTAGTGTCTGCAATCTTATCTCTCTTTCTTTCTCTCTCTCTGTCTGTCTTTTTGTCTCTCTCTCTCTCTCTCTCTCTGCTAACTCTCTCTCTCTCTCTCTATATCTGTCTGTCTACGCTTTCTTCTTCCTCTTACGTTTTTCTAAATCAAAAACAATATACCCTTTTTAGTCATTTTCAAAGAGGTATAGGGCAGGCGAGAAAAGTTACGGCAAGTGCTAACTAACTAAATATATGCACATGGGGCGCAGACATAATACGACTTACACAGCGTCTGGGGCAGTGAATCTTATTTGTAGCTGTTCTCAGCCATGTGAACAACGACAGCAGCAGCAGCAACAACAACAACAACAACAACAACAACAACAACAACAACAACAACAACAACAACTAACACTAGTCAAACAAGCAACACCAAGTGCATTAATCAGCCACTGCTGAAGGGCCGACGTCAATGTTCCAGACCAAACTCCAACTATGGCTGCTCAGCTAGCCTAAAAGTAACTCTAGCAGTTAAATAGAAGTAGTAGTAGTTGTTGTTGTTGCTGTTGGCGCTGTTGTTGCTGCTGAGGGACCATTTATGGTGTCAGTAAGGTAAGGTACACTGCAGCAAATAAATGGTATGGTCTTGATAATGATAATGATGCCCCGCTTTGGTCTGGCACGGCCCTCAAAAGTGGTGCAATTTCTGTTGCCGGTTCTGGGCCTGTGGCTCTCTCCCATATATGGTGCTCAAGTTCTTTGCCATGGCCAAGTCAGCCTGCTAAGAAAGTGGCCAAAAAGGCAAAAGCAAAATAACAAAAAAGTGAGAGAGACAATCTTATATACATGTTTAAGTGTATATAAAGTAAAGCATGTTGTGGAAAATGGCGCTGCACTCAATTTGGTAACCGACAGGCGGCTCGACTCGTTCGCTCGTCCCCTTTAAAAGTTTGCTTCTGGTTTGGCTTCTTTTCACCAGCCGAATCGTGCAGCTGATCGGTTGGGTCGTACTCGTGTCTTACATATATACATATCTATGTGCATAGACTAGTTTACCTATTTTCATGTGCCCAGTTCTAATGTGTGTGCCATCGAGCATTTCCATGCTAACTCGCTTCGTGTCGCTTTTGCACGCACAATTGCTTTGATGAAGAGGGTGATGTAGAGAGCAAAGTCTTCTGCACTATTCACTGGGTTCACTGAGCCCAAATTATGTGTTATAAAAGAAGAACTCCATAAACTAAAACGAGCTCTATAGAAGGTGCTAAAGAAATTCTATCTAGCAGGTGTTAGGCAATTAATTTAACTACATTTGAGTTGGGCTTAGGCCAGCTATCAGCGAGGCGGCACAGCTGACTTGTGAATAAAGAATAACAGTAAGGTGTGCTACCTTTGCTTATCTTTGTAGGAAGTGTATAATTGTGGGTAGAGAAAGTGTCTGATAAGAAAAACACACACTTTCCTCTTGGTATTAAGGATCCTTCTGATACATTGTAAAGCAGCTGTTAAGTAACTAATATCGCTACTTTTTAGCTGTTTCATTCTATTTATTTAAAATTCGTTGCCAACTTATCGAGTCCATGTTGGCACACTTTTAATACTGATAAGAAAACACATCAAAAATGTTTCTTTCAGCTATTAATTATGTTCAGGTCAACTATATAAACCATGCAATGTAGCCATAAAATTAATAATTATTAGTATTTTAATGCATCTACCATGGATATATAACAGTTAGGCGTTGACATCCAGTCAGTCTATTGCAAGGATTAACAAGTGACAATAATACTTTTTATTTAACTTATTCTCATGCCAAGAATTTGCCTCAGGATAACCTTCAACATATTTTGTTACAGCTAATGGGAAAAATTACCAAATATTACTTATATGAGTCATTATTATTATTGTCTATAAAGCGGAAGCATTTAACTACAAGTTAGATCAATTGCTTAAATTTATTCAACACTTAAAAAAAAAACAATAAAAGAGTTAAGCACATGCGTGTTTAATCTTTTTGGGAGCTATGAAACTTATTTTGTTTTGTTTTGTTTTGGTTTTTTTTTTTTTGGTTCATTAAGGAAAATGTTCTATCGCATGAGATGTGTGCTTGAATTATGATTAAGAATAATTGTTGCGCTGTCTGTTTATAATTAGAAATGAGGCGGAAACCGGTAACTGCTACAACTTCTAGCAGCATCTTCAGATGAGACGTAAAGAGACTAACGTAATTCGCATAGTCGACACATTGTATCATCGCTAGAGATCATAAAAACCTATTTATAATGGCAACTAGGAACTCATTAGCATTACCTGCAGCTATCTATCTACCTGGCTACATTTGCATTGTGTGAAAAATCGAAAAGTCAAAATAAACAGAATTCAATTACGACGTCGACAACAGCGAAAACGACGGCGATGTCGGGGAACGTGAAACGAATGAAGTTGTAAACGTTTGTGCGGTGACCTTGAATATTTTCGCCAGCTATGGGTAAATGTATATGTATCCGTACCCTAAAACCTTAATGAAATATCTACGGTTCGGGCTTTATACTCGTTCGCCAAGAGGCGAAAGGTATATTGGTTTTGTGTAATGTCGAGTCTAGTTGTCTATCTTTATCTTTAGTTGTCTATCTTAGAATCTTCAAATTTGTACAAAATAAGTATCTGCTGATTCCTTTACATATCGTATTAAACTATCGTTATTCACCTTCTCTAGAGATCATCCTATATAATTTAGAATTTAGAAATATATTTCTATATGTATGATTTAGCTATGAGCGCGTATTATGCAGTTAGTTACGCCCGTCTTTTGTTTCTTTTTGTTTGAACAAACTGCCGGCAGCGAGACTTGTATTTTAGGGCTCAGGTAACGAGGAGGCAGTTACAAAGGTATATATGTATATACAATATATATTATATATACATATATATGTATTTTATATATGTGTGTGAAAAGGTATTGGCATTATACTACACACTCGAGTGATTAATTTCCTGTTTATGCGCATTTTGTTCTCCAGTTCTTCGTTCTTGTTTGTGTGGCTTCCTTCATCTTCTTCGGCTTGGGACGGGGACAGACAGGAACAATACAATACGTAAAACCCGAAACGCACTTTTTTGAAGGTTTTCTTCTCAATGAAATTAAGGCTGTTTATGTGCTCAGCAATATATTTATATGACTGCTCAATACCCTTGCAGTGGGCATTATAAATGCTGCAATAAAATTTGTAACACCTTAAGGGAAAATGAAGCAGTATTTAAAAATCATGAAGCATACTTCATATAGATATGTAAATATTTTCTTTCTTTTTTATACATATATTCATTGGAATTCGAAATAGCAGAGAATTATAATACCATTTATATGACATGGACAGTCCAGTAAAATTCCCCATATAAAAAGATTCAAATTTTCATTTACAATAGTGGATAGACTTTGGAGTTTACTTTCTATCTTAGCATATATGTTAAGACCTTACATAAAATATATATAATTGAACTTGCAAAAAATATGATTCATATATAAAATCGATTCTTACACGAATTCCGATTTAATACAGTTTTACATAATCAAATTCTTGTACCCATGCTCTATATCTATAAGAGTATTCGAATATTCGTTGCATTTTCTCTCAATTTTGATATTGGCGAGGATATGCTGTACTGTAGTTGGAAATGGTTTGCGTGCTTCGCAGATATTACCCGCAATTACCAGACGCTTGATCAGATACTTAAATATTTTGCGCACATGTATCTGTCAGATACACGTGTTGCTGCAGCACTGCGAAACGGTTCATGTAAGCGAACGCCCGCTTCTGCTCAGTCAATGTCCAAACAACTCTAGCTGACAGGTAGCTTAGCTCAGCGCAGCTGAGGTGAGCTCAGTCTTGCCTTACCTGTCGTCGCTGTCGTTCGCGTTTCCTCTAGCTCGGCCAGACCCTGAACGCGGCATTGTGTAGTTTTCATTGCTTTTGATTTTTAATGTTTCGTGTACAATTTCAGCTGGGAACGCATCGAATCGGAATCGCTGAGAATCACTCGAAATAAATAACGAAACAGAATTGAATGAATAAAAAAGCGATTGAATTGAGTACGTCGTAATTTCCAGGAATTTCGCAATTGAATTGGAATTGATTTTTCGGACATCGAGTGTCGATGTATACATATATGAGTGCATTCGTGAGTGTTTGTGTGTGAATGAATGGAACGAGAACCTGTATGTAAATGACGCGACGTCATTTTCATGCTCCATCTAAAAGCTGTCAACCGAATGAGTTTTGTGGAGCAACGCGACTCCATTTACCTGTTTTGTGCAGTGTTACAGTTAACAGTTAAAGCAACGGTTACCAAATTTTTATTGAAACCAGAAGTGTAGCAATCTATAAATTGCGAATACTCATAAATCACGATCGTGTGTGAATAATATTTGTAAAAAATTTGCAATCATGCAAATATAATCGAGTGGGAATATGCGAACATAAATCTTTATTTAAATGGTAATTTATGCATGATCATGAAGCCGAAGATTCCGCTATATAACTAATTATTTTGTTTGTGGATGAATCATAAATATGAGTTAGGCTATTAATAACTAATAATTCTTTGAAATATGCTAAAATTATTTATACGAAGCGTGACTAAAGCGAATGCTGCAAAGCGACTTTAGATGAAACCTTTTTTGTTTAAGGAAATTAGATATATTTTATATGCGAGGCATTGGTTCTGATGTGTGAACAAAGAATACTATAGATTATTTACAATTTGCATATATATAATTCATAAAAACCTTCGTATTACAATGGAAAGACCTGAAACTGATCTGAACTTTTTTTAAATTGAAATCTTTTTAATTGTCATTTTATAGAAATTCTTCTTTATTTCAATTTATAAAATCAAAACAAGTTCTTGGCATTCATCAATACAACTCTTCATTTCATTTTATTTTTTCAATCAATACAATTTGAAATTCCCTTCAATTCTTTATTTTAATTAAACAATGCTTCTATTCAAATTTTATTTTTATTTCAATTCCAATTCCATTTAATTTTACAATTCAGTTCTCTATTTCAATGTAATTTGAATTCCAAACTCAGCTTTGTTTATTTTTCAATATTATATAAATTAGTATATTCCAAGCTCCTTACTTGTTTATCAATTAAGCTCTGCTCTTATATAACAAATTTTCGAAGATCTTCATCAAAATCGTGTTTAATGTCTGATTTGTGTATATTTGGCAAATACGCTGCATTAATCAATTGTTTATAAATAATTGTGTTTACTACGTTTTTTTTTGGCCTCGCGCTTAGTTTTTGTTTTCATTCAACCCCACAAACACGATTCTATTGACTTTGAATATTTGTTAGCTCAGTCAGCTGGCGCTGTTTTCGAACGGAGCTTAGGGTCAATTTTGTAGCTAATGATTCCGATAATTGGCATTGTGTGAATGCCTTTTTGTTTAATGGACAGCCAAGTCAAAGGCGCTGTTCGTTTCAAAGATTGTTAGCATTGTTTTGCATAGATTATGATTGAGCCAGGTATACATTGTGTATGATGTGGGGATAGATCTCTGCTGGCCGCCACTTCCCTCCTTTGTGGCTTGTTGTCTGCAATTAAAAACGCAACAAGGGCGCCTCGAAATACAAATATTTATGCAAATCATTGCGGGCACTTAACGCTCATAACTAGACAAGCCGGCAGGCAGGCTGGGCTGAGCTCAGCCGTGATGTGCTATGTTAAGCTATGTTTAGCTGCAAAATGATTTCAAACATAATTATTGAATTTGCCAAGTGCTAAAACATGTATGCACTTGACCCACTGACAAAGTGACAACTAGAAGAAAATAGCTAAGATTGGCAAGGCGAAGCTGAAATACACTTATTTCTATGAGGATGTGCATTTTGTAGGTATGTAGATAACTTATCCATCTTATGTAGTCAGATTATATATTGGGGCTGCCACAATAAGATTCAATGCAAACTTCAAGCTACTTATCTCATTTGAATTATGGACTCACTGCCATCATCATCTTCTCTTCGCATTTCGTGACAAATATTGAAGTACCCTCAATGAGTATATCAAAGCTATACTCTGCGAATTTTTAACACTTCAATAAGCTCACTTAATGAACGCAATTTGTGGCAAGCTATAAAGTGTTTAATATTTTACATAAAATCTGGCACATTAAAAAAAAGTGGCATGAAATGATTTGTCCATGTCCTAAAATGCGCTATGCTCGGTCTTTTATAATCTACCTTGATCTTTATTATAGCCAAGTGCTATTTGAATGCGCTACGTGTTTCCAGACAAAGATGACATTTCGAGATGTGCTCAAAAAAAAAAAAAAAAAAAAAAAAACAATAAACAAGAAAAAAAAACTTTGTGGAACAGCTGATGAAATGAAGTCAATGGCACAATTTGACAATTTGTTGCTAAATTTGTATGGCTTAAAAACATTTCATTTGTAAATTAATGAAATGAAATCAATGAAGCGTTGTTGTTGTTGTTTTAGTTGTTGTTGGGGCGTGTCTGTATACTGATTTGCACCACTGGCCCCGCCGACATTTAATTACATTCGATTGAACAATCAATAAAAAGCAATCAGCGCTGCAGCAAATCAACAAAGAAAGAGAGAGAGAGAGAGAGAGGTACGAAGTATCTGTCAGATACTTTTACTCGTATCTTGCAGCTTGTAGCTCACAGCATGTAGCTTGTAGTTTGTAGCTTGCATCTTGTTAACATCGTTTAGACTGAAAGACTAACCATAGCATTTTACATAATCTAGCTGCATGCGAAACTGTGTCAAGTCAACTGCGAAATGACAAGGCACCTGTAGCTCTGTATCTATATCTGTACATGTATCTATACCTGGTAGCAATATCTGATGGATTGGCAGGTGCCAGGTGCCGCACGCATTGTCATGCTCGTATTATGCACTATTATGTTGAACTTGTTTCTATTTTTGTTATTTTTACTTTCGTTCATGGCGCTGCTTGGCTCAACAATAAACAACCGTCAAGAAACAAACAGACGATCCGCCTCTAGTTTTACTTTCCTTTCTCGCCAAGCGGCGCGACTTTCAATTATTAAATACAGAGACTAAGATACACAGACACACACACACAGCCATTGTCGGCTCTGGCTTGGTAATTGACTTTCAGAAGCTAATCCAAATTAGTCAAAGCTAATGAAAACATTTGCTCTGCAATTTGTTTCGCTGCAGTTTGACATTCGTCACAGAAACGCTTATTATTATTTAGATAGAAGAATTTTGTGAGTATATATATATATATTTATTTATTTATATATGCATTCTTTTTAAATGGGAATCACATTTGATGTTATAATTGTGACATTAGTTAATAGGCTCAGGGTTTTCGAGGGCACTCACCCGTACCCCCTTAATGCGGCTTTAATGTGCACTTTCGCTTCAACTAGAGGTCAAGCTGAACTAATGTAGCTACTTCCCGGATTTGTGCAGGCAGCGCGGCTAAAGTTCAACTGATTAAATGTTAGCCAAAGTCTATGTTTCCTATGTTTCACGGAAGATAATTGCCATAGCTAATATAAAGTATATAGTTAGGTATGTGTATGGAGCTCGAAGCGTACGCAACTGTTGCCGGGAAGTCAGCTTCGAATAACTTGCGATTCGGTACATTATTATCTGGAAGCTATAGTCAAGCCGAAATGTGTTTATATTCAGCCAAAGTAAATTCTATTTTAACAAATTCTGAACTTTGAATCAAATATGGAATTTACGACCTACACTGTATATAACATACCAACATTTTATTTGTAGCTTGGCTTTAATTTTAGTGCACTTTATTCTTAGACTTTTTCATTTCGTATACTTTTATAGTCTTATAGAAAGTAGTTCATTTGTGTCACGAAATACATATTATGCCAGTTTCATATAACTACAACTTGATATGCTTTTGATTGGTATCAAGAAAGGTTTCACCGGCAAACAATGGCATATGTGTTTAGGTATTAAGAAAATGTGAGCTTCGTTTAATAATATTTATATAGTTTCCTGTTTCACAACAAATAACATTTTTCTAGAATTCCTAAACAGATTCACATGGAATTCACCTGCTATATCGAATATCTCCCCTAGAAACAGTCGCTCTGCAAATTGCTATTTTTAGCTCTATATCTAAATGTAAATACTTGTATATATGTTTTTCTATCCTGTAATTATTGCCTTCTTTCCGGTTCCTTTTGCATTTTTAGCAAACACAATTAAAGTGCATAAATTTAGCATATTTTAACAGACAAATTTGTTTCCAGTCGTAACCAATTTTTTATGGATCCGGCGGCAGCTTTCCGAGAACTCTTTAGACTTAAACAGAAACAAAAAATAAAAGTTTGGCTCATTTTATGGCCAACAACAGCAACAGCAACCAGTAAAAGCGCTTTTATTTTGCCGGCAAGTGCAGTTTGGGCCAAATAGCATGTTAATGTTCAGACTTTCAGTTCCAGACTTTGGGCCCAGTTTTTAGTTTTGAGTGCGGGTCCGAGTCGAGTTTGTTGTGGTTACGCGCGGCTGCTTATGCCATCTGTTGGTGGTGGCGTTGGTGGTGGTGCTGTCGTTACTGCTGCTGTGCTGCTGTGCTGCTGCTGCTTGTTGCTTGGCATGTCAGAACCTTTATCATGGCAGCGCCTGGCCACATTGTCATACTTAGTTTTTTTTTTCGCTCTTGTCGCTCGTTCAATTCGAGTGCACAAAGAAAAGCAACAGAAAGGCTGTCAAGAGTTACGTTCGGTTCATAATGATGTACGTGCAGTTGCCGGGCAGTAATATTTAATTGTTAATAACCTGTAACTTAATGCACTGTCCGTCATTCGAGTGCCGTCTGTACGAGTCTGACTGTGTGTGTGTCTGTCGCCTATTGCCACTTTCAAGTGCTATATAACTTCTCCAATTCCGTTCCAGACACTAAACTGACGCCCAGGTTCGAACGGTCCAGCGAATTTGGGCCCTTCAACATAAGTGCTACTGTATATGCTTGCCTATGCATATCGGGTTACTCTATCTATCTATATATCTTTATCTTGAGCTGTCTGTATCTACATATATACATATATATCTTTATCTTTTGCCTGTAACCGCATTTGCATTGCTTGCAAATCTTCCAGCGTGGCTGGCGCCTGGTTTCTTTTTGCAAAAAAAAAAAAAAAATGTTTTCAATAATAAACAGCCGTAGCCGGCGTCCACTTTTTGGTGCCTTAATTTGCGTTAAGAGCCGCCCATAAACATTTTATACAAATGAAGTGAGTTTTCTCTGAGTCTGTATGTGTGTGTGTAATATGCTTTCAAGATTGAGATACGTATTCAAAGAGGGTGTTGCCTGCTGTTGGCCTGTTTCGTGGTCAGCAATGCCAACGAACTCGTGATAAAAGCTGTTGACCGTTTCTGTTGTTGTTGTTGATGTTAAAATGGTTTTTAAATATTTTGAGCTCAGCTCATTGATTTGTGCAAGCGTGCATAATTATTTTGTAAAGTGTGCATTCCAAGTGATTGTGATAAGAGCTGTTTATTTTTAGTGTATGTATGTGTGAGAGTGTATGTATGTGTGGTGTGTGCTTGTTTCCAGCCAAGTTGGTAAGATAAAATGTATGCCATCGTGACGATAAGATGCTTGAATTTGTTGTTGTTGTTTTTTCTTTTTTTTATTTGTCAAGAGCAACAACAAGAAAAACAAACAAACACAGTCATTAATATAATGACACAACTTTTGTTTAACCTTTCTGATAGGAGACAGTCGATTTTGTCTTTGACTCATTCCATAAAGTTGGGGTGAAAAACAAAAATACCAAAATTTGTATTGTTTCCATGCAAAATACGTTTGATGAAGCTCTTGAATTAATTCAATATTAGACGAAAGCTGCTTCAAAACTGGCAAATTAACTGTTTCTATTAGATTTGACTGCAGATTAACTTAAGCCACTGCGATTTCCTGTTAGAAATATGAGCAAAAAATTACTGCGAGAGTTATTTTAATTAGAAAAGAACAAGATTCTTTGCAGACTTAAAACATAAGCATTTGATTTTTAATTTAAATGAATCGATTAAAGCCCTTTAAGATTACAATCAAAATATTTAGCATCAAGGCATAAATGAGAAACATTTGTGAAACTTCAGACAATAAAATATATTTTTGTAAATAATATAAAAATTTAGAAAAATCGCTAAAATCGCTAAAATCGCTTTGTCTACCATGACAAAAGCCACTTTAATACTCTCTCTATGGTGAGAGTGATCGACTTAAGAAGCGCGCAAGAGACTCAAATCGCGCATAAGCTTGCTATCAAGAGTTAGCATGTAAGAGCATTTGAGAGCTCTTGAATATTGGCACAGCATAAAATTTTAGACTTAGCTTTATGATTAAATACAATTCAATTCTCTTGATTAACCCCGTGTAAGCTTCATGGACGTCTTCTATCTATTTAGCTCGTTTCCCTTACATTTACCAAGTTCATTAGGGCTCAATGTACTAGAAATTGTGTTTTCTGTTGAATTTTCAAGACTTTTGAATATGCATAAATTCGTACACATTTGTAACCTGAGCCATAATTCTTTGTTTCCATTTTGTGTTTAAACAGTTGCTTTTAACGACATTGTTTGCGCGTTTTATTTTCATATATTCGTACACTTTCTGTGTTTTCACTGCCAGCCAGAGAGATAAAAACGCAGAATACAACAGCAGCAACAACAACAACAACAAGAATCAGTCGTAGCTGAATTCAGTTCAGTGAAATTTTGAGCTAAACGGGTGAACAGAAGTTATTGCCACATATTAATTATAATTTGTATTGTATAATAAAAGATGAAAAAGAACCTAATGAAAGTCGGCCAGATATAATGTCATAATCGTGCATAATATGTCAAATAATTCCATTGTAGCACCAACTCCAGAATTGAGCCTTTCACTTTCTCGCAAACATATTTGTCTCTCAGCGAGAAATTTGCACTATTAGTGAGAGAGTGAGAGAGAAAGATGAATTTTACTTTCGTTAGTTGCGACTTTGTCTTGGCAACGAATTCGATTCGCATGCAAATCCAAGAAATTCATACAAAACCCTCGCATGTGAATCATTTCGTTTGAAAATAAGTTAAAAGCGGATATTTTGGATTTCGTGTGAATTTGTTAAGCTTTTGAACTCATTAATATGCCGTCAACTCATATCTGTTTCTCTGTCTCTGATCTCTACTCTACCTTCTTTAGATCTGATCGATGAGCAGCAATACAAATTTCAAGAGTCGCAGCAGCGACGCGGCCCTCGCGGATCAGCTCAGCAGTTTGCCTAGAAGTGTGCAGCCCACGGCCACGCCCATCTATAAACACATATCCGGCGGCATGGCCACTTTGCCACGCCCCGACACAGAGCAACGGCTGCGCAGTGATTCGAATAACACTCGCACCTGTGTCTACATTGGCGGTGCGGGTGGTATCACGACAGCAGCAACCCTCGATCGTCGCCAGCCACAGCGCATGTCCTGGCTGAATATGCGACGAGCTAAGGCGGATGGTGAGATGCCCACGGTTACGCCCTCGCCACAGACAACGCGCAGCTGCATCTCGACGGTGTCCAGTGTGGTGGACAGCGGTGGGGGACGTACAACAGCCACCTCGGGCCGCATTAGCTCCAGCGGCATCATCACGCTTAGCGGCAGCAACAATACACTGAGCGAAATCCAGGACTATCATGAGCACCATGAGCACGATTTACACGATGGCGTCTCCAAGAACTATTCCACAGTCTCGGCTTCGGCTTCGGCCACGGCCTCGGCCCATTCCGCGCACAACATAACCACGGCGAGCAATGCCAAGTTGCTGCCAGCGCCGGAGGATGAATCAAATCAGCAGGTAAGAAAGAAGGAGAGAGGGAGGGGAATCGGCTGGGGAATTATACGCGAACGCTGATTGCTTACGGGTTTTTTGATTTGTTTATGGGAAACGTACTTTTATACTTGAGCGCATTTATAAGCAGCTCAGAATTATTTTCGAATATAGCCGACAGTTAAATGCGGCGGAGAATGAATCAAAGCAGCAGATAAGTCGGCTGCGGGGAAGGTGCAAAAGGTAAGGGGATTTACAGAGAAGAGCAGAGTTTATTTCGATTATTGGAAATGTATAATATTGAGAACTTTATGCAGTTTACTCTGTCAATTAATTTGTTTATAGCTAAAGAGCTTAATATATATAATAAATTTGAAAGAAAAAATGTTTGTATCTACAATATCAAATATCCAAGAATGTATAAACTCTATAAAATCTAGTTGAAACTTTATCAAATCGCATTTTTCAAATGCTCACACAGTTTTAAATAACTTTAACATTATCTCATATCTGATTATTTTCTGCTTTTGTCTGCACACAATCTAAGCACGAAATAATATATAGATGTCATATAGAGTGTCTGCTTATCAGTTGTTCTCGCTTTTTAGCCAGTCATGAATGAATCAATTACTCACGACACAAAAGCTCTGAGAGTTGTTGAATAATGCGCAAAAAATTTGGAATGTACGTGACCCAAGCGCCACAAGTTGAGAATATTCTCAGACAAATCGATCGATTGGGGCGCCTAAGATCGTCTTAGATCTGTTTTATAGTCGAGACTACGTGTGATACGAAATAAAGAGTTAAAATTCAACTTATCTAAGCGCAAAGCTTCCGTGGCTGTCCGTACATATATACATATGTTTGTTTATTATGTGACATTTTTTCTCATTCATTATTTTTCGCACTTTTTATTTGCTTTGCTCATTAACATATTGAGCAGCGATTACATTCGATGATCAGCTGAAAACGAAAATCTGTCAAAATAATCGAAACTCGTTTCCATCAGGGCCTTGATAACTCTAAAAGAAAGAAAGAGAGAGAGATGAGAGAGAGGGTGAAAGAGAGTGGTAGTGAGAGGGGAAATAGGACAATCAACATAAATTGCGAGTCGCTTGTCGAATTTTGGGCAGAGTCTTTGTTTTTCCAACCAGCTTTAATGCGTTTGCTTTATAGGGTTGTCTGTACAACACCGTAAAACTAGTTTCGGCATTAGTTAGTGCCCCGTTTTGTATTTGTTTATTTGGGTTAGTGAGGCATGGGCTGGTCTCTGGCTGTGGCTGTTGCTGAGACCGCAACTGACCATCATTCATTTGCTTTCCTAATGCCCTCAGTTTGAGTGTGTGTGTCTAGCGGATTTTTCGCAATTCGCGTTAATTGCATTTGGTATTCATGTTCTGAGCATAAACGAGTGCAAAGTGCATGCAGACAAAATATGCCAAAGAGCTGTACAAATTGACTTTAATTAGTCTTTTCGTTTTACATTTGTTCTTAATTTGAATTTAGGGATGACTAATTGAGTTGTTATTATGCTGACATTTACAATGTCAGTTACACTTTGAGAAATTGTAATTAATAATACAAAATATTGGAATGTTTATTTATCAAACATAAACTCGCTGCATAAAATAAAAAAAAATTAATTTCCTGCTTGTTTACTTATATTCCTTATTAAAAAATTTAAATCGCTGTACTTAATCATATAAATCCATATTGAAATCTAAAATTCTGTTTAAGTCTTTATTTATCTTCTATGATTTCTTCTCATATTAGTGCTCAGTTTCTTTTTATCTTAATAAAAAATTCATTTCTGAGTATAATTGTGAAGTAATACTTCGAGTTCGAAAAAAATACCATAAAGTAAATAACAGTAGCCTAAAAGCATGCAACATAACTGGTGTAGAAGTCGATTAAAGTATACAAATTGTAGCATACGCACAGGGGCAAACTGAGTTTGTCGCTTAAGTCTTTTATTTTGCTTCAAGAATGGTAAAGTTTGACTAAGCCTTTGTCTTACTTAAATATTAAAAAATCACTTTAGCTAGCAGTGCCTTTTTATTAGATATATAATCTCATAAATATATTAATGGATATGTATAATTATATTATAACATATATATAAATATATTAAATATACCCACTTTCGCATTCCTAATTATAATTATCAACATGCACATATGAATGTTTTCAAGACTGATTTGCAATTGCTTGCCACAGCAAGCAGCCGCCCAGCAGCGGCGCAGCTTGTTCTGCGTGTGCAGCGGGTGTGCACACATACACACACACACACACGCACACACACAGCTGCACTTGTGTCAGTTACTTCATCTCTTATGCCTTTTCGTTTCCAATTCGCTGATTAACAAGTTCAACAAAACGAAAAATGTGCAGTGATTTTTTTGTTTTACATTATTTTGTTTTTGCTTTTTATTTTGGTGCAAATTTGGAGACGTCAATTGCACGTTTTGTGCGTTAAGGCGCTCAATACCCCCTCGCCAGACATATTGCTATATAGTTCGAGTTGATGACGGGCTTGATTGAGAGTGGCTGATGATTACCTGGTTGACTGACTGGCTGAATGTTTTGGTGCTTTAGCTGAAAGGTGATGACGTCATTTGTTTGCTGCATTCAGGCAATGATACAAATAGTCTCAATTTCAAACCGGCTTCAACATTTGCGGCTGTGCTGGTTGCTGTTATTGTTGTTGCTGCTGCTGCTGTAGTTGTGGGCAGCAATATGATAATTGGCGGTTATTAGAATTGCATGGACGAACAAGACTTTTGAAAGCGGTTCGAGCAGTGAAAGTGGCCAAGATGTGAGTGTGTGTGATGTGTGTGCGCCGTTGATTGCTAGTAGAATTTTATATTTTATATTGTGTGCGCGCTTCACAGAATCTCAGTAGACGACAGCAATTGGGCAATGGCAAAGGCGCAACGCTACACTGCGCTACCGGGTTGGGTGTAACGGAGCACTTGGCTAGTTAGCGATATGGCAGCTCTATGGCTTCATGACTCCAATTCCTTTCACTTGCCCACTGATTAGACGAGACGCAACCAAAAATCGTAAAACAATAGCCCATGTCACACACACACATCAGACAGACGGACTGTCGGACAGTCGGACAGACAGTCGGCAATGCTCCAGTGCCCAACAGATGCATCCCCCTTTATAAGAGCACTCACTGCGTACATTGTGCAAGTGTAAGTGAGTACGGACATAAAAGGGATTGTCCGAGCATACAAAGCATTCGTTCGTCTCTTATTCAATCTGTTGACAAAAGATTTTCATGCTGCTTTTGTGTGCAGCCTCCACTGTCAGCTCAGTCGTCATTGTGAACGAATTTTCACACTCCAATTTCGTGTTGAGCTTCGACAATTGACAGTCGCATTAAAAACTATATAAATTCATAAGTGGGAGACAACGACAACTGTAAGAAATTTTAACTTCTATGCGAATGAAAATGTCAGTCGAAATCAATTCTATGCTGACCAAAGCATAAAAGTAATTAATGAAAGGGTTTATTTATAGGCCACTTTCCAAATAAATTATTTTCTACTCTGCTTGGCTTTGCTTTGCCTCACCTCATTTGGTTGCTATATTATTTTCAAATGAAGCACAATTTTAACGGCCACTTTGGCCATTTGCAATGCGAGGCACACAGTAAGAGCCGCCAAAAGCTTATGAAAATAAAGCAATTATGAATACTAAACGAAACGTAAGGCGAAAACTCTAAATTCTATATGCCACAATAAATATACAAATACAAGCGCAAGCGGACAATGTGAGTAATTGTTGGAAAGATTAGGCGACTCTAAAATACCCTGTAAAATTTGTTTCACTTGATTGAATGCTAAGTTCCAAGTCTCTAGCTTAAATATATAAAAAAAAAAACAGATATATATATATGGAATAGAAATCTAGATTATATAGAGTTTTTAAGATAAAACATTGAGGTCCAAACTTTAAAAGAAAATTATGTAATAAATATAGAATTTACTAGATATTATTTTTATCAACGAAGCATAAAGGAAAGCCCATTACACAGTAGAGAACCAAAATCAACTATCAATCCTATATACCTTTAGTCGTATTCACTTCTAAAGTGTAAGCAATTCATCAAGTGCCGCTAGCATAATGCCTATCAAATAATTCGGGAGAGTCACGCTCTCAACGCTCAGTCAGCCAATCCATCAAGATTCGACATATCCGTTGCACAGATAGCTTTATGGCCAAGCAGCTGGATCAGCCAATATATATTCGCATATGTATGTATTGAGTTGGCCAATAAACGAAACAATTTGTATTCGCATTTCCGTGCTCAACTTTAAGCTGGCTAAAGCCAAATATCCAGCACATTATTTCTTATGCGATCGGCTGTGAGACGAGAGGTATGTGCGTCAGAAATAATATTTTTATTTTCTATTAACGCGCACCAAACAAGACGCGGAGACTTTAATCGTTTACAGTGTGCGCGGTTAATAATGGGACCCAGGGTTCGGGATCGTGGCTGGAGGTTGGGGCTCCAGATTCGCTCGCATGCTTACATAATAATTATATAAAAAAATTATGAAATTATGCCGTGTGTGCTGTGCGCTGCTTAGAACGTGTTAAAACGAAATTCAATTAAACTGTGAGAAGAAGACACTAACGAAGAACGAGTCTAATGGATGGGTTCTCTTTGCTTTGGCTTAGCCCACTTCCTGCTCTGTTCACGAGTTAATTATGCTCACGATATGAGAACTGGGAACGAATGCGAGCCTCAGAGATTTCTAAACATCTTCAGAACTTTCGCAGTCGCTGCTCGTGGGCGTTTGATGTTTTTTTTTTCTTTTTATATTTTTACAAGTGAAAAGTAGATAAGGAATAATAAAAGTAGATAGCAGAGAATAAAAACATAAAAATGTGTTTAACAAGACGAAAAGTATATCGGAAAGCAAAGAAACAACACATGGTTTGCCTCGTTCGTTCGTTGACGCAATGAGAATTGTTGAGGCGTGCCAAACGAAGCAGCGCTTCGGCCGAGCTCGGCTCGGCATGGCACTTGAGCGTTAACTGCTCGCAGCCAGTGTGCGATGTAGAAAGCCATGCTTTAGACTCTATCGGTTGGGCCGGCCGGAGTCAGTTCTGCATTAATGAGAGAGCAGTTCGGTTCATGCTCGCTCGCACGCTACGTGTGGTCGCCCCCAGTGTCAGTTGCCAAGCTGTTCCCCAGTCCCCCGCATCATTCCCCGGCTATACCTATTGCTCGTAAAGAGCTTCCAACTGTGCACAGCTTCAGCTGCAGTGAGTGTCTGCCATTTGGTGTTTGATTTGAAGAGGAAAATCATATAAATCGTCGTTTGCTCAGCTCAGTTCAGTTTTTTTTTTTGTAATGGAAAAACTTGTTTCATGTTTTCTCGATACGATTTTTCCCCCCAATCAAAATTCGTCTGCGCGCGCGATTTACGTTTTGGGCAGTCAGTCGCAAGTCGACGCTGCTCCGATGCGGAGTGTTGCTCGTGTGAATACAAATAGACACAAAGAGTGTCTGTGAGTGTGTGTGTTTGTGCGTGTGTGTGTGAGACGAAATTTGCCGATCGATTGCATTTTGGAGTGCATTACGCATACGCCGCGTGTCGCGATTGTCGGCTCAATGTTCAGTGGCCACAATCCATATCTAATAACAGTTGCGTTGCAATTGACAATTGTCTTCGTTTACGGAACCATCACGCGTCGTTGTCGGTGTCGGTGTCAGTTATGTTTTTTTTTCTTCATAAATTTTGACTGAACAGATACGTGAGTGTGAGTGTGAGTGTGAGTGTGTGTGTGTGTGTGTTTGTGTTTGTGTTTCTGTGAATATTTTGTTGTTATACGATGCGCAGCTAAGTCTGTGACGTTTTGGCTAAAGACATTCAATAAGCAGTTCAGGGCTAAGCAATGAAGGTGTTGCCAATTAATATTTAAAGCGTCTGCCTCGTAACGTGATAACTTGTTCCACATACGCATACGTATACATATACGCACGTATACATATGCGCTGTTTCGCTGTTTTGCTGAGCCTTTTTGTTTTCTTAGCTAAAAAAATAAAACCGAAATGTTAAATGTCGAGGTTTAAAAAAATATATACGAAATATAAATAATCTTTTATAAACTTGAAAACATATAAAAAATCGCATTAATAATTCAAAAAAAATAAATAATAATAAAAACATAATAATTTTTACCTGCTCTAAATGTAGCTTTAAAGTGTTTTATAAATCAGACGTTAATAAATCTCTGAA
Organism: Drosophila stalkeri; assembly: GCA_035047405.1. NCBI lineage: Eukaryota > Metazoa > Arthropoda > Insecta > Diptera > Drosophilidae > Drosophila > Drosophila stalkeri. Next base: position 14,014,825 of record JAWNPR010000041.1, on the reverse strand, counting down.
AATTCCTTTTTATATAATTTTAGTTTAAATAAAGTTTGTACAAAAACAAATCTAAGTAAATTACATGCAAATCATATCAAATGCAAGAAAATGACAAGTTCTGTTGCACCTACAAACAATATAAAATCTGTCCAAAGATGGAAATACCAACGACTAAATATCTAGCCGATTATCTATATGTTGTGCATGAGGATGTACCCTTCAGATATTATCGCAAAGTAAGTAATGTGAATAAAAAAAAATGAATGAATGATGTAGGAATACTTTAGATATGACGAATTTATTTTGGACGAGGATTTCTAGGCACTATATATGAGCCATTGTTATGGTACAATTAGAGATAATATATGACATATATAGATACTTTATAAAATATGTATGTAGATGATATCTATGACAAATCTCCTTAAAATTTTGAGATACAGATACATATAAGATAAGAGACAAATAGATGACAGAAATGTATCAACGAACAAAGTTTTTGATTGGAATAAATAATATCTTTAATTCTTAGATTATACCACTTCTGTATCGTTACATAATGTCTGTCAAAATGCTAATGCCCTCTCGATGCATGTGCAAATACAAGATGCAAAAAGATGTAGCTGGAACTGTTTAAGTTTTAAGCTTGGTTTCTTTTTAATATTTGAATACTTTTCACCTATATATATCGATATATATATCTGGAATGCATGCATGATATGGCACATGATATTTAACGCTTTTAAGCATATATATTTCATTAGATTCGCTGAGCAAGGCCTATAGGAGCTTCGTCATACAGATAGATGTATAGATATATAGATAGATGTATTTGAATAGCGGGCAAGCAGCTGAGTTGCGAGCGACTTTTGTTTACATTTTCACTGTGCGGTTTTCGCTTTATTAACTGCGTTTACTTGGGCGTCACGTCTGTCCATTCGTCCGGATAACCGAGCGTCGCGTCGTGCCGTCTCGCCTCACCTCGCTGTGCGCGCTCGCTCGGTCTTGAATGAATTTCACTTAAAAGCGTTCCACAGTGGCAAAGCGATTTTATTTTTTATGTACATTTTATATATATAAAATCTTATGTTGTTGTAATTTTAGCTGCGAGCTGCAAAGTTTTGTATTTGAAAGTACTTCAAGCTGTTATAGTTGCTGTTGTTGTTGTTGGCGTTGGTGTTTTTGCTCCGCATCTAATGGGCTTATGCGGCACATTTTGCAGGCAGCGGCATTTTGGTCTCTGGGACCCTCGTAATGGGGCGCACTTTCTTTTGCTGCTCATTACGCGCTTAGATAAATATAATATAAGAACGAGCTCAGGTAGAGGGGCCAGCTAACTATGTGTGTGCGAAATGGAGCTGTAAAACAAATAAACAAACAGACAGACAAACGCACAGTCTGGCAGACAAATTATTAAACGAATTGAAGAAAATTACACAACTCGAAAGCGGAAGTGCCGGAAATGATTTTTGGTTTGTGGGTGGTGTTTCACATTTGAAGCATTCGCCAACGGATGCTTGTGACACCTGTCTTTCAACATTCACAGACATACATATGTATATACATATATGTATATGTATATGTAGCTATCATATGACTAATGTATTTCCCTGTTTTCAACTCTTTGCAGACCAAATGCTCGGTATTTCGCGGCCTTGTGCTGTGCATTTGCCTCAACGTCAGCTATGCGAATGTGGTGCGCTTCCCACGCGAACTGGACCACTACGGCTCAGCGTATTTGGTGCCGTATGTGGTATTGCTGTTTCTAGTCGGGCTGCCCATGATACTGCTCGAGATATCTGTGGGTCAATTTCTTGGCCAAGGAGCGGCGCACACCTGGCGTGCATCGCCCATATTCAAAGGTAAGCTCATGATTAGATATATTGATAGATATGACAGCAAAGCCAATGAAGTGGCTTTGAAAGCTCAGACTGAAAGCTTGCATTTGAGTGCACTATTTATGGCTATAACTATGTGTGGCGAACAACCCTTTAGCTATGAATAGCCTACGTAGCTGCATGGGGCGGAAAAGCTGCAGTTCTGTGGAAAAGTTGTAAAGCGCATGCAGAAAGCAAAGCTCTTGCATTTGAATGCAGCAATAGCTATTATGAAAGGATTCTATGTGCACAGGTGCAGCACTTCACGAAAAGCTTTCAAAAGACTTAAAGTTTATTCAAAGAACTTGCATTTCCTGGCAACGGCATTCGTATGCCTAACAAGTTTTCAGATGCAACAGGTGGCAGGACAAACAACCCTTTTTTGTCAGCATTTCCTGTGAAGCTGCATGAAGCGTAAAAGCTGCAGTCCTTGTGAAAAGTTCTAAAGCTCATCAAGAGAACTTGCATTTGGCTGCACTTTTGCGCATTTCGTTTACAATTCCCAAGTTGGAGTTCCGCGAGGATGTCATATAAATAGCAATTTGCAGACGTATGCTGTTGGGGCGGTCGTGGATTCCGCAGTAAAGACGGTTGGACACAGCCCGTTGAATCCGCACTCTGAAATTGTGTCCGTTTGGCTTACGCTTGTAGAGTAACATCAACTACAAACGAACAAAGAGAAGCCAAACGCTGCGCAAACTTTCGTCATTCTCTGATGCTAAACGCAACATGCTAAATATATGAAGCACAGAACAACTATATATATATACTATACATGTATATCTGAATAAATTGCAAAAGTCGAAACTAGAAATCACGATACGCAAAGATAATTGAAGAAGACAAAAGATACTATCTGACCAAAAGTATATCAATGCAAACAAAAAAACATATAAAACGCATAAAAATACACTAAAAAAAAAACAATGAAAGTAAACTAACTTAAATGTGACCTAGTAGATTAAAGATATCATCATCGTGTTATCAGGACAACAAAAAATCTCTCAGAAAATCTAAAAAAAAAATATTAAAAACTGCAAAATTGCATTGGTGTGTGTGTCCCGTTCGTGTAATCGCTGACACGCCAATTGGCCAGACTGGAGTTCTAGGCGGCAGTCCTCCCTTCACCTCAGGCAGAGGATATGCTATGGATTATACTTGGCCGAGTTGGCGTGTCCACAAAAAATAACCATAGAGACGTTTAAGGCAAATTCTAAATGAACAAAAAGTATAAACCAAGAAAAACAAATGAAAATGAAAACTGAAGAAAAACAAAAAAGAAAAACAAAAACACAATTGTAATGAAGAAACAAACGATATTCAAAAATGAGCAATATGAGCAACATACTAATAATGGCAAAAAGCAAAAATGAAAAAAACTGCAAATTACGACACAACACCTTCGAAAAAGACCTCAGTATAATACACATAATGCTGGGTGCTGCAAAGGAATGCCTTAGCTGTATCGCCCCTTTTTTTCACCAAATAGACATACAATATTTTGTTTAAATTAATTACCAATGCCTTCCAGTCTTGGATTGAGAAATTTGTATATGATTTCAATCAGCAAACCACATGCAATTATTTGTATTTTTTTTTAGTAATTGTTGCTCTAACTTAGATTGCATTTGAATTTATGTTTGAATTTGAATTAGATATGAGGTTAGACTAATATATGTGCTACACATATGCAAATCATTGTGATAGCTAGCAACGCTCATCATAAAAGATATTGGTTATCCAAATATAGTAGGTGTGAAATGTTACGAATATGTAAATCAGATAGATAGCTAAAAACATCATAATAGCTGGCATCCCAAATTAATTTTAAATGTGAGCACTCAAATATTAATATATGTGAAAGTAATGGGACTTAAAGTTTGAGATTATGCAAATCTTTATGCTGGGTGGCAATAAAATTTAAAATAAATTATGGCCGTGGTCACCCAAGTAATTAATGTAGTAACAGCTAAATATCAAGTTACGTTCAGGCTTTCACATTTCTGCATTTTGCTAGTTGACATTGAGCAAGTTAAGTGCTATGAAACTGAAATGCGAAACATTTGGTAGTGGGAGTTAAAGGTTATCGAGCTAAATGGTCTTACGTAATTTTACGTTACGTTGAATGACATTACGTTATATGGCGTTACGTAATATGGCGTTACGTAATATGGCGATACGTAATATGACGTTACGTAATATGGCGTTACGTAATATGGCGTTACGTAATATGGCGTTACGTAATATGACGTTACGTAATATGGCGTTACGTAATATGGCGTTACGTAATATGGCGTTACGTAATATGACGTTACGTAATATGACGTTACGTTATATCACGTTACGTTATATGACGTTACGTTATTGACGTTACGTTATATGACGATACGTTGTATGACGATACGTTGTATGACGTTACGTTATATGAGCTTACATTCTATGGCGTTATGTTATATTTCATTACGTCATATGGCGTTACGTTATACTTCATTACGTTATGTGGATTTACGCTGAGCTTCGTTACGTTATTTCTCGTTAGTTTTATCACGTTACGTTACATTAGATTCTATTTCGGATCGCTGCACATATCATAACTCTTATTAATTATATTTAATTTTTAACTTAATCTTGACTAAAATATAAAATTCATCATCTCAAATAGGGGCCAGTATCATTAGCCGGTTTGCATCGTGGGTGTCAGCTATATGGATATCCTTGCAGGCTGTACTTGCACTGGGTTACATTGGCATGTTTGCCTCCAATGGAATACCGTTTCGCGAGTGCGTGGGCAATCTGAAGCTGAGCATGGTAAGAGTTCACCATATATGGAAATTATGTAATCTGTAAAGCTAATGCGTTCGGCTTGCAGCAAGGCTATACGGTGACGGGCAATAGCGGACAGGAGTGCTTGCAGCAGACCTTTCTGACGCCCTTCTGGCGCAATCCGCTCTACTTTGGACTGCTGGCAGCTGGTCTGATTGGGATGTGGATAGTGGTTATGTTGTGGTATGTAAGAGTAGATTTAATTGAAGAATATTATCTGTAATGTAAACTTTCCTAGCAGCACGCACAATGGCAAAGTTCTGCGTCGCAGTCTCTTTGTCTATGGCTTGGCGGGGCTCTGCTTGCTCTGCGCCTTGACCGGCTGGGAGGTGCGCAACTCTTTCTCCCGCCACTACTTTCCAGAGCTGTGGACCTTTGACAGCACATTGCTCGGGGAGAGCAACATCTGGTTCAATGCCTTGATGCAGGTGTTGTTCTCAGTCAACTGCGGCTTCGGCGCAATGCCCATGGTGACGGGCAAGTTCCTCTACAAGGGCGACGCAGTGCGCACCTCTGTGGTCTATCTGTGCTTCAATCTGCTGATCAATGCCATTGCCGTGACTCTGTTCATGGTACAGTTCGATTTCTCATCAAATGGCTTTATGCTTATGGACGAGCTGAAGCCACTGACTGCCATCTACGATCGGGTTCTCTATGGCGCTCAGTCCGAGGGTGAGCTGCTGCGTCACCTGATACCCTCATTGATCTATGCGCTGATCATTTTGTCAGCACTCGTCTCCATCACCGTTGCCGTTTATACATCAACGCGTCTGGTGCCTCGTCGGCCCAGTTACGTCATTTGCCTGATTGCCTTGGTTGTGGCAGTCATGTCGTTTGCAGCGCCCAAGTTCCTGATTGCACGAGTCTTGGACTCACGCGTTGTGGGCACTCTGGTGGTTACGGCGTTGGTATTCGAGCTGATTGCCATCACGTGGATCTATGGCGCAAAGAATATCTATACGGATCTGGAGTTCTCGATTGGCCGGCCCATATTCCGTGGCTGGATGTGGATGTGGTGCAGCTGTCCGGCCATTCTGACGGGCATTTTGGTCTGGTGGTGCGCTGATGACGATCAATTTGATTTGCTTGCTGGATATTTGCCACGCTGGGCGCCCATTCTGTTCGCTCTGGCGGTGATTATGATCATTGCCTGTGTGCAGATCTTCCGGCAGGTGGAATACAATTTCTTTGGCATGATCTGTGAGGCCTCTAAGCCAGCCAAGGAATGGGGTCCAGCCGATCCACTGGCGCGCCACTCATGGAAGCAATGGCGTTCCGTTTGCCAGGACACGGGACGGCGTGACTTTACGTTGCGTCGTCGTGGAACTCGCGACTACACTCACTCCATCAAGAAGGGCCAATACTCAAGCGCCCAAAAGCTCGGCGTCAATGGCCAGACAGTGCATCCGCAGCAGACGCACTGGAAGTCCTCCACGCCAGGCAACAGCTCACCCAACTACAGTGGCTCCATGTTTGGAGACTCGGCCATCGAGGAGGACATTAGCGTGGACAAGTTTCCAGGCATCACGCAGCAGTATGTGCCATTTCAGGCCAGCGATGGCAAGCCGCTCAGATATTCACAGCGGGCACGCCAAACAGCGCAGCCACAGACCTTGACTCGCTTGCCGCCGGGTCCGACGACAGTGGAGAAACACCGCGAGGTGGTCTACATAAGGCGACTGTCGGATGGCGGTAGCGGTAGCCATGCTACGCGCATTGAAATATCGCCATCCAACGAGTCAATTACCTATGGCAATGGCAAAGCCAATGCTAATGTCAGTTCGGCCATGTCCCGCAACCCTCTGGGCCGTTCCACTGGCTGCCTGGCGCCGGCGCCGGCGCACAATCCAAGTCACATCAAGCGCTCGGCCAGCTCCGTGGTGAATGTTAATACACACAAGCTACCTCCGCCGACTTCTGCGGCTGCCGGTGATCACATCTGTTGGCGCAAGTTCAACATCAATCCCGAGGAATACTCCACGGAGCTGTGAGCTGTGGGCAGACGGTAACGAAGCATTCACATCCAAAAGACTTGTTGCATCCAAAATAAAAGAAAACATGTATCTGAATCTGTGCAGATCTATCTTTAAGCTACGAACCACTACTACGAACTATGCCCATATGCAAAGTGTATCTTCTAGTTTTCAACTGTACATATATGTAGAGATAAAGATAAAGATAAAGATAGAAAGAGAGAGAGCATTAGTTTAAGCAGTCGCCTAAGTAAATTTTGATATAAACACAATTCAGTTGTCATTCATCCGCCACAACTAAACAGAATAACATATAGTTAAGCTTTATCGTAGACCTGTAGACATTTTCGGGGCAATTTGTGAATGAATGTGAGTATATATTGTGTATGTATGTGTTTATGTATTTTGTGTGAGTCTGTTAAACTTTTGAATATATGTATTTTGTTTTAGTTTTTCCTATATGATAACGATAATAATGATAATAATAATAATAAAGATATTATTTAGTACGTGTACGAATATGCGTTTAGTTTATAAGTCAACAGCACAACGATTATAGAAACGATATAATGTAATAAAAAATATAATTAGTAAATTATAAATTAAAGGCTTTTATTTCCATTTTATATAATATAATATATAATATAAATTCATTGTTGATTGAAGTAGCTGATAGAAAAGTTAAATTGCAACTTAAGCTATCCGAAAGAAAATTTCATAATTCTTATTATTAAAAAAATTCCAAGAATTACATTTTGTATGATTTTTATTAAATCAAAATTTCATTGCATACTTTTGTGCCCTGCATAAATGATAATCGTATGAATTCCGTTGCATGCTTTTAGGCATAATTATTTTCATAACAGCCCTGCACAATGGGGGCTGTAGAGTGACTTATGACGTTTGCTGCTGATTAGAACTTAATTCTTTATGGTAAATCTAGAAAAATCTAGCAAATTTATAATTTAAGCTCGATTTTAAAATATAAATTCTTAGCATTTGTTTGGCTCATTTATTATGAACATATATTTCTAATTAATTTTGTGAAACTATAGGATAAACCTCTGCTCTATGAAGTAATAAAGAATTGCAATAGTGGGAGTCAACTCATATTTATACAAAAATCCTTTACACGAAGAACTCTTTGTTATTTTTATATAGAGCTTTTATGCGAATTTTTGTTATGATAAATACTTTAAAAAAATTTTTGTTTAATGGTTTATAATACTTGTTAGACTATGATTAAAACACAAATTATATATTGGATACATCATTAATAAATATAGCTCTTTAAACTTGAATGCTAATATATTAAATACGTATTTTTAGACAACATATGCCACTAAATGAGATCTGGTTTTTATTTCGAAATGGTTTCAAATTAATAGAAATCAAGTTTTGGTAAATTTCAAATATAATATACGCCCACAGCAAAGCGGTAAAAAAAAAAAAAAAAACAATTACGCCCACACCTTCGAGTTACACTTTGGTAGCTATTGAAGAAGACAGAGAAGTCGTGATTAGCCAAAAGAACGGAAAACTGATATGCGGTTGCCGTTTGCAAGCATAAACCTTGTGTACACATTACAGCCAAAATGATGGGTTTATAATCGAAAAGAATCATTAAACATTATGTCTACAAGCGTATAAAAGATATAATTATAATATATAAAGGTAGAAACGTATACCCACCGTAGCTAATGGCCAAACAAGTGACTGATTTATGTTTGCAGTATTTGTGAAAATATCATTAATGCCCACACTAAAACGCTAATCGGTGCTCAACAGCTACACTTAGATACACAGATACATAGTCAGATAGATACATCTACGTGCCAAACAGCATATGAATTTGTATCTTTCATATCTTTATCTCATGGCATGGTTTAAGCTTAAACCGCAATGCTTCCTTTGTTTTGCATAACTCAAGACTTTGTGGCTTCGAGCATACATATAAATAAATATACATAGACATATACAAATACATATATATATGTCTGTGTGTACGTATATTTAAATATATTTCCAGCTGACGTATTTGTTGACTGATGAATTTTATACAAATTTGATACACTCGAGGTGAACTTGATTTTTGTTGCTGCTGTTATTTTAGTTTGTATTTATTTATTTTTTATATCTATTTTTTTTTTGTGTTTGTGAAATATGTAGAAGCATCTTTGCAGAAGCGGCTGAACAAGTTTTGTTCGCAACATTATACGAAATTCAAATTAAAGCTAATAAATAGTTAGGCGCTCTGCTATTTTTTCTTCTTCTTCTTTTCTTTTTTTGTAGCTTTTTTTTGGCTACAATCTTTGCTCGCTGCGGTCACAGCCTTTGCCTAAAACCAAATTATATTTTATTTACTTATTTATATATTTCTGTTTATCTATCGATTTCATTTTAATACGTTGAAAATCTGAAAACTTGTCCAACTAACCTTCGACTTAGTCAGATAGCTAGACCAAATTGAGTCTAGGGAGGGGCAGCAATTAAGCTCGATGACAGCTGGCAACGAAATGAATTGAGCGCAACAAATGGTTAAGGATGTGCCATTACGTATGACAGTTATCGACTATGTTCAACTTCAGCTATCGATTACGTTTCGTTAAGTTAAGTAACCGGTCGCAAAGGATTCGCAGTAACATAATTATGCTCAATTTCGGTTATCGATAAACAGCAATCAATTAAGATTTACGACAGTTTATAAAGGATTCGCTATAGCATTATTATGACAGTGATGGACTATGCTCAATTTCAGTTATCGATTACCTATAATCAATAAAAACTCAACATTTTGCTCAAAATCTACATAATTCCTCGTTCGGGCATGTTTGGCAAACTTGAACCTGAAAAGCCCCGCAATATTTAAAGTCACATCGAACAGGTAGGCGATAGCCATAAATTTGTATATAATATGTAAACAATAAACTTGATAATTTGCATGTGAAACTTGTAAAAAAAAAAAAAAACAAATTTTTGGGCGTAGAATCCCAAGAGCCTTTCTGTCTCCGACAAATACAGCGCTCCCACCTGCAAACATATACCACATATACATACGTACATATGTATGTATGTATGTCTGTGTGTATGTGCGTCAACTTGAACGCTTCTATATGTAGGTATAAAGCGAGCGAACCAGTTCGAATTAAAATAAAATAACTCGTTCAGCGTGTCGTTTATTTTAAATTAATTTTGAATATCGAATTTTCGATGATTTTTATTTGTCGCACAAATTTGGCCAAGACGCGTAGAATGTATTAAGCAGCATCTTAAAGCCAGTTGAACCCGCCATTAGCTATTACACACATATAAATGTCTCGATATATATTAAGTGATGTGCATGTATGTATGTGTGTATGTGTGTGTGTGTGTGTGGCAACATTTTATGTTTATTTCTAATTTTGCTTTTGTTTTGACTTGGGCCACTGATCACTTAACAGCCTTGTGTCTGTCGGCGCGTGTGACCGACACTGCTCCAATTTTTTCGGCTTGATTTGCACTAAAAAAACCAAAAAAAAAAAAAAGAAAAGAAGAAGAAGCGAAAATTCAAGACATTGCTGCTTCTTATTTAAACAGCAACTAGGCTAATTTACAGGCCTGACCATTGAGCTGAAGTGCAGCACTCTCGCATGGCCATAAATCAAAAGTCAGAGTCCGAGTTCAGTCCAAACACCTTCCGTTTGGCCGTTTTGGCTCGAGCTGAACTTGAAAGCCAAATGAAAAATTAGCTCAATCACAAGTTCGAAGAGATTTATGTGAATTCAAGTAGATAAGACGATTGCAATTCATTTACTTCAATTTCAGACATTAAGGGCTCTTAATACATTTTTTTTGTGTTTTTTCATAAATTTTCAAGTTTTAGAATTTGAAATATGATATATGTAGAAGATGTACGCATGTAACGATATATTTATAAAGTTTGATAATCCGATTTGATTAAGTCGAGTTACAGTTGGCTGAGCATGGCAACACAGCTCTTGGCCACTTGGCGCTTGGCTAATTACAATAAAAGCATGATTAATGGCGCACATCTTCTGGCAAAGAAACTTTCGCTTAAGCTGGCCGAGCCGATGTGTAAGCTGAAATTACATAATTCCCACACAAAAGTATTCTGAGCAACAGGTTTTCAGTGGAATCCGATAAGCATCGTATCCCAGTTCCAAATGTGACCCTCACGAGCACAAGGATTTCAATGCCAATGGCCGGCAATTGGGCCAATAAATTGGTCAGGCTGAAACTGGTTGGCCGGTCGGCCGGTTACACTGTTGCTCTGATGCCCTGATGCCTGACTGAAGGTGTCCTTGATACGACTTAGTTATTAATGGTTTCTCTTCTCGCCTTTTTAATGGAAGAAGAAGAAGAGCAAACATGTTTTTTTTTTTTGGGGGGTTTTTGACAACTTTAACGCTTCGTACTCTGTACTCACTTGGCTCGGTTGGGTTTAATGAAATTTCACAGCTACTTAATAAATGTTAAGTTGAATATAAAATAAACCGTTAGAATCGATTGTAGCCGAAAATAAATAAACATCGGCTGTCATCAGTTACTTGTTCATATATCAATAAAACTGTTGCTATTCAAATGGCGATTTTTATGTTGAATGTTAATTATTTGCGTGATTTATAGCACTGCAAATTGGACAACAACATAAATATAATAAAAACGAAATCGAACAAAAGTTAATGATTTTCAATCTCTTTAATATAAAATAACTCAATCAAACAGAAATTGAAAGTAAGTTTAAAAATAAACTTAAAAGTATGCAAATAAAATGTATAAAATATTTAATCAATGCTGAGAATCCCCAACAATAAACGTAAAGGCCATGCATGCTTTTTAATGAAGCTGTTCTCGGAAAGCTTATTTTATGCATTCGAATTCGGCATATAAATTTAGTCCAGCTTAGACTTTTCCTACTTTTGGCAAACAAAAGACCAGAAGTATGTTTTGTTTTCCCCATTTTGAGTGTATCCCACACCTTATCACAATTCTATTCCAATTTACCATAAACTTCCTTAAAGTCGAAAAGAGCCAAAAATAAAATATAAATTATAATAAATATCTGAAACCGAACTAGTTGGTCGAGTCTGGTCTGGTCTGTCTGATAGTCTGCTTATTTACATAAATATAAATCTAAAGCAGCTTGACAAGTAATAAAATTTGCTCTGCCTTGACTAGTATGTAGATGCGATCACATACATAAATACATTCGTATATTTGTATAAAGGATAAATTTGCATAAATCATAAGCACAATTAAATATGTCCAAAAAGTTGTATTCTCTTTTGCTGACGCAACACACTGTGACATTTGGATAGTATATACATATAAATGTTTCTTTTTCTTTATTTTATTTTTGTGATGTCCATTCTATTAGATCCGCCAAATTATAATAGTATATACGTACATGGCAGCCAAAAGGGGCTTATGATAGAGTGGTATAAATAATCAAGCCTATTCTTGTCACCGCTATTTCTTTTTTATTTTTTTTTGTTTTTGGCAATATATAATATAAAGGCTTGATTATAATTTTAATGGGCTGTGCGTGCAGATCTTTAATTACGTATAGACAGATGTTGAAACATTTGTTCCTTGCCTTCAATTGACACCTAGTGTGGAAAGATTTATGAATCGATTTAAATTCGAATAAATCTGCTCTTAATTCAATCAGATATGTTAGCTATAATAAAAAGTTACACGTTATTTCCGTAAAAACAACAAAGGGAAATCGTTTTCGTTCTTCAATAAAATGTTGCTAATTTGTATAAAACTAACATAATAAATAAAAATAAATATACAAAAAAATAACTAAATATATATATAAATATATATATATATATATTATATAATATATACGATATACAAACATTGTCTAGAATCTGGTTAGACGTCGCTGTCAATACATCTGGCTTTGGCCCATGTCATGGACATCGGGTGCGTTAATTTGACAAGCCAGTTTTGTAATTAATTTAACAAAAAATGTGATGCTCACACACGCACACACTTACTGCTTGATCAATCAAATAGTCAAAAAGCAGAGTATTGGCACGTCCTTCGCTCATTTGTGTCTTTACATAGCAGTTGAATAATATTCAAAGCTTTAATTTCATTTCATCATGTCAGCAGTCACATGTTGCAAGCAGCCATGATGCCGCCGAAATAATTTTCTTTCCTCTATCAAGTTTTTGGCATGATGTTTCTGAATTACAATTTAGTTTTTTTATTTATATTTTTAATGTTTATTTTCTTGTCACAATGACTTCTCGAAAATGTCAGCCGGTGTCATTGCCTCTGTGTAAAGCAAGTTACGACCCGAATTGTCAGCATCACAGCGCATAGCATCGTTCATCTTCATCTGGTCATCTGTTCATCTGGTCTTCGTCTAGGTGGAGGTTTCCCCATAAAAAAGAATATCTAATAGGCGGATGCATAAGTGTGTGCTCGTGACGGTCATCCAAGCAATTAGCTTCTTGGGGTGACTTCCTAAAGCCAAACTGTTTACGAGTCTGCCTCATTTAGGAGCATTTAATGGCCCCCCCATTGCATAGCACTCACTGTGCAGCACGCAATTATGACTGCTAACACACATCGCTGATAGCCACTTTAGCAGATAGATATAAACAACTTTTAATAATGTCATTCAAAACAAGAAGCAGGCACACTGCGCGAAATTTAACTGCCAAATGATTGACAAATTACAGAATAGCTGCAGAGATGCTGAGCTGCAGAGCAATTCTGTTTGTAAAAACAATTTGCCGACGGAAGAATAAAATACAATATTTTAAAATATATTCCCTTCACTTTTTTAAAACATCCTTGACCGTGCCAATGCAGTGTTTACTCTCTATCTCATCTCTCGGCTATTTTCCTTCTTCTCTCTCACTCTGTGTCTTTTCCATCGTTCCTCTCTCTCTTTTTCCCATATTCCCTTGTCCCTCATCTCTTTTCCTCTTGCTTCTTCCTTGTTCCCTCTTTTTCTTCCCACTTTAATCTTGCTTGTCTTCCTGCTTCCCTCTTCTCTCATTCCTATTTTCTCTATCCCTCTTCCTTATTCCCTCTCCATTTTATCCTCTTTCCCCCACTGACTGCCATGTCTTCTGGATTTCGCCCAACATTAACTCAATCAATTTTTGTGTTCAGTGTATAACAAAAATCGAATTGAAAACCAGATCTGAAGAATATTCATATTTTTAGTTAAATACCATACAAGTTGAAGTCGTTATCTATAAATGCTTCGGCTGCCTTTCGACAAGTGTATTCACTTGTCCACAGATCACGGACTCCAATTGTAGTCCCATTTAGCACCTCATTCATGAAAAAGTGATCTAGATACGAGACAAGCGACAAATATTTGAAATATGCAAAATCGTCAGCTCGATGAGTTTCAGTTTCAGATTTTGATGGGCTTCGAGTGAATTTTTGTTTTTGTTGTTGTTGTCGCGTGGGCAGATACCAAAATGGTTCAACTTGCAGCCGATTTAACGAGACTTTGGCGTGACTAGCACTCGAGCATGTTTTGGGCATCACAAATTAATAAATGCAGCTTAAAAAAAATTATGAAAAAAAGAGCTGGAAACTCGTTTAGCTGCTGCGGCTGCTGCTGCTGCTGCTGGTGACTGCTGTCAGCCGCTTGGACGCGCAAAATTGATGCGCCAATGGCTTCAGTTGCACTGGCTCTGGCACTCGCATATCTCACATTCGCATCTCTGCATCTCCATCTCCATCTGGTTGCATCTTTTTTGTTTTTATTGAAAAACAAAATGTGTACGGGCGATTGTCGGTCGTGTGTGTGTGTTCATGTTGTTGTTGTTGTTTTTTTTATTTTTTTTATTATAATTTTTTTCATTTTGCGTTTAAAGGTCATTTGGTTATTGGGGCTGCAGCGTCTGTGTGTGCGCCTACCTTAACATTCAGAGCTCAATTCCAAAGTTGGACGACACGACTGACCCGCCATACGCACCAGCAGCAACAGCAGCAACAGCAGCAGCATTACCAGCATCAGCAACCGGTTGATCATCTTCATCTTAGCTGCTTTAGGCCTAATCTCAGCTACAAACAGCTGTAATCTCTGTGAGCCATGCCTGGTCATGTTTGCACTTAGACAACGCCTGCATGGAATGCAGCAGTAGCTGCGGCAGCCGCGGCAGCCGCGGCAGCTAATTTCATTTGCAACTCAACTAAATAGCTATTTGCCCATTGCTTCGCATCGATTCAAACCTTGAAAGCGATTGCCAAAATTACAACATCTTCGTCTTCGAATGTTAATCTCGTTTACAAATTAGACTTGGCATGACAATATGTTTAACACTCGGCGAGCACATTATCCAGGGGCATTTAAATTACTCAAAGCGAACTACAACAGACAAAAAAAAAAAAAAAAATAAAAAACTAAAGAAACTTAAATAAATAAATGTAGAGAAGAAAAAAAGAGTTCAAGCTGAGCAATTGGTCTGGGCTTAGATCCACAAGTCACTAGTCTTTTAATATATTTGCTCAAATAAAAGTAGCTAAATAGAAAAATCAATAAGAAAAAAAAAAATAACAACAAATTTTGAGACATTGTCTCAGCTGCTGATGATGATGCTGTTGCTAGATTTTTTTCTATTGATTTGCATATTTTTTAATTCAATAAATTATGATTATTTTGTTTTAGTGCGTTTAGTTATGTTATGCGATTGTTAAAAGGCAACAACAATAGCATCGAGAGCAGCACTCGCCTCTGCCACTGCGCAGCTGGCGAGCGACTGAGCATTGAGTACGAATACCTGGCCGAAAACTGGCAACGGGTTGGTCAGTTGTTGGCGTCAGCGTCTTTGTTGGCAGCATCTTCATTCGCTGCGAGTGTTAACAGCTGTCGCCCAAGTCGTCGTCGTCGTCGTCGCCGCAGCAGCAGCAGCAGCAGCAACAAAAGCAGCAACTGCGACAGCGCTGGATTCGACGCCCCGAGTATATATAAGTAGAGAATCTACAAGTTTTGATGCTTTAGTTGCTAGCCCAGAGTCGACCCAGAAGTTGAGGCAATTTTTTGCTCGGCATCGATCCAAAATTCAATTGACCATTGAATTTTGAAACGATCGACACACACAAGGATTATTCACGAAAAACAATTTATTGTCGGGATATATAATCTTTATATAAATATATATAAACGTTATCTGGCTGCCGTCCGTTGCAGTTGAAAGTGCTCAATATGGTAACTAAACTTAGTTCCAATATCGAAATAAAAGACAATCGTGAAAAAAGTGTTGATAAAGAAGTGTTGCCAAAAGCAAGAAGAAAGAAAAGACAATAGAACAATTCACAAAAATCAATTATTCGTACCTTGTCTTTTACATATATATACTCTCAATATATATATAAATCTGTATTTATTTGTATGTTAAACGAGGCAGAGCCAGCTGCAGAGCTCTGTTTATCTTACGATCCAAGTGACATTTAGAGTTTATGTATTTAATCGTAATTACACGTCCGGTTAGGGCCACGTTGTCCCAGTGTTAGTGAGCGAACGCCAATATCGTTAGCCATATTACGCATACGCCCATTGCGCCCACGTGGACTGAGCAAGTGAACGTGGTGAACGCTTTGGCATTCTGCCCGCTTAGCTGAGCTGTCAGCATTTGCGTCTTTAATCATTAACATTAACTTTCAGTTGGCAGCAGAAGCTCTGGCATCGTTTTAGCCAGGGTTTCTATGTCAAACGCAGCGAATGAGATGAAAACTTGTTTGCATCATTTGCAAATTTTCCATACATTTCATGGATTGACATTTGAATTGGCATATTTAGGCAAATGACCATTAAATGTTGCCTTTAGTTATAGATTGCTCGATGTAAAATTCTTGGCTGTGCCATTGAGAGATGATCAACGTTGATCGGTTAATTAACTGCGGCAAGTTCGTTGCCTAAGTCTTTCGATTGCAACATTAAGATTTACGGCAAAAGATCAAAGAATCGTATGGAAAAAAGTGCCAAAGGCAGATTAAAGAGATCTCAGTTAATAAATGTGATTAAGAACCTTAAAGATGATATATTGAAGAGCAATTAAAGCTGATGGAGTTCGAAGTAAATGAAGGCAAAAATAATGAAGAATTGTATTTACAAATAATAATTTTTTTTTTTTTTTTGGAAACATGTCTATTTATATCTGGATGGGAAAAACATTAATTGATAAGTCTTTGCTTTATTTAAATTGTCTTATTTAACTATTCATTTATTTTTCAAACTTCTGATTTGTGTTTTCCCAATTTGAAAATCACCCAAATCACTTCACATAAATCATCCGAAAAATCGTCATTAATGAAAACGTGTAACATTTGCTCACTTTCGTTGATGGCTTGACCCAAATGTGCGTCATTGACGTTTCCGATATGAACGCAAGGTCAGATCGGTTGTAAAACAAATTAATTAACCATAAATTAGCATATTAAATTACAGGGAAACGTGAAAATCAAAATAGAGAAGATCTCATAAGCTATAAGGACTTACACCTCGCTAAAGCAAACATATGTTTTTTTTTTTTTATATTTGCTGAGCGTGTTTGATAGAAGCTAGAAACTCCGAAGACTAAGCCATATAAAACTCGTGAAATTCTTAATGTCAGTGATAACATCACTTCATTAGGCTTCTTATGATATAATTCTAAATAAAAAAAAACTGGAAGCGGACGTTTGTTTGATATCCTTTCACTTTCGAGCTTCGAGGTGCTAACTAAGCCCCATTTTGAGCATCTAAGCGATTTAAACATTTGAATATCAAACGAGTTTAGAGCATCTCGAATAAATTTCAAGTTCATTAACAACCAAATTTTAAGAGTCATTTACATTTCAATATGTTATGAATTGTTGTTGGCGTCTTTTTAAAGATCTGACGATAAGTCAAACTTTTGGCTAGAATATATACGTATATATGTATATATATTTATTTATCTTATATATATAGAAATGATTCTTTTGTTGTAGGAATTTGAAGATATGGCCTCAGTTTTATGGCGGCTATCAATGATTAGTGCGTATGCTAATTTGGTTTTAGCGACGACTTCAGATTTTCTCACTTTATTAATGGTCGATCGCCGATTATTGTTGTATAATCGCGTTGTCTTTGATGGCTAAAACAAAAAAAAAAAACTAGTCAGTCAGAATTTTTGTTGGTTTGCTGGCACAGCCGGTTTGTTGCATAATTAGCTATTTCTGTAGATGGTAACCGCACGGACGTTAGTTATCAAAGAATTCTTAGTGATTTTGAGATGTCCGCAAATTAATTGCACTCGGAGCCATTTACCACTTTCGTTAAAGTTCTGCGTTGACAGTTTCGCTGCGACCTTGTCCAGATCGTATAATATGATAATTATAAGACATTAGATTCGTTGACAGCCACGGAAGAAGCCATGTGATTTAATCTATGCACATTTTATTTTATTTTATTTTTTTTTTGTCTTGGCGATCTTGTCTCCAAAGCTAATTAATTATTTCACCTGCATTTTGTCGTTTTCCTTTTCATTGTGATTTTCGTAATTTTAATTGGTTTGTGGATCAAAGATTTGAGAGCAAAATCTAGTTTGGCTAGGTTTCGGATCGCTACCGTGACCTAGAGATGATGTCAAAGTTGAATGTCTTCGACTCTACACGTCAACATCTTTATTGTAATTGCCAGCTATTTGTTGTTGTTGGTATTGTTGTTGTTGTTATATGCAAATGGCAGACATTGTCTGAACTTTAACAAACGACTTTTGTGCCGTTAAACGTTGCTGTCTATGCTTTAACAATGTTGCCTTGTAGTTAGACCTAGAGCAAATCACTTTAGCACCAAGTATTAGACAACGATTCGATAAGGTACTTAACTCAGGTGTCAGCAATTGTGGCAACTTAACAGCCAGGCAACCACATTTAAGCATCTTTTTTAGCTGTATTAACTCGATTTCTTTCTGTTTCGTTCCTCTACAGAGAAGTGCACTTTTTGTCTTGGCGCTTTGCGTTGTGGCAGTTGCCACCGCATCGGCTGATACTCCAGTGGTAAGTACAGAAACATCTAATACAATTACAGCTCAGAGCATCAATAGAATAATTCATTAATTTCAGCGTAAGATTCGTGCTGCACAGGGTTACTCCTATCCTGTACCAGATGTGCCATTTGTTTTGCCGCCGCGCACCACTTCTCCACCAGTGACCAGGCCTACGACTCGATTGCCCTCGACTTATCTTCCTCCCACAAATAAGCCACAGCCACCAGTGATCACTACTCGTCGACCAACTCCACCATCAACCCGTCGTCCAGTGATAACAACCAGGGCTACCATTCCTTCTACTGTAGCTCCAACCTACTTGCCACCTACGAACAAACCACAGCCACCAGTGACCACCAGAGCTACAACTCGCCCACCAACTCCTCCACCAACTCGTCCACCAACTCGTCCACCAACTCGGCCACCAACTCGTCCACCAACTCGTCCACCAACTCGTCCACCAACTCGTCCACCAACTACGTACTTGCCTCCCACCACCCGTAGGCCACCACCCCCACCACCACCAACTCAACCTCGTACGACCCGCCCACCTAGTACTGTAGGACCTACCTACTTGCCTCCTACAAATAAGCCACAGCCACCTGTGACAACCAAGCGTCCAGTCATTATTACCACTCGTAAACCAACTCTTCCACCAACCACCCGTCCACCCACCACTCGTCCACCAACCCGGCCACCAACTACTCGTCCACCAACTCGTCCACCAACTACGTACTTGCCTCCCACTACCCGTAGGCCACCACCTCCACCACCACCGACTCAACCTCGTACGACCCGCCCACCTAGTACTGTAGGACCTACCTACTTGCCTCCTACAAATAAGCCACAGCCACCTGTGACAACCAAGCGTCCAGTCATTATTACAACTCGTAAACCAACTCTTCCACCAACCACCCGTCCACCCACCACTCGTCCACCAACCCGGCCACCAACTACTCGTCCACCAACTCGTCCACCAACTCGTCCACCAACTACGTACTTGCCTCCCACTACCCGTAGGCCACCACCTCCACCACCACCAACTCAACCTCGTACGACCCGCCCACCCAGTACTGTAGGACCTACCTACTTGCCTCCTACAAATAAGCCACAGCCACCTGTGACAACCAAGCGTCCAGTCATTATTACCACTCGTAAACCAACTCTTCCACCAACCACCCGTCCACCCACCACTCGTCCACCAACCCGGCCACCAACTACTCGTCCACCAACTCGTCCACCAACCACGTACTTGCCTCCCTCTACCCGTAGGCCACCACCCCCACCACCACCAACTCAACCTCGTACGACCCGCCCACCCAGTACTGTAGCACCAACCTACTTGCCTCCTACAAATAAGCCACAGCCACCTGTGACGACTAAGCGTCCAGTCATCATTACCACTCGTAGACCTACACCTCCTCCAGTTCGTACGACCCGCCCTCCGAGTACTGTAGCACCAACCTACTTGCCTCCTACAAATAAGCCACAGCCCCCAGTGATTATTACCACTCGTAGGCCAACACCTCCTCCAGTTCGTACGACTAAGCCTCCAGTGATCATTACCACCCGTAGACCAACACAACCACCAACACCAAAACCAACGTACTTGCCTCCAGTGGTCGTTACCACTCGCAAGCCAACACCTCCTCCAATCCGTACAACTCGTAGACCACCTCCACCACCAACCCCAACATACTTGCCCCCTCCAACCACCCAGAGGATAACGACCCGTAGAACCACTACGTACGTGCCACCGACCAGGGTTATTGTGACACTACCGCCACCGACCAAGCACCAGGGCTATCAGTATCCCAAGCCCAGCATTCCCTTTAATTTCTAAGCACCCGTACAGCAGCTCAGTTATAATCGTCGATGAATTCAACGACGACCGCAAGGCAGATGGGTGACATTTCATTTCATTTTAATTGAAATATTATTGTCTGAGGGAGGGGATGCAATAACTGATGCTCTCTAAATATATCTAGCAATGCAAATGCCAACCATATCTATAGGGCTAGATACATCTAGTCAATACAGTCGAAAAGATTTTTACAGCGTTTCATGAGGGTGCTCGAAATTGCGATACCACTGAAGCGTCAGCAAGAATTCAACTTGTTTGTTTTTATGAATTAATGAATCGCATACTCATACAATTAGGAATCACTGTATATGTATCTAATTTTTTGTAAACCTCTTTATATGTACTATACTACGCACTCTTGATATGTTTTATGTTTCCCGTCTCAAGACTATTTAGCCCTATGTTCAAATAAAATGAAAACAAACAAATCGTTCAAAAACATTACTAAAGATGGAACAAAAAAATAGGTTTATTAAATGTGGTTTCAATGCATATTCAATTCGACAACGGGAAATGTTTTCAGCGCTCGTTATTGTTATTAATATTAAGTTTTTATTTTCTATAGTTATGCTAAGAGTAGATACAACTCGCGTGATGTTGATACTGCAAAGGTATGGATCGTTTGACTTTATGGCAAGGTTTGTATTGGAAATGATAAATAAGAGTATGACGATGATTGGGATGCATAATGATGCTGTTATTGGTGATATGATATGAACTTGCTTCATTTAAGAGTTATACTCTTTTAAGAACTCTAGGAACTTTCTATAACTATAAAATATATTTATAGAGCTAATGGCGAATACCTAACTTTTACGGAACCTTTTAAAAATGTGTTCAAAGGCTCGAGTAATACAATAGATTATGGTTTCGATGACTGTTATTCAAGTAAATTCTAGCCAAGCTAGATTTCAATCTAATTTTCAAGAATTCATAAAAGTTTTTCGATTCCAGAAATTATATATTATATATATATATATTAATACAATAAAGTTTATTTTATTATACCTTTAGTTCGTCAGTCGAATTATCAACTTTTGAGATTATGTCAAATGCTGTTTAATTAGCCTTAAAACTATTTAAATTCGATAATTACTTTATTCAGCTTGACTTTTCACTCAATTGAGCAGAGTTTTAAGCACTTCGGCTAAGCAATTGTTTCTCGTTTGAATTCTTTATCGCGTGCATTGCTCGGCGCGATCTTGAGCTGTTCATGGTGGTTGCCTTTAAAGTATCTCATTTTCTTTTCCACGCCGAGATCGGGCGCACGAAATCATTTAGGCAATTAATTTATTTGTCTATTATTTTGCTTTCGTATGTTAAACTTTCTAATTAGCTGCTGAAGTGCAGCCGCAAGTTTTTTAGGGGCTGCTTGGCCAGAGCTGCAAGCAGTCGTGTTTGCGATTCGCGATGAGGAAGTCGCGTCCCGTGCGCCAAGAGATACCGATATTCATTCATTTTTACTGTGAAAAATGTTTATAAAGCCAAGAGTGCAGCCGGAGCCCGAGTTAAACGATAAATCGCTGCGGGATCCACATCCTGCCAAAGGCGGCGCAAAGCAAAAGGCTAATAGCAGCCGCTGGCCACGGATTATGGGCCTGCTCTATGTGTACACAATTGTGAGCCGAGTGCCATTAGATCAGTGCAGAGCAAATAAAACTTTCCATTTTACAGATGTCTCTTATGGTCGTCAAGGTCGCATCAACAGCAGCCTTATATCAACAGCAACAGCAGCAGCAGTTACCCAACCACATTGAGGGCCAGACGCTGTCGGAGACAACGCCCAGCACTGAAAGTGACGACAGCTCGAGTCAAGTGGCGGAACGTTTAAACATTGAGAAGATGCGTGCCAAGTTACAGCAATTGCAGCACGAGCAGCAGCAGCAATATCGTCTACAGCAGCAACAGATGCAGCTGCATCTACAGCAAATGCAACAGCAACTGCACCTGCATGCCAACGGTGTAGAGGATCTGGAGGCGGAGAGTGGCACAGGTGGTGCTGGTGCTGGTGCTGATGGTGGTGTTGGTGGTGGTGGTGGTGGTGGTGCTGGCGAAACTGCCTACTTATTGGAGCGTGCCGACGACGTTGCGCCCATTTACGGAACATGGCGCACGAAAGCGAGACGACCCCAGCCGCCAGGCGGCAACGCGCTGCAGCACGCAACGCCTGCCGATGGCGACGCCAGCGATAATCATCTGTATGAGCGGCTGCCTAAGCGATCCGTCACCATGACGCCGCTGCGTGATGTTTTGCGCGATCAGCTGCCCCGCCCACCGCGCCTCTCCACGCAGCGACCGCCCTCATCGGCGGCATTGCTAAGGCGCCAATACTCCGAGACGCCAGGCACGTTGGCCATGCGCGATGATTTCAAACCAAAGCCGTTTCACTTTCCCTTCGAAGGTCCGCTGCCGGAGCAGTTCAAGAAGGGTGAGGCGGATCGCCTGAACAACATCCAGGACATCTTGCACAACATGCACATCAATAATCCGCTGCCCAGCAAGATGCCTGGCCTGGTCATGATGCCCACTGGGCTGCACATTGCGGGCAGCTATAAGAACCTGAAGTCCAGTGGCATAGCGAACTTCTTTCGGGGCAAGCGCAACAAGAAGCAGATGCAGTTCAGCATACCATTGCCTATGTTTCCCATGGCGATGCCGATGACCATATATCCAGGTGCGCCACACCAACGCGTAGCCATCGAGCAGTTGTATCCATATAAGCCACGCTCGCCACAGGACATCAATTTGCTGGCACTGCAGCAGGCGCCAGTTGGCAAACCCAGCTCCAAGAAGAAGCAGAAGAAGCAGAAGAACCAACAACAGCAACAGCAGCAGGAGCAAAGCAACTACAACATGTTGTTGGAGCACGGCAGCCAGCAACACTTCCTGGTCGATCCCTTCCTGCAGAGCTTTCCTCCCATTATAGCACTCAATGCTACGCGTCAGCCGCAACATAAGCGCATTCCCTTCAAGGTGAACCTGGACATCTATCCGGTGCTGCCACCCTCTAGACCCACCTCCGTGTTGCGCCATCCCTATCAGAGTGACTACGCAGTGCCCACAGCTGGCGTGCTGGCTGCCTCAACTGGCTCCATCTATGCACAGCCGCAGACGCATCCACATCCACAGCTGCAGCTCCAGCAGAGTCTGTACCAAACGCCCTTCAAATTCCCCACACAACCGCCCAGTCACCTGCCCATGATCTTTCCCGATCAGTCCATACGCTACAGCCAGCAGCAGGCGATCTATCAGTCTGGCAAGTTTGCGCCCCAGTCTCAGGCGAACGATGACTGCGTCTATGGCCAATCTGGGACTACCAGCAACGGCAATGCCAATAGTGGAGCTGTTGAGAGCAGCAGCAATCAGATAATGCTGCATCTGAATGTCTTTCCCAAACAGAAGCCTTCGTCAGTGGTGCGCGCCTCTACCAATCCCTTTTACAATCACAATTTTTCTGGCTTGCAGCGTAATACATTCAGCGCCAGCGAACGTGAGCAGCCACTGCCCAAGCCACCAAGTCCCATCGAACCACGACAGGTGGCTGCCACACAGTCACAGGCTGGCAACAACTCGCAGAATGCAACAGCTCAGCAGCAGCAAGAACAGCAACAACAACAACAACAACAACAACAGCAGCAGCAACAACAACATCAACAACAACAACAACAACAACAACAACAGCAGCAACAACAACAGCAGCACCAGCAGCACCAGCAGCACCAGCAGCAACAACAACAGCAACAACAGCCTGTAAATCATTCGATTTCACGCAGCGACAACCTCTCGCTCGTTGATTTCGATCATCCCATTGTGGCTGCCGAGGTGCCACAATTGCCGCATCCTGCAGCACTCACCGGCCACCCAGCTCTGTCCTCAAATCATGGTCGCTACAGCGCTCAAGGTGAACATATTCGCTATCATAAGAATCCACACATCGATCAACTGGCCGCCGAGGCACAAACCGCTTCGCTCTTTCGCTTTCCCGTCGAGGATCTGATCCAGTTCCAGGTGGATGATGCACTCTAAATATAGTTCTAGCTATAGGACTTTTCTATACATATATATGCATACAATAAATAAATCAAATATTTTTAGTGTTTATATCAAATATGAATTTTTAGCTCTCAAAAAATGTGAATAACTATTAAGCTTAGTTGGGAGAGAGGTTTTTTGGTTTGGACTTCCAACACTCATACATTTGTTGAGAGTACGACCATTTTCACAATAAATCATGTAAATCATACGGCCTCTATTATCTATATGCTAAAACCTTTTTTTTTTAGAATTAAATCTAATATTCTACACAGACATAATACTCCTTACACCGGATATATCTCTTTTTGCAGTCACTCTCCCTGCCATCTCTATAAATTTCTCATTGCCTAACTAAAAGTTGTAGCATACTTTTAGGCTGAAACATTAAAATATCTTCATGAATTTTCTCCACACAGTGTGTACACACTTGCGCAGATATTTCATTGCCACTCGTTTTGCGCATGCGCGAAATGTGTATCAAAACAAAACCGGCGACAGGCACGAAACCAGTATTTACCACTGTTTGGCCGAATCACGCACGCCGTTGGCCAGCAAAGAACGCCAGCAGCAACAGGTAAGACGGCCAGATAGACAGAAGGTGAGCGAGCGTCGCGTCGTTAAGACGTTGCTGCGGTTCAAAAATTCGTCGGAAACGTTCGGCAAAAACAAAAAACACTAAAAACGAATAAAACAAGCGCAAAAAGTAAAGCAACAAAATATATATTCGGAACCAGAATCAAGTTTTGTGCCTGGCGTCATAGTCGAACGTTGTTGGTTTTTGCGCGTGAATAAAAGTGAAATAATCATTTAATAAGTGTAATAACGGTTAAGCTAATTAAGTGAGTGAGAGAGACAGAGATATATAGAGAGCAATATGAACTGGCTAGAGCCTAGGCATCTGTGGTGTTTGATGGTTTTTGTTTTATGCGCTGCTTCCTGGCCATTTCCATTTTAGTTTTTTTTTTTTTTTTGCCCAAACACCAACTGACCAGCGGTCTATATGTATCTTGTAGATACTTATGTATCTGCACGCTACGCCAGCGCAGAGAGCAACCAGTTCTGTATTCTGCGCTTATTTATTTGAGCTGCCTTTTTGCACATTTTGGTGTGCCTGTGTATTCATGTGTGTGTGTGTGTGTGTGTGTGTGAATGTGTTAGCTTGCTTTCTTTGACTTCCCCATGCTTTGTGGCTCATTCCTCATTCTCCAGTTGCGAAAGAAAGCCAATCGTTAAGCGCCTCAGCCAAATGATTGGAACTCTTTGGCAACAACAGCAGCATCATCAGCAGTCGCCTCATCATCATGTGCCACTTTTCACATGCGCATAAAGTGAAATTGGCAGCTGAATCGAATTTCTTTTCTAGAATTGGTTAAATATTTGTTTTTGTTTTATTTACAACACCATCGCATTACAAGTTCAGCAAAGAGTTTTCCGCTGAGCGAGCACAAATCTATGCATCTGCAGTAATTGCTGCCATTGCAGCCACAGCCAAGGTCGACTGGGCGGCTGGGGGGCTAACATTGAATGAGTTTTTTTTTTTAATTTTAGCTGTGCTTAACATAAAGTAATCTGTAACTCTTTCTCTCCCTCTCTCCCCCTCTCTCTATCTCTCTCTCTACAAAGTGAATATTGTGCTAGATGTGCTAAACACTTAAGTAAATACAATCGAAATACTGCCAAGCTAACGGATATATCTAGATAACGGCATTTGAATTAGCAACGGCAACATGTTGCTGCCGTCGCTAATATGTCTGCTGCCGCTGCTGCTGCTCTTTGGCTGCTTGGCCGGGGCACAGCTGCTGAATCATCCGCCACATTTTGTGCCCAGCTCGGGCGACATGTCCCGCTTCAGCCTGTCGGAGCATACGCCAGTGGGCAGCCCCGTCTATCAACTGAAAGGTAAGTCGTGGCTATATTGTGAACTGAGGTCAGCTAGTGGACAAACCCATGTTTCATAATAATAAGAGAGTGACTATGGCAGTGTATGCTAGACTAAGAGATACTCTGTAAACGACCAGAACGGCTAAATGGAGACAGAAGCGGAAAGAATAAGACTCTAAGAATTCTTATTTAGAAATAAATATAAAGACCTGGCTGATATCCTAGCATTAAAATGCCCCATTTGAAGTCTTTAGCGTCTATAGCAACTAGAGAGGAATATCAAAAAAATATATATAGCAGATGTTTCATTAGCTTCAGCTATAGAATATTCATGTACTACTTGCAGTGGCATATATAATTCCATAGTCAATATGCTCCACTTAACCCATTTACACTGCTTACAGGGTATATAAGCAGTAACAATAGCTCCAATTCTCACAATATGTACAGCAAAAACCTTTCACAAAAAGCTTAATTAATTTTAAGACAATGTTTGTTGGCCTAAAACTCTGTGAGCTTATGTCTCTCAAATAGTATATATACTGGCTATATATACATTTATATTTATATTTATATTTTGTATGTATATCATAATTGTATTATGCTTTTGGCCTGGTCATTTGATAGTTTAATTATTTTGTAATTTAACTTTTGTGTGCTCAAAGTCTCAAATTGCCTTTGCTGACTTTCGTTTCGCGACTCATAGAGTGTAGACTTGATGGTGGGTCAGGTGTCGGAGGGGGGCTTTGTCTATATGACCATAATTGAAATATTAAGCGCTTGGCTCGCCGCAACGCCACCTACTTTTGGTCAACCTTGTGCAGAGTATTAATTTTTTTTTGTTCATAATTTTAATTTGATTGCTCGCTCGCTTTAAGTGTGCTTCGCCATGTTCGTAGAGTATCTGAATGCATGTTGCGATAAGCGCTAAGTAATGTTAAAATGATAATACGTATGTCTTGCATGCCTGGGAATGCATTTCGGTAATCAATTGGCAGTCGTGCAGCTCCCCCCAAAACAATGCCAGCCGCTACATACACATGTATCTCTGTGTATTGATGTATCTGTCTGTGTTTTGTATCTGTGAGATACACAGGCGGAAATGCATTTGAACACGTTTATGCGTAGCAGTCGCGATATCAAAGCAAATGCTTCGATAATGTTGGCAACGATAACGATGCCAATTATTATGAGAATCTGGCGTGTGGCCAAGTCTGCATTAGATGCAAATGTTGGCCATAATAGATATTGGCCACGCGCTCACTTTTATCCGCATAGAATCTGGCGACACTTTTACTTTGTTAAGTGGTGCCAATCAATTGAAAGCTACAATTGTATATCGTAAATGTCGTAATCGCTGGCTTTCGCAATGGCCAAGGAGTTGGCTATGCTACTGGGCTAGGTTGGGCTGGTAGCTGCAACATAATGTGGCCGCAACAGCTGCATGGCTTATACAACAACAATAGCTGCCTGAGATTGCATCGGTTGCATCTTCGTGTTGAGCGTTTGAGCTTTTGTTTTTGCTCCCACCTGCTCCACAAAATAATGCCCCGTTGACACCTTAGCCCAGTTATGGCTGCGGCCTGTAATTTGATGCGCCCAACGCAGCAGTAGCAGCAGTGGGCCAGACACCAAGGCAGACAACTTTCATGTAACTTATTTAAAAATGTATCTTGTATCTACATATTTTATATCGAATGCATCTGCGCTTCAATGAAGAGCTCACAATTCAACTTAAAGGTTCAAAATGCATTCGAGTATTTGCATTAAGTTGGTAGTTGATACTCAGCCGAGTGCCCATTGACTTTTTCACATGTGTGTGTGTGTGTGTGTGAATGTGTGTGGCCAGGTGAGCGGTCGCCCAGCCAGTTAGTTTTGCAAGCTGCATCCGTGAGATAAACGTCGTCGAAAAAAAAACACGTTTAGGCCAACAATTTGCAGCGCGCTGCGTTTGAAATTAAGAGTGCCATAAATTCACACACACACACACACCTTCACACAAATTGAAAAATAGCTAGGTATACAAAACATTGTCTAAACGTTGAGCCAGGAAGCAGCTCCACTCGACTCTATCAGCTGCATAATTTGTGATTGCAATTTTCGACAGGCAATCATCAAAAAAATCAACATTTCTTGCATCATACGGCTCGCTGTCAATAGGCCAATTGGCTGGATCAACTGGCTGGCTGCAATCAGCCACATATTCAATAAACAAACATATTACAGGTTATTTGACTTTGTTGTTGTTGCCATTGTCTATTTTACATACAAATTGGTCATTGGACAAATCAAGCGATAATAGCGGCTAATCAATAAATGAAAATGGAACAAAAGACCGGCTCAGGGTCGTGCTTAACACATCAAAATATGTGTGCATATATTTATATCTAGTTTTCTTAAAATATAACCTCGCTTTCATCAAGAACAAGATTTTGTTTGTTGTCATTTGATTTGATTTATTTATTTACATTGTTTTGATCTAAGCATTTCTGTTGGGCTTTAGTATGTTTTCTATATGAACTTAAATAAATTTAATATATATTTATATCGATATTGAATATTTTCTAGTCATTTTATTTCATTGGCGTTGCATTCAATGAAATATATTATAGAATTATAAATATTTATATTTTATAATGTTCTATTAAATTTACATTAATTTTGAATTGTATTTCCAAATATTTAAATAAATAGAAGAGCATTCAAATACAAATATCTTCAAGCCAAAACATTCTCAGTCTGATCTTGAGCTGTTAAAGCGTTTGTGCTTATCGTCCACAAACTATTCTTTTGAATATTTATATTTGATTTAAGCTATATTCATAAATATTATTATACATTATATAACAAAAATCTAAAAGCTTCACTTTGCAACTCAAAACTTGAACATTTTCGTATGCGTGCTCATAAAATATATAATTGCTTGACCTGCAAAAAAAAGTTTCTTAACTTTCATGTTATTTGGACATAAACAATTTTACTTTCTATATGTAATTATTGAATTAAGTTAAGTAAAGTAAAATATAAACAACATAATTAAGTAAATGGCGTGCTGTAATTATTTTGACTCCAAACACACAAAAGTAAAACCCAAAACAAACGCCAAATGAATAATTGCTCGAAAACGTCTAACAACAATGCGGGCGTTTCTTTCTTTTCGTTTTTGTCTGCATTTTTTTTTTTTTTTTTTGCTGTGTGTGTCTAATAAATAGCGAAATATTAACAAATATGCTTCGCAGAGCATGAAATCACAAAAATTACTTAGACCCAGTCGCGACTCTCCCACTTGGGCGATGCAATGAGAAACATCAAGTGAAAAGTAGAAAAGTCCAAATATTTTTCAACATTGAAAAACTTGGATAATTGTTGCTATTACTGAGCTCTGTTAGGCTTTCCCAGTTAGTTTTTGCTGTTGTTACTTCCATATGTGGCAGCAACAACAATCGTTTGATATACCAAATTCCAGCACACACACTTGAGGCGTATATATGAGAAATCACATGAAAATATGTGTAAGACCCGAAAAAGAAAAACTAGAAAAATGATTATGTACATTAAAAGTGGGCACTCACGCGCCAATGCAGGGGAGGGCGGGAGGTACAGGGGCAACAGTGGAGAATGGGGCTTGGGGCAATGAAAAAGATTCGGGTTGGCGACCGCAATTGGTAAGTTGTTGTTGTTGGGTGTGTGTCGAGTAGAGAGTAGTATGTAGTATGCTGTATAGAGAACGTGTTGTTTGCTTCCCGCTTTGTGGCTGTGCTGTGCTGCAATTGTCGGTCGCACTCACTCCCTCTGCCCGTCTTCAAAATGGTTAAAGCAAACTTGAAAACCTGAACAGCCGTTGGCCGTCTGTCGTCTGTCGTCTGTCGTCGGCCGTGTGCTGTCTACTGTCTGCTGTCTGCCGTCTGTTGTTTGTGCCAAAAAAAAGTCGTTTTCCAGACTGCCATTGGGTTTATTATGGTTTGTCTTTTGGTTGCTCTGCTCTTCTGGGATCATTTGTTTTCTTTCTTTTGGGCCCCATCCATTTCTGTATCATTCAGAAGAATTTCTAATGTTTTTTTTTCGTGTTTGCCCCCAAGCTGCGTTTTAGTTTTCTGCCTTTAGGAAATTACGAAAAGAAGAAAACAAATCTGAGAGCATAAAGAGAAAGAGAAACTGGCCAAGTCGAAGCCCCATATTTAGTTGAGTTGACCCAACTCCCAGCCTTAGTTACATAGCTTAGCTCCATTTCCACGCCCAACTAAACTGCAAAAGTCGAAGTGAAGCAGGCTGTGGGAACCTAATTAGCATTTTTCACACGCTTAAGCATAACCCCGGCGCAGAGTGTCAGTTGTTGTAATTAAAGCAGCGAGCGTGTCGAGCAAAATGGGAAGTCGACAAACAGCTTTTACTACAATGCCGCCGACTTACATTGTGTGTCTAACTAACAACTTTGTTACACATTTGAAGGCATCGACCCGGAGGGTGGACGACTTAAGTACAGCATATCTGGGCCAGTTTTCTCGGTGGATCGGGAGACGGGCGTGGTGCGATTGCGCCAGGAACTGGATCGCGAGACACAAGATACCGTTGAGGTAATCATCAGCATCACCGACGAGGGCGTCTATGGCACAGAACCGAATACGGTATCTCAGCGTAGGGAGATTCCCGTGCGTGACTACAATGACAATCAGCCCACATTCTTGGGACGTCCCTATACTGCCAGTGTGAGCGAATCGCTGCCTGTGGGCTCAGAGCTGACCGTGGAGCCACCAATCATAGTAGTGGATCGTGATGACGGATTGAATGCAGAGGTGCAGATAAAGTGTGTGCAGGTAGGTCAAATGTAAAGCAAACCTCACTCTCTTTTACCTACTACTCTCTGGATTCACTCTTCCAGGAGAACGACATTTGCGACTTCTTTGAGGTGCGCGCTGTCAAGCTAAGCGATGGCAACTTTACTGCGAGAGTTGCATTAAAGCAAGCTCTAGATTTCGAGAGCCGTCCCTCGTATATCATGACAATCTCAGCCTCAGATAGTGCAATAGAGAATCGTCTTACCTCCTTTGCCACAGTTTCCATTAATGTGATCGATGTACAGGATCAGGCGCCTGTTTTTACAAATGCTCCTTACTCGGCCACCGTCGCAGAGAATACGCCAGCTGGCGTGAGCATATTGACTGTCAAAGCAATTGATGGCGATGTGGGCATACCAAGAGATATCTTCCTTTCGCTGGAGGACGAGCCATTTGGGCACTTCGAGCTAGTGCCCTTTGGCGATGCCAAGGAGGGCACAGCTATACTGCAGACCACAAATGAGCCGCTGGATCGTGAGAATCCTGATATACTTCAGAATGGCGGCGTCTATGTCTTCTCCATAAGAGCAACGGAGCTTATAGACGGTGCCATACCCGCTGAATTCTCTGTCACACGAGTGACCATCGTTGTCACCGATGTCGACGATCATAGGCCAGAGTTTAGTGCCTCGCACTTTAACATTTCAATTGCCGAGAATTTGGCGAATGGCATGCCCTTACCGGGCCTCTCCATATTCGTGGATGATCGTGACATGGGCGAGAATAGTCGGTATCAGCTCAAACTGCAGGATGTCTCGAAGGCAGCCGGTGTATTTGCGGTATCACCCACCGAAGGACAAGGCAGAACACCTGTTGTGGTCAAAGTGCTGGATGCCAGTCAGCTGGACTATGATAATCCCGCGCAGCGTAAATTCGAATTCGATTTAGTAGCCACGACGCACGGCGTGGAGCAGGCAAAGGCACGCGTGGAAGTCCATCTGCTGGATGCCAATGATAATGCTCCCGTGTTTCGTCAGCAAACGTATCGTTTCACAGCTCGCGAGAATCTGACTACCGATTCCCTGGTGGGCATTGTGAATGCCACTGATGCGGATTCAGCCGAGTTTGGCCACGTGCAGTATGTGCTGAAGGGCTTTGGAGCCGACAACTTCTATATTAATCCAGAGACTGGCGGCATTTATCTACTAAGAGCCCTGGACTATGAGAAACAGAGCACGTATAGCCTGACCGTGGTGGCTGTCGATGGCGGCGGACGCGAATCGAATGCAAATCTCTATGTGGATGTGCTCGATGTCAACGATAATCATCCGCGCTTCGAGAGCAGCGAATACAGTCGCACAATTCGAGAGGGAGCCTCAATCTTCGAGCCACAATTCTTTGTGCGCGCTCACGATGCAGATGGACCCAGTCAGGGAAATGGCAGAGTAAAGTACGCCATAGTCTCGGAGAACAGCATTGCCGGCAATGTCTTCCGCATTGAGCCGGAGACTGGCGAAATAACATTACAGAAGGCAGCCAGATCCATGGATACGGAGCGTGGCGAGTATGAGCTGGTTGTGTCTGCAACAGATTTTGGTAAGTTTTGAATCTAATTAAAACAATAATTATTTGAATATGTATATTATTTATCGTGTTATTCCAGGCATTCCCCCACTGACAAATACTACACGTGTTCTGATACGCGTTGGTATCTCCGGCAATCAGCGACCCATTTTCAAGGGACACTTCCAAAATGTCGAGAATTTGCCAGTGATTGGGCCGCCCAGTTATCGTGTGTCCATACCAGAGAATGCCGCTCCAGGCTATAATGTGACAACGGTCTCTGCACATGATCCTGATGGCCTGGACAGCCTGCTCAGATATCGCATTGTGGGTGCCAATGATAACTTCCAAATCAATGAGTTGTAAGTCTACACAGAGCTCAAACTTAATCTCAACTCATGATCAACTTCACCATTCTCAGCTCCGGCCAGATCACTGTCTCGCCTCAGGCTCGCATTGATCGCGATTTGAATATGAATAGCTTTGAGATCATTGTGAATGCCGTGGACTCTGGCACGCCCATACCGGAAACAGCAACCACCACGGTCTATGTGAATGTGAAGGACATCAATGATGAGAAGCCCAAGTTCGAGCAGAATAGCTATGCTGCCTATGTCTCTGAGCGCACAGTTGTTGGAGAGAGCGTTTTGCGTGTCAAGGCGATCGATAAGGATCTCAATTCACGTCTGGAGTACAGTTTGCAAGGACCAGTTCAGGCTACAACCAAGGCTGGCGTCAGCATAACAAATCGGAGCAATTATCCCGTGCAGGAGGCTTTCCGTGTGGACAAACAAAGCGGTGAGATCTTTGTGAACAGCACCTTGAGACACGATGTGGCTGCCATTATCATCTTTACTGTGGCCGTGAGAGATTTGAATGCTGAAGTGGATCCGGAGAAGCAGGTGGACACCACTGAGGTAACGGTTTATGTGCAGTCCTTCAAGGATAAGGATCCTGTATTTAAGAATCCTGGCTGGAGTAGTTCGCGTCCAGTAGTCAATATCAAGATCAAAGAGGAAATGCCCATAGACAGCGCGCTGTTCATACTGCAAGCCGAAGATCCGGTCACCGAACAGCCCATAACCAGCTTTGAGCTAGTCACACCCAAGGAGCTAGAATATTTCCACATTTCTGAGCGCACTGGTGAGGTGATCTTGAAGAAGCGCTTGGACTACGAAGCGCTGGCGGAGTCGGGTAGCGCAGAGTTTGAGCTGCAGGTGCGTGCAAACAGCGCCGATCGCCAGCGAAGCACCATCAGTAGAGTGAATATCACAGTCGAGAATGTGAACGACAACAGTCCAATCTTCGATCAGAGCTCCTACCATGCCACCATCATTGAGAACAAGGGCTATCCGGAGCCTGTGCTGCAGGTGAAGGCGCAGGACAAAGATGCGGCGCTCAATGCACGCGATGAACGTTTGGGCTATCACAAGATCATCTACTCGCTGCAAGGCGAATATGCCATGCTCTTCGAGATTAATAATATAACTGGTCAGATCATTGTGGCTCGCAATCAAACAATTGATCGAGAGCGCACGCCCTCCATTCGCTTGCAAGTGAAGGCCGAGGACTCGCCGGGCAAACCAACCGATGCCAAGCAAAGCGTTGTGGAGCTGATGATCGATGTGCTGGATGTGAATGATAATGCACCCGAGTTTAGCAAGAAAGTTTACAGTGCTGTCATACCAGAGAATGCTCTGAAGATGGAGACTGTGCTGCAGCTGGAAGCCACCGATGCAGATGAAGGACCTGGCGGCGAGGTGCGCTACGAGCTGGTTAACGAAGGCGATGCCAATGGATTATTTAGCGTGAATGCACAGAGTGGACTTTTGACCACACGACGCAATCTAACGGGCAAGGGACGCGCAGAGGCTTATGTGTTGATCGTGCGTGCCCAGGACAATGGCAACCAGGTGCCCAAGCAATCGAGTCTATCCACAGATGCCGAAGTGCGCGTATTTATAGGCGATGTAAGCGCTAACGATGGTGTGCCTTACTTTGTCTCGCCACGCGTGGGTCAAATGGCAAATGTAACTGAGGTTAGTCGAGTAGAGTTGGTTAAAGAGAGACTGAATTTATTTTGAATCTTCTTGCAGAACGCGGCAGTTGGGGCTCCCGTCTTCCAGGTGATTGCCAGCGATCCAGATGATGCCAGCACGCCCTCGGGCACCATTACCTATCGCATACTGCCCGATACGCCAGATGCGGAATCCTTTGCCATAGACACGCACACGGGTCTGATAACAACACGAGAGGAACTGGATCGTGAAGAGAAATCCATGTATAAGGTGCTGCTGGAGGTCAGCGACAATGGACAGCCAAAGCAGTCGGTGACGCGTATTCTCAAGATCGAAGTGCTCGACATGGATGATCATGTGCCCAGATTTGCCAGAGAGATTGTGAGTAATGAGATAACCATTTTTTTTTTCATTTACTGACAGTCAATTGTCACTAGGATGCGGGTCCGATACCCATGTCCGTGCGTGAGGAGCAGCCAGCGGGCACAATTGTGGGCAACTTTAGCGCCATTGACGAGGATATTGGTGAGAATGCAGCCATTGACTATGTCATCATCGAGGGCAACAACGAGCAGCTCTTCACCATTGAACGCACCAACAACAGCCAGGCCAAATTGAAGACTAGTCAGCCCATTGATCGAGAGCAAGTCGAATCCTTTACGCTGACCATCAAATGCCTGAAGTTGGGTGAGCCAGCGTATAAGTATATCGGGGATGCCTATGACCGTCAGGATCCGTCGCACTTGCGCATTACTATTAAGATTCTCGACATTGATGACAATTTGCCCAAGTTCGAGAACCCCGACTCTACAGTGGGCATACGCATCAATGTGCCCATTGACACGGTGATAACCACGCTGCGTGCCACTGATGCGGATGCCGAGGCATCGCCCATAGTGCTCTCCATCAAGAATGTGACATTTGTGCCGCAGTTCTACAAGCGCAGCAGGAAACTGGCCACGGGCAACCTGCAAACCCTGTTCACCCTCAACAATCGCACGGGTGAGCTGCGCACGGGCGGTTCCTTTGCCGACTATGTGGATGGCTATTTCCAGATGCGCATCTGCGCCAACAACTCGGCCAAGCCTAAGAGGCAAACCTATAGCAATATCAAAGTGTTTGTCATACGGGATAAGTCGCTGCTGAAGTTTGTCTTCGCGCGGCCTCCGAATGAGATACAGCACAATATACGACCCTTCCAGGAGCAGCTGCAGAAGAAGCTGAAGCCGCTGGGCCTGGAGCTGCACGTGCTGGACACGCAGGTGTTTACGCGCGCGGACATGAGTCTGGACTTCACAGCGACCAGTTCCTGCTTCCAGATGTTCCGCAATGGCGCCGCATTATCGCTGAGCGAAATGCAGAAGCTGATGAACTCCAAGGAGCTGCGACACGAGCTCATCGACATCTATGCAGCGTATGGTGTGAGCGATCTGGAGTCGTGCTCAGTACGACGCACCCACACGGCGGCTCTCTTTGGCAATCTGCTAACGTCGGCAGGCGCCTGGCTAGTCATTCTAGCAGCGCTCATAGGCATCGCAGCGCTGGTCTCTCTCTGCACGGCCTGCTGCCTGAGAAAGAAGTGAGTGTGCAGAACTTAGAGAGAGAGAGAGAATTGGAGAGAATAGATCATCCATTACATATATATTCTTCCACAGATTCAAGCGCTACAGCAAACGGAGTTTGCAGGCAAGTCTGCGCACACCAACGGAGCATACGCCCACCTCGTATAGCTACTCAATGCCCGCCGTGCTCTACTCAGAGCCCATTTATGGACCCTTGTAGCCTCCACTCATATTCTGCACGGTCAGCCGTCAAAGCAGCCAATGGCAATGCTGAAGAACTCAATTCTAGTAAATTAGTGCTCAACTGACTCAAGAGCCCAAGTCACCTCAGACAGAGCTCAGAGCGACTTGGGCAGAGCGAGTCACAAAACAGTCCATACATAAGCATAAGCATACTATGCATGTGATCTAGTATGTACATAATATACGACTATGTATAGAGAGAAGAGTATAGAGTACATCTGTGTAATATTAACTACTGTATAAAGTCGACAACGAAACATTTAGTCTTAAGTTCTCTTATAAAATAGTAGCAAAACGAATCGCAAGTCATTTAATTTTTATATGTGTCATCTGCTGAAGAGATTTTTGCAACGCCTAAATTAAATATATTATTAAATAAATGACATATAACTATATACAACTATATCTTATCTTTATTCTCTGGCAAATGCGTAACAAGTGCAATATAAATATCAATTCAAATTTCAACAGGAATTTACACATCCTTCACACGCTTCAGCTTGACGTGTTCAGCTAACTAAAACTAAATACATATATTTATTTATGCATATGTTATGTGTTATGTATTTAGTTAGCCTTTTTTTTTGGAATGTGAACATGTGTGCAAATAAATTGTATCTACAATAAAATACACGAGTAACTTGGTTATACTCCATGGACATGCAAAGCGATACGGCGCACTTAAATATGTGAAAGTCAGTCAACAAAACATTTAACTAAATAGACTAGCTTATAACTGACTCCTGGAGTGTTTAATATACCATGATATCATTATTTATGTTTAGCTATATTTTAGTAGACAAATATAGACAAACATTTTAATGGTTCTACCTAATAATGCTGCTCTGTTGCCAATGAAAGACCTTTGAATTATATAGGTATACCTCAAAAGTTTTAAATATTAGAAACCAAATATTTTTAATACAAAATGAATATTGCTTTATAGATAAATTCAATCAAATATCATCCACTAATATACCCAACATCTTAATTTTCAAAATGCGTATTCCAATTAAAATCTGTGTGCTTGTTTTAATTGCAAATTGGAATTCTTGAATATAAAGTTTAAGGTCTAACAATTTATATTTTATATTCGAAAGAAAGTAAAAAATCCATAAATAATAAATGTTGTTAAAACTAATGTGCGGCGCTCATTAGCCTCAGGCTAAGGTCCTTTCTGAGTGCTGCAAGGGATGATGATGATGATGCTGCTGCTGGTATACGACAGCATGGCTATAGGGTGGCAGAGTGAGTGTATGTATGTGTGTGTGTGTGTGTGAGTTGATGAACTGATCAGGGGTTGCTATTTCAAGGCAGCTCAAGCATTCTAGTTAACTGTAGCTGCTGCCACATCTAACGAGTTATTTTTATAACTTTTTAAAACGCAACGACAACAACAACAGCTACAGCAACAGCAACAGCAACAGCTACAGCAACAGCAACAACATGGTCAACATCAGCAAATCAAGTGTAGTCTGACTGCACTCGTATGAGGGTTGTCTCTGGCTTGTTTAATTACAGCAATATATAAAGAGAAAAATTTCAAAGTACTAGCAGCATTTCTATATACTTATATTCCGCTGTAATTAGCATAGAACCCAACTGGCATTTCAGTTGGCCTTTGAAATGTTGCCAAATCACTTTCCACTTGAACATTGATTGATGATGTCGATCGTAAATCACACTTCAAACTCGAGTGACAATGCTTCGTCCCCTTTTTATGCTGGCCAAATAAAAGGTCGGCGCCACCACTGAGCTAACTAAGCTGCGGTAATCAGCATTTAATGCGCATGATACATGAGGCGCCAGCTCCAAGAGGAGCAGTCTTTCCCCAGCTATCCCTACACGCATCACGTACTGAGCACTCGGGCACCCTAAGTGCCATTGGCTTGCAGGTGTCCAGTCAAATGTAGCTAAACACACATCAACTTTTTACCCTAGATTCAGTTAGTCAGTCAGTGTATGTTAGCAAGTGAGCAGGGCAGCTGGCCAGATGTCCAACTTTAACGGACAAACAATGTGAACAATTAATGAGTGAGCCGCAGTACGAACGAAGGACGTTCGCGCATGAGGGAAGTCGCTCATTTCCTTAACATTTGTGGCAAAAACGATTTATGTGAGGATAATGAATGTGAATAAACTGAGAGAAGTAGCAAATGTGAATGACTTATATATACCCTGTATATTAACTGCATAATATATAGTAGAAGAGTCTGTTAAGAATGGGCATGCTTATTAAATATAAGTTTGATAAGAATTAAAATATATTATTTTTAATTTAATATTAATATTTATTGAAATATGACTTTTTGTTTTTTTCTCTCTTATATCAGAGGATATATATAAGGTTAGGTGTAATTCATATATTAAATGAATTGTATTAAATAGTTATTAATTTTTTAGTACAGAAACTTGTTTAGCTATTAAATCAATTTCCTACTCAATTTCCTATACTCCTTCATCAACAGTTACATTATAACTTCTACAGCCCTGTTCCTTCTAGGGTATTAAGTTATTGCGTGCCAATGCCATATATCTAACTAAATCATAACGGTCGCTTTCTGTCAACTGCCAATGCCGAGTTGGCCCGTACGAGGTGCCATAAAAAGCGACTTAGGGCAACACCCCGCGTCGACCATATTCACGCGGAAATTGTAATTGCAGCTAACTACTTGTCAGGTCTCTCCTTTCCATTCACTTACTATTTTTGGGGGTAAATTTGGCAGTTTTTCGCTCATTTTTTACAGCAGCACAATGGACGCCTAATCAGGGGATTTTCGCGCAATTTTTGCGCTAAACCGGAAGTAGGTCTTATAGATGAAATGGAAGTCTAAGCTCCTGTGGCTTAGGCACAAAAGCAATATGTGTAAGCGAATCAATTGCAATCAGCAAATATTGCCAGCTCGGCCCTTTCACTCAATCAAAAGGTTGTTTACATTCACAATAACTGGGCATGAAACCGTTGTTGTGTCGACCTTTTAGCATCAGCCTACAAATTCAATTTATGCACTGTAAAGATGCAAAAAAAAAAAAAAAAGAGTCGAAAACAGTAGAAGCGAAATGTTAACAAATATCAACCATAAATTACAAATGTCACATTCATTATGCACATGGCGCTGCATATTAATTAGGCTGGCGCTCTTCCTTTGGCTCAATATATTTATGACCACTTGATGAACTGCAGCCAAAGTTAACCCAAACATTTTTTATTCAGGGTTGCACTTCGGCGTATTTCGTCCTGGTTTCGTCCTGCTACACAGCTCATTTGCATAACAATCAACTCGTAGTTTGTGGTACAGCCTCAGCTACTGGCTGTATGTATAAATGCCAGCCTCTCTGGCTTCCCTGGCTATTGCTGCTGGGGTAGGGCTCTCTAATGGTTTTCATACACAGAGCCAGCGGGTGTGAAGTTGTAAAGTTTAATGTATTGTTTGTCTAACAGTTTATTCATTTGGAAAAGGAAAACGAAATATTCGTTATGTGATTGGAATATGAAATATAACTAAGTCTGCAGCGGTCTTTCTCTCTTACTCTTTACGTCTCTGGGGTTG
Organism: Drosophila stalkeri; assembly: GCA_035047405.1. NCBI lineage: Eukaryota > Metazoa > Arthropoda > Insecta > Diptera > Drosophilidae > Drosophila > Drosophila stalkeri. The sequence continues at coordinate 13,974,682 of JAWNPR010000041.1, read as the reverse complement.
CAAATAACAAATGACATTTCCGGCGTCTGCCAAGCTCCTAATAGTGAATGTCATTTTCAATTCATTGACCTACAAAATCTCAGGTAAAAAGTAAAATATATATGAACTCTTGTAGGGCGCAACAATAGAAATCAATCTTTTGTAAATATATTGAAAGAGTATACCATAACTATGCTCAAATATACATATATATCATATATCTGTATATTGATATAATAGTAAATATAAAGGGGAAACTGCAGTGATTCACCTGTGTGGTTTAGGAATTCTAGCAGTAAGATATGGGTAATTCTCGCTGTACTTTAAATAGATATTAGAGCAATATGAGTAAGTAATATATTATTTCTCGACAAAACTTTCATTGTTAACATTAAGAAAAAATCTCAGAAATTTCATAAAGCGAGGATTGACAAGTTGACGACAAGGAGCTCAAACAACGAACTAAGAAAATTATCGAAGAAGATTATCCAAGTATGTGAAGTCTCTAGCAATGACGCTTTACAATTCAGATATATATATATATATATAATCTCTTTTCATACTTCCAACACAGGCAGTAGAGTATACCCGAGCTATTTCTATCTGCTCTTACAAAGATTAACTATCAGCTAAGACTATCTCGATATATATAATCGTAGTACCTTCATCTACTCTACAGCTTCACTTAGGTAGCTCATCTCATAAGAACCACGCTCACCTCTTTTATATAAACAGCTCAACCTATTCAATTAGTTATGCGGCAACTCTTATCTCAATTCGAATCGTGTGCATCAAATATGATTTTTGATTTACATGTGTTTACATTTTTTGTGTTCTACTTTCTGTTGCAACAATGTGACACAAATCTGCTTAAATTTGACTAAAACCGCTCAGAGCGGATTAAAATCGCAATCAAAACTTCCAAGCACAGTTTACAGTTTATACTCACACACACATAGAGAGAGAGAAAATGTAATGCTTATCCTGAAAGGACGAGCATGCACACAAATGCGACAGATTGGCTTCCTCGGCGCGGCAACAAATGTAACAAAATACTCGAACGGCTGTTTGTTTATCCAATGTTTTTCGGTTAGATGAGCACACAACTCAAGGTAGGGCAGGACCAGAAGGACCTACATAGCATACATATACACACACATATATATGTATCTATGCAGCGTCACAGATTTCACAGATAAACCAATTCGAGCAGGGCAATGAATCGCTAAAAAGGTCGAGCGACTCGCCTCGGCTCAACTCGACCCACCAGAGCGAATTCTGTTTGCCAAAAAAAAGAGGGTTTTCCAAAAGGGTTTACCTTAATGCACATGTGCCGCAGAAGGGTTAAATTTATGATTCTACTCATATTTTTTTGCTGGCTGGTGAATGTGTGTCAGAGTGAATGCTAAAAAGGCGTAAAACAATCAATTCGCCAAATAAAATTCGATTTGCGATTTTTAGCAATTTCGATATCGGAATCTGGAACCAAATAGACAAATTGGCACGTTTATGCTTGAGCAAGAATTAGATGGCATAGAATGTACATAATTTATGTTCCCAAATGTCAATTCTTTTTATGGATTTGTTAGATTTTTATAGGCTAAAGTATAAAACTAGATGATAGGAGGTAAAAGGGTAAAAGGCAGAGAAAAGAAGGAGAAGAAGTGAGGACTTAGAAGTTACTTAGAGATCAAAGAAAACTCTTCAGGAATAATACTTAGATAAATAACTGCACTACACTAAAGTGGTATAAAAAGAGAGCTCTTTTGTGTGTTCAAAGCAAAAAAAGAAAAATAAAGAAATATAATACATTTATATTTTATTTATTTTCACAGAGATTCCTTAAAGAGATAGCCTAGTTGTTTTTTTTTTTTTTTTTCTACCCTGTCCCGTACACATATTGGGAGTAAGTCAAACAATTGCTTCAATTTTTTTTCTATATCGAAACGTAAAGAAATGAAATCTATTGCTCAGTGGCTCATATATAAATCGGACCCAAAGGACCTGCACTTGACGCAACAACACGCATTGTGTTTGCTCCTTGCACCGTGCTCTGGCAATTTGTTTCCATTTTGGTTTTCTTATCGTCTTTGGGCAATCGGCAAATTGTTTAACCAAAGCCTCGCACAGCATTAGCATAGTCATATATATATATAGTGTATATATACAGCAGGGACTGGTAGATGTATGCGTAATGCCGTTATTGATCCTACGATAAGCATCTGCAGTTAGCTACCCCGTGGCACAGCTAGCAGGGCAGCACGCTAATGATGCCCGTCCTGGTGCGTCCTGGTACGTCCGTATCCCCGTCCAACTGTTGTCCTTTGTGCGCATCACCCTCAGCGCCAGTTCTCTTGGAATTGAATGCAGCTTAGCGGCTCGCCCGCTGCGTATTTGCGCCTTTGACAACGACAAATATACTGGCTATAATAATGATTATTGTTAAGATAAATCCCGACACCTTCAACAAAGCTGCACAAATGACAAGCGCAGCTTAGCGACTGGAGCTCTCTCTCTCTCTCATCGTCTTTACTCTCTGTTGGCAGAGTGAGAGTGCCTTTGAGATGTTGCATTCCAATAATATAATTCAGCATCTTCTACGAGTCACCCTTTATTTTTCCTGTAACGGAAAATGTCAGTCAGTCAGTCAGTCAGGCAGTCAGTCCGACTCAGTATTTCGACTCTTGCCGGTTCATTCAACTAAATAATTTGAGTGGCATTCATGCAGGTCCACTGCCACTTGGCTCATGTTTCAGGACTCTCGGCTGCTGCTGCTGCTGCTGCTCCTGTTGTTGTTGTTATTCCTGTTGTTGCTGTTGTATATTTTAGGCATTGGAACATTCGTTTTGTAGTCGTAATTCTGTGGCAGGTGACGGGCAATCTTCCATTGTTCAACTCACCCCATGTCGAATTGTAAGGGCGCAAAAATGCCCCCTACAATAAACAAGCTGCACTCACACACACACGCACATTCATTTTATGTGCACTGCAATATACAATATTTATTTGAATTTAAGTCTTTTGTTTGAAAATCTGAAATCCGCATACACACACACTCACACACACATGCACAGCTCAGGGTTGTTTGCCTTGACTTTAGCAATTTTCTTTTCCATTCCCATTTTCTGCTTACCTCAGCAGCACTTTTTGCAGTAGTTTATTCTTGATTTTTTTCTTTTTTTTTTTTGATTTTTCATCAACTTTATTAGCAAAAATAAATTGTAATAGTTTACATCAAATTCAGCTTAAGATATAATCAAAATATATATATATTTATATATATAAAATCTGATTTGCAAAAATGACTAGCCCTCGTTCCTTAGCAATTGCATTGTTAACCCAACCAACTAACTAAATCTAGCTAATCCCTCATCTTAAATATGAGCTTATGATCTTAATATAGAAATATATGGCTTGCTAGCAAAGGTACATGGATGCTCTGACTAAATTTACATGGACAACCGATGCGTTTTGTATTCGATCTTAAAAGCAAAAAGTGTAATTTATATATTCATTAATTTTTAATTAAAATATAAAAGGAATAGTTTTATATATTAATGTGTATTAATTTATATAGAAAACACTTTTAGTTTTAATGGTTCGATTTAGTAAGCTAAACAAAAACTCAATCGAAACAATTCATGATAAATTTGAACTCTGATTTAAGCCTTGTTCAGCTCACTAAATGAATTAAATCAAATTGATAACTAAGGCTGGTTGGCTTTGCATGGCCTTTGATATCAATTTAATACTTAATGCAAAATATCAACTGATTGCGAGCCGTAGCGGGACTGCGAGCTGGAAATGTTATTGGCCTAGCTGCTCTAAGCAAATCACTTTTAATATAGCCATATAGCATTAGGTCAAAGGTGAGTCGCTAGTGCAGCTCTGGCGCTAATCCTTTCCAGCTGGCAGTGCCACTAAAAGGTCAGCACACTGTCGAACATATCACCCAGAGAAGATAGACACCCGCATTGATGCCCCTGAAACTATGCTATACCTGAAACTGTTTATAGTGAAATGGCTGTTGCTGCTGCTGCTGCTGCTGCTGCTGGTGATCCTCTTGGTAGTCCTTCCAGGGCGGCGTTTGTGTATAGAAGCTGCTCTGCTGATGCAGACCTGAGTCGGGCATGGCAGCTGCCTCAAAGCTGCTGCGAAACAGATCATATTTCTCCTGGGAAAAGTGCGATGCAACCGAAGCTGTGGGCTGTGGACTAAGCTCCGACTGCGACACCATCTGCTGCTGCTGCTGCTGCAATTGCTGTTGCTGTTGCTGTTGCTGCTGTTGATAGTAGCGCATGCTGCTGCCCAGATCAAAGCCAGGTGGCTGATAGTCCATGGCCTGTCCTGGCTGATAGTGCATCGGCGGTGTCTGCTGCTGATGCGGTCCGTAGGGAAAGATGCGTCCGTTGCCGAACATGGGATATGGTTGCGGATTCACAAAGAGTGCATCGAACAGCTCCTTGGTGATGCGCTCGCCACTCAGCGTGAAGTTCTGCAACTTCTCCAGATCCAGATTGATGGTGTTGCCACTCTCCAGCACCTGTTCCAGCGCGAAGATATAGTTGTGAGCGAAGCGTAGGATTTCGATCTTTGTCAGCTTCGTCTCCTCCGGCAGTGAGGGCAGGGTGACCCTTAGCTTCTCTAGCGCATCGTTGAGCGTGTGCATCCGATTGCGCTCCCGATCGTTGGCCTTCATGCGTCGAAACTTCTTGATGCGCACCACCTGCAGCGGACTGCGCGAACGCGTTACACGATTCTTGCCGACGGCATATTTACGCTTCGGTCGCGGTGCATTCGGGTCCTCCGGCGACTTGACCGGTGTGCTAGTCAGCTTTGGTTCGAAGTTGTTCACTGAAGCGCGACTGTTCAGGTGCTCCACCAGTGTGCGACCGCTGCGCGTGCTGTGATTGCTGCTCGTGTCCAGCAGACCGACAAAGCCAGCAGGTGGCGAATTCATTTGCATCTCCCAGTTGCCGGCATAGGCCAATGGAGCTGGCGTTTGAGCTGGCGGCGTGCTGCCGCAGTGTTCGCCAAAGTCCAAACGCCGACGTGAGCTGATCTGGGCTTCCGTTTCAAAGCTCTTCTCATAGCCGCTATCAAAGGATGCATCATCATCGTCATCCTCCTCAAACTGAAACGATTGCGCTGGATTGTAGGCATTGTAGCAGGCGGACATGTTGAGATCGTATTAGACTGGCTTTCCGTATAAATAGATATAGCTCTATCTAAAACACGATATCAACTAGTCGCATTCTATTTATATATATTAATATTCTTTTTCTCGTATATAAATGATTTTGTTTCCTTTTCTTCTGTGTAGCCTTAACCGTTTCGCGTGCCCGCACCAACTAAAAGCTGAACAGGAGTGCGCAACGGTTTTATGTGCAGCCATTAGAGAGCTGCCCGAGCTGGTCGAGCTGGTCGAGCTGGCTGGTAAGCCCGCTGATTTAGGCGGGTAACAACCCTCGACGCATTGTCGTCGGTCGCGACGATGGCGGCGCCATGGCACAAATCCCAACAGATATGCGCGGCACTGATTGCCACTCGCTCTCTTGCCCAAAGGGGGTTGTACACACACACACACACACACAAACACAAACACACTGGCAGCAGCAGCAACCACTGCCAGTAAAAACACGAGCATTTTTTACGCTTCAGCGTAGGCCAATAGGAAGTATGAGAGTGCGTTGTCTATCTCTCAGCTCTGCTCGACTCTGCTTGGCTCTTCTTAGCTCTGCGAGGATCAGCGCATAAAGTTCAAAGCGGCATGCACTCTGTCGCTTATCAGCAGCCTTTGTCACATCTTGTGGCCACTTCATATCAATTGCGCTCAACTCTTTATTATTATTATTTCGCAACCGCAGTAATCATTGCGGGCTTACGCCTGTCGCTAAGCGAATTACCGGCACGTGGCCCAAACACTTCCGTGGGCGCAACATGTGTGAAGCTGCGCTGTGGCACGTGCCAACGAATTGAAGCAGAGCTTTGTGGAACCAGCCACTTCACAGCTGCTCGAGTGGCTTCACCCGCTGACTGTGAGCCCCCAAGCCTGGGATTGCTACTTTAAGTGGCTGCCACATGCCGCACATGCCCCCGCCCACAATGGGCACGTGCTGGTTTGTTATGATATGTCTTCCCATTGCGGCTAAATTGTTGACACAAGTAAACACTTTTTTTAAGTGAGTCGCGAGCCACACAGTTTGGCGTTAATTGAGAGGCCTAAAGGATGCTAATTGTTTCAAATTGATGACAGTTGCCAAGATTTATGACCGTTGAAGTTCTTTAAGAAGTATCTTTCTGGTAACTGAGTTAAGAGAATGCCGATGGGAACGTTCTTTTTGTTTGTACGGTAGAGATAGCTATATGTTTTTATTAGTATATATATTTATTGGTCAATAGCGATAGGTAATGCGAGATAAAGATATTATAGAGTTGAGAAAATTAAGCTGGGAAGTTGGTAATTACGAATCATTCCTTATTAGCCGAAGGCTAATGACGTACTGACAGCAAATTTACAGCTGAAATATAGCTAAAAAGAGATATATTGTTAGATCTCGTCTAAAACTGATTTGAAGTCTCTTTCGAGTACATTTGATTTCAATTTAAATGGCATGATAATAAAAAAAAAAAAAAAAAAAACTGTATGTTAATGAAATATAGCAAATCTGAAGTTTTATTGTTTCTAGCTTCAGATATTTAACTTGCAGCAAATTAAATTATCATTTCTTTCCTCTAATAGTCAATTCCACTTGAATTGCTCTGCAACCCAATACAAGTATTAAACAACATAAATTTTGTTAACTTTGTCTATTAATACGTTTTATTTATATACATTTTTGGTCACAATTTGTTATAAATCTTAAGATTTTCAGAGAAAAGCCGCCAAAGCAGTTGAGCCGTTGAGTTTACTTTTTTCGAATACCTATTAGATAAGCCAAACGAGATTTCTGTCAAATCAAGGATTATGAGCCAAGCGCCTCTTGTCGGATGTGGATTACAGCAATTCAAAATGTTGCCATCAAAATTCACACCACACACGACACGTGTCGATGTGTATGTGTGTGTTTCCGTTGTTGTTGTTGTTGTTGTCTGTGTTGGTTGTTGGTAGCTCAAGTGGCAGCCGTCGATCGGACGCGTGTGGCTAATTGAAGGTTTTTGAGTAAGCATAATGCGTATCAATTATACAGTTAATTGAAGTGTGAGTGCTTATTAGGTTAGCATGAAAGTATGTGAATTATTATGGAAGCTGTCGCATTCATTTTCTCAGCAATTGTCGCCCAAGACTCACGCACACACACTCACACACTCATACACACACACACACACACACAGGCAGACATAGCCTCAAGGCAGTGTTAACTAAATAAAAGCCATAAAAGCTATGCCAGCTTTGTGCCTGTCCATGAGCTGGCTTCTGTACATATATAATTTCATCAAACATCCTAACACGGTCCAAGTGAAAGCAAATACAGGCGCATCGACAAATATATATTTGTGCCTCAGGCAAATTGCATTCTAACAAGCGGCGCAAATTCAATTTAACAAGCTGACTGTGTACCCAATCTTTGTCCCTGCCTGTGTGTGCCTGCCTGTCTGTGTGTGTGCAACCCCGACTGCATTCGTTTCAGTCACGTAGCCTCGGGCCAAGCGTGTGAGCGGGGAGCGCGAAGCGAGAGAGAGAGAGAGAAAGAGAGAGAGAAACCAAAGAACAGCATCAGCTAAGCAAATGACTTCCATCTTCAGAAAGGTACGATTTCCTCCTCGTATAGGGGATCCAATTCCGAAGGCAGCACCATAGCTGGGAATCGACTCACGGTCACGGGTACAGGCGATATCGACGATGACGTCGACTCCGAGGAGAGCTCGATGACATCCGTATCGCCCGTTACGTGCTTCATCTTCATTGACTTTGGATGGTGGAGTTTGATTTTCGTCTGGCTCCATTTGTGACCGCGTCGCCGACGTCTCATTGATGCTGGACGCGCCGGCTCATCCAGTTCCGTTGAGGTGGACGAATCGGAAGTGCTGGGCTTGAAGCGTTTTAATTGAATCGAAGGTTTAGGTTCAGCCGAATCGGATGTTATGTGTTCAAACTCCTTTTTGACTTTACTTCTACTTCCACCCTCACTCTGCAGATCTGACGTAGGCGTCGATGCATTGCTGCCCTCGTTTTGACTATGGCTTTGCTTGCTGCTCGATGACGATCTGCTATGTTCTTGTTGTGTTTTCAATTCATTGTAATAACTGTGGAGATTAGTGCGCTTCACACGCACCCGCAGTCCACGCAGCTTTTCAATGTCTTGTAGTGAGAGCATGTCCAGACGCACCTCCACCTGACGGGTCAAGCACTCCTGAATTAGTCGCAAATGCACATCGCTAACTGAAGTCACGGATGAGCTTGGCTCTTGACTTGCACCACGATTTGTTTTGAATCGCTTGAAATTTTCAATACTTGGCTGTTTTTCTCTCGCTTCAGCTGGTTTTTCTGCAGGGTCTGTCTCAACTTCTGTTAACGTCCGCTCCTCCGTCGCCAACGCACCCGGCACTGCTTTGGCGGCCGCCTCATCCTCAGTTAAAGACTTTCCTCTGAGCTGCAACACTTCTCTCTCCATTGTAAAATCAGAAGTTGGTGCCGGCGGGGGCGTAAACACTTTACTTACGCCAGATAGAGTTTCAGACTGTCCCTCCTCGAACTCGTTCGCATCGTGCATGGCCATCATCGATGCCCCAGACTCCAAGCTGTCCGTCTCACTGTTGTAACGGCTGCTGGTGCGTGAGCTACCCTTCTCCCCGCTCGTACCTAGCTGACCTGACGTCGTTGTTGTATTTCGTCTCAGACTCTGCAAACTTTTGAATTTACTTAGCAGCGAATTACTTTCCATTAGCACATTGTCATCCGCTTCCACGTTGAGTTGTTCGACCTTCTCAAAGCTCCAAATATCAGAAAACGCTTTAAAGCCGCTAGTTTCGTTTGTGTACTTAGCCTGTGATTGCAGTAGCTCAGCGATCGAACGCTTCGGCATGTTTAACTCCTCTGGCGGTGGTTTCGATAGCGCAGCTTCTAGCTCCGATTGCTGCGGTTCTTGTGTCTCTGGCTCCGGTCGTGCTTCGGCTGCAGGTGAACGACGTCCACTGCGCATGGTTCTATCCATGTCAGTGATCATCGTATTGGCCATTAGAGCAGCTGCTCGAACACGCGTGCGCCTTCCAGAGCCGGTGTAATAGGCCTCTGACTCATCAGATTCCTGCTCCTCCTCATCTTCATCTTCAGAAACTATAGAACATGAAATTTGGTTATTTTAACTATAAATTATAGTATTTATAATATTTGTACATACCTTCTTTCCAGAACTTAAGAGGTATTCGATAGCGTTTTCTCTCCCGATCATTCTTCCCTCGAGATGCTTTTTGTGCCTCTTCATCCTCATCGGCACTCAGATCACCATCTGCTTCAGCTGTGCTCACCGCGTTCTCGTAGCCTTCTTCGATGGTGCCATAGTCCAATTGCGGCCGATTTTTGTACTTTTCATAATCGATTTTCAAATATTGCAAACTATCATTAGCCTCTGCCATATTTAGAGCTACAAACTTTTGCTTTAGATCCGTGCTCTTCAACAAATCATTGCAGCGTTCATGCAAAGTGTTCCATTCCAGCGCCCAGGAGAAACGCTTGTTGCGGGGCTGAAAGGCGACCGTAAGCAAATCATTGAGTATACTACGCGGCAGACGCAGTGTTTGCAACGCCTTCGAAATTGGATCATAGTCGGCTATGGGTGAATTGTGATTGGTAATGGCAACGATTTCATCTACATCAATCGTTGAGCTCAACAACTCATATTTAATATAATCCAATTTATCAGTACGTGCGCCTGCTTTACTGGAGACAAATTCCTCATCATCCTTTCGCTTCCTCTTAATGCGCGAACACCGTTTCACTTCATAGTAGCTGCTGCGTGTTGGATGTAAATAGAAGGCAGTCAACCAGAACTCAGCCTCCATAAACCCATGCTCCGAAAATACCTTGGCCAAGTCGGCATAGTTATCAGAGAGCTTATGTTCCAGGTTAAGCATGAACTGTGTAGTTAGGCCTGGATGATAGCGCCAAACTTCAATTGTATTTAGCTTCTGGCCAATTATCTTTAAGAGTATCGCAATCTTGGCAAACTGCCAGCCTCTAAATTTCTGTAAAAGCAATGCATGATTAATAAAATATTTATATAAATGGAAATAGATTAACTCACTCGCTGTGCGAGCACATTGTGCACAAAGTTCAACACTTCCTCATTATTTGGCACATTCTGAAAGACCGGATCGATTTGCCTGTCTAGCTCCTCGTCCACATCCTGCAACGGCTTCTCATCGTCATCGTAATTCTTGTAGTTGCCAATGTTGCTCGCTCGATTACCCTTGCAAATCTGCTGTTGATAGTTAAGATTCAGATTCACGGTGTGCGGCAGAGCGTGGCTGTTGCGCTGGCACTCTAGCTTCTGCAGTTCATTCAGCAAGAAACGCTCGCTGTTCTCGCGCTCTTCCACATAGCGATGCATCAACACTTTGAACTGTGCTATGTGCGACATAAAGTCATGCTCATTAAGAGCCATCAGCTCCAGCAGTTGATTGCCCAGCACATAGCTGGTATAGGCCTCCAGCATGACAGCGAACGAGGTGACGAGGCTCAAATTGAACTTCTTGAATACAATGTGCTCGAAGAAACCGTCTTTGCCCAGACCCAAGCGCACACAAATCTGTGCAATCAGCCTAGCTGGTGTGTAGCCCATGGTCTCCGTAATCGATGCCTCTTGCATACTCTGCGCATAGAAGCGTATGTTGTACATCTGCCAAAAGGAATTATACATTAATTTAATACTGTAAACAGAACATTTACTTGACATATCTACCATATTATCAATAATGTAACCACGATTGTCATCCGCCACAAAAACCGTGAGCAGATAAAGATGCGCCACCAGTACAATAGACGTCTGCTCTGAGGGCAAGATTGTGCCACATATTCTTGGATAACATTTCAGCCAGGCGGCGAGCACACGCAGCGAAAGTTGCTTAACAGCTTCCCAGCTGCCAGCATCGAATAGCTTACAAAGCCGCAATATGATCAAATGCAAGCGCTCCTGCATCAGAAATGTAATATCTAAGAAAAAAAAAAAAGATTAATAAAAGTCAATACAATGTAAATATATACACCTTCTGGTGTGGCTGGCGGCACAGCGTGCTCAATCACATTATGTTTATTCTGCATTAAATTGGCGAACAGGTGTTGCAGATAGGGCAAGCGCCAGGGGTTTATCTGATAGTTAAGTATATACGGCCAATCGATTTCGCAGAGTCCCTTAATCTTGTTAAACGTCTTATAAGCCTTATTCAGATAGTACAGCAACATGCGCTTGAGGCTCTCCGAGCAGCCAATCCATTCCTGGCTGAACCATAGCTGCAACGTATGATGCGCCAGCATTCGTACAATGTGTCCCAGTTCCTCAGTGATGCATTCACGGCTGTGCATACGACACGCATCCCAGCCGTATATTAATTGCAAAATACGATCATCAGGTATCAGCTGATAGACATCCACATCGCTGCAACCCGCGAAATACACAAACATTTTCTGTCAAGGAAAAAACAATACATTTTACACAAAGATAATACAGAAAAATGTATTTTACTTACTGCATGGAACTCGTCGTATTGTATTTTAGAAGCGCACTCAAGAAATTTGTGCTCATTATGTTGCTCGGGCAGTATGATATCCATGGCGATCTTCTTATTCAATAAATATCAAAGATATCTATTGGGTTTTGAAGAAACCCACCAAAGTTTTATTTATTTTTCAGCCGGTCTGCACGTCCGCAAGAGATGAGAGTTTGCATAGTTCGCTAATCGATAGAAACACGACTTGCGTAGCAGCCAGCTTCAGTCAGGCACTGACAATGACCGCCATTTCTGAAAATCAAATGATTGGAAATAAATATGTACAGTGTAGAAAATGACGTTGAGTTATTGTTGTATTTGCTTTACTTTCAATAATGCATATATTTTAATATTAATAAATATATGATAAATGTTTTTAAGCTATATGAAATGTCATGTATGCAGCAATGTCATATTAAAGTGGCACTCGCATTCATTCGGTTCCGCTGCCCACATTGTGATTGAATTTTGTTGCCAGCTGGCATATGCAAAGTGCAAACAAATTATTATTAGCTGCCAACAGCGTCTGCTACTTCATCTTACAATGAAAGCACCAAGGGTATTCCTTTAGAAATGTGTGCATTCTAAAGAGTAAATATATTTGTATGCGGCAAGTGGCGGAGGACAGCGGGAGGTCAACAGTTGGCCAACAAGCAGGGCTTCAACGCGTGCAACAGGGCATGACTGCAACTGCAACTGGATGAACATTAAAGGCATGATTTCTATTTAATAACCAATTTTTCATGTATTATAGGGTAACAAGAAATAGGCCAAAGCCAATTAATATTTTCCATGTAAATGACAAGTGATTTACAATTGCCGCACTCGAAGAGCAAAAAAGTAACAACAATAAAAACATACCGAACAGAAAAACACATGTAGCTGTCTACAGTTTGATGATAGCATTATTCCGAACCAATTTATCAGTGGCAAAATCAATTAGTAACTACGTAAGGGCCACAACAAGCCTTATCGGTTGAGCGATGTGTGTGATATGCCGTATGTGCGACGCCCGCTCCATAACCCATTCATTATACGCACAGGTAGCGGTGGCACTGTCATAAATATTCCCATCATCGTTTATTTGCCGTCCTCAACCAGAGTGGCTATCAAATGGCACAAATGAAAACCTGTTGATATCCAAAAGAGACAAACACACAAACACGTTCGAATATACACATTCGTTCGTATCAAAGGTTACGTTCGTAATTGAAGAAGCGTTTTGGAAGTGTTGCAAGGACAAACAAAAAATGGAAAAGAGGTGAAGAAAAGACAAGCAGCAGTCATAAATATTCATGAAGCTCTAAAAGGGTTTTTACTTGTGCGCAAATTCACCCTAAATGGAAAAAAATTGTATATCAATTGGTGTGGCCAAGAAATGCAATTGCAGGCCATCGATACGCGATGCGAGTACATTTAATATTAAAGGTCAGCATGGGCGTTGGCTAAGCCTAAGTAGGATGGGGGTGGTGCTCTTGAGGGCGGGGCAGAGCTTAACCAAATGGAGCATGCACATGAATTTGAATGAGCCTACGCGTGGTCACATACATGTGTGCATGTCCGTGTGCGTGTGCGTCTCCCAGGGGATGGCAAATAAACATTGCAAAGGCGCGCATGTGTGCCATCAACTTCAGCGCGCAATGCGTTCGTTTCGTCAAACGCGGGTGGATGGAGCTAAAAGTAGGAGCAGTACAAGCGGTAGGAACAGGAAAAGCAGCAGAAGTATGAGCTAGAACGCTGGCAAAAGCAGTAGCAGGGGATACCCACGCTTTGTTGACTGCCCCACTAAGTAGGCAACACTTTTTGGGCCACTTCCGTTGCTGCAGTCGCCAACTGCGCGACACAAAGCTTGCTATTGTGTGCATGTCTCTCTCTCTCTATGTGTAAGTCATCTGTGTGTGTGTTTGTGCACTTCGTGTGGTACGTTCGTACGCTGTAATCGTGTCGCGATTCGCTTCCGTTTTGATTTATAAACGGGCGCCACGGCCAAGCTGCGTATCATTAACAGTTGATCAACAGGTTTGCGCAGACATCCCAATCGAAGCGCAGTGCAAAACGAGAACTCATCGAGGCAGCTAATCCAGAGCAGTTCTAATTGAATTGCAGCTGCCGCAAATTCAGTTATAAAAGTCATTTCACGTGCTTAACTAAATTTATATTGTAATAGAACGCGTACGTATACAGATATCTTCTATACCCGTCGCATTGACCACACACAACGGAAGTCGAAGCAACATTTCCGCTCATTTCAAATCCAATCAAATAACAGCACACAGGTGAGTTTATTATGGAGAATACCTATATGTAATTGGTGTAATAGAAAATATTCGAGAACAATTGCAAATCAAAATTGAAGTTTTATAAAAATTACTTCTTGTGAAGTGTTTCAAATAAATACTTAGAACAAATATATCCTAACGAGTATCAAATCTAATTTTTATTTGATCGAATTTTATGTTTATTAAAATTAAAATTTATTAATAATTAAAGTTTGCTTAGAATTTTTTAGAATCAAATGTGAGCGATTTATTAACAACAAAAACATGTTCATAAAATATCATTTTCTTCATAAGAACTATGAAAGTATTTATAGCTTGACAAAGTTTATAGAAAAGTTAGTATTAAAAGAATAGGAACATATTGTTAAGATGATATATATATAAAAAAAAAAAAAAAAAAAAAAAAATTAACATTAAAATATAGCAGTTTCTTTTAATCTAAAAGAAGGTAGACAAAAGCAGTATTAGGAAAGAAGGATTTTAAATGTGTCTGAAAATATATATACATAACAATATTTAAAAGAGATATAAATATTGTCCAAAATATGTGCAATAAAATATAGATGAAAAGGTTAATGATAGAAAACATTTTTAATTCGCATTATAAATGCTTTCTAAGTAGTTTCTTTCTAGTTAATTTATGGTAGATGACTCAAATATATTTTAGATTTGCGTACTTTGGTTCAAACAATTTTTTTTTTTGCCAGAAAATTTTTTAATTGGCTATTTATAATTTTATAAATGTTTTGTTAAACATTTTTTTTCTTCTATATTTTCTTTACTTGACAAAAAAATATTTTACACTTTAAATAAAATTGTTAAACTAATTTCAATTTTTCAATTACAAGATTTTTAATGTTTTATGATTTTAACAATTGTCTAAATTATAGACAAAATAATGCATTTTTATATAATTTCGACAATATTTATTTCATAAAATAATTTATAATATTATAGAATTTTTGCTTCGAGCTATCAACTTTTTATAGGCTCGCCATAAATATTGTTTTCCAATAACAAAATTGAACTGCTTTAAATTACATTTACCAAGATATTAGCGTAAGGTCCTTTGACATATTTGCAGGCGGAATGACGTAGCTTAAGTTAAATATGTTTACTATATACACTTTAGCGACAAATTTGTTGGCATTATAAAATTGAATTATTAGGCAGTCAAAATGAAGACATTAGCAGCAAATCGAAAGTCTGCCACAAGCAGCAGCAGTGAGAGTAGACGAAAAGGCTCAAAACCCCAAAAAGAAAAAACCGAAATACCAAAAAAAAAAAAAAAAAAAATAGAAATAAATAAAAAAGCGCCTAAGCCCCAGTAGCTGGGTTCTCTAGTAAATTTATTTACACATCTGTGGATATTCTGTTTATTCACGAGTTTTCGTTGCTGCGTGTTCGAGGCGCGATGATTTTTATTCAAATGAAATGTCGTAGAAACGTGGGCCCAATGCCTGCGTACCTATTTAAACAAAATACTTATAGGCGAATGCCATCCTTTGGCAAATATTGGCGTTGCCTGCTCGAAGAAGGGCGCAATGAATAGTAGAACGCAAGCCGAGACACGCCTCTTGAGAACATCAACGCCCACACACACACACACACACACACGCACATATACAGCGAGTGAAATGCGTTATATATATGTACATACGTATATTGGGCACATTTATTTCAAGTAGCTACCGCTGTAAAGGATGTGCCCAGGCAATGGTAGTCGTAGCAGTCGAAGAAGATGTTGAAGAAGTACCTGTACTTGTCAACGGGCGACACGAGCGTGAATAATGCCTGGACAGCAGCTGCTGAATAATACAGGCCACTCCGAGTTGGCTAAGAACTGGAGGTTCAGCCAACACAATTCACTGGCATGTCAGTCCCTAACATAGCCATAAATATATTTTCAGTTAATTTCAATTACAGAACGTGCTGACTCTAGTTCCCAGCTGAACGATTGCCCTTTGCCCCCATTGAGTCGGTGCGCGAGTGTGTGTGTGTGCGGGGTCATAAAATTTGATGCGTGCCCTATCGAAACGACGTTGCTATCTATTATAATTTAACGCAAAGCCGCTAAAACTTTCATCCTGGACGTCAATCAATCAACGACAAGCGCACAAATTAAATGCAAACTAAGACAACATAAAACCAAAGCCAAAACCCCGTCGACAATCAGTCAAGAGTCAAGATCCGGGCAGCACGACCAACTGCAGCGCCCAGTTGACTCTCCAATTAACTTTCCAATCCCAGCCACATTTGCCATAAAGCAACAATGTGAAAGCATCGTTTAATCGCTGCCCGCTTAGATTAGATAGCGATAAGGTCACACCTCCTTCTCTAGCTGTGACTGCTCCTGCCTCTTCACACATGCCACATGGCTGATGGTCTAGACCATTGACTGTCATTGATATATATGTATGTGGTATAATAGCTTCACGTTATTTTTTTTCGGCAACCTGGGAAAAGCCCTTTACTGTTTAGCTCATTTAATTTATTGCTTACAGTGTGTAATGTGCGTAATTAGCTCAAAGCAGCATTTAGCTTGTTGATATGCTAATGTTGTTGGCAACTGCTGCTGCTCCATTTAATAATTTATTAACTAATATTGAGAAAATAATTCTGCATGTAAATTTTTGTTGGTCTTTATTCAGAGCTGGAAAAGTTATAAATAGAAACTGAATAGTAGGAAACAATACAAATTAAAAAATAATTTATTGTTTATTTAAATATTTTATAATTGTAACTATATTAAAAATTAAAAATTGTTAAATTATTTTATGAATTTGAATATTTAATTATTTTTTAAAATTATTTTTTTTTAATATTTTTTTTTAATTTTTTAAATATTTGACAAATATGACTTTTTGAATTACATTTTTTATATTTTTAAAATAATAGAACTTAAAAATGTATTTAAAATAAATTTAAATTGCATGTTTTCTCTACATCAATACTGCACAAGTGAGTATACTTGAGTAGAGCTGCAACTTCTTGTGCTTCTTCCCTCTGATCTGACAGCTATAAATTCAACGACCGTTCGGCTCGACGGTCACAATCAAAATGATTTTCTTACAATGCAAAACGAGAGAACATGTGGAGAGAGCGCTCACAACTGTTCTTGCTGCTCCAACAACTTCATTTTATCAGCGCTCTCTCTTATTTCTTTTATGATTATGATTTTATTGCAATAGCGTAAAACGAACCTGTCGATTTCTCTTATGATTATGATAACATTGCAATACGTAGACAGATAATGACGAGAGTGCATCGATGTGCATAATCGTTCAATATAATTATTTTTGGCGGTCTCTTTGGCTTCACTTACAATTGAAAGTTGCGTTTATGATTAATTATTATTTAGATCAAATTTCATATACATACATAATAAATAATCAATATTACTTACTTATACTTATATAATATGAACTAAATTCAAATTTCTGCCTTAATACATCAATTAATAATGTGCACTTGGGAGATCATATATTATTATAGTTTATATTATATATACCATAATTACTTCAAGCCATCTGCTACAACTACTTCTCGTACTTCTTGCTAAATGCATATTCTTAGTTCCCTGCCGCAAATCTCATAATAATTTCCCATACTTCACTCATTTCTGCCAGTGTATATGCATATGATTGCTTGTTTCAGAGCCCTGACAGTGCATAAGTTGAACCTCTTAAGTAGCAAATGCAAACATAATGCCAAGCAGCATCTCATAAAGCCTATCTATTCCCCTCTCCAGCACCTCCTCCTTCTCACTCTCTCAAGTGTGGCTCGTGCATTGGTTTGCAAGTGCAATTCTCAGCCACTTAAGTACAACAGCAAACATATCCATAAGCTTTACTATCATTATACAGTATTGCTTTTAAAGCACACTCACACACCCATACTCTCACACACGCATGCATTTTTGGCGGGCGTTAAAAATCCGTGTGGAACAATGCGGCGTATGCGTATTATCATTATAATGCCTGCTTTGGCGCTCGCTGTTGCCGCCTACCGCGAGCTACCTCTACCTCTGGCTCATTTGCCAAGCTGCAATAGCCCATTAATAGGCCATAAATTGTAACTGTTATGCGTTGTTGGCTTTTAACGCAGCGGTTGGCATTTGGCATTGGAACCTGGGAGTTGAGTGGTTGTTGAACAGACTGGCTGGATAGCTGTATAGCTGGATTGCTGACTGCCCGGCCGCCCCACCGCTTTCAATTAGAGTGGTTATTTAGCTAAATCGTTACGCTTGTTGCTGTAATTTGAGGCGTAGGCGGAAATGATTGCCAACAAGAACAACAACGACAGCAGCAGCAGGAGCAACAGCAGCAACAGCCGAGCTAACGAAAAGACACCCACTGCGTGCCCCAGGGAAAACAGGGCAACACGGCGCGTTAACTTAATTGATCCACGCACTTCTCCTGCCCCTGTTGCCCACAATATTACAATTTTTCACTTTTTCACTTCTCATTCACATTTAGTCTTTTGCTTTGCAGGAACATGGCTCAGTTGGGAAGCAGCTCGAATTGTGCGACGCAGAGTTTTGGGCTCTTGCTGATGCTGCTCTTTCTGCACAGCAGCCGGGCAGCTGCCATGGCGAGTGGTCAGAGTGGCAACAATAATGAGCTGGCCGCCACAGGACTCACTGATCAGGTGGTTGAGCAACTTGGCGATAATGAACTCTACAACAACAACAATAATAAACGCGCTTGGCAATCGCTGCAGAGCTCTTGGGGCAAACGTTCATCAAGCGATCCGGCTGCTTTGGAAATGGATGACTCAATCTATATGACGGGACACTTTGTGCCTCTGGTCATCACCGATGGCACCAACACCATCGACTGGAACACCTTTGAGCGCTGGGCCAGCAACAATCAGGAGCAACAACAACAACTGCAGCAGCAGCAACAGCCATCGAATTCTGTTGAAGACTCCGATGAGTACAACTCTGAGAACGCCATGGAGAAGCGTGCTTGGAAGAACATGAATGTCGCCTGGGGCAAGCGGCGTCAGGCACAGGGCTGGAATAAGTTTCGAGGTGCCTGGGGCAAGCGCGAGCCCACCTGGAACAATCTGAAGGGCATGTGGGGCAAGCGCGATCAATGGCAAAAGCTGCACGCAGGTTGGGGCAAACGCTCCCTGAACAACTAAGCTCGCTCACCCCACCAAACATAGGCAACACAATACCAATGGATGCAACACTTAATAACACTTATATATAAATATATATAAAAATATCTGTGTATACAAAAATATATGAAATATTAGATAACTTATTTCCCCAGTAGAGTCTCTCGATGTTCTAGAAAAATATCAAAGGATGGATGGTCAAATTCCGAAAATGTATGAAAGCGCTCGCCACAAAAACAACAACAAAAAGAATAATCAAAAAATATATAAATAAAAAAAAACTTACCAAAGTATTTGTAATTTGCCTAAGTATATATAAATATTTATGTCTTTTTGGTAGCTGAAGCCAGTATTATAATCCAAATATATAATCAAAGCACACATACACACACACACACACATATATATATACATATACTAAATTGAAACTCGGAACATGACACTAGTTTCTAGAAACAAGGAAAACAAACTTTAACTTAGTTAATCGAATTGTGCATATTTTTTAAATACGTATACATACCAGAAAATAAAAGCATGGCAATTACTATATACATATATATATGTATATGTATATATATGAATATACATATATAAATAAATCAAATTATCTAAATAAACTAAACGAAAATCCATCAATATAAAAGTGAGCTAATTTATTATTTATTTTATTTATAATTAGTTGAGCTCTTAGCTGAAAACTAATTGGAAATCATGAAAACTCTTTAGAGTTTTTTGTTTACTTTGCTTAATGTAAGAAAGTGAGAGAGGGAGAGAGAGAGGGGCTTCATTTCGACATTTATTGAACTTGAGATTTGGACAGACTTATTCTCTTAAAATCCTATTCTACTTTATATGAGGATCTTAAAACTATTTCTAGTGAATGAACTATTTCGTCTGTTTTTCTGTTCGTAATTCAATTCTTTGTCTAATTTATTTTCATTTATAAATATAAATAATTTCGTTATTATATATTTGTATATATTATTATTGGTATTTTTTTTAATGATATAAAATTCAAATTTAAATTTAAACTTATAAATTTATGTATAAATTTTAAAATATTAAATACATTTATATTTTCTTGACTTTTAAACTCATTTTAAATTTGACTAACAAAATCTCAAATTTCCCATGAGAGTGAGTAAAATATGAAGAGAATATATTTAGCAGCTAACCTCTGAGTACTAAATTCTTAAAATAGACCTGGGAGTCGCGAGACATCAGTTTCAGTTTCAGTTTCCATTCCACTCCGTTCCAATCCATTTCGTCCTACTGAGCTTATTGAAGATTCTGCTGTCAATTGAATATATTTGTTCATTCAATAATATGAATTCAATTGAAGAAATTAATAATTAATACTAACTAGTTTATTATTAATTAATTTCCTTATAAGTGCTCTAATAAAATTTAAGAATTTAACACAATTAAAACTAACACAAATTTAATTTTGTTTATTTGTTTTTATGACTCTCTTAAGGAAATTATTAAATATGCATTTTGAATAATTCAATCATATTTACCAGCAATTAGTCTTGAATGAATTTTAAGTATAAATAGTTAGTTTCTATAGTAGAGGCCAACAGTTCATTGAGTTAAGTCTAACCATGAGGTATTTGCCACGCCTCAGAGATGGAAAACCTGCGCCAATGCCTTGGCCCTTGGCCATGTATCGGCGGTTCAATCACATCGTTTGGCCTCTGGAGGATGGCGTCAGTCGTCGAGTGGTGCTGCTCGAACGCTTCACCATCTTTATAGGATTTCTGGTATTTTGCCTGCACAACGAAGTGGATATGCATTATTGTCTGGCCAATAGAAATGACATCGATAAGATGCTAACGGGCATGCCCACATATCTGGTGCTCTTCGAGCTGCAGATACGCGGCTTTCAGTTGGCCATGAAGAAGAATGCATTTAAGCGTCTGCTGCAGAAATATTATGCAGACATTTATGTTACGAAGGAGGCGGAGCCTGTGATCTTCGCTCGTATTCAAAGGCAGATGCTGGCCACGCGCCTCAACTCGGTGGCTTATCTGATGGCATTACTGAACTTTTTGCTGGTACCCGTGCAGAATATTATCCATCATCGACGGGAAATGCTATATAAGCAAGTTTATCTCTTCGATAATACAAAGCTGTATTTCTACATACCTCTGATCTGTGCCAACTACTGGGTGGGCATTATCATCACGTCAATGCTCTTTGGCGAGCTAAATGTGCTCGGAGAGCTGATGATGCATTTGAATGCTCGCTACGAGCTATTGGGACGAGATCTGCATCGGCTGGCCGAACATTTGCTGGCGAGTGCACACCCAGCTGAGATTGCAGCGAAGTTTAGAAGAGCGGTCGTTCATATACTGCGTCGCAATGCTGCTCTGAATCAATTTGGCGAACAAATGGAATTGGAATTCAGTTTTCGTATATTCATATTGTTTGCTTTCAGCGCTGCTCTGCTGTGTGCCATGGGCTTCAAGGCTTACACGGTATATCTCTCACAGAAACATTTAATACCTTTCAAATACTTAAACAAGCTCTTGCTTCTCTGCAGAATCCATCGGCCAATATTGTTTACATCGTTTGGTTTGCAGCGAAGCTCTGTGAGCTCTTAGCTTTGGGCATGCTTGGCTCGATTGTCTATACAACAGTTTGTTTTTGAACTCTTCTCTATCTTAAATACTTACATTATTAAACTTAATTTTCAGACGGATCAGTTGAGCCTTATGTACTACAGTTGTGATTGGGAGCAGATAATTTACAAGTCGACCAATGCATCCGAAAATGTTCAACTTATGAAGCTCATTACATTGTCCATTGAAATAAATTCTCGAGGTTATTGTCTTACTGGGCTAAACTACTTTCGTGTCACTTTAGTTGCTGTACTTAAGGTAATTTATTTACCAATCACAATTTTTATAATAATCATTAAAATTTTTCAGATAATACAAGGCGCATTCTCTTACTTTACTTTTCTAACTTCGATGCGCTAAGTAATTCAAACTCTCAGTTTGGCGCCTTGTAGCAGTCAGCATTGCAACGACGCCTGCTGTTTTTTAGAGTTACCATACGTGCATTTATTGCTTCTGTCTATCGATAACACATATATTTATACATTATTTTATTTGTACACACTTTTTGAGGCCGCCAATTTGTGGCATTACATTTAGAAAACATACATTGTACGCAGAATTTTATTTTGATATAATATGAATTTCTCTGGCAATAAATGGTAAAATATTGTTGCATCCATGATGGTAATACATTTGTTTTACATACATCCATTATTATTTGCAGTTCGCCAAGTTTCCGCAGTCCCGTCGCACAGCCACGGCAAAGCCGGCAACTGGCTCGCCTCAATGTGCATGGAAGTTTGGAACATCGGCAGAAACGTGCCGAGGCTAAAAACTATTTGAAATGGGGTTTTATTAATATAATTATGTTGACATTGATCTCTTTCGATCTGTGGCAAACATGTATCTCAACGAGAAATACCGTTTGGTATCAAGCAGAATTATCAGTTGCCTTTTGCATCTCCCTGAGCGTTGTCGCCTGTGTTGGAAAATATATTTGGTGGCTCTTGATTGACAACACACCACTGTGTGTAACGGAAGTGCAGCGGTGTCTACTGGACGAAGGGAATGGTAAGGGTATCATGCACATTATTATAAAATTCATTAATATGTTGTACGTTTAGATAATAACTTTCAATGCATAAAGAATCTATCGAAGCCGCCATCCAATGAGCCGGATTATGGCGAAGTCTCAGGACCCGTTATCAATTGGCACTCTTCATTTGAGGATTCCCGTTGGAACTCGCAGTCACCACGTCGCAGTCCTAGTCCAATGCGCAGTCCGCTTCAGCAAAATCAACAGCAGCAGCAACAGCAATTCAATCAATCCTATAATCGTTCCATGGGCAATCAATCTCTCAATCGCTCCATGGGCAATCAATCCTTCAATCGCTCCATGGGCAATCAATCCTACAATAACACGCTCAATGTCAGCAACGTGAGCAATGATTCTGTCTACATGTCGCCCTATGCGGAAGTTTGTCGCGATGATTTTCCCACTGACGTACGAAAGCTGCCCGCATTGATGCGAAGGGCAGAACTGGAGCGGGAGCGTAGCTATGCGGAAATGACAGATACGTCAACGGTGCAGAATACAGGAGCTACCAATTCATTTTGGAACTATTGCAATAATGCTGCCTTTATGCTAAAGCGTACCATCTATCAATTGGCACCGGCGCCAGTGCCCTCCACTGAGAATGCGCCCTCGTCCATTGAAGAATTTGGTATTGTTCAGTTCAGGGATATCAACTCTGAGGTCATCAAGCGCATCTCAACCGTTCAGCTGTCGCAGTATTTAAGCAATCTCAGATATGTAAGAATAATTGCTAAATTGCTTTCCATTTCTAAACAATCTTTGTTTTCAGTGGATCTCGACAACTATCTTGCAGCGCTTAGTCAAGCAGATTGATAATATGGACGAAATCTTTCGTCAGCGTGGCCTTAGCGACTTCAAGATTGGCGCTGTGGGTCTTGAGCGTTTGCGGAAAATGGCAGAGAATCAACAGTTCGTGCAGACCTGTGCGCCAATGCTACCGCTGCTGTTTCCTTTTCTGGACAGTTTCACCAATCAGGAGTATCTGGTGCAGCGAATTAGAGATCTTGCGCAGGGCTCTTGCATCGGGGACTATCGCTGGAACTCGGGCAATTCGTACAAGGGCAAAGTCTGGGGAGATCATCTGCCCACAGATGCAGCAGTAAGTGAGCTCTGAAAATATGCCTTGAATAACTTTTAATGCTGATTTTATGTGTATTTTTCAGATTGTTTTTCATCTGTTTTGCGTTTACTTGGACAGCCAATTAATGCCGCTGCCACAGGGTGGAGGCCGACCTTTTCATTCGCGCTATGTGGTCATGCGCGAGGAAAAACGCTCCACTAAAGAGATTGTAAATTCTGTTAATAACAAGGCCCACTGTGCCATACTCGTGACGAACATTCAGCTGAAGCCGAAGTTCAATTTTATCAGCGAAAAGGAACTGCACAACTGCGCCAATGATCGCAACAATTTGTTTTATGTTATCATACAGTTTCTGATTTATATGCGCACCCATCAGGACTCGATGCTCGAAGGCGTCAATTTGGGCAAGAGCGGCATCAATATAATGTGCGTAATCGGAGACTGAATAACTAGCTATATAGAGACAATTGGACTTCGGAACTTGGCCACACTCAAAAGGAATGGCCGGCACAGACCCTCACCTTAAATATTTATATACATATAACTATATATTTGTACGTTTATTGTTACACTGGCTGGACAAGCCATAGCTCAGCATATTGAACTATTAAATTATGCATTGTAATTATTAAGTCAATTGCCAAGACGACAACAACATATAGACATGCATGCACATGCAACTGTAAACATGTGCGCGGTTTTTGCGGTCAGAGCAGTCGCTGCACTGCGCTGGCCACAATGCATCATCATCAAAGTGTCATGTGAACTTTTGAGCAGGGACCATCCGTTACTGCTGTTGTTGGTACTGTTATCCTTGCGGTCATTGCGGTCTGCGCTTTGCCAACAATTAACTTATGCCTTGGACCTCACCCAAGTCAGTTAGCTCACACACAATGACTGTCAAGCCGTGGTTGGGCACAGGTGTAGAACTTTAATTGCTTTTTCATGATTTTCAATATATACATGTTGTGTGTGTGTTGGTGTTGCTGTGAGTGTGGGTGGCTGGTCAATGGCCCACAATAGAAGGAGACGCTATAGCCATACTATAACTCCCATGTGGCAGCTCCGACACAACACAGTTCGAAGAGAGTGACAAAATTAATGGCTTCCGGCAATGAGTGTCGTCATTTTGTTAAGCTTAAGAAAAGCGTTTGCAGAAAATGCTGGCTAGCTGGCCAAACACACGGCATCATGTGCTCTGAAGAAAGCCAAGAAAGAGTAGAAGCAGCAACTGACATGAACTCTTGACTACCTACGGGCTGCATACACTTAACGCCATGTGGCATTGGCTCTCGGCTGTTGACTGCCTGGCTCTGCGATTGCCTTCTCGTGGCTTCTGCTCCTCCTGCATGGCCATTTTTCTTGGCCATGCTCATTTTAGACGGCAGGCAGGCAGGCAGGCAGGCAGGCTGGCTGACTGGGCTGGTTGGCAACGACGCTTCGGTTAGCCTGTTTCTGTTTCAAGCTCTTTGTTCATTTGACGTTGAATCGCTTGGTTGGTTATTTTAATGCCGTCGTCGTTGTAGCTGGCACCTCGGGTGAGTAATGTGCTTGGGTTGTCAACTTTACACTTTTATCCCTCGCATTATGTTTGCTTTACCTACACACACAAACACATACCACACATTCACACACACGCACACACACACCCCGCCAGCTCTGCCTGGGTGATATGTTTTCTTGATACTTTTTCTCAACTTGTAAATTGGCTTAAAAATAATTTGTCAAAGCATTTCAGCGTACAGGGGATTGGGTGTGCCTAGATGTCTCTCTTGCGCTCTCTCTCTCTCTCTCTCTCTCTCTCTCTCTCTTTCGCCCTCTCTCTCACTCTTTCGCACTCGCTTGCTGCCATTTTCTCCGCCCTAAGAGAAGGTTAGCAATTTTTTTTCTTTTAAAGAAACGCATGTGCGCGTCTTCATATCCAATTAGAAAAGTTTTCCTTCGGCTGCATCGTAATTGTGTTGATTAGTGCGGCTCGCTGGCTTCCCATAGGCAGCAGATGGATTTCACCTTTAGGTCTATCTCTCTCCCACCCTGTCTCTTAACTCTGATAAAAATAAAATCACTTTAAAAGAACTGAAACGGGATTCGAATTGCTTGTTATATTCAATCGGCTTACACAAAACTTCGATCTAATATTATTCCGCACGTCACTCCAAAAAAAAAAAAGAAAAAAAAGTGTGTATAAAAAAATATCCTCGATGCTGTTGTCCTCTCGCAAAATGTTTGTACACAATAAACTGGCTAGTGGCAAAGCTTTTACTTTTCGGCTTTCCTTTTTTTTCTATATTTTTTTCTCTTTCCCTTCTCTTTTTTTTTCTGGCTGCTTATTTATTTTTACTTTTGGTATGCCCTGTAATGCGTGCGAGAGCAGGGTATATGAAAAGGTTTTGCTTAATAGATGATATGGGATTAGGCTAACGGAAAGGATATATGAATTAAGAATAAAGAATTCAGATATATGAATAAAACTGGATTTTTGGTGCTATATATATTAAATATTACATTATTTTGAGGAGTAATCTTGTATATATTATAACTACAGCTACTATCATTCTCAATATACTTAAAGAAAATTTGATAAAGGTATTCACTTACAAAACTCAGTTCCTAGCATTTCCAGCGCAGCTTCAAGTCGCGCACAAGTTTCCTTCTCTCTTTTTTGTGCCCTCTTTCTTAGTTTGTTTTCCATCTACTGCTCGTTTTGGGGGGTGCCACATTAATGAACAAAATATTTTTCCTATTATGCGCCAATATGGTTGCCCATATTTCGGTTTATTTAATTTTGCGCAAATAAAACGGAAGTGGCATTTTTATTTTTACCAGCAGAGTCTAGTGCCCATTCCCTCTGCCTTTGCCTCTGCCTCAGCCTCTGCTCGTTCTTGATCCTGTCTCATATTTGTGCGCTCCATAAAATTCTGATGCGAAGCCAAACAAACTTGCGACAATGATGATAATGTCGATGCTTAAATGTTGAACAAATATTTGCCGCAGTTTCATTTTTTTTTTCTCTTCTTTCTCATCTTGTTTTTTTTTTTTTTTTTTTAAATAAGCAATTGCTGTAGTGCAGACGCCGAGAGCTTTAAAAAGTCGTCGACTTGTGATATAAAAAAAAAATATATATATATGCTATATATAAATATAACCCCGCCCACTTTCTAACTGCTCGCAGTTGTGCGTTTTCCCAGGAACTTCATGGGTGCGCTGTGCCTGTGCCTCATAGAGGAATTGGCATAGAAAATGACTGTCATTTACTTGTTTTTTATATCTCTGGCTCAGCCTCTGGGCTTAGCAGCTTCTCGCTCTGGGTAGGGCTCAGTCAGAATCAGCCTTTGCCTTTGCTTCTGCCATTAGCTCAGTCTTGAGCTTGGACGCAGCTTTTGTCTAGGCTTCTGCTGCTGAGTCTAACTCTAGCTCTGGATATGTCTCTAGCTAGCGCTGAAACTCACCGATTTTCTCTACATCTGCTTTTGAATATGTCATTGCCTCTAGCTTCGACTTTTACTCATATTTTCCTTCTGCTTCTACTTCTACATCTGTAATTGACTCTTGCTTGCGCTCAGACTCAGACTTTGGCTCCACTTCTCAGACTAAGTCTCTGCTTCCGCTTCTGAGTCTCTTTGCTTTGACTCAGATTTCTCCTCTGCTTATGGCTCTGCCTCTGCTTCTGTATCTGCCATTGGCTCTGGCTTGCGCTCAGACTCAGCTTTCACTCTGCTTACGCTCAGACTCAGTCTTTGCCAAAGCTTTATCTTCTCTACTCGTTCTAACACTGCCTCTTAACATGACAAACGTACATCTACTTTAATGGAGATTTTTCAATACATAAAGTCTATAGCTCATACTTAACTCTTTTGAAATACGCCAATTACACACAATTGCACACCGGCCAAAATTAGTTTTTCTGACAACAATTCAGGCAGGAACTTTAAGCCATGCAGCTTAGCTATTGGCAGCTCGAGCACATGAGTGTCACCGTGCCTAGCCCCATGCAAATGCAAAGTGCCTGCAGCTTAGCTATTGAAATAATAATTAGAAGCCGCCAAAAGCGCATTGCTGCTGTTGCCACACATCTGCCCAGGTGTTGTCTTCAAATTAGATGCTGCAAAGCAACCGCTGATGCCGATGCTGATGCCGTTGCTGCTGTGGATGCGGATGCTGCTTCAGTTGCTGCTGCTGCTGCTTTGGTCTTCAATAACGTTGCTGATAACTTACGCAACTAAGCTGCAAGCCACTTGCTGCCACACACACACATACACACACACACACACAGAGTGTGTGGCCTCTACAGGAGCATTTGCATTTAATCGGATTTGTTGTCCAGATTACAGGTACGAGCACGCATACAACAACTCTGATTTGAGCACTGGGGGAGAGCAAAAAAGGAAAATCACTTGTTGTGTAATATGCTGTATGTGTATATATATATGTGTGTGTGTGTGTGTCAATGTGTGTATGTGAGTGTGTTGACCACAGCCAAATGCCATGACAAATTAACGTGGCTGCCAATTCAAGTTGAGTCTTACCGCTCCATATTGATCCTCTTGTTGCTGCAGTGCCAGCAGCTGCTGGGCATTTAATACTCTTCACTAGGGGCAACTGAACTCGTTGGTTATGTTGCCAAAGCGCCAAGGCAATTAAAATCTATGCCGCTGAAGAGCTTGACTTGTCGATCTCAAGTGGATAATTGTGGAATCTAATTGAAAGTAACTGAAAGGAAAAACTAATATCAACGGCTGTTTTATATATTCTAAATTGATCTTTCTTAAAATATACATATATAAATATACAAAAATATTCTAATTTATATACAATAAATAATCAACAATACATCAACTGCTGAACTTAATTAATGAGACTGTCATTCCTTTCCTTGGTCTTTGTGCTCTAGGCTGAATTTTATTTGCATGATTTTAAGTTTACGCTATGTATTTGAATATGTACTCGCCTCATTCTCACAATTTACAATGCTCATTAATTTTGTTTATTTAAGTTATTAAGATTAAAAAATATAAAATATATATATTTTTTTTGCTTTATGGATGAAAAAAATATTCGAAAGTAAAATATATTAGCTAATTTATTTATATATTTAAGTGTAGCTAATTTACTTTTATTTAAAAAGCAATTATTTAAATAATTTATCTATAAATCTCATACAAAATTCTTAACAAAAAAAAAACATATTTTACTTTTACTTTTTTTGTTACATTTTCTACCGACTTTTATAAATATTTGTATTGCAGGAACAACTTCACATAGTTGAGCCACTGCTGCATAATAGATGTCGACTAGCAGCTGCTACTATTGTATTTTTGGGGTAGAGTATTTCAAGCTCAACAGCTAAATAGCTGGCTTTACTATAATTTTATGTATGCGTGTGTGCGTGTGTGTGTCTGCGTGTAGGTAACAAACCGGAAACATGGTAAGCATTTCCGCTTTATATCAAAATATAAAAAATGACTGCTCTTAGACATGTTTGACAAAAGCTGTATATCAGAGCAGAAAGAAGGCATACATAAAGAGAGAGATAGAGAGAGAGAGAGAGAGAGAGAGGGAGAGGCAGAGCGGCAGTCTGAGAGTGAGAGCTATAATTGCATAAATCAAACTCAAACATGTAGCATGAAAAATCGCATTAATTTATCTGCTCAGTCGTCGCATGCAGCAGCGCCTGCCTATAGCATGCCACGCCTCCGACCACTCCACTGCCACACGACTCTGGCAAAGGCGCTGTGTAACATATCCGCTTATGTCAATTTTTTTTTTCTTTTTTTTTTGCGCTGCCAAATGGAAGCAAGCTGCTGGGTGAAGAGAGACAGCAGCAGTAGCAGCAGCATCATCATCATCAACGAGCTGCTGCTACTCGTTCCGATCGCTTCCATTCCCATCCAGAGTAACCAACCAACCAGGCAGCCAGTTGTCACTGTCAGTGTTTGTCACAGCTCCGACTGTCAGTCAGTTTCTCTCTGTCTATCTCGCTCTGTCTCTTTGTCTGTTTTGTTTGTTTAAATGCAACATTTACTTTATGGATTGTTGCTATATATTTTTTCTTCAACTTTCGACCCGCAAAAAACGAAGCGTATAATACACAGCGCCCAGCTGTGTTAGCCCTTGACTGATGTGACCCTTCACAACTTTGCTCCTTTTTAATAACTTGCTCCAACACACTCACACTCGCACACACACAACACATACTAATGCGCTAATAACCTGGTTCTTGTGTGCGCTTTAAGTGTCCTCTTCATGGTACATAGTTTAAAATTCTTTATAATTGGATTGCTCCATCTAAAGGCCAGCCAGCTCACAGCTCGCAGCTCGCAGCTCGCAGCTCATACTCCAGCTGCCCCATTTTTTATGGCCACTTTGCAGAGGACAGACGTAGTCAAAGCCCCTTTTGCTGGCCCGTGGCATGTCAAAAAGGATTTCACAGTTGACGCGTACAAACCAAAGTTGCCCTCTCTCAATGCCCCCCACAAAAAAGTAGCGCCATATAGTCCTTTTTTTTGTATATATATAAATATATATATAGAGCCAGGAACGTGCTCCTCTGGCATAGGCATAGGCCATCCGGTATCCCGCACATGTGTGTGGTGTGGGCTCTCGAAAGTGATGATATGTTTCATTTCACACGGCAACCGTTTCGGCAATCCTTTCGACCGCACACAGACATGCCCATACCTTTGAGCAGGATGCGCCCCACCCACTCCTTCCACTCCATTCAATTCGTTGAGATTTATGTTTTCTTGTAAACAAAATAACGGACATGCTCAAGGCAAACCGCCTACGAATGGATGGGTCTTAAAGGTGCGTGGATAGCAGGAGGAAACAGGGGAGCTGACATCAGGATTAGAGTAACATGTGCACGACTATTCGATTTCCTTTCAATGCCTTCCTGATAAGAACTCGCGTCTGTTGTTGCTGCTGCTATGTGAACTGAAGAAATTAATTATTCAGCAGCTTAAAGCTTAGTCCTTTAACAACAATCTCTGTCTCTCTCTCTCTCTCTCTCTCTTTCTAACTATCTCTTGCTCTCTATTTCTTTCTCTCAGTTCGGCTTTTCAAAAAGTATAACAAAGTTTCGCCATAAAAGCAGCAGCCTTTATAAAATCTACTTCATATATCAACTATTCTCAGCTAAAGTTTATAATTAATGAAACCATAAACGCGCCTAAACTAATAAAATAAACATAAAATAAACTTTAACTATATATATTGTTTTCATTGCTCTTTATTTGATAGCATTCATTTGTGCGCAACAATTTCTTTCTGAATAAGAGTTTTAGTTCATCTTTCTTAAAATACTCACGTTCATTTTCATCTAATTCATATTTGCTTAGAAATATTTTGAAATATTTTTATTTTAAAAGTTTTTCCTTAATAACAATTTAAAATGAAATTTCTTTTCTTTAATAATATTTAATGAAATTTCGTATGCTTTCCCTTAATAATATTCAAAAATGTTGTTATATAAACACTTAAAGTCTTTTGGCTTAGACTCCATCTAAATGCAACTACAAATTGGCTTCAAATATTGTCTAGACAGACAGTGCCTGAAAATGTTTTCATACACAAACTCACACAAACAAACACACACACACACACACACGTACACACTCATACACATAGACTTGTCTTCCATATATATATATATATATATATATATATATTCTTATTATGGGCATACGATTTGTTATGCCGCATACGTGTGCCACGTCCAGTGAGTGAAATCTGTGGTACGCAGCCGGAGGCTCTGTTATCCTGCCACATGCAAATATTCTAATTTGCATATGTTTAGCAAAACACACGCCAAAGTTTTTTGTTTTCGGTGTGCTTTTTTATTGTGGGCGTGGCAAGTGAGGCGATGGAGACCAGCAAATTATGCTGCGACAAAGGCAAGTTACGCATACGCAACGTTGTGCGCCACAGGTGGAAGGCAAACTTGAAAGAAAACATAAAAAACAGAACGAAATGGAAAGAAATTGCCCAGCGAACAGCATGTCAAGCGGAAATTGAGCAGAGCATAGAACAGACTGACGCGAACAGTACGAGAGAGAGAGAGAGAGAGAGAGAGAGAGGATGGGATAGAGAGAGAAAGAGAGTGAGTGAGAGAGACGGGCGAGTCACCTGTCATGCGACTTTGCTGGAACGCTGCTGGGTTTCAGTTTCATGTCTGAGCTAATTGAGCAAATCGTTAAATGGTTTTGGCAGCGGCTCACTTCCGTGCCCGGTTCGTAATTATAAATCAATTGCTTGCGGTGTTTGCTTTGAACTACGCCAGCTATTGCAATCGCAGTCAGAGTCGAAAAAAAAAAAATGCTCGTCTCCGATTTCAGGCAATTGCTAAAGCATCAGCAACAACTTGCAGCAGTTGTGTGACATTTGAGGCAAATTCCGGCCACCAACTGCTATAGACTGTGCCACGCCTCCACCGCCCTACCTCCCTCCCTGGCTGCGTTCTGTTCCGTCTGTGTGAAATTTGAATCGTGCCATTTCTACACATTTCGCACGGCTTTTTTGTTCCGCTGCCTCGACGCGTTCGTCGGAGTTTGCTTTCAATCTGCGCGCTGCGCTTTTCATTTTCAATTTCTTTGGAAATTTATTTCATGCAGAAAAGCAAATTTCATAACTTGAACGAGACCTCCGCCCCTGTCATGCACCCACCCTGCCTAACCTCTGACAATACTACTTCGTCTTCTTCCTCTTCCTCTTGCTCTTCGTTTTTATGTGTTTATGCTCTGCCTCGAGCTGGTTTACATTTTATGCAGCGCAAACTTCTTCTTGTAAATATTTTTGTATGGTGTCCCGCCTGGCGGCTAGTAGTCGCCCCCTCTGTTCCCCCAGCTGTCTCTGCTCCCACTTGCTCGTTCGCTCTCTGCTTGATTTTGATCCGATTTATGTTATATATATGTACACACACGCAGCTACAAACATTGATTTGCGCCTCAGTGGGCCCCCGAGGCTGAAGTATATGTATTTTCCTGACATTGTTTGCCTCGTGGCGGCTGTGGGAAATGGCCCCGTAAACGTTTAATAAAATATGATTTCAATTGATTCACAAGTCGCATTTCGAATCGAAATGTGCGATATGCTCGCATTATTCGCTCCCATTGACAGAGCTCCTCCTACTTTAGCTCGGCTCGACTTGGCGTCCCGCGTCCCGCGTCCCGAGTCCTGCTTGGCTGTCCAGCTCTGGCTCCGGCTCCGGCTCCCGCTCATCCTTTGGCGGGGCAATCAATAAAGTAAAGTGCTTGGACGGGCTGCTGAGCTGAGCTGCGCTGAGCTGACTCGATCTCTAGGGGTTACGTGTCCATTCAAGGCTCATTGCCGTCCCCTAGACTCCAGCCCCAATCGCCTTGTCTGCCTTGTCTTGTCTTGTTGGGCCACACAGTTATCCGCTTAGATCACTCAACTAAAAAACTCAATTTGCATATTAATATTATTTGGGTTTTTGGGCCCCGTTTTACTGTCGGCCCATGCCACTTCAGTTCACTACACATCAGCCACGCCCCCTTTATTGTGACCTTTTACAAGAACAACAACAACAAGAAGAGATACTAAGCAACAGTAGTTGAATTGAATTTGCTGTGCTTCAACGCCTTTTTGTTCTTTGATATGCAATGTCTTCGTCTGTCTGTCTGTATATCTGTCTATCTGTGGGATGTGTACGTGTGTGTGTGTGTGTGTGAGTGTGTGAGTGTGTATATATGCCACATATAGTTTGAGGCACTTATTGTAAGCACACTGTGCGCAATATTAGGTGCCACATCTGCCAAAATAATCACAGGTAAGCCAAGTATTTTAGGCCTTATGCCAAGACAGAGAGAGAGAGAGAGAGAGAGAGAGAGATGGATAGAGAGAGATAGGCTGTTCGCTCCGGGCTGTAAATGACTATTCAATACTTGCTCATGCCTCGATAAATATAGATTTGTTAATTCTTGAGCAGTTCAGCTTAGATTAATGCTATTGAAAATGAGCTTGAGCGCACTTTTAAACTATATGAGATATATAATCTGGTCATGGCTTAGCTGCATATCAGTGTAAGTCAAACTAATATACACCTTTATTAATTTTGAGTAAGCATAAGAACTTGAATTGCCTTAAATTTTTAAGCCTAGCACGTTTATGTATAATAAAACTAATATAGTTTAAGAAACGAGTATAATAATGTAATGGACATGAAGATTGTGCAAAGAGTTCCAAAATTTTACTTCATTACATTATTCATATATTTATTCATTTGAGAAGTGATTTATTTAATTATTCATCAAAATAAATATACTCCCATTCAGTATTCAGGCGAGCATTAATAATTAATTCAATAAAGTGCTAAAAATATTAATTGTAAATGGGAATCTCTTTAACTTTAGCAATTGTTTGACTCAAAACGAAACTAATATGCCCCATTAAATTCAATGAGACATTTTTTGTCATTTTTACATGATATTAAAGGCATTTCCGTGCAAAATTTTTGAGTATCAGGTAGCAGTTGCTACAGATTAACACACTATAGCCACTATACATTTATGTATACATACATGCGTATATGAATATTGTATAATCTTGTATGGCTGGCTGTGTGATTTATGAAATTGACATTGCAGTTGGCAGTGGCGCATCAATGCGAATCGATTCCATACAGAGTTTTGCACATTAAACCGAATGAAATTTGTTGCTGCGCTGACAGCTGCAAATGCAAAAGACGTTTGCAGCAACAGCCAGCATTCACATCGGCATCCACTTCGACATCGATATGCATCTATAGATACTAGATATAAACCCCTCCACATTGACATGATGGAGTGTGACACCAGAGAGTGAGTGAGTGGGAAGGGGGGACAGAGAGAGAGAGAGAGAGAGAGAGAGAGAGAGAGAGTGGGTCTGGTTGGGTGGCTGTTTTATGATACACTTATGACTGCTGCACAATGGTATGGATAAATCGGCATATACATAAAATGTCGTTACAAATATTTTATAACAGGAAATCCGTTATTTATACGCACATTGTGAGCGATGCTCCCCACTCTGCTCCTTTCTTCTGTCAAACCCCCTTTTTGCTGTTGAAGTGGGGCGTGGTAGTGGGCGGGAAGCTGGCTGCTCGTCTCTTTGGCAAATATGAATGAATGTTGTTTGCATTTTGCCTCTCGCCTGATTCTCTTCGCCTCCTTGCCTTCTTGCCACACCCAGTTATGCCCCCTCCCCAAGTCCCCAACCGCCTTCGTGAACGCAATCCTTATGAATTGACTACAATTTTATTTATTATTACTCGCTCAGCTTGGCATTTCTTTCGCTCTCGTATTTCTATGGCATGCGACTTGTTTTCGAGCGTTCCCAAGGCAATTCCATTATGGCCAACAATCCGCTGGCAAATTGCAAGGCTCAATTGATATTGGCTCGCACCAGGCAACAACAGAAATGCCAAAGCAACAACAATGATCGCGCTTTAAATGATTTTCAGCGAACAACTTAATTGGCCAGCAGCCGAGGCGCGTGCTCTACTCATCTCTTTCAGACATGGCTAAAAAAACTTGTTAGCCGTGTTGATTGAAATTATGTGACAGCTGTTGAAGGTTGCTCTGAGAGCCTTTAAAATCTACATGAAACCGAAAAATGGCTCAAATTAACACGAGCCACACCAGCAACAACCACAAATATAACACAATAGCAAGACATTCCAATGAGATATCCTGTAATATTTGCTTAATTGTGTTCTTTGAATGAGCAGAGTTGATGAGGTTTGCTGGTTGGGAAATATGTTTTATGTTATTGGGATATGTATGTATCTTACTGATTGATTTAAACAGAATCTAAGAGTATGATTGGTCCACAGAGTGTTTCTAGTTGACTGATAGAGACTGATTGAGTAACTTGAGAAGCTTGATGAATCTGTTATTGACTGTTAACTAATTTCGACAGATTAATTGAAAAACTCTGGCAGACTGATTGACAGACAGATTGAAAGACTGATTGACAGCTGAGGAACTCTGATTGACAGACTTTACGGGACTGGGTGATTGACTGACTCTGAGTTTGATTGTTTGATTGGTTGACTAGATGATTGACTGACTAGTTGACTTCGATTGACTTGAATTCTAACTGAACAACTCGGAAAGAGACTGCCTTATTCTAGTTGACTGAACTGATTGACTTGAACTGTTTGTTAATTTCAACAGATTTATTGAACAGCTCTTGAAACGAAACTCTGATTGATGGACTTTAAATGCCTAACCCTGACTAGTTGATTAACTGACTAATTGATTGACTTCAACTGGGCATCGACTCTGGAACGACTGAATGAACTGAATAACAGATTCTGATTGACTTATAACTACTTTCCTCTAAACTGATTCCCTGACTGATTGTGATTGCTTAAATCAGTTTCTAGCTTCTCATATATATTATATTAAAACCTTACAGACTAAGATACTATTTATCTCAAGGGAAAATTGACTAGTGAACCAATCATTTCGTATTTATATATTTGGGTATTTTTCAACTTTTTCTTAAAGCTCTTTGCTAACTCTCAAGATGCTTGCTGCTTAGAAAAATCAATATCTTTCTTTAAATATTTCATTCTGAGATTAGTCTACCCCTTCGTTATACCACATTAACCGCAACACTTTACAGGGTATCAACAACAAGCAAAACCTAATTAAAAAGTTGCCTAAATTTGCGAGCTAAACAATTTTGTTGCCTGTTTCTTGTTGTTGTTGTGGTTGACAGACGCGAGCACCCTTCCATAGCACAACCACGCCCACTGCCACACCCACGTACGCATATTGGTTTCCAAATCCTGTGAGTACCACACTTTATTGACTTGCTTTTTTTATATTTTTGATAATGGCATCGCCAACACCAGCCGATAGATATCCACATCCCGTAACTGGGAAACGCATTTGAACTTTCCATAGCCCTTCTGCAGCAGCTCCTGCTCCAGCTGCTCCTCCACTTGAAGCATCTGGCGCACGTTCTGTCGAAGCTGGTCCGCAGAGCGTTCGTAAAGTTTGCGTGCATCGGAGCGAAACAGCTGAATGGCCTGTAGCAGCCATGCGTGCCTCTGGTGCAGTTGCTCGGTGCCATGAAGAAATTGATAATGAGCAGCCAGCAGACGCATCACAATGAATCGACGATATCGACGCTTCACCTGCCCAATCGTTGGCTCCAGCCCAGGGCGTGTCTGTGTGTAGCTAAAGAGTGTCAGGATTAGAATTAGGATCAGTTTGAAACCGGCAATGAGGAGCATGAGTGCCATTGGCTTGTCCTCCACCCGATTCAGCTGCTGCTGCCAACAGAACAGATCACAGCCGTGCACACCATGACTGTAGTCCAGGATGCCCACCAGAAACATGCAGATCAGGCAGCTGGCACCCAACGCACTGTAGTGGACGCGCAGCAGTCGTTGCACTTTTTGCACGATTCCCAACATTTTTCCAATTTTGGAAGACGCGGCTATAAATCGGTTTTTGGGAAATTGTAATTTTGACTGAAAATGCTGTAACTGCTTACACGATTGTTGTTGCTACAAATACGACTGAATGGAGAGATTGACTGACTTAATCGGTATGGGGTAAATATTTGATTATATTAATACTTGGTAATTTATTTTAAATTAAACTTAATTTACAAATCAGTTTTATTTACTAATAAAAATGAAGATCTTCGCGAGCAAGCGCCTCGCGCACCGAGGGCAACAAGGGATTATAACGGCGTTCGGCCGGTTGTCTAGGACTATTACGCCGTAGCTCTGGCGGTGCTGCTTGACGGCGCCAATTCACGAGCGGCGGATGATGTCGCGGGGGTGTAGAGTGCAGCGGCTTCTGTTGATAGTAGTGCTTATGTATGGTAACTGGACGCAGATTAAGCTTGAGCTGCTCGGCACGCTTGTTGGCCAGATAGCGCTGACGATCGATGCTCTCCACATTGGCCTTGACGCCAAAGACGATGTGCAGGAACGGCTTGACGAAGACACTCAAAAGTAGAAAGCCCAAGAAGCCAAAGACGAAGGGTGAGATCAGAGTGAAGAGAAAGACGCCCAATGTAAATGGATTGAGGACTGTGAAGAAGGCGACAAACTTGATGAACGGATACAAGACGTGACCCACATGGCTGAACCACTCCTTCTTCTTCCTCTTGAACAAGGTATTGTGCCGGAGCAGATATTTGATTTTGCTAAAGGGCGCCTTAGTGGTCGACGGACGTTTGGTGGTCACCACTTGCAGAATTGTGGTTGGCGGCACAACGGGCGGCTGTGGTTGTTGGCCATGTGGAGGATATGGACCGTGGTGGTACGAGTGATACGGCTGCTTGGTGGGATTGGCATAGACGAGATGCGCCGGCTGTCCCAATGGCTCATGCTCGTACATGGGCTTCTGTTGTCTACGTCTCTTTTTCTTCTTCTTTTTCTCCTTCTTATTCTTCTTCTTCTGCTTCTTTTTACGCTTCTTCTTGCGCTTCTTTTTGCCACGGCGACGTTTGCGTTTGCGCCTCCGCCGGATTCGCTTACGACGACGACGAATTCGTTTGCGCTTTCGCTTCTGGCTATCCTTGGCCCGAGATGACTCCGCTGGCGCCTTGGAGTCACTCTTGTGCTGCTCCAGCGGCACAGCCGTGACGGGCTGCACAATCTCAAAGGTGCTGGCTTGCTCCACTTGGTCGTGCTTCTCATGCTCCTGCAGATCCTGATCCAGCTGCTCAAAGAGATTGAATGACTCCACTGAGCCGGTTTTATTGAGCTGCTTCTCCTGCTCCGATTGTAGTTCCTGCAATATGCTAAAGCTGCTATTTGGTCGCTTCTGCTGCAAGAGCTTCAGCTGCTCTAGCGTCAACTGCTCCAGTACGCTAAACGGTTTCTCTGTGGTGCTATGCTTCAGTTGCTGCTCCAACTCATGTTGCAGCTGCTGCAGCACGTGAAAGGGCTTTGGAGTCGTGGCTATTGAATGAGTTTCTGGTATCCATAACAGCTGTGTTTGTGCCGGGCGCAGGCCACGCCCCTGTCGCAACTGCAGTGCATGCTGCTTCTCCCGCCCAGCTGCTGGCTGCATCAGTTGCTCGTATAAAGTTTCATAGATTTTTGCAAAATTAAAATCATGCAGTGTATCTGCCCAGCCAACGCTGCCATTGTCGGCGACCTTTGTTGGCTGCTGCTCGCCGTTAAACTCAAACTTTGCTAATCCATCACGCCTGCCGATCTCTGGCTGGGTGCGTGCCCCATCGCTGCTTTGTAAAATCAACAAATAGTATATAAGAAACTTGTGCAACACTTTCGGCATGTCGTCCGTTCATTTTTCGACCAACAGGACGTCAGGACAGTAGGACAGCAGGACGCCAGGACGTGGCACGAACGAATATTTTCTTGTACTCAGTTTTATGTTTGATTTAATTTCCAACTTTTGCGCTCGACTTGCGAACTTCAACTGACATTTCGCTTCGACCGCTGGCCACATCAACAGCTTGGGCTCGCCCAGCTACCCAAGTTGAGTCAGTCGAGTCCATTCGTCAGTCAGTCAGTCAGTCAGTCTGTCAATCAGTCCGCCTTTTGGCTACTTGTTGAGCTTGTTGGTTCAACATTTTCATTTCATTTCATTTCATTTCCCTTGCTCTTGATTTCTAGTTTGTTCTTTCCATATAATTCTAGCTTTTCGCCTCGTTTTCAGTTTTCTTGTTTTCGTTTTGTTCTGCTTCGCAGTTTTCTTATAAAAGTAAAATTTATTGCCGCTTAGTACATCATCAACGGCTTCTGTTATGACAAATTTACGTACTTAGTGCATTTAACAACTTGTGTAGCACTTAATTATGTTTTGAGCACACCAAATTGCTGTCTAACTTGTTTCCAACAACAACAAAAATAACAACAGCAACAAGAAACAGAACTTACAACATTTTGTTGGCAAGGCGAAAGCGAATTTTGTGCGCTCCGAGGGTGTCATGCAAAAAAACTCTTTGGAAAGTGCTTAGTGGGCAATTGAAGTTGCAGTTGGCTGCCTACACGAGGTCAGCAGAATTTTGAGATTAGTTCGACTAACTCTACGCTCTTATGTCCCTCTCGGCCTAACCCACTTCTCTAGGCTCAACCCTTTGCCACACATAAGCATTCAAGGTTTTACTGCTCACTTTAGTTTTCAGCTCTGTTTGAGTTCGAGAGCATGTAAAAGTTCTTATCCAGCCTCTCAATAAATCAAGAGATTAGTCTTCGAGTGCTATCAATATGCCAAGAATTAAAATGTTTAATTGTCGCTGTCAATTTCTTAAAAGCTATTTAAACAATATTTCAACGAGCTATTTAAACAATATATTTGAGTCGTAAATTTCAATTTCTTTACGAAAAAAAAAAAAAATTCAACTTCAAAGAAAAGTCATGACATGGGCGTTATATATATATATATATATATATATATTTTTTTTTCTTCTAAAATTTATAACGCATAAAGTAAAATGTCTGCTAGGTCGTAAAATATATACGACGAGTCAAAAGCCTCAGGTATTTATGTGCTTTATTTGTGTATAAAAGGTGCTTCAGGTATGAACAAATCGCTTTTGGAGTCCTTCAATTAAGTATTACACGGAATTTGCGTCTAATTATAAATTAGCTAAATTCTAGATATGAATATTTATGCACAATAATTTTTATAAGAAAATTTTTATTAATTTGAGCTCGACAAAGCATTAATAATAAATTTTTTGTTGCAGAATTTTCAAACAATTTTTTAATACAAAAAAAGAATTTAATTTAAATCTTTTCAGTATTATATACCATATATCAATCATATAACTATCATGAATATTATTTAACAACATTCATAAAGAAACATATATATGTATAATATACTATTTTACAAAAGCTAAACACGCAGCTAATAACAATATTATAAATTATATATAGCAATATTAATATAAATTTATTCAACTATTAACCTCTACAATTCTATGCCCAAAAATAACACTTGTCAAAACTTAGTTGACAGACTTTGTTCAATGGGCTGTGCGTGGGATGTTTTCAATTGTTTTCGGTTAATAGCGTTGCGAGACCATGTGATCTGTAATCAATGGCATTTTGAGCAGCCATTATCGATTATCGCTTTGGGCAAACTTTTATTAGACACTTTGCTGAATTACACATTTTACGAGATATTGTTAAGAGAGGGAGAGCTGAAGGAAGTGGGAGAGACAGAATCAGTGTCAGAGTCAGAGTCAGAGGGGCGCCTCTTAATAGCTGTAAAAATGCAGGAATGTGGCAAATGGCTCAGGTGTAAGAGCACGGACAGGTGTTGATAACAATGGCGGCCCATCAAAGTGATTGACTGCTCTACAGCGCTCTCACTCTTTTCCTCCCTCTCTCGCTCTAGCGCGCTGTCTTTATTACTGAAAGGGAGGCTGCGGCCCCTGTGTGCTCCGTCAGTTGTTTGGCGCTCGCTCTCTATATTGCCAATTAGGCGGGGCATGCAATTTGAACAATTTGAGCAATTTTCAGCACGTTGGGGTACCCGATCGGGCACTGATTGACATATTGTTTGAGTTAGTTATTGCCGTCAGACGCATCAAATGACGATTGTTGCCATGACAGTGCATGCCACTCGCATACTCTATTGCTAATTTGATTGCAACGTCTCACACACACACACATAGACACGCTGGCACGATGAACATAATAGCGACGCTGACAATTTCAATATCAAATTGAAATACTAAACTGGAGGCTAGGCAGGCGCTGCAACTTGTGTGTTGGCTTTGACTTCTTTTCTCCATAAACATATAGCAAGCACACATATACATAAATATACATTATATAGAGTGAGATATAGATATACTTATTTACATTCATAGTCAGCCCAAGATGTTTGCCAATTTACTGCGCTTGTATCAGCTGCCACGCCTTGTGATGCAAGTGCCGCCAATCCGCGCTTTGAGCACCTCAGAGCTGCGTTTTAAGCTGGACGCTTGCAATATGTACGCGAAGCTAAAGTTCGAGTTCGATGAGGAGAACAAGAAACGGGCCGAATATTTGATATCCACCTATCCAAAGCCGGAGAGTCGTGGAGCTCTGCTGCCCTTGCTCGACCTGGCGCAGCGGCAGCACGGTTGGCTGCCCATCACGGCCATACAGACCGTTGCCGAGATGCTGAAGCTGGAGCCGTTTGTGGTGTGGGAGGTGGCCAATTTCTATACCATGTTCAATCTGCGTCCCATCGGCAAGTTCAAGCTGAAGATATGCATGACGACGCCATGTCAGCTGCGCGGCTGTGACCAGATATGGCGCACCTGTGAGAATGTATTGAAATTAAAGGATGGCGAGACATCGGCGGACATGCAGTTCACTCTAACTGCTACGTATTGCATGGGCGCCTGCGTCAATGCGCCTGTGATTGCGGTGAATGATGATCTCTATGAGGATCTGGATGTGCCAGAGACAGAGAAACTGTTGGCGGAATTGAAATCTGGAGTAATGCCACCATCTGGGCCGCGCCGGAATCGTTTCGCCTGCGAGCCGAAATCCGGTCTGACTAGCTTGTTAATTGAGCCAACACCCGCAGGCTTTGGCATGCAGGAGTTGGGTCCCAAAACGAAGCCATGTTAAGAGCAGTTTTACTACTGATTTTCTTTGGGTTACGGCAATAAATTTGCATTTCTTATGACCAACTGCAGTAACAGCAACGGCATAATATTAAAGTGCGAGCATTTTCTTGAAAGCTCCTGCTGCCAGCAGCTGTTGCTGTGCAGCTAACCTCGTCCTTATTGCATAGCCCGTATATCTCACTGTGTGAGTATGTGCCTGTGTATCCCTCCTACTGGCGAAAGGACATGCTTTGCAATTTCGCAGCGCTCGCAAAATAAACAACAAACGGCAAATGGCAGTCATGCCAGCGAATCAAGCGCGAAACAGCGCCCAAGTCCAAGTCCTGGCCTTCCGCCTGCCATGTCCTGTCAGCCAATGCAGCAAGTAATCAGCTTTTGCCTTGTCTTCCCTGTCTCTCTGCCTGCCCGCTGGCCTTAACCAGCTGGCGTTGCATGCTGTGGTTTGACCTCGGGGCACAAAACCCCGTTGGCGCTCTAATGAAATGTTGGCAGCCATCAACATGTAGCAGCACTGCCAACAACAACAACAACAACGACAACAACTGCAACTACGATAGCGATAGCAACAGCTTCGATATTGTTTTAGTCAAAATAGTTTTAATTGCAGCACGCCCCCTAAAGCGGCTAACAACTTTTGGCCCATGCCTCATGAAGTGTATGCCCCGCGAGGGCTATTGAATTTTGCACACACAATGTATTTATTGTGGCAGAGATATTCAATAAAATTAATTAAAACTGCCATTAAATGTAATTAGGAATACCTTAACTTTTTTATTACTGGCAACGTTGCGATCAGCTTGAAGTTGGCAGCGCAGCCGCAACAAGTGCGCGGAAGAAGAAGAAGCAGTTGTGTGGTTAACGTAAATTAGTGTTATTTTT
Organism: Drosophila stalkeri; assembly: GCA_035047405.1. Lineage (NCBI taxonomy): Eukaryota > Metazoa > Arthropoda > Insecta > Diptera > Drosophilidae > Drosophila > Drosophila stalkeri. Next base: position 13,931,404 of record JAWNPR010000041.1, on the reverse strand, counting down.
TTTATTTATTTTTTTTAAAGTGATAGAATAGTAACATATTGCAAATATATTAAAGAAAAAATATGGTTACTGTTCACTAATTAAGGTGAGTGTTGCATAAGCGTAAATGAAACGCTTAAAGAACTCAGTTTATTTCAAGGTGACCACACCATCAAATTGGAATAAAAAATCCAATTGGATATGTTAAGTTGGTCGCGCTACAGCAACATGTGCGACCATGAAGTAGCAGAGTAAATTCTGAAATGAATTTTTATTTTGATTTATTTTTTTTTTGTAGTGTAAAACACTGATATTTACAGTTTTATTTCAATTAAAAGGTAAGGTCACTCTTTTTAGCTAACATGCCATTGCAGAGTAACTGACAGTTGCTTACAAATTGTTTGAAATTGTTTTTATTGCATTTTGTTGTTTGCTGTTAGACAAACTACTCGAACAATTCGGATTTACAGTTTTAATAAATCTGTTTGTCACTTTTGTTTGCCGCTTCAATGGCCATCAGCAACAGCAACAGTGCGCCACGCCACGCCCATCTCCTAGCCCTCCGTTTTGGGGGGCCACATTGTCGCGGTCCCAGTGCCTGGCGTTGAATTTTTAAATGAAAATTGTTGCTATTGAAAGTTTTTAATTTCTGTGTCTGTGTCGGTGTGTGTGTGTGCGTATTTTTATTATTTAATGTTTTTGTTGTTGCTGCTGTTGCTGATGCTGCGTGATTTTCGCTGGCTGTGAACGGCACCTTTGGGAAATTAATATCGTTTTTGGTAGCAAGGCACGCGGCGCACACACATCACCAAATGTCCTCCTGAATGGGAGGAGGTGGCCACCCAGCCCAGGGTCCAGTGGCCCGACTTGTCCAAGCCAACTAGCTGCGGCAGAGCGCAGCGGCGCTCAGTTGGAGTCACGCGGCAGCAACTCGTGAGCTGAGCTTCAACTTTACTTTTTTGTTGTTGTTGTTGCTGTTGTTGTGACCACGTTGCACGTACGCCCGCGCTGACCCCCAGGCTGGCCTTTGTTTAAGTTGTTGCCAGTTGCCGTTGCCGTTGCCACTGCCGTTGCCACTGCCGTTGCCGTTGCCGTTGCCACTGCCGTTGCCGTTGCCGTTGCCGGTTGTTGGTTGCCCGTTGCTGGCTGCCAGTTTGCCTGTCGTTGACAACTTTTGTTTCGCCCGCATCCACCGCATCCATAATTGCTGCTGGCGGCGCCGTGTATCCTTGTTATCCGTAACAGATTGCATGCTGCTTTTTGCGTAACTGTGCGCCGTGTCCTTTTATTACTTTTTGCGCAATTACTCATTACGTTATTGCATTTCATATTTCTGATATACACGCATAGTTGACTAAGCAGTCTAGCAGCAGGAGCAGCCGGAGCAGCTAGCGAGGAGCAGAGGCAGCAACGACAGTAGAAGCAGGAGCAAGTAGCTCGTTGCCAGGCGCTCTGCGCTGCTCTGAAATAATTAGAAATATTTTTACGCAATTCCATTGGAGAGTTGTCCAATTTGTACGCAGCATTAAGAGCAACAGCAGAACTGAGCTCTGCTCCTTCTTCATCCAACCCCTCTGCATCTTCCTTCTCCTCTTCATCCCCTACCACTCGCTATGGATTTTGGTTGCACTTTTGCTGCCCGCGGCCTTGTCGCCTGCAAAGTTTTCATTTGCATGTTTCTAGTTAATTGAATTATGCACAACTTTCCGCTTGGTGCTCTTGCCGAGTGGGCATCCGGCCCCGCAGCTGCTTCTCCTCCCCAATCCCTTCTCGTCCCGTCAACATTTATATAAGCGCTTTGAGGTTGCTCTTTGCGCCAACTGGTGCTGATGTTAAGCATACGCCCCACCAGCCTCACTAGAGGGCTCATTAACTTGAACGCGCCCCACCCCAATCCAATTCGAGTGCAGCGGCCACTCTTTGACTTGGCAGCCGGAATAGCTCGAGTAGCTGGAGTAGCTGGCTGCTTACATCTTCTCTGATTTCCTTTTATGTATACGCCATAAAAGTCCGTAGCGAGTTTATTACATTCCTAAGCTGTGTTGCTAGCTACGAAGTCGTGTCATCGGCTAGCAATAAAAATTGCTCATGCTGCTTCGACCATTGTTAGAGCAGCATCGGCAGAAGCTCCACACATGCTGGCAGAAGAAGAGGAGGACTGAGAGGCTGTGCGTAGTCAGCCGAATTTAAATTTGACTTTTATTAAGCGCAAAATCAAAGTGGAGAAATTTATCTGACTCTAGACGCTGTTGCTGCTGCTGCTGCTGCTGCTGCTGCTGCTGTTTCTGTTGCTTTTGCTGGTTGGCTTTGCCATTGAGCATGCCAGGCATATTTGAGAGAGAGACTCGTAGAGCCAAGTATAAAAGCAATTTTATTGCTCAAGTTTTGCTGCTCGATAGGATAAGCCCCTCTCATTTATGTCCGTTGCCGGGCAACATGTTGCCGTTGCCGTTGCCGTTGCCGTTACTGCTGCTTCTCTCTATCTCTGTTTCTCTCTGTCTCTCTCTCTCTCTCTCTTTGTCTCTGCATTTCGATTCGTATCCCAGGTCCAATCTTTTGTGGGCGGTTGCCACTCGCCACCGGGGCCTGGGGGCGTTTTGAGCTAACTATTAAAGTGCTGTTAACTTTATTATTTCGAGCACTTGTTGTATAATGTGGCATGGCTGTCATGGCAACTTACTGCCATAGTTTGTGAGAAAATAAAAACACACACACACACACACGCACAGTCAACCGCACACGGTCAGGCAGCGGCAAGGTGGCTTTTCGGGGCAGTCATAATTTGGCAAAAGTGGTTGGCGAATAAATATATATATATATATGCTCAGGCAAATATTTGCTGCAAAATAGCTTTTCTATGCATAAAGTTTTCCATTTGCTGCTGTTGTTTTATATGTACATCAACTCGCATAATCAAATAATACATTTAACTTTGGCTATTCTTTAACTTACGCTAAACTAAGTACATGTGAAATATTGTAAACATTTGTATATTGTTTTCGCTTCTTAAAAGCCAAACTAAAAGTTTGTTACTCCAAGAGCTGCTCGAGCTCTGCGCAATCCCTCGGGCCATAACACAACAGTACAGAAACTGCCACGCCCCCAACTCCAACTCCAATCCACAGCCAAGGTAAACTTTTGCTCTATAATAGATATTACTTACGACTTGCTAATTAGCACCAGTTTTGCACTCAATTATGCACCTGGTTTCGGTATTCAGTATAACATAAATTATTATCTTTCGTTTCTTTACTCTTTACAGCTCTCGTAAAACAAATGAAAAGTAAAAATTGTTGAAATGCAGTTGGAATTTATTTATTGAAATTTTCATTAAATTTTAGCATACAAAATTGTTATGTGAGTTCTTTGATGCTTTTGTTGAATACATTACTATATAAAATATTTATAATTTACTTTTTTGTAGTTATTTTTAGTTATATGAATGAAATAGCTAAGCATTTTTTTTCTATACTTATGCTTCGTACATTTATTTTCTTTACACTAAAATTTTTATTAGCAACTCTATTTCTATTTAAATACATATTTAAATTTACAATTATTTTTGTTGTATTTATTTTGTAATAATTTTGTATTGTATTCATACATTTATTTCGTTCAAAATATTATTGAAATTTTATCAGCAAATCATTTTTCTTTAAAAATATCTTTTTGATAAATTCATTTCTTTAAAACTTGGATTGCAATCCATAGTAACCATAATGTTAATTGATTATTTCTTAAACATTTTGAGACTTTGACTCTCTTGAATAATACTTAGATAATTGATTATTAAACAGTTTGAAGGCAACACCCAATTCAGGATGTCTGCGATACGGCGACTCTCACACCCTGACTTATAAATTTATAATTTATGCTGCTGCTGCTTTGATGAAAATCTATTTAAAAATGTATAACAAGTTGTCAGGCATTCAATTAATACACTTCTGTCCATTTAAATCAACTTGAGAATTGCACAATTAATGTTAATTAGCAAAATTTAATAAGCCAAATTGAAATAATTTATAATTAGCTGGCATACTTAATTGAATATACAGAATGATTTTTTCTTTATTTTTTGTCTTTTTGCTGTTTATGTTTATTTATATTTTGGTTTTGTGTTGGATTCTCATTTCGAGCCGCGATGCCCAGATGCAACCCTTGAATATTTAAAAAATCAACAAGAATTGCGTTTGGACAATCATAGCTAAAAATCGAATTAACCAAATATATATATGTATGCTTGTATATACACTTAAAAGCTTTTAGCCAGTGGGAGACCTGGCCAGCTGCTCGATTTGTTTGTCCATGATATCACATGGCGTCAGCTGCAACATTTTCAACATTTCCCAAAAAAAAAAAAAAAAAAGAGAAAGAGAGAAACGAAATCCGAAAGCAAAACCAAAAGAAAACCCCTTTATGCTGGAACTTAATACCGCATTGAGGTTCGTCCCGGCTTGTCCCCCATTCAGCTGCTTGCTTAAAGTCTTTCACTCCATTATGCTTGGATCGCATAAAAAAAAAAAAACAGAAAACACAACTTACCAGCGCGTGTAGAAGTGTAGGAGATCCTTGAGGGTCGCGGGTCAGGGGTCAGGCGGGAGTTCGCGGCGCTAGCTGTCAGCTTGGCTGGCCATAAAGTGTCGGAAGAATCACAAAATCATTGTAAATGTTGAACGAATCTCGCATTACACGCAAGGGGCTGGCCAAGACAACTTTAGGGGCTTAGCGGGTGGTGGCGGATGGTGGCGCTTGGTTGATTGTGATAGTGGGTGGATGGTTGGTTGGTGGCTTCGTGGTTTGGTGGTTTTGAATGGTGGGGTATCTCTGCTTCTCTCTCTGACTCATGCTCTATCTCTCTCTTGGATCTCGCGCTGCACTTCTTGATTAAATTTTTGCACTGCAAGTGCAAAATGAACTTGCCATCGCATATGTCCTTGCCACAACAAGGGAGAGGTAATGCTAGTGTGGGTGCGCTGAATGGACACTTGTATCCTGGCAGGACTTTGCGTTGGCATTGGCGTTGGCGTTGGCGTTGGCGTTGGCGTGTCTGCGGTTTTTATTTCGCTTGTCTGTCCTGTGGCCTGTGTCTTGTGTCTTTTATTGTGGCTGCGAAACGTTGCGCTGCCCATTGTTGCTAACAGTAAAACTGCATTCCAGCCAAGCACGACTTGATGATGCTCCTCGCCCCTCTCACTCCCTCTCCAACTATCTCTCTCTCTCTCTCTCTCTCTCTGTGTGTCTGTTGATATGCGTGTGTCCATGGCCCGTGTCGTTGTCCGTTGCGTGTCAGGCTACTGTTATTACAATATATCCTTAGCTGTTCAGCAGCGCTCCTTGGACTCGTTTTCAAGACCCGCCTCCCGCGGCAAGGGTTGCCTTTTGATAAGAACATCAAACTTCGGTTTCGTGCTTTTCCAGTATCCCGCTTTGCCATTAAATTTTAAATGAAATTGTCCTGACATTCTTATGTGCATTTTGTGGATCTGTTTCGGAGCTGCTTTTATGGACGTTGCTTAATTGGAATTGATTGAAAGTTATTTGATGTTTGCCATTTCAAGCCGAATTCAAAGCCAAAACCAAAGACCCAACACGAGCAACAGCAACAAAAGTTCTGTCAAGGGAATATCGAGGGTTTACGTGCCTATCACTCCACGGCGGTCTCTGTCAGTGTGGGCCTCTTTGTTAATAGACTTGCAAAAGTAATTAACATAATTTAATTAGGTGCTCGGCATTAATTTTACGCACGGAATTAAGTGTTGAATTTTAAGTGTTTCCATTTTAATTGAGCGACATTTTTCAGTCACGGAGCGGCCAATAAAACGCCTCTACACACCAATAACAATAATACGTGCGTGTGTGGATGGAGTTTCGCAGCGATTGTGCGGAGCGAGTCCTGTTGAATTCCAGACTAATTAAATAAAACAAAAGGTAATCCACGCTGACAGCATGTGCAGACTGTGACTGGAATGTGGGCCGATGTTTATTTTGAAATGAAAGACACAAGAAAATTGTTTGCCTTTTTCGCTCCTTTTTTTTTTTTTAGATTGTTAAATGGGTTAGGCAAAGAAATCACATGTGACATGGCATTAGTTTAAGCTCTCTCTCTCTCTCTCTCTCTTTCTCTCTCTCTCTCTCTCTCTCTCTCTCTCTCTCTCTCTCTCTCTGGGTGTGTGGGAGTTCGAGTTGAGTGAGCGCTGGAGGCGGTTGCATTTATTGAATTACTAAAGCGAAAGCAATGTGAGACGAGCATGATTGTGGAATTCCTTAAATATTATTTCTAAATTGAAGAAAGAGGATTATTTATAAAAAATATTAATATAAGTTTGTTCAAATACTTAAATTATTTATAGAGTCACAAAACTTTAAAAGAATTTGTTATCCTTTGATTCATGGAGAAATGAATCTTTGATATTCGAATTTCAGTTTTATTTTTTGTTTTATACAACTTTTTTTTAATGTAGTGCTTAATATTAAAACTAAATAAACTATTTAAAAAACTTTTTTATGTGAATTGAATTTATTTAAATTTTATTTTTATTTTATTTTATTTTTTATATTTTTTGACTATATTTAAACATTCTTAATTTTAATGTGTTGTGTGCTATTTATCTAGTCCGAGTTGTCAAATTATTCATTATACATACATTAACATGATTTTGATAGAATAAACATATTTCCCATAGGATGTTCATTCAATTTACAAAACTTATAATTAAATTCTTTATCAACGTGAAGCAGACAGGGTTACGCAAACACACACACACACAGACATACATTTGCATTTGCATTCGCCTCAAGTCCATAAACCTGTGCACCCCTTTTGCTTCTCTTAAAGAGTATTAAAAATGTAACTTGCGCTGTTATTTTTATGGCCAATGAAAGCAAACTTTGCGACGCAGGCAACTCTCACACTGCCAGGAGGCCAGGAGGAGATCATAAAGAGCGAGTTGCTCGTTTTCCAGCAACAACATTGAAAGGCGGCTGCTCGTAAAAAAGGCTCGAGCCTAATAAAAATGCCGCAGCACGTACGTCAACCTGCAGGCATTAGTCTAACAGCGAACGCACACACACACACACACACACACACACACGTACACCCACTCATTGATGTTGTGTCTGGGCATCTCTCTAGCTGGCAGCTATAACTACAAAGGATATTGACTGTACTCAGGCTGTTGTTATTAATTTGCAAAACGCAAAGTTGTTTCTCATTTGCGCGCTATATCCGGCGATATATCGGATAATCAGACATCGTCGAAAGCAATTTTGATTCTCTCTTTTTTTTTCGGTGTTTTGTTTTGCCTTTTGTGTTTTGTTTTCCTTTTGCTCGGACAAATGTGTGAAGCGTGTGGAGAGGAAGTCGATGTGGAGCTGGTAGCGCCTCCTACTCGAATCCAGTTGGGAGCATATCGAATTGCAGTTGTTGGTCCATTAGGCGAACGAACCACTTGAACTCGGTCAGCTTTTAGCAACGGATATATATATATACATATATAGAGGGAGTGACTGATGGGAGCATGAGTTTGCTATAAGCCAAAAACAAATGGCAAATATTGTGTATTGCCACGCAAAAAGCTGGCCAAAGTGTCGACTTGACTGTGTAAATTGAGCTGCTAATGGGAGCCCACAGCATAAATACAATAACAATATATATAGACGAGTATATATATACAAAAAAAAAAAGAAGCCTTTGTTGTTCTTGACATTATCGCTGCCGTTGTCTGTTTGCCAAGACAAAAGGCGTAGCACTCCCCCCTCTCCCATCTCCAAAGAAATGGCAGCAGCAGCCGTTTGGTTTCTCATAGACATCACGCATACGCCGCGTGTCGCTGCTTGGTAAATTTAATCTGAGAGAGCAACTTTATTAGGCCACGTTAACAGCTACTTGGCCAGCTACTTGAGTGTCAACTTCAATACACTTTAGGCGGTAGCAAAATGAAGTTGTTTTTGTTGCTACCACTGCTGCTGCTGCTGCTGCTGCTGCACCTGGCGCACTTGAGAGGCTGACAGTTGTCGGCTGCTTGTTGAAAACTGCCATTAACTTGTTACAACTTCCGCGCCGCCTACGTAACTTGCCTGCCAGCCGCCAGCCGCCAGCTAGCTAGCCTGAGTGCGCTTCCTGTGAACAGCCCGCAGTGCCACGCCCACTCACCTTAGTGGGCTGCGGCTAAAATTTGCTAAGCTTCGCTCTCTGACTTTTTCATTTCGTGCATTTTATTTGCAATATTCGCAAAGAAACGCGCGCGCGCTTAACTTTTGCGCTGACTTCCGCCGGTGCGGCTCGGCCCGTGGCCCGGGCACTTCATCTTATTCACACACACACACACAGAGCAAGAGTAAGTGAGAGAGAGAGAGCGACGCATATTTGCTTGACAAGGGCATGGGCGTGGCAACAGCCGGCATTGTTTACTCGCTGCCTTGTCAGGGTCTCAGACAAAGCCAAACAATTTGCGTCAGGCGCACCTGCTGAACGCCCAACTTCTGTAGCTACTACCTGGTTACGTTTATGGCCTTTGCCTTTGCCTTCGCCTTTGCCTTTGCCTTTGCCTTTGGTTTTGCCTTCATCATCATCATCATTATAATGAGAAAATTGTTTCAATTATGTTTGCGTTTAGTTGCTTCAATTTGCTAAGCAACATCATTAAGTGGCGTAACTTAATTCATGCCGCCCACAGTCGATATTTTCACTCCCCGGTTGCTCATAAAAATACAATTCGAACTCCCCAGAAACAACCCTGCAAAGAGCTCGCAACTTTAGTGCAAATAGTTGGGCATGAATAAAACGAACACACACACACACACGCACACACACACACACGTGAAAAGTTGGCTCGGTTGTGCGGTTGCTTGGGCAGGAAGTGCTAGCAGCTACTGTTGCTCAACTTTTCGCTAATACTTTGATTTTGTGCGCCTGGATTATTTTCACATTACAAACAAAGCTGAAGGCAAACAGAGGTAAACACCTGCCCTGGTTATACCCTAGAATGGAAGAGAAGTTTTTGATGGATTTCTGTTTTAGCGCATGCTTAAAGCCTTCATGCCGTTGTCTATGTGGTCGAGCAACTGCAAATTTTATACAATTTGTCGTTGTTGCTATTTGCACTTGTTGTTGTTGTTGTTGTTGTTGTTGTTATTATTGTTGCCGTCTTTAAATCCTTGAGGGCGACATGGTGTACAAGTGTAAACTGTATTGTGCATTGGTCCTTGGTATTGACTCAGTCCAATTGTTGTTGGCCATGCTCAAATTGTTGTAGCATATTGTGTGACGTTAGTTGCTGCTATCAGGAGCAAGAAATCCCACAAAAAAGCTGCTTTATTGCATGCACAGCACGTTCGTGTGTTTGTCTGGTTTGCCTATACATATATACAGGCTACCCCAGCCCCAGTCCACTATCCATCCCCTTTACCCATTTTGTGCCCAGAGTCGTGTTCATTTGCAAGCCTCAATGTGATCAAGCCTGCAATCTGCAATTTCATTCAGTGACGCCCTAAGGTATGCAACGGAAAATGTCAGGCAGGAAAATAAAGTTTAATTTGAATGTTTCTTCTGTTGAACGTCACAAGCCGCCTGCTCTCTGTAGGTATGTATGTATAGGTGTAGGTGTAGGTGTAGCTGTGTGTATGTGTATATATGCATTTTGTTGGCTGCCTCTGCCTCTGCTTCCACTGTTCCACTGGGGCAACTGTTGGAAAATCAAAGTTATTTGTATTTATTTGCAAAATCGTGCTGCGCGTACAACAGTAGCAGCAACAGCAGCAGCAGCAACAGCAGCAGCACCAGCAGCAACAGCAACAGCAGCAACAGCAACAGCAACAGCAACAATGCTCCAGACATGATGTAGTAGGTGTGCCACGCCCCATGCGCCCGCCTTCTCTGCGTGTTCTATGTGAGAAATAACTCGCTTCATTGCTTACGATTGCCGTTACAATCTTCTTATTTGTCGTACCATTTTTGCAGCTCTGCAGCAGTAGCATTTTTAACGTCAATATCAAATGCAAGTCCAAGACTAAGACCTTCAAGTCTCTGTGCTGGCTGTGCACGCACGTTCGACACGTTCACGTTCCAGTTGCGTCCAACACGTAGCGGCTGCCAGAGCACAGAGCAGGATACACATACACACACACATACATACACACACAGACACACACACTGCTGCTTTAACTGCCGGAAAGGTCTTTTGCCAGTCTGCGTCCGAATCGGCTTTAGTCATAAGTTTTGCGATGCTTATTTATACACCAAATGGATTTTTGGGGCCTGTCAATTTCATTTTGAGACAGAGTTCAGCATAACTTGAATTTCATTTATTGAGTGCCCATAAATGCAAACTTTCGTGTGTGTGTGTGTGTGTGTGTGTAAAAACAAATATATCTTTTTGCATATTTAACAAAATGTCTTCAGTGGCAAATGTGTAACTAAAAGTAGTTTAATACACAATGATAAAGATGAAGAAACTGTGAGAAAGTCTTAATGCTCTTTTTGATCTAAGGTTGAACAGTAAGAATGCATCGTTGCTGTGAAAGTGGTATATAGAGTACTTATAATAGATGATTTATGTTTATTTTATAATGTCAAAGAATTTAAAAAGAGATCTTTTGTATTGATATAGATGTACCTGTCTTCTGTACTCTTTTCCTCTCTCCTATGTCTTACTCTTTCATGTTCTCTCTCCAATCCCACATTTCTTAGTGGCTATTTAAATGAATATGAATAAATTCATAAATTGCACACTTTAAAATACTTTAAAAATAAAATTAAAATTAAAAGCGCAGGAAAATATCGTTAAGCTTTTATTTCATTCGTCTGGTTCTTATCAAGATTGTTGTTGACTGCCCTGCAGCTGCAGCTTTTAATAAAAAGATTTATGATATGATTTTTCTGCGAAAAATATATTGATTCCAGATAACGTATGAAAACAATTTTATTTGCTCTCACTGAACATTTTTCATATTAATTTCTCAAGCCCAAAGCCAATTTCAACGAAATATTAATAAAATGATTTTATTTTTTTGTTATTTATTTATTTTTTTGTTAAAGCATTCATCTCTTTGTTAATTAGCCCGGATATATATTTTACCTGCAAATGCTTATGCAACTTGTTGAATAACGAAATGCAAAATAAAATTGAACCGAAAGTTAAACCTCCTGCATAATCGTATAAATTATTAGAAAATTTAGTTTTGCTGAATTGCCATTCGCAATTTCAAATAACCGAAACGCACAAATCCAATATTCCCGTTTTCAATTGCAGAATGAAATCAAAAATATATATATATATATGGCACAAAGCATATTTTGACTGCTTATCAAACATTTATTTATGACTTTAATAGCCAGAGAGCTGTGGCAGTGGCAGTGGCAGTAGCAGTTACCCGATAGGCCTCTGACCTGAGCATTGCCTCCAAATAGTACCAAAATTCAAATGCAATGCATAAATTTATTGCATGCCACAGCACGGCACAGACAATTAAGAGCCGGGTGGCAGGGGGCAAGAGGCAAGAGGCAGGAGCCAGGCGCTGCTGCTAGTGCTGCTGCTGTGGCAGGAGGCAGAGCCCGCCTGCTAACAGATTGGCTCGCTTGTCTCTGGAAAACGTGTGCACTGAATGCATAAAACGGAAATCTCAAAACAAGGCAACTCAACTCAAGCAACGGCAATGGCACTCAATTCCCATGAAGACTAGTTGAATGCTCTGCTTGAGGAAATGAATGCAAAGAAGAAGGAGCTGAAAAATTGCCAAAGTATTAGCATTGAGTGTTTGCCAAGAAATTCTTTTGTAGTGGAAAGGAATTTCTTTTTCATTTTATTTGAAATATTGTAAAGTAATAAAATAGAAATTCCAATATTCTCTACATGAAAAATGATGTGAAATTATGCTTAAATAAAGTTTCTTCTATCTATAACTATATTTACTTTGCTTTCTTAATGAAAATAAAAAATATATATATTTTTAAAATAAATTGTAAATATTCCTTATTGGAATATTTTTTAAAATCTGCAACAACGTTGATATAATTAAATAAATACAAAAATAAAAAATAAATAAATACTTTTTTTATAATTTTAACTAAATAAAAATACAATTTTAAATTAGCTTTTACTAAAACATTTCTATTATTTGTTGCTAGCTTCTTTGACAAATGCATTCAACCCTTTTTTGTCATATAGAGCAGAAGCGAAGGCGTTGCTCAATTTGTTGTTGTTACTGCTGCTACTTTGCCGTCTGGGGCTGTTGTTATTATTATTGTTGTTGTTGCCATTGCTGTTGCTGTTGCTGGCTCCATAAATAAAACAAGCGAACATGGCGCACAAACGGCCCAAGCCATAGCAAGCCCAACCCCAGCTCCAGCACCAGCTCCAGCTCGAGCCCAACCCTTAGCCATGCAACGACAAACAAGCAGGCCAAATGCCTTGTTTGTATGCGCCTTGGCTCTAGTCGTATGTGTATGTAATATGATTTAAATTCAATTTGTGGCGTTTGTTATCGATATCAAGACCAAGGCCCACACACACAAACACTCCCAATTACATGCAGTAAAATTTGTTTTCAATTATACATTTATACGTTTTGTGTCGAGGGCTTTTGCCACGTCGCCCCGCGTCGCCTCCGCATCCACTCTTTCACTCAATGTTTGTGTGTGTGTGTGTGTGTGCACAACGGGGCGTATGCGCAATATTTTATAAAAAGCGCTTTAAAGCAATTGCGAAATTGTCTGTGTGTGGCAGCCATTTTTGTTGGCACTGGCATTAAAAGCAAAAATGATTTTCGCGCGCTGTTATTGTGTCCGTGTGCAAAAGTCAATCAAATGTTTAAGCCACGTATCCAAGCAGAAACGGCAACACCAACAGCAACAGCAACAGCAGCAGCAGCAGCAGCAGCAGCAGCAGCAGCAGCAACAGCAGAAGCAGCAACCGCTTTACCCCTAAAAGTATGCAGCATGTGTTAAAATTTTTAACAACCAAAGTGGTTTTTGGGGGCAAATTGCAAAAAATTGGTAAAGAGTAACGCATTGCCTGGGCAACAGTCGTCGTTGGGCACGGGATTGGGCAGAGAGCAAAGCTGTGTGGCTTGCGGATGTGGCATGAGGCACGAGGCACGAGGCACGACTGTGTGCGGCAATGTACAGTTGCGAGAACTTGAAACCGCAATTTACTCATTTCGTTTCGTTGCGTGGTTTTATTTTCGCTTACGAGCAAATCCATTTGGCCATAGCTTAACTTTTCCGGCAACGCTTTTTGGCAGCTGTTTCAGCAAACGGGGCTAAACTAACCAACCTCAAAACCCCAAACCTCAACTTCAACTTCAAGTGGCGGCAAAAGTTGTTTGAAAGGCTGATTTGCGCCATAGTGAGTCGTTCACTCATTCTCTCTGTGTTGGTCTCTGTATGTGCGATTGTGTATGTATGTATGTATGTATGTGTGTGTGTGTGTGTGTGTGGGCGCTGTACAAATTGCATGGCGCTTGGCTCATTAAGAGCGGCATGCAATTATAAAAGCAAATGCAAACTGGCAACTGAAAAAACGTTGGCATGGCGCCCAGAAACGAACTTCAAAAGCAAACGGTTTATTTCGTACGAATACGCTGGCATAAAAGCGTACCAAATGCGCGTCATTACACACGTCGACACATACACACCGTACACACACGTGAACACATACCCACACACTCACTCGGATACGGCAAGTGAGTACGACCTGTTGGCCACTTGACTCATTAAAAAGCCTTGCTCTTCTACTTGCTTCATTTCTGAGTCCATTGAAAATGACTAAAAGGGCTATCATGTTATTATGCAAATGTATGTAACAGACAAGAGAGTTGAATGTGTGAGCACATAAAGTATATGATATAGAGATCGATTCAAGTCGGACTTGTTTAAATTAGAGAAGTGTGAAACCGAAAAAAAGCACGATATTTGTGCATATATTTTTAAATATAATATTGCAGCAAGAATTTATTATTTATTTTCTTATATTTACATAATAACGATTATTAATTATTGTTTCCCTGTCTATCTCAACGATTGCTATATATACAATATATTTGTACTTTTTTATCACTAATATTGAACTAACAGCTAATTAGAGGGTATCTTATAGTTGCGCATAGCTGATCAGTGCACCTTAACCTGTTTTTTGTTCTTTGTGTCCAGGTTTGCTGTCTGTAGTGAAAAGCGCTTCAATTGCAGTTTCAGTTTGCAGCTCTTTTTCAACAGCTGCTGCTGCTGCTGCAGCTGAAGTGTTGATGAAAGCAGCAGCCAAGCAGCACGCCAAACCCATACCCAATCTGCACACACACACACACACACGCACATCTCGACTGTAACACAGACATTGCCATGTAGCAATTTGTAAGCACTTTTAAGCCGTTGCATGAGTGCTCGTTATGCCACTTTTCAATGAGTTGTAAGGTAGGTTGAACTGGGGCGTGGCGCCGCAGGTGAAGAGCCAAGAGCTCAACAGGTGGCCGCTGGCAAATGTGCATGTCGAGCCAAATTAATTATACATTATGTCCGTGTACACAAGCGCATTAACTTGCATTATTTCCCGTTGCTATGCCCAATCCGCCCAACTTACCTCAGCAGCATAAGCTGTAAATCGTACAGCATATATAGCGAATATCGTACCTCAGCTACAGCTCCAACTCCAACTCCATCTCTAGCTGTTGTTGTTTGTGGTCCCCAGAGCTCGTCAACTTTATCCGGACACTGGAAAAAGCAAGCAGGAAACATAAGAAACTAAGTTAGTAACTCGTCGAGTGGCTTTCTCGCAAATAAACGAGTGCGGTGGCAGCTACTTTGGCTACCCAACTGCTGCTGCTGCGCTACTAATATTTATGTGTATCTTTTGTAATTAATAAAAGTTTTAGCAGCACAGCGTAGCACACACATACACACACACACATACACACACACTTGCAGAGTTGCAGATAGCTAACGCTAAAACTTTGTTCATTTTTCTGTGCGCTGCTCCTCCTGGCCGACGCATTGCATAAATTGCGTCAAATTAGACAGAAATATTTAATTAATCTTCATGAAAGTTAGTTTATTGAATTATTCACGCGCCGAGCTCAGACTTAGTCACAGACGAAGTGCCCCGAAAATTTTCAAATTACTTTTGGCAAAAGACTCATTAAATCTACTCGAGTGCATGGGCTTATGAGCAATGTGCTTAGGCATTTATCTAGCTATGTTAATACACTGAGCAGCAAGAAAGGTGAATTTGTATAAGTTAGTGATGTAAATTTTGTGTAAGCAATAGAATTTTATATTAAATATGTCTTTGAGCCACTCATTATATGAGTTCTATTATTGTGCAACAGGATTTCAATATTAAGTTTAGAAAATTTAAGTTAAATATTTGCTTTTTTTTCTAGGCTGATGTCTATGTACCACGAGATACAAAACAAAATATTTTTTATTAGATAAAAATCTTCACTAACTTTAGTTTCCCAAGTTTTCCTATTCATCTCAAACGTAACATTCACTTTGTAATTAACACCTTCACATTTTTCTCTCAGTGCATGACACACACTTTCATATGATTGTCAAGACATGCCGATTGTCATTAGGCTGCTCTTGTTTTTATTATTTTTGTGTTGCTGTTGGCAGCTGGGAAACAGCTGGCCTTGACAAATGACACGATTTACATTATACTCGATGCAATTTTTCGCTGTCAAAATGGACAGCAAATGTGTAGACGCAGATGGTAATGGGCAACAACGAGCAGCGAAGCAGCCAACAGCAAGCCAGCCAAACAAATGACGCGTACTGCATGCTGATGCCTCGTATACAAACAAACACACACAAATAAATACATATATATATTTGTGTGTGTGTATGTGTGCGTGGCTGCATCTTAAGCGGAAACGGAAGTCATTTGGGCAACGTCGACGCTCATGATGTTGTTTCTTCTACTCAACGCCGCTGATGATGTTGCGTTGAGTTTTATGGCAAATGCAAATACATAAATAAAAATAAAATGTAATTTTTCATTTACAGCTTGCCCCGTTTCCTTTCTGGCTTTAGTTTCATGCTGATATTGTTATTGTTTTCTCTTTCGCCTTCTCTTACCCATTTTGTTTCGTGCTCAGCTTTTAATTTGCGCCTGGCATCAGGAAGAGCTAAAAGCACCGTCACAGTCGCTAACACTGCCCGGAAGTCTTGAGTTTCTTGTAAAAGTTAGCAACGTCAGGGATTTGTTGACCGGCATTCAGAGGTTAGTTCGCTTTGATGGCATTTCTTTTGAAATAAATTTGATTCGTATCCACTTAGCCATACTTATAGTTGCTCTTTTGCAATAAGAATCAAACTTAAGTTATCGCTGTCCCGCTTTCTCTATATCATCTCGCTCTTTCGCACACCAATTACATTAACAAGTCCCGGGCACATATCTTCAGGGTCTATTTTGCATGGGCCTGAACAGAATTTCGATGCCGATAAAGATGTCGCAAATGTCAACATGATGACAACAATTTGTAAAAAATACTTGATTTATATGCCACAAAAGCATAAGCAGGAGTCAGAGTGGAATTGGAAGTGGAAGTGGGAGTAAAGCTTAGAGAAGAGAGCAGCAGCAGCAGCACCAGAAGCAGCAGCAGGAGGAGCAGCAACAACAAAATTAAATGTGCTTCGCCTGCTGCGCTAATAGCAAGTGGTTGGGCATAAGGATGTGAATCCTTGTGCTCGTCGCCAACGCAACTCACGTAATGAATGCGAGACGCAAGCAAAGCATGAAAAATAGCACACACACATACACACAATGGGTGTGTGTGTGTGTGTGTGTGTGGGGTTCGCTTTGCGGTTGGCTAGCATATAATTTTCAATGTTGACAGGCAGCAAAAGTTAATAACGCACCATACACGATAATGGCCTCAAACATGGCCATATACAAATAGAGAAGAGTCCACTGGCAGGCTGGCAGGCAGGCAAACCGACCCTCGAAGTGACCCGTCTCCTTCCTAATGGCGTCACAAATGGTCGAGATTTAGCTGGCGACTGGCAGCGACAAGGGGACACTACGGTGCGACCGACTTCAATTCGATTGATGAGCTTTGCTAGCGCGACGGAAGTGCTCTGTGTGTGTGTGTGTGTGTGTGTGTGTATATAGTTTGATGCAGAGTGGTTGGATGGCAGCTGGGTGTCCACTTCACAACGTTCACTTCTCTAAATTGTGGGCAATTAACTTGCTTGATGGCTGCTGCCAATCACAGCGACCTGCTGCCTTGTCCTGGCCAAGCCACGTTCCACTTGTTCGTTATCCGCGCCGGGACTTAAAGCGAGCTGTCCCTCATCTCTGTTGTTCATGCTCCCTCACTCTCTCACTTATTTTTTCACTGTGTGTGACGTTAGGTGTTTATTTCTTTTTTGTAATTTTTTATTTTTTGTGCTGCGGTCGCCTGGGCCAAGGATTTTCATTTTAATTTGCTAAATACGCTGCACACTCAGCCCGTCAGCCCATCAACCCTGTCTCTTCCTACCGCCTGCTCACCAAGTGCACTTGCACAGAAAACCCAACAAGCTGTTGTGAGTGTGAGGGAGAGGGAGAGGGAGAGAGAGAGTGTGTGTGTGTGTGTGTGTGTGTGGAGTAGAGAACCCTTTGCATTAAGCGGATTAGGGGCGTTAAATGCTTTGATTTAGGATACGTGAGCCAGCTGTGATATGTGATAATTAATTCACCTACCTTGGTGAAATATGGAGTAGTCGAGCTTTTGTACAATGTACACAATGAATGCGCTTCAACCAAACGCTGTGTGTGTGCAGCACACAAAGTAATAAGCTGAAAGCTCAGCTGCTGCTGCTGCTGCTGCTGCTGCTGCTGCTGCTGCCGCTGCTGCCGTTGATGATGTTGATGAAGACATGGCAAGTCATTTGTAGAGAAAAAGTGCAGTGAAATAAGTCAACATTATAGCTGGCGCCCATTAGCATTCACACACACACACACAAACATGCACACTCCAACTCACACACACACATACACGTCCTTTGCCCTGGCCTATCAAAAATGTGCGAATGTGCATATTTGCGAGCATAAAACACGGCTAGAGCATGGCTGGCAACGGAGCCAAGAAAATGTACATAAAATGTCACTCACTTTTGTCCCAAGTATGCCCAGCAGCAGCAGCAGCCACGCCCATGACTGCAATACGCTTTGCTGGCATGCAACGACAAATGCAACACTTTTGCAGGCAGCTTCATTTGCATTCGAGCTAGGGTTGGGGTTGGGGTTGGGGGCGTCTTGGGCTGACTTGTCTGATAATGGCGGAAATTTAATGCCTGTGGCAACTTCATTTAACTTTTTTAACCCAACTCAAAAAAAAGTGGAATGTGGAATGCCTGCAAATCCATTTCGCCCACAGTAGGTGACAAAAAGCGCTGGAGCGCCGTAGCGCCGTAGCGCCGGATCGTTCGCTTGCGGCAAAAAGGACCCGCCAGCTGCCACACAATCTGCCATATCACTGACAGTTTTATCGACTTAACAAAACTAACTGCCATTAGTTTCACTTTGCTGCGAGTGTCGCTGAAAGGCCACGAGAGCTGCAGCGGCAACAGCAGCAGCAGCAGCATCCACTACAAAAAGTTGGCCATTGTTGCGGCACGGAAAGGATTCGTTTGGCAGCAGCAAAAAAAATGGAGGAAAAAAATTGGAAAAATAGAAAACAAGCGACAAAAGCCAAGACAAAGCCAAAATAAACACGGCGACAAACAAAATAAAACAAAAGCAAAAAAAAAAAAAAAAAGGGAGAAAAGAAAAAAGAAACCAAAAAATAGACGAAATGGCAAATGGCGCAGATAAGGAACATGAAACGTGAGACATAAGATAGAGGCAAGCGCGTGGTTCGACTGGCTGCTGCTGCTGCCATTGGTGCTGTCCCGGACAGGACGTTGAAAAATCACTTTAGCATGACCCCAAAATGTCTATTTCATTAATACAAATAAACCCTCCACACACTCACACACACGCTTGCAGTGAGCGAGAGCTGCCGAAAAAAAACCAATAGACGATGCCGACCAAAACAAATCGTTTGTGCGTCCTGCAACGACATTCAGACAAATTAAAATGAACATGAAAGTCGGCACAAAGATACTAAAGCAAATGGCCAGGACCTCAGCCTCAGCCTCAGCCTCAGCGGCAGCAGCAGCGGCAGCGCCAGCGTCAGCGTCAGCCTTAGCCGGCAGGCTCTGATATCTAGTTTTCTATAGACACGCCCAACGCACGTCTTTGGCTATTGACATTAAAATTTGTCATTCGTTTTAGACGGCATTTTTGTGAGTGTTTTTTTTTTTTTTCGTTCGTTCGATTTTGTGGATGCTTGTGTATTTTATAATACTTAGCAGAGAGAGAGAGAGCGGGTATGCACGACTAGCAAGTATACCGAAACTATAAACAGTTGCTATAGCATGAGTGCACGTTGTTCATTTTAGCTATTTGTGGTTGGATTATTTATTTTGCATTTTCAATAGATATTCTGAACTACTTGAGATGCCGTGCACGTGGCCAGCCGCAAAAATGTCCTCGAAATGTATGGAAAATGATGATGGGGCAGCTAATCAGGCGAGTGCCGGAAATAATTTCGAGCGGCTGAATTGATAAAAGTTTCGGGCGATTGATGAGAGCCGTTTGAGCTGTCATTGTTTGGCCGTTGCTTCATTTATATTTGTATTTCATTAAAATTATTGATAGAGTGTGAGAGGTCCTTTCATTGTGTACGTGTAAGTGTGTGTGTGTGTGTGTGTGTGTGTGTGCGGGGTAAAACTAATTGATTGACACAGTTTTTGTTCGGTCAGCGTGGCGGCTTGATCGATTGATTTAATTTGTTGTAAAAACCAGTTTGAAATTGATGGAGTTGAAAGAGCGAAAGAGAGAGATAGAGAGAGAGAGAGGCGAGTTGGGCAAGAAAGCGAGACCAGCTAAAAGCGTAATACCATTATGCAGCACACGGATAAGGCTAGAGCAAGGGGGGTGGGGATTGGGGCTGGGCGGCCACTCAATAATGTCATCAAAGTGGCTGCCACCAAATGCATAAAGCTGGGCGATGAAAAAAAAACAAAAATGAAGGAGACCCGACTCAAAGGCAATGGCAAAGGCAAAGCCAACGACTGGAGGCGGGTCACTAAAAGCCAAACAAAAATCGATAAGATTGTAAAGTGGCTGCAGTGAACAGAGGGGTTTGGGGGGCGCTCGCCTTAGCTGTCTTCGTCTTTGCACAGCAAAGAGAAAGAGCGAAAGAGTGAGGTGGTGGGAGCGAGAGGGATGGAGGGAGTTGCACATTTGCTTTTGAATTGAAGTGAAGCGACGCTTAAGAAGCAAAGCAAAGCGGGGCGGGGCACAAATTGCACTTTTCATTAAACTGAAAATATAATAATAATAATAGTAATACTCGTAACAAACCGGATGAAGAAGATGATAATGATAATGATAATGATGATGATGATGATGATGATGATGCTACTTCTGCAGTTGCAGCACTACTCGAACGTCAGTAAGCTTAAGGCATTTTGAAGCGCTTTGCCCGCATTACTCGACTAGTTCCTGCCGCCTGTCATTCATCAATTGAGGAACGACTTGAGGCTTGTCAGGGGCAGGGGTGCTTGCTATTGCTTGCATTGGCTGCTTGGAAATTAGTTCGGTCGCATGCAACTGACATCAAAGTGTGTCAAAAGCTGCCACGCTGCCAGCGCTGGCAAAATAATTTACACAACTTTTGTCAACTCACGACGTTGAAAAATCGAGAGCGCCGAAATCGAACTAACTTTAAAGGAAGCGTGGCGAGGTTTTTCAATTTCCGTGACGGGCGGCTGTTTGGCTGGGCTGGGTTACGGAGTCGATGCCACGTAGACGCACTAAGCGCTGTCAAGCATTTAAATCTAACATTATTGCATTTGCCAATGAATATGTCAACAAAAATGCTAAACACACACACACACAAGGAGACACACACATACGACAGCAACAGCTAAAGGACTTCTTTGACATGCGATGCTGGCTGAGAGCAGGAGTAACTGCCTGCCTTGCCAGGCTGGCTGACTGGCTGACTGGTTGGCTGGCAGCCTGGCAGACAATCAGCTAAATAGACGAGCGCATGCCAAATGTGCTGAGTGACATGCTAAGCAAATGATGAAGAATGAATGTGAAATGGTAATCGGAATGGAAATCGCAATGGAAAATGCCATTGAAAATTGGGAGTTGAATGGAAATGCGGGACCCGCACGTTTCGATTCCGTTTGATTTGCGAGTCAACGTCAGATGGCATCAGCGTTCCTGGCTATTGCCTCGTTGCTTCATTGCTTCGTTGCCTCGGCTAAATGAAAGTCAACTATGCGCTGCTAGGGTCAGTTAGAGGTTCAACCTCGCAATCGAAATTGGAAGTACTATCTAGTTCTCCCCCTTAGCTTGTTGTTGCATTAATCAAAAGCTATCGAAACAGTGGCCATGTGTGTGTGTGTGTGTGTGTGTGTGTGTGACACTGTCCAGGCGCCACTGATTGCGGATAAAGTCCAGCTCTATTCCATGCTTTAATAAAGTAGTGAAGAAGAAGAAGCAGAAGATGCAGCCTCAGCGTGGCATGCCCCTTGCCCCCACCCCCTGCTCGTACGTGGCGCCCTGAGTTATGCAGTGAAAAATTGTCGAGTGCATGATAAATGGTGTAGCCAGAGCACACTGCGCTGAGAACGTGGTCAGCCAGCAAAATGTGTAAGCAATAATAAGTAAGAAGACGATGAAAAGACGACCACAGAGAGTCTGAGAGAGACAGAGAGAGCGAGAGAGAGAGAGAGAGAGAAAGAAAGAGAAAACAACAAGAAATCAGTAGGTATAAAGATAGTGCTGAGACACGGACTGTACCACGAATTGGCAACTGGAAATTATGTGTTTAAGGATGCGCTGATGGCGCTTGTTTGGCAAGCAAACAGCACGTCCTTTTCGTACTCATTTTGCTGCTGCTGCTGTTTTTGGTGGTTGCTTCACACTTACTTTGTGCGCATTTTCAATTTGTCAAATGCATAACGAATGAGCGTGATTGAAGTGCCAGTCTCAGAATATATGTATGTACATATATATGTATATTGTATATGTATGTTTATGTATTGGCATCTGCTTTAAGCGCGCTGCTTGCCAATGTCTAAAACTTTTGCACATAGGCACAACTGTATTGCCAAGATTAATCGTGTTGTGCCATAGTCAGGCTACTGTTGTTGGCAGCTCGTATAATTACAACAACAACAACAACAACAACAACAACAACAACAACAACAACAGTAGTACTAGCAGCAACAGCAGTGGCAGCAAAACTTGAGCTGTTGCATGCATAATTGTGTAACAACACGAAAGCGGCGGCCGCAGGACAAGCTATGGCTGCCAGGATGCAGCAAGGATACACGCAGCAACTCGAGCGCACAGCCTGCCAACTTTGTCTGCGCCTTTGGTTTTGATTTTGACACTTTTAAGCAACGCCCAAGCACACACATAAGCACACATACATACACACACATACACACTCACATACATGTAGCCATATATTCTTATTGCCCGTGCGCAAACAGGACTGTCATAAATGCATTTTATGATTTTAATGAGTTTGCTGTTGATGTTTGGGGCTTTTCTTTGTTTTGGGCGTAGCGGGGCGTGAAACGCATTTTAAAAGCTGACAGCTTAAACAGCTGTCAAAACGATAATAAAAATAAGTGAAAAACATTAATCACTGAAAATTTAATGGGCAAATGTGCTGAAATCAGAGCATGAACTTGAGCTAAGTCGAAATGAAATGAAGCTAAACTGCGCTCTAATTGTTTTTCAAGAAGTTTTTCTTTTATATAAATTAAATCTGATATTGATTTTTGAATTCTTGAAGCTAGCTCAGAATATATAAAGTTTGCATTCATAAAGTTATATAGTGTATATTTTCTTAAGATGTTCTTTTGTTCTTTCGCATAAATATAAAATGAGCTGAATTTGTTATTTAGAAAAGGAGAATTAATAGAAAGCAAAGTTTTATATAGTTTTATTAAATTTTTGATTTTAAAATATACATAGATAATATCCAAAAGGGAATCACAAACAGCAAAACTTGTCTTATCAACACATTTATGATTTTTAACTTGAATTTGAACTGAAATGGATTTTTCTAGAATTTGTATTATTACTATATAAAGTAGTATAGATTGCAGTGCTTATAATTCATACATTTTTAATGTAACTTTTGCAACAGCTTTAAAGGCTTTTTAATTTTCACACACTCTCAACACACAAAGTGCCCGAAAGCTTTTGGCTAGCATTGTTAAGCAAGTGTTATAAAACATTTTTTGATAAATGCAAGCGCAACCACAAAATATCATATGAATGATTGCGTTCATAAATAATGGTCACGATGGCCGCGAAGCTGCATCACCCGCACCACCTAGCCACGCCCTCATATCAACCACCCACGCCCATAGCAGTCACACTAGCAAACAGTTGTACAATTGCCTGGGCATTCATTTATTTAATATAAATTGTTACTCGCACCTTGGACTAGAATTTATGTGATTTTTGCACATTTGTTATTTGCATTTAATTAAATGCAAGTGCTGAAAAAACGAAATAAAGAAAAAATAATAATAATAATATTGCATTTGCCAGCTGCACAATGGGTTTTAATTAGAAATCAAATATAATGCCATTGGCAAACAATGCTAACACGTGTGACAAGCGGTTAAAATAACAATAACAACAACAATAACAACAACAACAACAACAACTACGATAATTACTATAACAACAAATACAACAACTCGCTAAATCATATAATACTTGCCAATTGGAAACAAATAATCATTAATTTTTTATAGTGTATCTGCCAGCATTTGGTTTTTCATTTTGATTGCAGTTTACAATTTGTTCTCCAACTCCTGCTCCATTTCCATCTCCCTTCCCCTCTCTCTCCATCTCCCCCTCTCGAGTGTTAAAGCAATTACTAAAAATAGCATGGCTGCAGCTTGCGCCCACCTGCCTTAGCTAACTGCCCTAGCGTTTTTTTTTTTGTTTTAGCCCATTCTAAATTTTCCGCTCTTTGCATACAAATCTGTAGCATATCCGCCGGCCATCAAATTCAGCCGGACAGGCGGGCCAAGGGATTCATGTTCGTAGCCATTTTTTATGCAGCAACCGATTCTGTTCGCTTTTTGGTTTTGCTCAAATTTATGGCTTTTATTTTGAGGCCATTGTAGATTAGTTTTTTATGGCAGCACAACACAAAACTGATTAAACATTTTGAGAGGCACAAAAATCAATGTTTATTTTAGGAAGAAAAAAAATACAGATAGCTATATAGAGAGAGAGAGAGAGAGAGATAGACAAACAAGATAAAAGCTATGTATGAAAATGTAATGCTCTTATGGCAGGCTTATAGGGCGTAAAAGACTAAAGAACTATGATAAGTATAGAAGATGTAAAGTCAGTGAAATATATTAAATAATGGAAAAATTATGTTATTATTTTATTATTCATATATAGAAAGCAGAGCTTGCAATTTCTATTGACCCTTGCTCAATGTCTGCAAATAAATGTTTTTGACTTACAATTTGAGAAAAGTTCAAAGAGCAATAGATTGCGTCGGTTTTTCAATAAGATTGGAGAGCCATTTGCATTATCTGCTCACTTACTAACCTTCATAGTGTGAAAGTCAATCGTAACGCTCTCCAAAACTATGTTCGGTTAAAGAGCGTCACACGAACAACGCAAATTGCTCAACCGAAAACAAAAACGAAAATGAATGAAGATCTTGCTCAGAGCGAAATCAAAAACGAAAATGAACGAAGATCTTGCTCAGAGCGAGAGTAAGTTCGTAAGACTTTTTCGGACGATTTCGTGAATAGAGTACGAAGTGTTCAAACGGTTAACAGTTACATGTGAACTATGATAGAAACTCATATTAGTATATATATTGCTGACGATATAGAAATATTTTATAATATCTATGCACTCTCTAAATTTCACTTTCTCTGCATTTGACTGTAGGGTATAAAAATATCGAGCACATAATATTATTATAAACTGATAAACAACAGACAGATGAAGGCAACTTTGTTATTTTAAGCATAAATCAAACGTTTTTTGCTGCTTTTTCTGCTTATTTTTTTTTACCCCTTTTTATATAAATTTCATCAGAGAAAATCTACATAAATTTGCAATTGATATAGCTTTATCAAAGCTGCTCTGATTGCCATGTGATTCAACATTTTAATCAAAGTTTTCTGCTATTTTATTTTTTCGTTTGAAAACAAATTTTGTTTGTTTATTCGCTTGAAATTGTATTATTATTGCAGTTATTGTTTTTCGTATTTGCTGCGAGCTTCATTTCGCAAAGACAACAAATAATTGACAATTTAAAACACGTTTTACTGTGTGCAATCGGATTGAATAGGGGTAGTCCCACTACACACAGACACAGACACAGACACAGACACGTTTAACACCCAACTCTAAGCACTGCGTGCTGCAGCTGGCTGTAATTGAATTACATTTGTCTTTGTTTAAATCAGCAAAATATAAATTTCGCTAGCCATGGAGCTTGACTCGATTGCATTTGGATCACATTCACATTTTGCCATACATATCATAATTGCAGTTATTATTCCAGTGCTTGCCTCAGTTTTGTTGTCTTGCACGAACGGCCATGCCCCATGTGGCACGTGCACAGCACTCATAATTATATTAAGCGAATCAAAAAGATGCTGCAGATGCTGCTGTTGCCAGTCAACAGAAATTCGTAGCAGACTATACAGAAATTAACTCGATATTTTGAATGAAAGCGCATGTAATAAGGTTAAAATTTGATTTCCAAGAGATATTTATGCATGATAACGTTTGCAGCTCGTAGAGGAGTTGTTTAGCTTTCATCAGTTCAGTCAACTGAAAAGATCTTTGTCTGCCTAGAATTAAATATAGTTGATTTATTGCTCAATTAAATCAAAAGGAATTGATTTAGCCAAATGATTTTACCGTTATGTTAAATATTTAAGCAATTTGAATGGTATTATACTGAATGAATAATCCTAATGCTAGACTTCCGATAGATAAATGAAATTTTCTTATAACTAACTGAACTTTCAGATTTTCGTGAAAGAAATGAAATCAGATTTTCTATAAAATGTTATTGGTCTAGAAGGTTGAGCTTGCTTATCTAAAAGGGTATTGAACAATCGACTTTCTCAGCCTTTCTTTATTTCTTTTTTATTTGTATTTTTATTCTTTTGTTTCTGCTTACATTGTTGTTAGTTTCAAATCAAACTCTCGTCTGGCTTATTAATTACGCATGCTATGCGTGAGTGGCATTTATAAATATACAATGAAAGATAAGGTCAGCACTGGCACTTTTGATAACTTATTCCAATAATTCAATTTAAATGGCATATAATTGAAATCTGTGCGTTTGTACGAGATGCAAATGAAACGCATATGACAGCTGCATAATAAGAAATTGTAATGTCATTTTCCTACTGGCTATCGAATTTATCAGAAATATGCTGGAGCTGAGCCACTCACTCCACCAAGCAGACGTTTGTGTTTACGGTAAATACTCGCTATGGTGTACACACTATTTATATGTGTGCGCGTGTGTGTTTGTGTGTGTGCACCATATCCAATTACATTGACAACGTTATTTACATATGCACATTATTGTACATTTTATTTTCCTTTGGGTGGGCTCAGTGGAGCTCAGTTTATTTCACAGTTTATTTATATTACGTTGCCTGTGCAGGCATTTCACTTCTCTTTCCCTTTTATTTTTTAATTTGCGCAAATAAATGAAAAATCAGTCACAAAATGTATATATACACACATATATATACAAAGAGAGAAAGAGAGAGAGAGAGAGTAAAGGCGTCACTATCTCTATGACTATCGGCTCTTGTCTGATGCGGATGCATTTTCAGTGCCTCGCTTTATGATTGTGTTGCCAATTCTGTCAGCTTGATAGACGGCAGAGGGACAGCAGGATAGCGAGACAACGAGACGGCCAGATAGATAGACGTTGTTGGCTGGTTTTCGACGATTTCCAGTTCGCTGATGCGTTTTAATTGGAATTTCCGCTTTTCGCTTGTGTGAAAAATTAAAATAATTTTCAGTTAAACAGTCAGCATTCGCTGCCCCGGCACTATCTGGGGGCGTGGCTGGGCAATTTACACCAGCTATTTGCAAGTTTTGTCACGCAAATTGCTTTGCATGCAACAGCCTCGTGCATCACCAACAATGCCTCACGAAAGTTGAGCATGAACTATACTCGTATATATATATATATATATACATACTACAGGCGCATCCATTAATTATGCCATTTTTATTAGACCGTCTCTCAAAATGTTCATTAATTTAATTGAGCATTTGTTGAGTTGTTCGGGCTGCGCGCTGCGTCTCGCATTTCCGGGTTTGATGTGGGCTTAGACCCAAGGGTCACGTCGCCTGTTAAAAATGAGTTTTTATACCCTGACCGCACTGAGAATGGGTAAAACGGGTATCATGTTTATGTTGGAACTTATGCAACAGGAACTGGCAACAGGAAGTGTGCCCAAAGCTATAAATATATATATACATATAAATTCCTGCTAAGGCTTGCCAAGCGATTCGATGTGGGAACTTAAACATGCTGAAGACTTCAAATTTACATAGGCTCTCATTCTCTTTAGGGTATCATCCAGTCGCACACGCCGCATCTAAAAACACTCTTACTTGTTTTAAATAAACTTTGGGGGCACTTTGTTTGGTCTGCTTACTCAGCTCGGCTCTGGCGTTGACCTTTTTTAACGGCCCATAAACGTGCCCGCTAGCGAATACTTTTTAAATGTTAAACATTTTATAGCTAGCAAAAAAAAAATGTATATATATATTGAAAGAAAGAAAACTGATGCTTAAAAACCGCTTAAGCTTGCGCTAATTATAATCCTATTGAAATACAACTTTACTTAAAACACAATTGAGGAAATATGAATTGAAATATATTAAATATATTTTATTATTATGTTATTTCAAAGCAAGGATTTGCTCAAAGTCATTTGGCATAAGGTTGCCAGTCGTTGCATAAGCCAAAGGCCGCTTAATATTTGACGTATTTCTGGCATTATTATTATCGCCCCTGGCAGCATTAAAATAGGGCGAAATATAAAAAACAAAGACCCCGCCAACCTCCCCGCCGGCGTGTACAACAATGAAAGCAACTGCTGTGATGAAATTTAATAAAACGTCGCGTCGCGAACAGCCAAAAATTTCAATGAAATGGCGGCCAGTTGGGCGATTAAGTTGCCAAATAAACTGCGACAGGGGCCAACGAGAGGTTAAGAAGGGGTAAGACATGGGGGAGGTAGGTGGGGAAGTTTTAAAAGGGGAGCCGCTGCCACCGATGATGGCATTAAATATCAAAGGGTTTTCGATGCTGCCGCTGCCACTGATGCTGCTGCTGCTGCCACTGATGCTGCTGCTGCTGCTGCTGTTGGCCTGTTTGCCAAGTGATTTTCATCTCTTGCTGAATTTTTACTTTTAATGAATTCAGTTTTTCTTGTTTCTTTTTTTTTTAATGCAAAAATTCCTACTACATTTTTCATATTTATGTATGTATTGTATGTAGCGTGTAGCTACTGTACGAGACGCTGTCGTTTTAACCGCTTTCATAAATTTTAATGTAATATATTTTTACCCAGCGCCCTTCGTTATAATTGAAATCCATTTAATGAAAATGCGGTGTCAAAAAAAAAAAAAATACTGTAACCGACGCACCCACACCCCAAAATGTGTTGGTCTCTGTGTATGTGTGTGTGTGGGTGGGGTTAAGATTGAGCTATGTGTGAGTGTGTGTGTGTGTGTGTGTGTGTGTGTGTGTGTGTGGCGCTCCACATAATTAATGGCATGCCATGGCCGATGCACAAAAAAGATTATCTATCAATAGATGAGCCTTGACAAGTTACACATAAAAACGTGTATGGCATGTATGTATTTATTCGATTGATTCGGGACAAAGGCGGCATTAAATGTTTATAAATTATAATTACAGACATATGAGATTGTGGCTGTGACATGACATTTGCCGCAAATTGAATTGATTGTGGTTTAGCCACGCTGCCATGCTGCTTCACCCCAGGCCCAAAAAAGTAGGCAACAATTTTTCCTATGGCAATTTCTCTGTATTGATTTTGAACTGCCATCGAATTGGCAGTTGAGGCAAAGTTTAAAGCGCTGTCCAAATACGAAAAGTAGCTGTGCAAAAAAAAGTTATTTATTATATTTGCCAAAGTGCAAATAAATACAGAAGCTGGCACGAGCTGCCAGCGAAGGCTATCAAATAAAAAGGCTTCCGTTCGAAATTGATCTCCAATTTTCTTTTATTTCATATACATATATATACGTATATATGTATAGATGTATATACATCTATGTTAGTCTTGGCATGGGGCGTCGTCGGACTTCCGTTGCGCTGCCATTCAGCTGCCATTTGAAAGTTGCGCTCGTTCTATGGCACTTGAGCACTTGCCACAAGTGTCTTGCCGGACAGGCTAAACAAGTTCCGCTGAATGGGGCACTGAAGGCAGGAATATTATAATTTGCGCTTAAATCAAATCAATTTCAGTATCATTTAAATCAAGGCACATGCCATACACAATTGTCCGCCAACTGGGGACAGGTATTGGCAAAGCACTCAAACGTTCAAAAAGAGACAGACAGACAGACGGAGGGAAGAACACCAAGTACCCAGACAGCGGGCAGTTGCTTAGCAGCTATTATGTGCACATGCTGCCACAGCTGCGCCTCACAGTATATATATATATATATTGTGTGTGTGTGTGTGTTAGTGTCCCGCCTTCATTTATTCATTCGTTTCATTTGGCACTGGGGCTGGCGCTGGCGCTGGCGCTGAGCCTGTGGCAGCCAACTGGGGAATTGCTTTTAGTGTTGTTATTGCCAGAAGCGGCAGCGTTGACGTCGATGCCTGGCATTTGTGTTTATGTAGTTGCCATGACCATAACAAAATCAAACCACATCAATTGTGCACCTAAATGGCCAAGTGGGACCTCTTAGCTATTCATTTGGCTTTTGCTCGCCTAGAGACAGCAACAGATAGAGAGCGAGAGAGAGAGAGAGAGAGAGAGAGAGAGAGTGGAAGCAGGAGACTATCTCTCTTTAAATGCTGCTGCTGCTACTGCTGCTGCTGCTGCTGCTGCTACTGCTTTAATTGTTGCTGCTGGCAATTGGTCGACGCATTTAATGAAATTCATGTTAAACGCTTTTACAGTTTGCAATTGTCACTTGCCTTTTGTTGCACTGCACAAAATGAAATTAATTTTGCGTTGCCAGCAAGCACAACAAAAACACTCATACGGCATGTATGTGAGTGCCACACCCACTGGCCGCCCCGTCCTTCGTCTGACTTTATTTCTGGCTCTGACATTGTCATTTTCTCTTGCTGCTGCTGCTGTTGCTGTTGCTGCTCCTGCTGCTGCTGCTGTTGGTGTTATTTCTAGCTATGCATTTTCATTTCCATTCTCATTTCCATTTTAACTTTGGTCACACACGAGTTGGATCCATCTCGGTTACAGTTGTCTCTTAGCTCGAGCTACCTGTGGCAAAAAAAAAAAAAAAAGAAAGAAAAACACTTCCCTTTGCCGAAAAATTGCTAGCACAGAGCTACAAAATATCAACGGAAGCAGCATCAGCATCAGCATCAGCATCACCAACTGAAAAATGCCACAAAATAATGAAAAAAGTTTTATAATTGCATAGAAACTTTCCAATTAACAGGCTGCCTCTGGTTGCTGGCCACAAATTGCCAAAGCCAAAGCCAAAGCCAAAGCCAAAACCAAAGCCAATGCCAGAGTCGAAACCGAAAACTGAAGCTGGCAAAGTGGCAATTGGATCTATTCATTAGTGTTGCATTAAATCTGTTAAACATGCTGCAAATGTGCACTAATATCTGAATAACAAGAGAAACACCAAACACACACACACACACACATACGCACACACACATACACTTACATAGTGAATTATTTTAATTGAAAGACATTCTTTTAGCCAGCTCAAGCGTTATATAAAACAACTTCCTTTTGTGCATAAGCAACATAACTTTTGGCTTGTCTCGAGCTGTGGCTAAATATGCAAAAGGCACAGGAATTGTAGCAGTAACAGAGGCGCAGGGATAGGCACAACACATCCAGAACATGTCTACATGCCCAGCATCCTTTTCGGCTGGCAGCGAAGCTCTCTCTCACAGGCTGGCAACAACATTTCATTAAGTTTTTGCGCAAAACTTTTATTAAAACAAATACGTGCTAGTGCCCACAGCAGCGGAATGGGAGCTCCTCTCCGTCTACTTTGTTGCTGTTGTGGAACGTCTAACGTCTCGTTACATTTTGGCCTCAATTTTTGTTTCTTTTTTTTTTTGCGCTGCTTATTTTTTGCTAGGTTTTTTTTTTTTGTGGCAAGCAAAAGTCAAGTCAAGTAGATTTCTGCTGACTTTTGCACAACATACAAAAGCCCAAATGCAACAATTTCCTGACTGCCAGCCGAGAGACTCTAACCCGTTCTCCGTACCCTCAGCGCTGTCTCTCTCTCTCTCTCTCTCTCTCTCTCTCTTTCTGTCTCTCTTTGTCTGTCTGTCTGACCCGTCAGCCCGTCAAGAGCACATTGCCTAAGTAAGTTGTTTAACTCCGACAACGTTTCTCGTCGACCGTTGCCAGTCACTTCGATGGCGTTGTTGTCTTTGCAGCTGGCACCAAACTGACAAAAATAAAATAGCAGCCTAGGCAAATTGTGATAGACTTTAAGATACCTAGCATCTTAGCATCTTTGCAACACAGCAACCCAAGCTAATGAAAAATGGAGTACTGAAGTTTTATAGACAAAGCCTATTTCTACACATGAAAAACTTCAAGTATAATTAAGTCAACCCAAAACTTTTTAAAAGCTGTCATGTGATTTCATTGAACTTTTCGACTTTTAGACATTAGTTTGGTATTAGAGGCTATTCTCATAATATTTATTGTGTAGATATTTCATAATAAACTTTATTTTTATATTAAATAGTTCTTGGCAAACTTGCTATAATAGGAGTGTATTTATGCTTATGTAAAGCTCTATTTAAGCTACATTTAATATTAAAGCTAACTTATATGCTTCCAAAGCTCTTCTCTCATCTATATTTCTCAATACGGAACGCTAAATTACTTAACTGTTAAAGCTTCGAAAGCTCCTAGTTGCCATTGCTCTTAAGTTTTCAATCATGTTTCTATAAAATTCACAAAAAAATAAGGAATCTCTCATCACTTCATTTCTGCCTTATAAAAGATAATTATTTAAAAAAATCCAAAAGCTGCTTTTCAGTATTTCTCATTTTTAAAGATTATGCTTGTACTTATGTTTAATTGCTTTCATCTTTTTTTTTTTTTTTTTTTTTTGTTGCAGACATCTTAAGACTTACTTTTTTTCGTAACGACAAGCTTCTTTGCGCCAGCAGGGTATTCATTTGCACAGCCACGCCCACACACCATCACATACAGACGCATATAATGTTGGGCTGCTAGTGGTGCAGCTGCAGGATGGTGATGGTGGTGGTGGTGGTGGTGGTGGTTGGGTTGTGGTGTTGTACACATTTGCGGCAACGGCCGTGCAAACTGAAAGCCAAGTTGCAAAAGTCAAGAAAATGGCATCTTGAAATGTGAACTTTTTCAGCTGCACTTCTTTTTGAATACTTTTGTGCCTGACTTACGGATTTAGCAGTTGTTCATGTTTGTGCTTTTGTTGTTGCTGCTCGGCTTAAGACTCTAGACGCTTTGGCACTCTGTGCAGCGCATTTCAAATAGTCGAAGTTTAAGCAGAGAATCTGCAATTCAATGTTGCAACTTGCATCGATTGAGCGTCAGCAATGTCTATTTGATTGTGTATAGAGTGCATTCTACCTCTATCTCTCTCACACTCACACACTCAAGGGGATGCATGTTAACGACA
The DNA here is from genome assembly GCA_035047405.1 of Drosophila stalkeri. NCBI lineage: Eukaryota > Metazoa > Arthropoda > Insecta > Diptera > Drosophilidae > Drosophila > Drosophila stalkeri. Next base: position 13,898,465 of record JAWNPR010000041.1, on the reverse strand, counting down.
TTTTGATTTTGTCTGCCGCTGCTGCTGCTGCTGCAGCGCGTAGCATTTCTGCATTTAATTAGATTGTGCAACATTATGCAGCTGCCACCAACTACTTACCACAATGTATATGTGTCGAAGGCTCGGCCAAGTTGATTTTCTGTAAGCAAACAATGTTGAGAAGAATATTAAGCGAACGGCTTGAGCAGCTGGGCAGTGTATGCGCATGCAAATTTAATGATAGCTCGACTAGGAAATAATAAATGATAAAGAAACAAAACAATATATATACTGTATATGTACTATAGATATATTTGTATGTCTGTATGTCTGTCTTTCTGCATTTCGCAGTAAATTGTGGCAGCCAGAGCAACTTTGTCGCAAAACAGTTGCGCAACAACTTGATACATTTTAGTGCTTTATCTCATAATTAATGGCGGCTGGGTATCACAGGCGTGGCTTGGTCCTGGTCCTAGAGAGCGCTGCTACTCCTGCTACAAGCAGACAAGAAATTAATTGCGCTTTACGCGCCACGATAAACGCCGGCAGAGTGCCACAGCGAGCGGCGACTGGCGAGTGGGACTGCCATTGCCACTGCCACTGCCACAGTTGGTTACAAATGAAGCAACTGCTTGCTTGGTGGCTCAGCGCTCAGCGCTCAGTTCCAGCTTGTCGCAAAAATTAATTAAAAGTAAATCCAGTAAAAACTATTAAAGTTAAATTTGGCATGAACTCGACCACAAATCAATCTGCCACAGCGTAAGCGCTTTATGTGTGTGTGAGCAGGACATGGCCAGGATGTGGCCAGGATGGATAGCAGCTAAGCCTGGTCCGTTGCTGCTGCTGCTGCTGCTGCTGCTGCTGTTTTTGCTGCTCGCGTGGCTGGCAATGGCATGTTAAGCTGTTTATAAAGCGTTCGAGTCATTTCTTGTCATATGTTGCAAAACCTAACGACGCGCCCGCCTATTCGCCACACCCACCCACCGCCGGCGGGCTTTACGGTTTTACGGATTTTCAATGAAACTTTGTTGATGTTACGGGTATTTTTTTTTTTTTTTTTTGCATTGCTGCCTAAGTGGAAAGTTTTGGGGGTCGTGACTTGCGCGCTTTTAAGATGATCTGCAAACTTTGATATGATTTGCATTCCTTGACAATTTTTCGTTGCCAACAACAATGACAATTAATTAAAACAAATTTTGTTGCCATTGTTGGGCCTGTCAATGCGACTAATCTCAACTTTGTGCAAACGCACGCTTCACATGCTTCGATTGGCGGCTGGTCGCTTGGTTGGGTCGCAGTTTGTTTGAGCTCGATGATAGAAAAGTTTTGCATAAAATCAATTTATGTGTAGGCCCTAATCGCAGACATTTGAGTGGCTTTTTATTGACTTGGGCCAAAAATGTAACTTGGTCCTTTTAGTTTGGAATTAACGTAATGGAAAGGCACAAAACTTGAGCGTAGTTTACGTATGACTACGTATTGACCTGGCTAGAGCACATATACATATATATATATATATATATATATATATATATATATATATATATATATATATATATATATATATATATATATATATATTATTTATATATATTTTTTTTCTGGCGAAATGGCAGCCAATCAATGAACAATTTATTGTTGCTGCAGTCTTTGCTATTGGCTGTTGGCTTTGACTATGGTGTCCTCTGCTCCATGGGCCACTTGTTCACTTGCAATTTGCTTGGCAAATATGTTACCAATATTACAAGCCATTCATTTGGCAATCATTTTGACCAATTAAATGGCAACTCACAAACAAACGAATAACCATATATCAACACACATTCATGCGTTTTTTTTTTTATAATGCAATTTTTTGACACACGACAACAAAAATCATATGTCACATGCAAACTTTTTTCGCATAGTACTCAATACAGGGCAATTGCTTCAACATAGGGGCATATTGCAGCTGTACAAATGCATGTAACGTGGGTTAAACACAATTGGTATATATGCATTTATAAAGTAAATGCACATGTATTGCATTATCATCAACGAGGGAGTCGTTACAGTCCTTTAACTACGGCTACGCCATTAAAGTGCATAAAATATCTATAGACTTGCAATAGGTAAGCATATGGTGAAGCATATATCGAATTTGAATAGCTATATAAATGCTCAACTATCGGGGAAATGCGAAAAATTAGCACGAGAAACATTTATGACATATCCACTTATCAAATATATCGAAGACAGCATTGTTAAGTAAGGAAAAATATAAAGTGGATGAAAGACATAGTTTTTTTTTAATTTAATATTATTTATATCTATATATTTTTTTCTATATTATTAAGTATTCTCATTATACTTAATGTGTTAAAAACACAATTGAAATATAATATACCAAAACGCTTTCTTTATGAAAGAGAAGTTAAAAGAGTTCTAGTGATCGAATATATGCAATCGAGCTTATTTTCTTTAATTTTAATACGACTATTAAAAATACCTTAAAATGCTATTTTAGCCATTTTCCAATTATATATTATATATATCTGAAGTATCTAGAGTTCTAGCCTTCTTCACATATGTATTTACAGAGTATTCATATATTGGGCTCACTCTACTTCTTTAATTTTTTCTTGCTTCTGGCACTGCAATCAAAATTGATTGAACGACAAAAAAAAGAAATGAATTTTTGTTGTTGGCGCATTTGCCCAGCAGTTGATATTGAAATGAACTCTTTATGAAATATTCTGCAATTAACTTGCATGCGAAATTTCACGAGATTGATATGAATAAATGATAAATATAAATATATTTTAATATATATGTATATACGAAATTTTATATGTGAACACTATGCAAATGACATAACGGTTTATTTGTACGCACTGAACTGAACGACAAAGTTCGATTATGAAAAAACAAAATTGCCTGAACTCTTGTGTCAAACGCAAAACATTTAAAATTTATATATGAATTTAAGCCAAAAGAAAGAAGAAGAAACGTTTGCCATCAAGTAAAAACAAGAGCAAAGCAGCGTATGGGTAATTGCATAACAAATTGCCGCAGAAATATTGCTGATAAAGGACTTTTATTGTAAATCGAATTTTAGTTTAAGTAAATTAAAAATATTAAAGGCACTCGTAATGGTTGCATTTTAATTAAAAAATGTGCAAAATGTTGCAAATCAAAGTTGATTGTAATTGAAATTGTAGCTGTGCATGTGGATGCACAAATTTGATTTACTTGGAATTTATAAAAATTATTGCATCGAATTAAAAATCAAATTGAATAAAAGGGAAACTATTTGAATGAAAATAATACAAATAATCAAAAGGAATTAAATTGTTGAAGGCAAATTACATTTTTGTTATATAAAAATCTATGATAAAGATAGGAAAAATTATATAATAGAGATTTTAACAAGAGACGCACGCGGAAATACCCTAAATCTAGTTAGTCATATAGCATGAATTATATTAAAGCATATAATATACTCGCTTATCGTTAGGAAATCTTATTATATATATATATACATCTTATAGAAATTCAATCAACTTTTGCTTATTCCAGTTTATTGTTGCAGAAACCCCGCACACATTCACATAGGAAATACTCATTCTATGCAATTCAGCATTTAAATACGCCTACCCTTAATTCACATTTTCGGTTTATCTTTATCTCTCTTTGTGAATATCATTATTTCATTTCACATCATGGCAAGTATCTCATTAAACTATATTCAGAGAATGGGTCTGGGCTGGGCGGCGCTGTGTTGATGGATACTGAAGTGTTAACGTGAATGTGATAAGGGCGTAAAATGCGAGCAATGATATCAAACGGTTATTTAGTTAAGTTATGGCCAACATATGAGCGTATCGACCACAGGGCAACGGCTCAAGGCTACAACTACACTCACACAGAAACAGATAGAGAGTGAGAGAGAGAGAGAGAGGGAGAGAGGGAGAAAGAGTGAGCTGTAACAAAGTGTGGTGGCAAGCACAAGGACAAGGACAAGGACAAGGACAATATTACTTATGTATATTGCCGCATAAGCCGTCACTTGTAGCAAAGTACAACCAATTTGAAATGGTGGTATTGAAAGGGGATGTGCGTGGGCAGTGAATGAAGAGGACGGGTGCGGGGGCGGATAAGAAACGCATTTGTATTAGTTTTACGCGCATTAGAGTCTCATTGCCCTGGCTTAAGGGCCGGGACCAACTGGAGCACAGCACGAGCATAAAATAAAGTAATAAAAATCTTAGCTTTGCTGCTGGTCATATCTGTGAGTAGCAGACATCTATATATATGTATATATATATATATATATATATATATATATATATATATATATATATATATATATATATATATATATATACATAACATATAGACTCCACACACATTCACATATTTGGTATGCTATGCGAGTACGTGACATTTAAAAGGGATAAAGCTGCTAAAACCCAAATCGAATAATAAAATACGAGCCAGACTGACACTTTTTATGCTGCCAAAGGATAATTGCCGTTTAAAGTGAGCGTTTTAAACAGCTTTTTGGGTGTGTCACAGACACACACACACACATACACACACATATGTGTGTGTGTGTGGGTGCTGGTATTTTTTTTTTTTTTTCATTTGTCATTTGTTGACTTTTTAAGCCGCATACAAAGTTGCTGACAACGCGCGGTCAACACGCACTCAGAGAAAAAGTATTAAGCATTTTGTACTTAAATGAAGTGTAAATGTTGCAGAGATGCGACAAAGAATTAAAATAACTTAAAAGCATACGTCAAAGCAACTTTTTAAAAGTAAATTGATAAATAGATTAAATAGATATAAATTCATAAATGATACATGATTCAAGTTTCAGAGAGTTTAGTCTACTAGAAACCTTGGCAACACATTTCAGCTCCTAAATTATTTCAACTATTTCTAAACAAAATCCAATTACTTTATTCCAACTTAACGATCTAAGATTCACGCTCAATTGCAGAAACTACGCAATGTGCTTCAACTCGCACTCTGTCGAGCGTATAAATCTAAGAACCTGTCATGCCCTACTTGTGTTAGTCGCATTTTCTCTCGGTGCACGTCAGCAGCAGGGTAAAAACTTTGCGACAAGCTACAAGTTGTGCGTCATTGAAACAAATGCAGCACGAAATGCACCCAAAACCCCAATCAAAGCCAAATTACCTAACGAGCTGAGCCATCAAGTGGCCCAGCGATGACAACAGCTACAGCTACAGCTACGGTTACTGCTCCATGGCGACGGGACGGCGACGGGTACGGGTACGGATACGGCTATGGTTTGCAGCTGTCCTATAGCTACTTGAGAGCTGATCTCGGGTAGCTTAAACTTTTTTACGGTCGCAGCATCATAAAATGCGGCGAGGGCCGTAATACGCTATCCGCGCAAATCAAGTCAACTTTCAACAACTTTGACTTGATTTAAACCCATTAAAAGTCACTTTCTCAACGCTTTTGGCAGGCAGCTAGCTAGCTACCTATCTAGCTACCTCGCTTGATGTATATTTTCAGCCAGCACTTGCACCACTCACCTGTGCACCGCAGAAGGACAATAAAGCGTGCTGTTCGCCCATTTTTCACTTGCATAAGCATGCCCTTGGGGCAGTTGCACGATTTGGGTAGCTCTTCTCGACTGGATGGGACAGGGGGGGGGGGGGGGATGCGCTCCACTTCGATGGGGGGATGACAACAACAGAGACAATGGCAATCGGATGAGTTGTGAATGATAATGCGCAATGTAGTTGCAGTCGCTTCTGCCAGGGCCGTGAGCTGTGAAGATAGATGATGAGAGTTTTTAGGGAGAGATCAGTTGGATGAGTAAGCACAAGCTTTCAAATCTAGCCAAAGGCTAATCAACTGTATGTGTGTGTGTGTGTGTGTGTGTGTGTGTGTGAGTGAGCTATGTGTGACAGCTGACACGCCTTTAAGTCTTAATTAATTTGGCCCTGTGCCTTGAGCAGCCCAGATGAAAATGATTTGAATACAATGCGAGTGCGGGTCCTCAAGCGCAATTACGTGGCGCAGCAGTAAAACGCAATGCGGCAATCATGTAAATGAATGCCATCAGCGAGACATCAAGCAATCATTCATTCATTCACCATTCGGTAGCTACACCAAATGGGGCAATAGCTTATACGAATACGAATGCGAATGCGAATTGGGGATTGTGGATTGGGGATTGAGGATTGAACAATTTTTGGCGGGGTGTGGGTATGAGCAGCTAACAGCACGCACGAATGCTGCCAGACAAGGACAAGCCGCTGCTGATGCGGCGGAAATAATTGTCTTGACACAGATAATCTCGTTACCTTTTGGCCTGGCCAAAGAGGGAAGCTGACGCTTGTGCCTGCCCTGGCCTGGCCTGGCCTGGCCTTGCTGCTGTTGCTGCTGTTGCTGCTTCATATTGCTCATGGCTTGAAGCACAGATCCGTTTGGTTAGTCCGCATTATTGTCAATTTATTTGCGTAATTTATGCCTCGCCGCCAGCTAGACAAACACAACGAGCCACCTAGCCTAGTAGCAGGATATGCCCGTACCTCTGCTCTATCTCTCTCTCTCTCTCTCTCTCTCTCTCTCGCTCTTCCTCTTCTAGCCATCTGTCAACTGTTGTTGCCCGCGTGTGGCCGTAGTTAAGCTATTTCGTGCGTCTGTTTTAAATTCAAATCAAATCTCGTTACAAATTCACCACAAAACTGGTCGGTGCTTCCCTCTCTCTATCTTTCACTCTCTCTTTCTCTCTCTTTATTAGCCATCTGCTTGTTATCATGGGCACCTTTCTGCCTTACGTCTTGGTCTTGCAGCTGTCACTCTGCTTGGTCGTTACAAATTTTGATTTCTTGTCACAATTTGTTGACATTTGTTATTTTTTCTTTGGTGTTTTTTCTATTCGTGTGGCTGCAGCCAATTAAGGCGACAAACACCAGAAAGGTAATGAAAATAAAAATAAAAAAAAAACATGAAAATTGAAAGCAGAGAAAAAAATAACAACAACAAAACTCTATCACGTTCTGCACATGCTGCGACAACGTCCAACGGAGCGTATACTTTATATTGATTTTGTTTAACAAGCAACTGCAGCTGCTGCTGTTGCTGCTGCTGCTACTGCTGCTGCTGCTGCTACTGCTGCTGTTGCTGCTGCTGCTGCTGCTGCTGTTGCTGCAGATGCACTTCCTGTAGTACGTCAGTTCCGCTTCTGTTTGGGCTCGCCCTCAGTATCGCACTGCATCTAATTGCACAATAATGGAACGGCAAGTGAGCTGCGTGCTGCTGCAGTGGCAACGTCTTCTTCAATTTCCGCACTTATTAACCACAACAACACTCTCACTATTCACTCAGTCAATCATTTACTCAGCTACTCAGTAACGCGCTCAGACGCAAACTTTAAATTGTTTTACAGCTTAAATTAATTTGTGTGCTCTGGCATTTGTCTCTCTGTGTATCTGTGTGTGTGTATGTGTGTGCTTTGTTTTAAGGGCTGCAATATTATAGTGCTGAGCAGTCAACTGAACTAAAGCGATTAACCATTGTTCGCCATTTGAACAACAGAATTGTTGAGTTATATGAAATATAATTGAAATAGTATAGCGAATAATTCTCAGTTGAGCATCGATGAGCTTTGAAATATTAAGTACAATCTATGAGCTTATTCTTATGATAAATTAAATAAAATGTAAAGAAATATTATATATTTACACTTATAAAAACTTGTGCAACATTTTAATGAACTTATATAAAAACAAAACAAAAGTTATTTTTTAGTAAAGAAGAGAAACTTCTTCGAAATAAAGAAAACTTTAAAATTTATCAGAGAAGCAAAAACTGTCTTAATAATTAATTTAGCTGGAAACGAATTAAATTTTGCATAGATATTTTTTTTTTTTATGTGTTTTACATAGTTTTTTTTTTTTTTTTTTTTTTTTTTTTTTGTGCTTACGAGATCAACTGAAAAGTCATGCTCACTCGCTCACTCATGCTCTAAGCAAGGGCCTTCGGATCTTTTCGTGTTGGTATTCGGTTGAGCGCTTTGCGTTAAACTATTCGTGTGACACTCTTTTCCCGAACATCGTTTAGAGAGCAATACGATTGACGCTCGCATCGTGAGGTTTAGTAAGTGAGCAGATAACTAACGATCTTCACATTCACATTCACATTTACACATTCACTCTCAGCTCTCTCATACAAAAAACAATAAAAGGTTTCTGTCCGATTGCGTACGAACTCGTTGCAAAACCGAATCAATCGGTTGCTCTCTGAGGTTTTCTCCAAAAGTGACAGACTCTTAATTGCAGACATTGAGAAACGATCAAACTGCAGCTCAAAAGTAATGATAAATAATTTTATGAAAAGAAATTTTCTCCCAATATTCAATTTTCTTTACAAATGTGTAATAGATTATATAGCTTATTCCATATCTGAACAGAACTTTACAGTCTTCTACAGTAAATTAAATGTTTTCTATACTCAAATTTTAAAAGCACGCCTAATGCACACCTTCTTAGGTAGATCAAAGTCTTAATGAGCTCTCAGAACTCCAACTATGCACTTAAGCCATTAGCGTATGTATTTTTTGGCATATGTAGGTAGCCCTGGTAACTTTTGTTATTTTGTTACTTTTTTTTTTTCTACTCACATTATTCTCAGCTGAGTGCCTAGCGCTGTGTTGACTTTGCGCTGGCAGAGTCTAAAATTGCCAAGTGTCTCAAGTTTTTGGAGCAGCGCGCACTTCTAATAGGCTAAAGTAAACACTACCCATGCGAAGCCGCCCCCACCCGACCTTCAGCTAAAGTACAAACACACACACACACACACACATACACACACACACACACAACCCCCTGGAGCTGGTCGCGCTGCGCTGGTCGTGCTGCTGCTGGTGGTGCTGGTGCTCCTGCTCATTATTTTTCGCACAAACAATAACAATCATAATGCGTTATGTATTTTTCAACTCAATTAGAACATTGTTTACAATGCGCATGAAAATTTTGATGGGTAGCTAGAATGTGAAACTTTTGGCTCCCAAAAACTTTTGCAATAACAAAAGCCGCTCGAGTAAAAAGTAAATGTTGCGCTAGCTGCCAAAAAGAAAAATGAATAATAATATAAGTGTGTGTGTGTGTGTGTGTGCAAACACCCACACAAATACATAGACATTTATATATGTAATATATATATATGTATATGTATTCCATATATAATCTAAATTGGCTTGCTGCACTCATAAATAGAGGCGTGGCAGCTACAGCACCTACACCGGATCCACTTTATTAACGTCAGCGACGTAGCTTATTTAGAATTATGAGCGCATTTGCCTAAGCACCCGAAATGTTGGCGCACGAGCTGTGGCAAATGATGCAAGCTGCATAAAAATGCTGCAGGAACCACCAAAAATGAAGCCACAGAACTCCAGGCGCGCTGAGCCACACACACACACACACACACACACACACACACACACAGGCAGACACAACCCGTTGTTGGCTGGCGTCGCCAACTCGGCCAAGTTTTTCGGACTGCGTCTGCAGTTTTCCTTCCTTTATTTTGTTTTTTTTTTTTTATGTTTTTGTTTTTTTTTTTGGCTATTTTTATTTTTATTTAACTGGCGTCAGGTTGTCGTTGCGGCAGCTGCCATGCTAAAGGTTTTTTTTCCATTTCCAAGCGGACGCACCTACACAGTCAGCACATTTTCGGCGCAGCAACATGGCGTATGCTTGATATTTTTTCAGTTGCTGTATATTTTTGGCAGACACAGCAGTGGCTGTGGCAATGCCTGTGCCCGACAATCAATGAAGATGCCATTATGTAGCCATGCGCACACTTACATACACAGAGACATTTATGTATATATATGTATGTATGAATGTATGTATGTATGTATGTATGTATATATTTGGTATATAGTTCACTCTACCTGCAGCAGCTTGGCTGGCTCGTCGCCTGCCATAAAGATAGCACACGGTCATAACTTTAAAGTTCGAAAACTAATTATGCCTACGGCTATGGGCCTAGACGGCTGTCTGGGCCTAAACTGGCGGCGGCTGCTATTTTGCTGCAACGCATAAATTATGCCACACTTTTACGGTGCACCGCCCGACGACGAACCACCCAACAAGATGCGAGTAATTTGTTTTTGCATTTGGCTGCATTTTATGGCTAATGGCTTTTGAATACATAGAGTAGGCGACTTTGCTTAGCTTGACCATGCAGTGGCTCACTCTCTCTATAGCCATATATATATATATATATAGATATATAAAGTTAGATATATGTATATAGATTTGCTAGCTTAAGTGCCGCATTAAAACAGGGCCAGCGGAAACATTCTAAGAGATGCGATGTGATGTGATGCCATGCCATGTCGCCTCCTGCTCCTGCTGCTGCTCCTGCTGCTGCTCCTGCTCTTGCTAGGCTTGTCTACATCGCCATGACAATAAAGGCAAATGACGAGTGGCATGTCGAAAATAATGATTAACGAGCGCCGAGCCGGAGATGCCAATGGAGCTCAAGATGAAGATGAAGATGAAGCTGGAAGACTGTGACATGGCACTCAGCGAGGCATATAAAAAAATGCCTGTGCACGTGGGTGGGTCGACGGCATGAGAGGGCGGGCAAATCAAATGGAAATAAAGATACGACCCCGAGGTGGGAGGCTTTGGATGGCAGACATTCGAGCTGTAGCATCATCAATGATTTAAATTAATCGTCGTAACACACGCAAATCTCGCACATGACAACCAAACGACAAGCAGCAGCAGGCATTGGGAATATGTGTGTGTGTCTGAGGCGGGGGTACGTTGGGTAACCAAAGCGAGGGCTCACTGTCTTTACGAGCTGCGGATATGAAGTCGAAATCAGCATATCAGCCAAATTACAAGAGCAAACATAAAATGGCTAAGCCAAATGACTAAACGAAGTGCCAGCCAGGCAGCCGGCACTTGAGATGCTCCAAACTGCCACTGGAAATGGGCGTCTCTGTCGCTGTGGGCGTGGTCATGGACGCAACGAAATTAAAGCGAAACGTTGCGACAAGCAAATGCCAAATGCCAAAAAGGGAAACAGGAAATGGCTGCGCTAGCTGGCAGGCTGACTGGCTGGCTGGTTGGCTGGGTTGCGAGTAAAGTTTGTGGATATGGGCGGGGTGGGGGGGTCAAGAAGCTGTCTTAGCATTGACGCAAGTCGAAGTCAGTGGCAGGCAATCAAGTGGTGGAGCCACTGCATGTGGGTGGGGTCCCGTATGTCTGCCAGCCAGCCAGCCAGCCTGCCAGGCTGTCTGCTGCTGAGCTATTTTGACAGATTAACTCACGCGTGCGTTGATATACACCGCTTGCCCACTAGTCACGCCCAATAGCTCGTTATGTCAATTGTCAGCAGGCTAGACGAGAGCGCCTGCAGCTGACGGGCAAGAGACTAAGCGCGCCAAGAGACTAAGCAATAGCAACAAGAGAAGAAAAACAAAAAAAAAAACAAAAAAAAACAAAAATGGAAAAAAATATCAAACAAACAAATACGAAACACAAAAGGGGCTGACATTTGGTTGGGGGCAATGTTGGAGGGGGAGGCAGCTGCCATTTGCCGTCGCTGCATGTGTTAAATTTAAGTTTTGATTTACGACCTCAACTTTGTAGGCTGCTGTATAGGCAATACACCCAACGAACGAAAGAGCGAGAGAGAGGGAGAGAGGGAGAGAGACATGTGTGTGTGCGGATAGTGATAAATTGCGCTGTCAGAAGTTGGTAGCTACAATCGCAGGCACATTTTTTTTTCGTCTCGGCAGCTGCGACTCCTCTGGCAGCGGGAGTGTGGCGTGTCGAGCAGAGCCTGGCCATATCTGTGCCAGGGCATAGGTTACGCTGCAGACTAACTGGGTTAGCAGCCAGCCAGCCAGCCAGGCAGCTTGGCAGCTTGGCAAGCCTCGAGCGTTTAATGGCTGTTGACAGACGTGTCAAGTCACGGACGGCGTTTCGCATTGTTTTGCAAGCCTTTCTTTTCAGTCAGCCAGCCAGTCAGCCAGCCAGCCAGCCAGCCAAGCCAGCCAGCGTCCTGGCCATATCCTGACAGCCTTTTTTTTTATGGCCCAACTTCTTGTGTTATGTGCTCATTTCGTACGTAGACTGTGTGCTCAGCTCAAGTGCGCTTATAAATTTGTAATAGCGTTGACGTCAACGTTTGATTTGTGCGGCATATGCGGCGTATGACTAATAAAAAAGAGAGTGACAGCGAGAGAGAGAGAGGGAGAGACTGGGTGACTAGCGAGCAGCGCTAATTGCAAGCGTTAAACATTATGAATTATTGGCTATTTAAGCGTGCGATTTCAATTGTGTGCAGTAGCTGACAGTTGGAGTCGTTCGTTGTGTGGTGCAGCGATTGGGATTAGTTGCGCACAGTGGGTCCAGGACAGCGCATAAATTATGCAAAATGATTTATAGTCGAGCCGAGCCAGTGGAAAAGCCACACACATCACGTAAAAACTAAACATTTGAGCGCATAAATTAATTGAATTATGCAAAAGCCAGCCACGCCCACTTACATATATATTACTGCCCATTACACATTATAGTATATGTATGTGTTGAACTTTCACTTGATTAGCGCTTGGCAGTCTGACAGATTTATGAGCCAGGCCGAGTCGCACAGCTCTCGTAATCCGTTTAAAATTTTAACTAAAAAAAGAAAAAAAAAAAAAACTTAAATCAATTTGTTCTTAAATTCACGCAGCCATTGGCTGTGGGCGTGGCCTAAAGCATGTAGTTGTGGTTGTTGTTGTTGTTTTTTTGTTGGCCAAATGTCTGCGTGAATCGTTAAACTCTATAAAGACAGAGAGCCTTTGAAATCAATAAACCACGCGCGCGCCTCTTTTATGAGCCTGATTTATATACAGACAGACAGACAGACAGGGTGTGTGTGGGTATGTGTGTGTATGTTTGTGTGTGTGTGAGTGTGTGAGTGTGCGTGTGCGTGTGCACGAGCCTGACATGTGTCTGGGCCCACACTGTAGAAGGATGTCTTTAATTTCTTAGTAGCTGCATAAATAAACTATAAATTCAATTTTATTACGACCAAACGGATTTCACTGACTAAATAGACGCATAGCTCAACAGAAATAGAGAGACAGAGAGAAAGAGTGCCGGAGTTACAATAGAGATACTACAACGGCAAATACTTGAGCTGCACGGCTACATGAAATTTGCAGTTCAAGTTGGCCAACTGTCAAGGAGTTGGCCAAGAGGCAGCCTCAAGTGCCACACGAAACTCATGTTCAACTTGTATCTTGGGCTATCATATTTGTACAGCTTGTCTCGATATGTGAGTGCGAGCAATTGAGTTTATTTCTGGCTAAAACAAGCTATTTTTAGAGGTAATTTGATGTGCTTGAACTGATGATTGATTGATGATAATGATTGTGGAGAAAAGTTTTAGAAACATATAGATTGGAAGATAAGAATAAGAGATATTCATAAAATGTAATTAAATTATGTTTCATTTTATTTCTACACGAAACAGCTCCTACAATTCCATAAAGTAGCGTTTTTTTCTGCCATATAAAGCTCTTATTGTTCCGCTAAACTAGCTATATCCCGATATGCAGCTAGTGGCTCGCCTCAATTGAATGTAAACTCCAGCTGTGCATTGCCTTAGGGTCTGGTCAATGTGCGGAATAGTCACAGCAGCTGATGGCAATGGTAAACGTTTAGTAGCCCGTAAAGCAGAGCTCTGTTTTACGATTCCATAGAACTTAACTGAAGGAACTAAGAAATTGTGGAGCCGATTCAAAGGCAGCCAAACAAGCTGTGCTTAAATTTTAATGGCCATTCAAGACAGGCAGCTAGCTGCTACGACAGCGTCTTTTATGAGCTGTGTGATTGCTGACCATGTGCATGCATGTGTATGTATCAGAGCAAGGGAGTGGCAGCGTGTGTGTGTGTGTGTGTGTGTGTGCGGCTTGTTATGACTGTGCCAAGGACAACAAAGTCAATTCGAAAGATACACAACAGCAGACAGCGACACTCGCGTAGGTAAATGCAGCAGCGCAAATAGCAAACAGCAAACGAGCAAAATGCAAAAATATGCAAACGAAACGCTGTCATCAAAACTTACAATCAACTATAGACACACACACACACACACACATACATACACACACATTCACCCATACTGAAACAGATACTCAAACTCGCGTCAAGCATTCAATGTAAACATGAGCTTCGCCAGCCGCAGGAGGCTGGCAGCCAGGCAATCTCTACTTTTCTCTCCCCCTCTCACACACTCGCTCAATCTCGCTCTCTCTTTCTGCTGCTGCGTCCAGTGTCGTGTCAATGCAAATTCAAACAAAAGTGCGCAGCAGCGCCAGCCTCGACAATCCAATCCCGTCTATATAGCCTAGCCAGATTAACGGCATCAGCAGTCGGCCAACATGAATGAAGAGAATGCTAAAGAAAAAAGAAAAAAAAAACAAAAAGAAAAATAACAAAAACAAAAAAAAAACAGTAACGAGATGAATGAAAATAAAAAGGCCAAAACGTTCGCGTCCGCACAACAAACATTGTTGTTGGTTTTTGCATATTGCATGCCCTTTGGCTATGCAAAGCAGGGTTGCCACAGCGCTTCAACTCTGTTGACACTTTTTGCAGTGTTGCAAAACGTGCGCTGGCTGCACATTTTTTTTTTGTCTTTTAATTAAATTTAAATAGTATGGAAATTCAATTTCTTTTGTAGTTACTGATCAAAGTTATATATATTGATAAAGAGATATTAAATAATGGGAAATTTCAGCATAAGCTGGGAAATCATTGAATATAGCTGATAATATTATTAACTTGAGCTTGGGCTAAGAGAGATAAAATTGTGAGAGCTGCCAAATACCATTTCAAACTTAAGATCATGAAGACCATAGCTAATATTGATTAGTGATTAAGCAAAACTAACTACATTATATGTTTTACATATTTACAAACTTCCCTTCAAGTATAAATAAGTTATGAGTACTGTTAAGTATCAGTTATATGTACTTGACTTAAGAAAACTTAATTTACAATTTAGATTCCTGATTTTCACATTTTAAACTCCACATTAGTTAGCTCTACAGACACTCCTTCAACTATAGTTAGCTTATTAATATTGCTAGATAATTTTTATATAATTATAGAGTATTTTCTAGTCTCATATCCTTGTTGCCATTGTCGCCTGCTAGGGTCTGGTGCCATTTGTTTTTTCCGCCAGAATCATTTTGCATATTGGCCGCGTGCGCTTTGATAAGTGAAAATTGGAAAAATCCGCACTTTGCATGCAAAATAATTACGAAAATATTTGCAGAGATGCCAGCCAAACTGTTGTTGGCGGACATGTGGTGTGGCAGGGGACTGCTCAATTGAACGCTTAAATTGTGCGGCAGTAGATTTGACAGCTTTAAGCACCCACTCGAAGCATTTTTGGCCATTTGGCTGCTGCTTTTGCGGCTAAGCGCGCGCACTCCGGGCTTTTAGCCCAAATGCATTCACACTAGATACGACTATTGCAGCAACAGCAAATGGCAAAAATGGAATAAAAAAAAAAAAACAAAAAACAACTAGAAGCAGCATACAATGGCAGCTCCATTGTCATACTATTTGGAAAAGTTGTTGTTGTCTTTTTTCCATGTGTTTTTTTTTCTGCATTTGACTTGACTTTTTTTTCTCTCTCTCTCTTTACTTTTTCTGTGTGAGTGTTTTGCAGTTGGCTGCAAATGAAAAGGCCATCGAAAACAAAAGCCCACGTTGGCTATAAATAGCGTGAGCGCAACTTGACTTTCCTAGTTGCCAACTTTCTGTCTTGCTTTCTATTTTCCAAATCCCCGAAAACCCTTTTGGCCAGCCCTCATTTACCCTTTTGTCTGGCCGTGTGTAAGTTCTCTTATCTGTTTATAGCATTTTTCGTGTAAGTTTTCTGTCTCTCTTTTTTTTTTTTAAGCGCATTCCCGAGGTGAAAGAAAGACGAGTATATTTGGCTCTATTGCATTGTCTTGCCGGAGACAATTGATACCCGAGGCTTACAATTTGAAATCGATTCACGTGTGCAATTGCAGTCGATCTATTGTTGTGTGTGAATAGCTGGAGTATTGGGATTTGGTAGCTATATTCCCCCTGATACGTTTGTCTTATAAAGTATAATAGATTCACAATTCTCATGTACGGAACTGTTTCATTTCGTTCATGACTCTTGAAAGTTAGAGTCTGAAATTATCAAGATCTGCAACTTAAACATAATTGAAGTTCTTTAACTTAAATAAACTTTTAAATATAGAAAACGAATCAGGTTTTACACTAAATTTTTTTTTTTTTTTTGAGCTCGAACGAGCATTATGAAGTCGTTGCAGTTTGACTGCAAAATTTTTACTAGCTCGTGTACGTTTATAACCTCTCACTATCTCTTTCGCCTTCTCTATCTCCTTCTCTCTCTCTCACTCTCTATCTCTCCTTTAATGCCTTTCTGTTTGGCATTGTTATGAGCGCAAATCCTGTTGAAAAATGTGCTTTTATTGTCTGCTAGTGTTTTTTCGGCCATTTTTCATGGAGCTTTTGCCGCTAAATGTTTGGCTTTATTTTTGACTGTTTAAATTGCAGTTTTCACACGTAAATCTAATTGCAATTATACAATTTGTTTCATAATGTGCACATAAATTTGTGCCCATAATGTTTTATGTACGATATTAAGTGGAGAATGTGAATGGTATTCACTGAGTGTGAGAGTGGCTTATGGGTGTTTTGTCAACGCTTGTTTGCAAATAAACACAAATCGTTGTTACATTATAATAATTTATGCGCCTTTGGCACTGTACGGCTTTCGCCGTGCGCTGTACGCCGTGCTCCGTTCGCCATGGCAACCAGACTGAACGACAAAAGTTAATACGTTCAAATTATAATTTACATTTTGCATTGTAATTATATAATAAAAATTGCAACACATTTGTCCATAATGCATGCAAATTCAATATATGTACATATATATATATATATATATATAAATATTACGAAAAGCCCCAATAGCATTTTATGCGTATTTTTTCTTCCATCTACTCGATTATTTATTGTGGCAAATGGCAGGACTTTGCCTGGGACAACAATTGGCGTTAAAGCTTTATTAAATTTTAATCACATAATTCGAATCATTCACGCAACAACGCGCGATTAATGTTTTTTTTTTTTTTTTACTGAACACATTTTATTTAGGTTTATCTTTGTGTTTAACGATACTTTTTTTGATGGGTAAATGAATTATGTCGCTCTTAAGTATGCAACATTTTTTTATTTCAATATTATAATAATTATGCTGCTTGGCTTTTGTTTAAAAAGTTAAATATCAAATTGTAACAAAAGTTGTGAAAAATATGAGTTGTGATAACATTGTGATATATTTTATAAAAAATAATTGTTGAATATTTATTATATAATTGAAAAATAACTGATTTACAATGAAAATGATTTTTTTTTTTTTGCCTGGAGCAAGTAAGTAAATTGTTAGATATATTGACTTAATACATAGAGAAATATTTTATTAAATATTTAATATATATTTATAGAGTATATGTTTCACACAAGAAAAAAATTTTAAATATTTTGGTATATAGAAATATTGAATATATATGTCATATTTTTATAAGGTTTGTCAGATATTTCCAAAGCCAAGCAGAGTTCAGAGTGCTCATTTAAAAAAAAAATCAAGTTTATAGTTCAATTTCGAGTAACTCTTCTATTAAGCTTTCAGTGGAATGTCGACACTATTATTAATTGATATTTTAGAAGTCTCTTTGATTGCCCTAGCCCTAATATGTTGATTTAGTCTATGCTAACAGACCTATATAAAATTAATTTGTCAAGACTAGCCAGTCATTAATATTTAACTACAATTTAGCATTCCATGCCAACCAAAAACTATAGCCAAGAGCGTAATACAATACTCTGCACTACGCTTTGCCCTCTCACACTCTCTCTCTCTCTCTCTAAGCTGTAAACGTGAATTGGAGCAACAGCTTTGTCTGATTTTTGGCCGCAATGCGCCGAGCCATTGCTATGTACTTAGCCATACTTAGACAAAATAACAAAATTAATTAAACATTCAGCTGCCGGACGTTGAGCAAATACAGTTATTTATACTACACTCAACTTAATTACAAGGAGCAGCTAAAGTAGCAGCAACAGCAACAGAGGCAGCAGCAACAGCAGCAGCAGCCAAGACGCTTAATCCAACTACGTAGCTACGCTTCATTAATCAGACGCGACTCTAAGCCACAACAAAAGCGGACAACAACAACAACAACAGCGACAGCAGCAACAGCAGCAACAACAACAACAACTTGGCCAAGGTAGTACGTTGCTCCTTCTTGGCAACATAGTTGAAGGAGCAAAACAAAAAAAATTAACAAGCAACTTAACACTTTAACGCCTTTCACTCCACTTTACGATGCTTGCGAACAATGTAATTACTTCAAACAAGAAGACGCTGCGGAGAGCAGCCTCCGGTTAGCTGGCTGGCTCCTAGCTCTCTGCTTGTGGTGCTGGCCCTGGTGCTGCTGCTGCTGCTGCTGCTCTCTTCTGGCTGGCCTGCCTTTGTGGCCACAGCGACTGACTGAAGTTGGACGCTTGGCTGGGTTTTTTGGTAACCTGACGGAAGTTAGGCTCAGACTTCGACCAGGCCTGGCGCATGGGATGGGAGAGGGGTTTGACTGCATTACCATTTGATTATAGAAAACATTTATTTAGCTTCCTTGGCTGGCAGAGCTGGTCTGGCAGAGCTGGTCTGGCCATTAAGCTGCCAGTGCACATAAAATGGCTGACTGCGAGCCACACACACACACAAACACACCCACGCACACGCGCACACACACACACACAGAGCTAGCTTGCCTTAGACTCTGGCGCCGTCAACTAACCGCAATGCAAATCCGCAGAGCAAACAATGTCAGGTGATGTTGGTGTTAGTATTTACCATGTGTGTGTGTGGGTGCTGTGGCTGCAGCAACTCTTGAATGAGTGTGTGGAGGCATCAACAACCACTGACAGACAGGCTGACAGCCAGCGAGGTGGGCAGGCCGTCAGGTAGGCGAGCAGACACACCTATGCAACTTTTTACGTTCGAGCAGTTACCCAAATGCCCAACCTCTAAAACTGTGAGCTCAAAACGTAATTCAATCTGCAGTTACAGTTGATTTTCAACAGCTGCAGATTTCGCCCCTCGAGTTTAAAAGAGACAGAGCTAGAGTGAGAGAAAGTTGAGTGCTGAAACAGTTGGCATCATGTGTTAACGGGCCGACGAAGCTGCCTGGCTGGCTGGCTGACTGGCTGACTGGCTGGTTGGCTGCCTTTGCCATTTGTCTTACCAAATGTTTGGCAGGCTGACAGCTTCAGGCTACAGGCTGAGCGTGTGTGCACATGTGTGTTCCGCTGCACAAACAGCAACTTTACCTCAAACTGAATTTGTGGTGTGCGTGCAGCGGCTGCTCTAAGCTAAGTGCAAGCAACTAGATTGCAACTTAGCTTAGCTCTGCCTGGCAACTTGACTGTAAGTAATGCAATAGCCATGGGACCGTTAGGTGTGGCATACTCATGGCATATGCTGGCCACAGCTTCATCAATGTGGCTGACAACTGCATGGTAACTATTTGTTAAGTGGCTGGCAACTGAACTGTTGATGTGATGCGATTGAAGCTATCGATGCATGGGCTATGAGCGCTTGTAGACCGAGTTGAAATAGGTAGCAAATGGCTGCTTAGTACATACCAGGTTGCTAGCAACTTGCCTCTAATTACAGATTGCGAATGGTTGCGAAAATTGAAGAGAGTTTCTCGTATGATAATTACAGCTTACTTGCAAGCCTATAGAATTTCTCTATTAACTAGCTAGCAGTTGGCTAGATATTAGCTGATAACTGCTTAGGAACTAACATTGATGAGAGATAGAGAAAATGGGACGCCAATTGGGCGTACCTTTGTCTTACAAAGCAGAGGGTAAATTCTCTGACTACAAAGTATCTCAATAATGGTATGTAAAAAGTCTTAGGTTCCAAGGGTTTTCAGCAAAAAGTGAAATACCTAGACGGTAACATTCAGGCAAGTGCCTGGTAACCATATGGCAAACTTTCTGACAAAAAATATATCAATATTGGTAGATGACCAACTTAAGCATCATGTAACATTCTGTCCAAACGTAAATTTTATTAACTAGCTGGTAAACTGTCTTGCAGCTACCTGGTAAATAACTGTCAAACTGTCTAACAAGATAAAAATTAATCTAGATATTGATTCCTGACAAGTCTTAGCATGGCATGCCACGAGCTGCCTACTTGCAGCATAAAGTCTAATAATTAGCTGGTAATTTTCTTGCAACTGCCTGATAACTAACTGGTAAATGTTTTGAAAGGAAACTTAAAAACTTCAGAATATTAGGGAATGGCAAACCTTAGCATGACATGCTGTCTACTTGCAACTAGCTGGTAACTTTCACGCAACTGCCTGGTAACTATCTGACATGTAGATTGCAGCTCATTTATAATTAATAATAATGAAATGCGTCAGTTGTAAGAGCTGGACAGCATTACTGAAATATATGCTGGCCAAAGTTCTTCAAGGGTTAAAGTCTGGGACGCCGCAAGGCAAAGGCAAGGTGTCGCAAGCGGAAGTTCCGAAGCACACACACGCACACTCTTGAATGTGTGTGTGTGTGTGTGTGTGTGTGTGTGTGTGTGTGTGTGTGTGTGATGGGTATGAGTGTTTGTGTGGTTGAAAGTGGCTTAGCTTAGCGACATAATTAATTTATATGCTGGCGCTGGTAAATGTTTGCGAAAAGTGTCAGTTGCTTGCACCACAAGCTATACATCAACCAGGTGTGTCTATGTGAGTGTGAGTGTGTGTGTGTGTGTGTGAGTTTGAGTGTGTGTGTGTATTGGTGTGCGCTGCATTTGCATAGCTGTCAGCTGCGCGCTTATTGAATTGATTTATTATAATTGCAATGCAGCTGACGTGCAGACAGACAGACAGCCAGAGCTCGTGCCACATGTGGCAACTCTTTAATTACACGCTCAATAAAAGATATTTAAATGTGTATGTGTGTGTGTATTTGTGGCAATTGAATAATGTATGTGGCTTAATTAACGGCATGCATATAAACCACTTTCAAAATACTTACCAAACGGCAGCTGGCTCAATGGCCCACTTGAAATTCAATAAAAGGCAACGACAACATCAACAACAACATTAACAACAATGGCAACAGCACAATGAACAATTCATATGCAGGCAAAAGTGTTTTAAGTGTTTTAACTGTTTTCTGTTATTTCTTTTTTTCTTGTGCTTTTTTTAACAGCCAACGGCAAAGTTTTGACACACACAAGAGAGAGAGAGAGAGAGAGAGACAGATATGCAGAGGCTGCTGCTGCTGGCAACATATGGTGGCAAGCTGTGTGTCCACACTTGCCTAAAAAACCTAACACACACACACACACAAACACACGCAAACAAAGTCCAATGAAAATGGCGCAACCAAAAAAAAAACAACTAAAAAAGATGAGCAAGGAATAGGAAAAACCAAGACGCAGTTGGAAAATAATAATAAATGAGGAGTCAGAAGCCAAAGTGGAAAATATAATATTTAAGCACAAGTAAAAACAGTTTAAGTGGCAAACAAGTCATTTGCAGGCCACACAACGACTGTGTGTGTGTGTGTGTGTGTGTGTGTGTGTGTCGGCAGCAGTCTTTGCTTTTGGCTAAGCTCCTTTGATAAGCCTAAACCCTCACACGAATAAATATTTCTTACTTAAAAGTTTTGTAGTCTTTGTCTTTATTTTAATTTAATTTTATTTATTTATTTATTTTTTTTTTTTTTTGTATTCTTAGATTTTTTTTTAATTGGCTTAAACTGCACTCACTAAAGCACTTTGTTACAGTAGCAGCAGCACAAATTAGCTGTCAGTCACAATGTTCCTTAAAGTTCAGTTAGTTGGAATGGGATGGGCCCCAAAAGGCCCGTCAAGCGCACACAACTAACGCTGTCGCAGGACGACAGCCAACTGCGCGCTGAGCCTGAGCATCCTGTGCAGCCCAGCGTCGACAGTCGATGAACACAACCAACGTGCAACGTGTTCGATATCCTTTGGCTCGAACAGAGTTCGAACTGGGTTCGAACTGAGTCGCAACTAAAAAAGAGGGAGACACAATACAACCTGCCCGCTGACCTACTCGCTCCACATGGCAAACAGGCTTTGTTTGCGCGACACTTGTTATCGTTAAAGCGCATGTATGAATGTGTGTGTGAGTGAGTGTCTCTCTATCTGTGTATGTGTGTGTGTGTGTGTGTGCAACCGCAGCGAACATTTGCAGCCGAGTGTACAACGTGTCGTATGCGCACTTGAGCGGCGGCATTTGCTCAACGCTTTGGCCGCATTTTAGGCGATACGTTTTATGTCTTCCGGCAACAAAAGCAGCTAACAGGAATGTCTGTGTGCATGTGTGGGTGTCTATAGATATATATGTGTGTGTGCAACGATGACTGTCATTATTTAGCAATTTAAACGATTTGGCCCGGGCGTCAACTATTTACAACTCATTTGCCCGCAGCTGCAGTCAGGTCCTTTGGTAATTGCAGCAGCATCAACAACAGCAGTAGCAACAACAGCAATATGTGAGGCAGGTGCAGACTGTGCCTGACGCTGTCCATAATGGCCAGCAAACAAGTCAACAACACTCACACACACACACACACACACGCATTTACAATGTGCAAATATGCATATGTAGCACACACACAGTCAATTAAATTTTCAACTGGGCATCAAGTGTTAAAGCCCTGAAAAGGCCGATTGAGGCAGCATTTAGGCATGGGCCAGCAGGATATTATATTTATTGTTGTTGTTGTTGCAATTGCTCAGTCTGTTGGCATTTATTTTTGACGGGCTTTAAACTATACGCCAAACGAAATTTGATTAAATTTTGTGCTGCACTCGAATACAATTTGTAATTCAAATTAAAAGCGCAAATAGTTGATTTTTTGCTGCTGTTGCTGCTGCTGCAAAGGCGAGCAACAAAAGGCATACCAAATTACTGCTGAAGCAAGGGCAACAAACAGCGGCAGCAACAGCGCCAGCAGTAGGAAATGAAATGAAACGCAGTCAGTGGAAATGATGGCCAGAGATGCTACTGTTGCTACTATTGCCAACGCCGCCAAGCAACTCAACTCGACTCGACTGAAAACCGACGAAAAACAAAAAAACCAAAAACCAAAGAAAAAATAAAAATGCCGCCGCATTTGAATGTTGCGTGGCAGCAACAATGTTGCATACCACTTGGGCACTTTGTTAGCAGCCAGCAGCAGTCAGCAACAGTCATATTACGACCACACACACACACTGATACACACACACTTGCGCTCGTGTGAAAAGTAAAAGCCATGCAGGCATTCGGCCCAACAACATTTGCAAATTCCGTTGAGGAAAGTGCCAGAGCGCCATTCTTTAATGATGATCGGCACGTGTCCTTACGCAACAAATAAAATGGGAGAAAATAAGCCAGGGACTATGCATGAAGATAAATGTATTTGCTCAAAGCCCACGCAGCAAGTGACATTTTTTTTTTTTTTGTTTTGGAATGGTTCAATAAAAATTAATTTATAATATTATATATAAATTTGCATATGTGTGGAATTTCTTATGAGAAATATTGCTTCTTTGTTTTTAAAGTCTTTCGATTTTTTAGTAAGAAGGTAGGCTTGCCAGAAGAGCGTAAATATCTTGAACAAAATGAATGCTAGAGATTCTATTATTTGAAATTAGCTAAAAGACTAACGAAATCGATATGTCGTCTGTCTGCAAAAGTTTATAAAAGTTAAATTTTTGATAAAGTTAAGCAATCAAGTTTTAATGGAAAAGGACGCCTTCAGTCTCCTCTTCTTCAAGCTAAAGTTACATACATAGGAAGTTTGCAATAAATTGCAAATAAAATATAATAAATCAAATCACAATTTTATTTAAAATGCCAAGTCCTAACAAAATATATAGCAAACAAAAAGTAAGCAATAAATAATATCACTTCATCAAAGCTTTTAGAGATCTCAAATTTATATAGACGTTGACTTACTGCACAATTTATTCATCTAAACATTTCCCACGAATATCGCATTCAATTTATTCTTTAGTTTTCACTCAAATATATATAGTGCTCATAAAATGTTTAGACAGAAGCTGATAAAGTAACCAAAGAGCACTTTTTGCATGCATATATAGTAGAGTCACATTGTCTATAGAGGTGTTTTGGCAACACAACAGCAACAGTCAATTTCACACACGCAAAAAGGCTGAAAAGGGTGAAAAGTAAAAGCCATGCCAGACATTTGGCATGAAAATATTTTAAAATTCTGGCAACGAAAGTGCAGACAAAACTCTTAAATGACGAGCAGCACGTGCCCAAATAAATGGGGAAGCATAGTTTGATGTGGCAACGCTGCTGCTCTAACACTCACACAGCCCCACACACACACACACATGCATACGCATACGTGAAATTGCGCAAGTGGCAATGTATTCATGTATGTATTTTGAATGCTGCCACCGCAGAATAGCGAACAGCAGCAGCAGCAGCAGCAGCAGCAGCGCGCATCGAGCCCATTCACATGCGCTTGCAACTCAATTTCGTACAGTGTCCCACGGCGCGGCGAATGGAGTGCGGCAGGGGGATCCAACCGAGGGGGTATAGCCATTTTTGGGAGGCTTTTGTCCTAGCTGCGGAATGAAGTCAGGCTGCGTCTTGTCTATTGCTGACTTTCCGATTCCAATGTGTCAAATTGTTGCAGCAGCAGATTGCGCTGTCTGCAAGTAGCTCAGCAGCACGTCAGACAGCAGATAAGGAAATGGAGATAAAGCGCGAAAGGGATAAACTGACAGTAGGAAAAGAAAGGGAGTGATAAAGAGGAGAGAAAGAGAGAGAGAGAGGAGGCAGTGCGCGAGATGGAGACGTTGTTTTACTTATGCAGATGTGACAAGTGCATAAGCCAGCGTAGGGAAAATGGCTTATTTATATTGATATATTGCACAAAATCAACGCCATATGGCATTTAACGATTCGCTGAGTAGCATAAACAAGAAATAATTGAAATTTCAATGAAAATAAACGACGATTTAATACGCTTCATGGCAAGTTGAATGAATGAATGAATATAAGCTAAAATATGTCAAATACTTTTTTAAAAAATTCCCAAAAAAAAAAAAAGTCAATGCATATTAAAATACCAAAAATGATCGAACCGATATTTGTATTTAGTATTTTTGGCGTTTTTACAGCACTCGCTAAGCGTGAGCATCTCTAACCTAGCAACTGAACGCTTAATTATAAATGGCAAACAGCTAAGTGACCTTTAACAGCAATAGCTGCAGCAATAGCATCCATTGCGTAATCGAAACCTTGTTGTGGCCTTAATGGCACATGCCTTTAGACAACTCAACTGCAGAGTGCAATCATTGTATTGTATATGTGTATGTGTGCATATGCTGTGTATCCTTTGCACAATAATAACAATAGTATTTCAATTCCAAAAGCTCACACGCACACAGACGCACATGTTTGGTATTTTTTTCAGTTCACATACTTATTTGAAAAGTGCTGTAAAATTTGATATTTTGTTGCTGTTTTATTGTAGTGAGAGTGTATTACGTTCCGAGTATGACAATAAACGGCAGATAATTAAAGCTCAACAATAATATTAAATTTATGCAGTCGCTTTTATTTTGTCAACATTTTTTTCACGTTAAATTTGCATAAAATCAACATTGGCATTTTCGAATGAAATGTATTGTATTTATGTAAAAAAAAAAAAAAAATAATAATAATAATAAAAGAAAAATTTAAGAAAAAAAAAAAGTATTTTTGCAGTCAATAATCAATCAAACGTGAAATAAATGAAAAAATATATATGTATGTAAAGAGTAATGCAAAATGAATTGTTACTGCAGCAACTGCTGCTGTTGCTGCTGCTGCTGCCTTAATCGAAATGTTTTTGCTTTATTATTTAGTTTTTTTTTTCTTTTTCTTTCTTTGGCTTTGGCTTGCTCTGCTCTGGTTGGCTAGTCTTTAATACGACTTCCTGTGCCATTAAATTTTAGCATAACAAACAAAATACTTTTCGAGTGTTTCCGTTTGCTTGTTTCGGTGACATTTCGGCGGCAACCGGCGGCAATCCAGCAAAACGAGCTCCACAAAGCTAAAAGTGCAGTAAAAAATTTGTTGAAATATGCGACCGTCCGTTAGGCAACAAAAATTGCACGAGCTTTTATTTGCACTTCAATTTTGCCCTCGACGCTGCCAGTAGTTGCCCCCCAGTTGACAACGATAGGGGGAGTGGAAGAGGGAAAGGGAGATATAGTGGGGAGGGACATGTCTCTCCCTCTCTTTATGGCAGTTGCAATTGCAATTCCCCTCCGTTGCAGTTTGTTAACTGCAGTGCAATGCATTCGCGCTAACTGCGGACAAGGGCCTTCATAGCTCCCCAAGTGCCAGACCAGGCCAGGCCAGGACCCAAGAACCCAATGACCGAAACGTTAGCAAAAGTCCCAAGACAAGTGCTACTAGCAGCTATTTTATTTTTGAATGTCCTTTGCTGCTTATCAGCGCTTAAAATCAAGAGACAGAGAACTCTGCCCAAAAAATATATAGACACACACACATATATACTATATAGAAGTAAGTAGGGTGCTGCGCCTTTGAACGAGCCAGCAGGATACCAGCAGACAGTCGTCGGGACTGCACGGCGAGAGTGCAGCACAAAAAGCTGCAGGTGAAATGCAAGGAAACGAGCCAAATAAAATCATGTGACACTTTGTGGTTAATAATGTTGTGTGTACATCCAATCCGCCGGTGTCTTCACCCATTGTTTCGTTTTCGCTAGCCCCAAAAAGAAGTTGCTCCGCCACCCACTCCGAAAATAAAAAAATAAATATGAAAAAGCCGGAACAAGCGGGGCATCGTTGGCAGTGACGGTGATTTAAATGCAAATTTATTATCATGCAGCCCGCGAAAATGAAGTACAAAAAATAAAATGAAAACCCAAGCAAACACACACAAAATAGTATAAATAAATGCAAAAAAAAAAAAAAAAAAACATATATATATATATATATATTGTAATAATATTTACAAAATGTCTGTTTGGCCTTTTTTCCATGTTTTATTATTATATTTTGATTTTCATATTTTCATTTAATGGCCACATTTTAATTTTTTCGCATTGCATTAACATTTTGATTAAACGATTTGCATATTTATATATATGCATGCATACATATATAAATTAATATGCCTTGCATATCGTCATTAGACTCCATTTAGCTATTTGCCTTTGTCTCTCAGTCATCTTCACGTTGCTCATCCTCTTTGAATAGGAATCGAATGACGTCTGTGAAGAGTATGACGGTACGCTGCTTGGTTGCCATCATTCGATAGCCCACAGACATGTAATACCCTACCAGGGAGAGCAGCAACACCACCAGACAGGCACACGAGTACAGCTCCACAATCTTGTCCGAGCAGAGCATCAGCCTGTTCACACGTCGTCGCACCTGGCCAACGACCATGCCGAGCGTTGCACTCAACGTTGGCAAAGATAAGCAGATGCTGCGATACCAATCGATTAGCTGCTCAAACATCGTTGTACACTCTTGTTAGATAAAATTAAAATCAAGACAACACTTTTAAAGTTTCAAAATGAGTGCAGTGCCTTTCCAATTCTAATATTTCTAGACAAGCTGACAATGTTAACGAAGCATACTTAATTTCGGATATTTTCGACAGATTTAAATGGCATTCATATTTTTAAGAAATAATTATTTTTAAAGCTACTTATATACTATAAGCTTACGTTTGATTCTGTATTGAAAATGAATTTCAAATTTCTTTTCTATATTTCAATAAAATCTTTAGATTACGAAATGGCTTGGACTAAGCTAATCCTAATCCGATATCGCTAACAAATAGTTATTAGCCTTGCGTTCACCTGCTGTCAGCTGGTATTACAACTTTCCACACGCTCATCAATATTTCTCAGCCAACTACCCACATGCAAAAGATTTTCAAATAAATAATATTTGCAATAATGTACAATCGATGGCGTATATCAAAATTAGTCTAAAGTATGCCAATAGCGACGAAAGGCATATTTGCTTTTGAGCTGCTGCATTCTGAGTTTGAGTTAGAGTTTGGGGCCAGGCCAAGCGAGGCCAGGCCATGGCAGTCGCATTCATATCGTTAGTCATGCGCTTTATGTGTGCACATCGTTGTAAATTCCGTGCTATTCTGCTATCCTAGTCCTAGTCCTGGTTCTGGTTCTGGTCCCTGGTCTTATCTTTGTGGCAGAACTGTTGTTTAAGTTTGCCATTTTTCAACAACTCATCAATCTGTGCTCGATGCCATTGCCTAAGTTGGGCCTGCGCTTCAATGTTCAATGTGCTGTAGAGAGAGGAGTCCTTTTGGAGACGGGGGGGTTCTTCAAGAGCGAAACTAACTTATGCGAGGCACGCACTCACCGCAAATGCAGCACAGCAGAGCATCAGTCTTCGTCTGCAGCACCCTGGGCGGCATTGAGGAGTCTGCTAAGCGTATGTTGGGCAAATATGGCAACGTTTTTCCTGATTTTCTTTTGCAGTTTCCGACTGCGTCCCGTTCGCCTTGAAGTTTCACTCAAGTCACAGAGCGTCGGCTGTCGCCAAACTTTTTTATTATGTATTTCTATACTTTTATTATTCATCTATCATCGTTGTTATAGTTTAATAGAAAGTTTAAAAGTCATCATCTAGCTAGCGCCAATGACTTGCCATATGGAACGCGCACATGACACGCCCATAACTCACAATGACAGTTAAGTTGGGTAACAGCGATACCCCAAACCCAACCATTCCATCCATCCTCTCGGTGCCCAAACTCTGTCAATCTTTGACCCGGCCCGGAGGCATTTTGCAGTCCGTTAACGGTCCAGCTGGCGGGTGGCCAACAAATGTCGAGTCCTTCTTGCTTCTAGATAAACAATGCAATTTACGATGAGTGTGCGGCGAACGGATGTTTCATTAGCATTGAAGATGTCCTCTATTTGAGGTGCCACCCACAGTGCTCGCACCAAGTCGTTAGTGTTAATTAACTTGGCGCAGAGTCAAGTGGCAAAAAGTGCATAAGCCATGAAGTTGTTGTTGCCAGCAAATGGAGATGAAGTTGACTGAGACCGTACGAGAGAGGGAAAAAGAGTGAGAGAGAGAGAGAGAGATAGAGAGAAAGAAAGCCTCAACAACCGGAATAGAAACCTTCGTTCACTTGCAACAACATGTCGCAACATAACTTTGGCCGCAAAATTCAATAAAAATGCGTTGCAAGCAGCCATGAGACGTTTATAGCCACATCGGCCACGCATGCAAAAGCCAAAACAACCGCAAAGTGTTTCTAATAAATTGTGTAGCAACAACTTTGGCTACAACTACAACAAGTGTTTAAATTTATCGCAGCTGCGATTTGCACGCCCCCGTTGCAAGCATCTCTCTGCCGCTCCCTCACTCGCACTCTCTCTCTCTCTTTCTGTATCTCTCTCTCTCTTTCCTTTACACATTCACGCCTGACTGTTAGTGTTTGTGTGTGCGTGCATATGGCATAAACAAGTATAAAAATCAAGAAAATGGAGAATCAAGCTTCACAAATATCCTGTAAAATTTTTATATTTATAGCATATGCAAGTTTTTTTGCTTGTCAAAAACTTCTTAATGATATTTTAATATATAATTATGTTATAGAATATTTTAGTACACAATATTATTGGTAATCGATAAGTTATCCTATAAATACTTTTGTTTAATGATTATGATAAAATTCTCATAAGAAGGGTTGAATGAAATTATTTGATTGTTTTAAATATAAGTTTTTTGGCATTACTTACAGCAATTGTAAGAGCAAAAGACTCTAATTAAGATCATTTAGTCATTACCAATGCCATGAGCTTTTAAGGTATTTGAAATTAATATGAATAAGGTATTTTATTTTATCAACTTTTAGTCGCATCTACTCACTACTCCATGACCTTTGCCCTGTAGCCGTGCAACATGCTGATGTTTTATGCTAATATACCTCAACTCGACATTTTAACATTTTAAGCTAACAGAGCTCAACAATATTTTACATGAGTCAAGCCCGTGGGCGCTGGCCATGGCTGTTGCTGACTAAATAACAACAACAACAGTTGCCAGCAGCAGCAGCAGCAGCCACAGCAGCAACAGCTAAAACAACAAAAACAACAGGCTGCGAAAAAGCCACCAAGAGCAATTATGATATCGGCCATGATTTTGTGGGCAATTGGCTTTAATGGCTGTCGGGGCGAACAAAGACGACTCTGAGTAGAATTTATTTAAACGCTGCCAAATGGTAAAGTCTGTCAATCGGCGGCAACTGTCGCATTCGCCGTACATCGAGGCAGGCTATTTAAATGTAGAGCCCCTCTAATAAATGCGCTGGGCATTTGCCAGCTGGAAGAGCTAGAGAAACATAGAGAGAGAGAGTGAGAGAGAGGAGCAGAGAGTGTGAGCAACCGCACAATAACAAAATCAAGCCAAGTTTTGCTGCTGCTCAACCCGTTTCCATTCCAGCAACTCTTCTTCTGCTACTTTTCGGTTGTTGTTGTTGTTGTTGTTGTTGTAGGACTACAATTTATTTGTATATTGCTTATATGATAATCGTTTTGCATTAAAAACCTTCGTCTAGCCCCATTTTCCATTTTCACATCCATTTCCGCTTTGCCCTTTGCTGTTGCCAAAAAAAAAAAAAAAAAAGAAGAAAAGCAAAAAGGAAGAAAAACAGAAAAAATTGTTGGTATTTGGCCGTATTTATTTAGTATTCAAAGTGTTATCGGCAAAGTCAGAGGCTGGCAGCCAAAACCCCAAAGGATTAGTTATGATAAATGTGTTTTATAAGCGTGACACCAACACACGCACACAGAGCGAGAAAGCTAGATAGAGACAGAGACAGAGAGAGAGAGAGAGAGAGAGAGAGAGAGAGAGAGAGGAGTTCTACGACTGGGGTCCTGTTCCATTTAATGCACAGATAATGAGTTCCTTTGTTGGCAATATGTCAAATCGCTAGCCCAATATTTTAGCCTCGACTGCAAAATGAAAATAGGCAAATACCAAAAGATTTTCATTCGGCTTTTAGCGTATGCTTTTTACCCTGCCTCTCTCTATCTCTCTCTCTCTCTCTCTCTCTTTGTCTCTGTCTCTGCCGCATTGTGTGCGCGTCGAATCGTGTTAATTAAGCATCCGAAATGCCCACTAGAAACAGCATGCGAGATTAGAGCCTACGACATAAATCAAGCAAATTGTTTGTTTACCCAAAAATGAAAGGACAAACCTTAAGTCCACTCACCAATCAATTCAAAAGCTTTTCAATTAATTCACAATTTGCCATTTGAATCATGCGTGTGGGAAATGAGCCAGCAGTCGCTTGGGCCAAAAGGAATTTCAAGTACAGAAATTTCCTAACTAATGAAAATTTGTATTTAATCATCAATGTCTTTATGTGATTCAATTGATTATATTCAAATATTTGCATAATCATTTACGCATAATTTAACTAACTATATAGTGAGTTAAATTATGCTTAACTGATGCAGATGAATTTGAGAGATTTGTTTGCATTCAATTTAATGAATACTGTGTACTTTGTATGCTACGTTTCTCTTTAAACTGGTACATGATAAGTGTTCAGAGTTATGGAATTTTTGTCTGTTTTCTCTTTCTCTCAATTTCACTGTCTTTCTTATTGCCTAGGCAAATCACTATATGAATGTATTTATTCAAATTTATATATTTATATTTATTTATAAGTTAATATTTGTTGTTAGCTTCATATGTGTGTCTGTCTCTCTCGATCTGTCCCTTTCCTTATGTCTCGTTTTATGTTTGTCGTTCTCTCTCTCTCTCTCTCTCTATCTATCTCTATCACTCTCTCTATCTCTATCTATCTCTTTCTCTCGGTCTTTCCCCTTCTTCATATCGCGCTATTTTTCACCATCCTTTCTCTCTCTCACTTTCATCCCATCTTTCACTCTCTGTCTCTGTCTGACAAAACACACTTTCTCTCTCACTCTCTCTATCTTTCTACATGTCTGTCTTTCTTCCTATCATTTCCTCTTCTTTCTAACTCTCTTTCTCTTTTTCATACTTATTTTCTATTTCTCTCTCTCGCTCTCTCTGTCACACACATACTTACTTACACATTTTGTATCTCTCTCTCGCTCTCCTCCTTTTTATTTTATTCTTTAATTCTCATTTTATTCTAACCAATTTTCTCAACCTTAATTAAATAGTTTACCTAATATGCTTTCTGTTGTTTATCTATCTTCTGCTAATATGTTAAATGGCCATCAATTATAAACATGCGTGTTCTTAATAATTATTAGCTATGCAAACACAAGCTAACTAACACACATATGTGAATATATATGAAAAATATTTGTACATATATATATACATATATATATATATATATATTTGCTAAATAAAGCAATTAACGCCTACGCACTGATTGTCACTTGATAAACAACTCAAATCTTTCAATAGATATATATGTATATATGTTTATCAATATATATATACATATATGATATATATATCAGTTAAATCTCAGTGTACCTACTTTAAGCCTGGCTTAGATTGTGACATGCTCTGTCAGCCTTTATCCGCTGTCCAGCAGCGAATGCAATTTTATAATCGATGAAGGTTCCCTTAGCTACATCTCCCTCTCCCACTCACTCTCTCTCTATCTTTATGTAGCTCCCTCCCACTCTCTCTGCATCGCACACCACACGCTCGCTTGTCATTGATAAATTATTGTTGTTGCAGCAGCTGCTTTTTGTTGCCATTGTTGTTGTTGTTGCTGTTGTTGTTGTCTCTCCTGCTGTTGTTGTTGATATATTCGTTCCTCTGCAGCCCTTTCTTGTGCCAGTTTGCTTCATTTGTTTTTTTGTCGGGCTGCGGCTGCGCACAATTTACGACAATATCTGGCTGATGTTATAATTAAATTAAATGCCAGTCGCGCGTCCTTGTTTACTGCAACCACGCCACACACACACACACACACACACACGCCCCCCGCTGACGCCCATACCCACACCCACACCCACACTTACACCATGTTGCTCTGCTTCTGCTGCTTCTTCTTCTTCTTCACGTCATTTGCTCATTCTTTTTTCTTTCGGGTAATTTCAATTTCTGGTAATCGCGTGCGAAGAGGTCCGCGTGACTCGAAGCGCTGGCTAATAAATATTTCACTTAATACACGATTTTCACGCCTACCGCGAGGCCAAATGCATATACATATATATAAATGTATATACATGTATATATATATATATATATATATATATGTATTTATAAATGTCGTTCGTCTATTGTGAATGTGTCGTTGTAGCTATAGTGAATTGTTACAAAACGTTTACACCATTTTTCTTGAGGCACTGCGTCGCTTTGTCAGCGCTTTTGTTGCAAGTGTCGAAAGGTGGCCAAAGGTGGGCGGCTTGCTGGCTGGCTGGCTGGTGTGTGGGCGTGGCTGGGGAATGTCAGCGCGTCCATGGCTCAAAATGAGTTGACACTTTGCATGTCAGTGTAATTTTGAAATATTAATCACATGCCACACGACTGCAGCAGCAGCAAAGCCACATCGTGAATGGAGAATGTTTGCTTGGCATGGAATCCAATGGCTGGCCCAGACCCCATTTTCTATAGCTTACCAAAAGCATAACTATTGTTGCCCAGCATATTACGTTACATGCGAGCATTAGACACACACACACACACACACACACACACGCACACAGCCATTGGCTGCATAATCAAATAGAAAACTCAAGAGCAACTCAAGCTGAGGCACTTAGAGGGAGAGGAGTAGGTGAGAGAGAGAGAGAGAGACAAAGCAGTAGCTAGACTGCCCTGGCGTAAAGCAATTAGTGTTGCATTTTATGGCCTTTAATGTGGTAATGGTTTCGGGTAATTAACAATTATGTCTAACTACAAATGCGACACGTTGCCGATTGCGTGCGCTCTGCACTTGTCGCACAACAGAACTTGACTTGACCCCAACTCCCACTCAACCCAATCTCCCACTCTCCGTGCTACTCACACCCTTTGGCTCGTCCGCTGCTGCTAGATTATTACAAATTTTGCATATTTGAAGTTGAAAGCTTGCTTGCGGCAGCTGTGCAGCAAGGCAAAATTGGCCATTGCAGTGACTAAGTAAGTGGTTTTGCTTATTGTTGCAGCGTTGCGCATTGAGCGTTGCAACATTAAAATTTTAGAAATTTACCCTTAACACCACAACCCACAGATTAATTGCCCATGCAGTGCGAGAGAGAGAGAGAGAGAGAGAGACTGAGAGCTTGTGGCAGACAGACGAAAACTAATTGTTGCCGTCTAATGAGCCAGCAAGCAAATTAGCAATTTACGAGCACAACTATTGCACTCAGCTCAGATTTCATTTGACACCTAAGCAGAGCATAACAAATAAAAGTAACTAGTGATGGAACTCGCACAACAACAAAAATGAAATTTCATTTAGCTTATTTGTTATTTAATATGTAAATAAATCATAGTTTCGATTGATTTGTTCGATGTCTCCTTTCTGGCATAATAAATAGACTCGAAACTAAACATAAATAGCTCAACGGCAACTCAAATAAACTGCATATTTAAAATTTAATCCCTTTTGTTATAAATAATTGAAGAAATGTTTCACAAAAGCACGAAAAGCACATAGATTATACGCTATCAAAAATGTATTTAGCTCAGTCTCCCTCCTGCTCGCTATCTCCCTCTGTCTCTCTCTCTCTCTCTCTGTCTCTCTTTGCTTTCCTGCTTTGTCAAATGTGCTTAGCGCCCGCCTAACTACCAAATGGTCAATGATGACTCCTCCTCCTCTCGCCCATCAGCTCAGCCCAGTTCAGCGATTTGCTGTGTATCCCAGGCAGCAGCAGCAGCGGCTAAACAGCGCTCTGCGGTCTGTGTTGGCCAATGGAAAAGTCTATTAACGCACACGAAACTGTTAATTTTGCTGATGCAATTTCGGCTCAATTTATTGTGCACCCACAAAACACTGGACAACAAAAACGGCACACGACAAAAACAAGAAAAATTAATGTTTTGAGTAAATTGAAGACTTATGAATGCTCTAACTGTTAGTATTAGTGAGTGCTAAAGATATTCGTTGAGATAGAAGTTAGAGAGTTTGTTTATTAAAAAAATAAAATTCTCCTTACTAAACTTTTTTATTTATTCATTTTTTCTGCTGTCTTACATTAGCTAGTTTTTATAATATTTTATAGAGGCTTTACTCTGCTATATGCCCACTCTAATTTGATCTACTATTTTCTGTTTTACTCTGTGCCCCCTTCATTCTCATTCTTCTATTTACTTACTTTGCCTTTATATCTGCTGATCGTTTCTCTCTCACTCACACTTTCAGAACTAACTCAGAGAGCAGCCGATTGCTTCGGTTCCTCAACGAGTTCCTTCGCGTTCGAATTATTATGAGAGCTTCAATCGTATCGCTCTCTAAACGTTGTTCGGGAAAAGAGCTTCACACGAATAGTAAGTTCAATGCAAAGCGCTCAACAGAAAACAAAAACGAAAACTACCGAAGGCGAGAGCGAGCGAGCATATACTATGTATATGTATATATTAATATATTCATAAATCAAGCTACTCTGAAAATTATAAAAACAACAGTTAGTAAGACGAATAGTAGAACAGAATTTTAATAAACTGTTTTTTCTCTTCTTCTCTTTGCTTCAC
Source organism: Drosophila stalkeri (assembly GCA_035047405.1). Classification (NCBI taxonomy): domain Eukaryota; kingdom Metazoa; phylum Arthropoda; class Insecta; order Diptera; family Drosophilidae; genus Drosophila; species Drosophila stalkeri. Next base: position 13,862,657 of record JAWNPR010000041.1, on the reverse strand, counting down.
AAATTGATCACATTTCATGCCATAAAGCGCTCATACTCTTTGGCAAGTGTATTAAAAACTGAAATAATACGTTGAAACGAGTCTCCGGCGGACCGAAATTGAAAAGCCAAAGTACATAACAACAAACTGTCGGCTCCCCAGTTGCCCAGCTCTCCCAGTGGCCGTGGCAGCCAGTGCCAAAGCCAGGGCCAATCCCGCAACCAGACCCAAACTCTCAAAACTGCCAGCCAGTGCGTCGGGCGCGAAAATCAATATAAATATGCTGCTACGGCACCATGCACCATGCACCATACACTATGCACCATGCAGCTGGAGCTGTGGAGCAACATGACAATTTATGTGCATTTTGTATGCAGCCAGCTAAATAGACAAGGCAGCGACTGCAACTGCGACTGGGCCGCGTATGAGGATCGAGCTGTTCGGACTGTGCGTGTGTGTGTGTGTGTGAGTGAGTGTGCATGTGTGTGTGGCAGACAGACACCCTCAACGGCAAAAGTGCCATTCTGGCTGGGCCAAGGACACAAAGGCTGCACACACACACACACACACACACACACACACACGCAGACACGTAACGATAAAACTTGAAAATGCTGTTAGCTACAAAATTTGTTGTCCGACTTTGTTGGGGCGTCGCATGCAGATTTTTTCTTCGCTCGCTCGCTCGTTCGCTGTCTGACTGTAACGATGAACCTCTGCACTAATTTGTAGGCGCACAGCTATTGACTCAATATATATTGCGCACAATAAGTGCAGATAGAGATAGAGGACACCTCTATCTCCCTCTCCCTCTCTCTCTCTCTCTCTGGTGTGTAAGGCACGCGTCGCTGCATTCGTGTGCGTGCGATTGCAAATTTATGCACTGCGATGTAAACAAGGCAAACATTTCCGCATCGACAGCCGATGCTGCTGAAGTTGAGGTTGAATTTGAGGATTGACTGGGGGCTGGGGTGTTGCTGAGTTGTGGGCGCTGCTGGGAGAGCTGAATGCGTTGCGGTGCTGGCAAACGCAATAAAGCAGCGCGATTGTGAATTATTTGCAGCATACTTTTGGGCTGACGCAGCAGCTGCATTTGTAACTGTTTTACACTAACTAGAAACTGGGCCGCTCGACGCCTGCACAAAGCGGACAAACCTAATTACAGCTGCAGACAACAGCCCCCCCTCCCCATCTATGCCCCCTTTGAAGACCCAAACCCTAATGCCCACATTGGTCGCTTTGTCAGTTCGTTTAGCGGCACAAATTGCCGTCCATTGGGTTAGCTGCGTGCCCGGCAACACCTCGTTGTCTAGCTCTTCCTCCCTCACTCTCTCTCTATATATATATACTCACTATATAGCCAGATATTCAGGCCACATAACGTTGTCGACCATTGCGACAACTGACTTTTCAACTAGCAGCCACTGCTGTTGCTGCTGCACTTCGCATTCGCCCAAATGCCCTTTGGCAGTGGCAAAGGCCACACTTACAGGGTATATTGGGTGCATCGCACGAGAACTGTGTATTTAGGCTAGCATAGTTCAATAATGCAAGCCTTTAAGGTTTTTTGAAAATATTTTTAAGCAATATTTAAATTGAGAATAATTTTTGTGTTCGACTTTTAGCGAATGCAGTATTATAAATAAATTTATTATTTTATTTAGTAAGCAAAATTAATTTAATAGATTTGCCTTACAAAATTCATGAATAATGATAAGATAAGATAAGGTATGAATAACAATTCTGTGCAATATAAGCTTTTGATGCCTTCCAATGAATGCCTTCCAATGCAAGATTTCAAGATTGACAATGCTTTCTCTGTCTCTTTTTCTTTAATAATCTATCTATATATGTATCTCTCAACGATCTCTCTCTTTCTCTCTCTCTCTCTGTCTCTCCTTGTCTTTCTGTCTCTGTCTCATTCAATTTATTCCTCTCTCTCTCTTTCTCTTCTAATATATTCCGCCTCTCTCTCTCTCTCCCTCTCTCTCTCTCTCTCTCTCTCTCTCTCTCTCTCTCTTTCTCTCTCTCTCTATTTCTCTTTCTGTCTCTCTCATTCACTTTATTCGCCTCTCTTTCACTCTTTTTCTTACTCTCTTCCAATTTATTCTCTCTCTCCATATTTCTCTATATATATGCCTCCTCCTTACCCTGTATATCTCTGTCTCCTTCTCTTATCCTTTTCCACATCTATTTTTACCTCACCTCTCAATAGTAAATGATTTATTTATGCACTTTAATTACTTACACAATGCAATCTCATTTCCATATGCAAACACCACTTTAGGTTTCTAGGGTATTTAGCTAAACAGCAGGGCCAACAGCAGCTAGCTGATGGCTGCTTGCTGTCAAGTGGACAACGGCTGTGCAGCAAAAGGAAACTTGCTGAAAAACAAAATTTAAAAAAGATACAGCTGTGCTCCATGGCAAGGTGCAGGAGGAGGAGCAACAGCAGCAGCAGGGGCAGGAGGCAGGACTCCAAGGGATAGGGTAAGTGAACGGGCAGTAAGGGAAAATATTGTGCAATGCTTTGCTGACGCTACCTCGGCCAGTGGCTCTATCGCCGCTGCCAAACAACAGAACCCAAAAACCTATAACATCAAATGTCGAACTCTGTCGACTGTGCCGACTATGCCGACTGTCCCGACTGTCCCTGCTGTCCCGGCTGGCCTCTTGCCGTCCGTCTCTGGTAACGGGGCAAATGCGTCTGTTTTATTTTACTTTTGCATATTTTTTGGCGTGTTTCAACTACTGCGGCGCTGTCTCTACATTTTTCAAGTTGTCTGCGTTTGACGTGCACGGCTGGGCGCTCCACTGCGTCTACATCGAAGTCCTTGGCTAGGTGGTGGCGGTGGCGGTGTCGGCAACGGCAACGGCGACGGCGACGGCGACGGCGGCGAGGGCGTTGGCGTAGTTACAGTTCGCCCTGTGCCCTGTGTGTGTGTGTGTGCGCGGTTGTGGTTCGTTGCTTGGTTATCGCCCAAGCGACCGCCACAGCGCCCCAAGGGGCAGGCGAGCGGACGGGACGAACGGGCGCGGGTGGGTGGTTGTGCGGGCAGTCGACTAGTCAGGGTTGGCTGATGGTGTTTCAGACGCTCGCTCGCTCGCTCGCTCGGTTGGCCGCGACTTTAGTTCGTTTTTGGTGAGCCTGTTTTTTAGTGCCTTCCGTAACCATTAAATTTTACGTTTTTATTAGCGCGCCGCATAGACGAGGAGTACGTGGAGGCAACACTAGCTGCCACACAAACGACTCTTCATGCACCCATTCCAGGTTGCAGCCCACAGCTAGCCAGGCTGCTTCATATGCCTTGCGCCTGCTTGCTTTTGGCAGTTCCACCCGCGTGAAATTTTTGAATATTTCCGTTTTGGCTGCCAGTTTTGGGACTCGTTGCAGTTTTGCATGCACTTGCCACAAGCAGTTGCAGCAACAGACAAAAAAATAAATGCTAAAAAAGAATGAAAAGTGAGCGAGACAGACAAAAGTGAGCAGGAGTTGCAGATAAGGCGGCCAAAATGGCCGCGTTTGCCTCTGCTACTACTTCATTTTTTTTTTATTATATTTGCCTTATCAGCGTCTGAGAATCGTGTGGCAAAAGTTGTCGCGATTGGCCAAAATTAACGTTAGACTTGCAACTTGAAATAAGTTGGGCAGCAAGTGACAGCAGCAGCAGCCTTGGCAGAGGCAGAGGCAGAGACAGTTGCAGTTGCAATTGCAAGCAAAAAGAAAAAAAAAATAGAAAAAGAAAAAGAAATAGAAAAACCGACTCAAAAGGCGATCCACTCAAGCTTTAGCTGCTGTCAAACATGTTGCAGTTGCCGTTGCAATTGTGGGCGTTGTGTCTAGGCTCTGCTCAAACATGTTTACGTTCCACAAGCGAACATGTTGCAGGGGTGGGCAGCAATGCTTAACTCTTATACGCCAATTGTCACTCAGACAGAGATAGAGAGAGAGAGAGCGAGAGAGAGAGAGAGAGAGAGGCTTACACACACTCTCATACGTTTAGGCAACACGTTTGCACTCAGTAGCTCGTAGAGCACAACTCATTTCGGCACGTTAAGCTCAAAATTCGAACGGAAAATCTGAAATATAATAATAAACAAAATCGGAATTTTCCGATCCAGTCGACAATAGCCGCCGCCATATCTGAAAGATGAATATATTGCGCAGCTTGCGTGCAAACCTCAATGAGTTCTTCTATCACAATTATCCATTCATATCCCTATGCAGCTGTCTGGTGGCCCTGTTGACCGCCTATCTGCACTATGAGTGGAAGGTGCACAATTATGATTTGATGTCCTGGAAGCAGCTGAGCGAGGCCTGCTGCTCGACGGACGTGGACATCTTTCAACTGATCGTCCTGCTGACCATTCTGCTCATCAACATCATTTTTGTGGGCCTCATCATTGCCGCGTATATGCGGCCATTGGGGCAACGCGATACGGAACTGACACTGCTCGAGATCAAGGATCGCTTCGCTCGCTTCATACTGTTGCGTCTGATAGCGCGCCTCGATCGCATCCAGAGCAAGCTGGCGGCAAAGCGAAAATCACTCAGTTTACAGCATTTTACACGCGCCCATCACAGCATGGTCAAGGCGGTGGCTGTGTTCCGCAAGGATGCGCGTAAATTGTTGCTGCCAAACGAATCGGAGATAATGCAGCCCATCGAAGATATCTATGGCGTTGCCGATGACGAGGAGCGAGCGCTGCGCCGCGATGGCTACTACAAGCTATCGATCGATACGACCGATGCGACGGTGAAGAGCTTGTTTAGTGCTCAGTGAGAACTGCCCGTTAATAGCAAAAGCGATAGCTGTTAGCGATAGCGATAACGATAACGATACCGTTAACAATAGCTGCTAACTGATGCTAACGTTTACGATGCCGATAACGATATTTACGTCATTTGCAAATCCGATTTTGTTTAACTAACTTTCCCAATAAAGCCAAGTCCTTTACAATGGGATTTATCTGTGGTTTACTGAATTTCTTCAGCAATAAGCAGAGAGTTTAACAATTAGATCTAGCTGACAACAACAAAGCGGACTGACAGATATCGATATTTACATAAGTTATAGTTACTTTTATTCACAAATTTTGTTTATTCCATTTATTGAAATTTTTCTCTATCGATATTTCGTATTTGTACAACGTCTTTTGCTGCTCCTTAGTTATAGCCAATGTTCGATACATATATCGATATCAAGAGCGATATCTTTTAGAGTGGATCATTGATCAATGACCTCTCTCTCTCTTCTTAAGTGACTATGAGACACTTTTTAGCATATCGATAACTTTTCGATAACTTTAGCAACTACGATTTCGTTTAAAGCAACAGCTTTATCAACTCAACATAGCTGCGGACTGCACACACCCTCTCACACGCACTCACTCCATAATTGCTTTTATCTATGCCTGCTGCAACTCCACCTGCCCGCCTTGCCCCCCTCCTAGAAGCCCGCCTCCCACAGTCTTGTCCAGCATGGAGTTGCTCCTTAAAGCCGTTTTATTGTTTCAATTGTTCTGCTGTGCGGGCGCCTCCTTTTGTTGCAGCGCCGCACTTCGACTTCAGCCAACGCGCTGCTTTTTATGGCCGCATTGTGAGCCAAGCAACAAGCAACAACAATAACAATAATAACACACAGCCAATGGAGTCATCGTTGTCCTGGTCGTTGTCGTTGCCGTTGTTGCTGTTGCTGTTGCTTTTGCTGTTTGCTGCTGTCAGGCTGAGGACAAAACAGAGAACAACTGCTAAAAACTAAAACGCCATGTCTGCAGCTCAAAAACAATATCTAATGTTCTCTACAGGCAAAATATTTTTGTAGCGTCTTTTTCCACTTTGGCCACGCTTTGTTGCCAGACTCAACTGTGTTGTTCTTGCTGCGTGTCTTTAAAAATTAGCTAAAAGCTAAAATGTGCTAACTTCAAAGCGTTGCGCGCTTCGCTGCCCGCCCCAAAAAGTAGGCAACAAAAAAATGAATACAGTCAAACATAAAAAAATACGCACTTTTCAAATTTTTGCTACGAAAATGACTGCCTAATTTCCGTTAATGTGCCATGTCCGTGCCGTTTCAAGATACACACACTCAAACACACACACACACACATACATAACACATACGGCTCGTAGGCTGTTAGCTAGCATTTTCGACCAACTGCATTACTTCATTTTCCATGCGCATTTTTCTTTGCTTTTTATGCTGCTGAGCCCGTTGCTGTTGCTCTTGTTGTTGTGGTTGCTGGAAAAAGACATTAAGTAGATTATAGTCTGATTGCATATTTGCGGATATGCGCGCCATAAACACGTACGGACGTGCTGCAACCGCAACAACGCGAACAACGTTAGCGAAACAACGCGTTAAAAAATAAAAAAAAAAAAAAGAGAAAACAGAAAGAGAATATGAAAACGAAGCGAAAAACGAGCGGAAAAACAACTAAATAGATGTGTTTATATATGTATTATGCACACACACACACACACACACGTATATATATATGTGAGTCTGTGTATAGGTAGAAAAAAAAACCTGTAAAACGTACGTGCATCTAACCACAGACTAAATGACGCCTTGCCCCAACGGGGAGAGTGTGTGGGAGCTTAAACTGTGCCTCTGCTGCTGCCCTCGTCGACTAGCAGCGGAACTGGTTCCAGTTCAATCGATTGAACTAGCCTTCAAGGTGTTTTGCTCTGCCACTAATTTCAATTGTTGGCAACTGATCAGAGCTAGTTCATTTGCGGTGAAATAGCTTAGCTAAGCTAAAATGAAATGAACTAGCTATAAACTTACTCAGATGTGAACGAACTCAAGTAGTTTTCTTGAAGAGAAGTTGCTAAAAATAAAACTATCTCTGTAATATGAAGCAGAACTTAATAGTATTCAGTAATTAGTGAATTTAACTGTATAAATTAATTCTTAAGATACTGACTTTCTTAATCTCCCCTTCAGAACTGCTAATAGTGGAATTAGTTCACATTAGAATAAGTGGAACTAATTGATTCCGATTTCAATGCGTGAAGCTTAAACTGGGAGCAAAGAAACTAGTTACTCTTATAATAGTTGCGACTAAAATAAACTGAACCAGTTCTTGCTTTAACTAACAATATCTAACTTTAAACTGGTTAGCATACAATTAAGTGCAACCAAAAAGTTGCAACTGCAAATGCATGCAACTGCTTTCCATTTAGCTTGATAACAAGGTAAAAGTTCATAGCACTCAACTCCAGCTTTGGCTAATGGACATTAATGCTAATGAAATTTGAAACAATACTTAACATAAAAAAAAAACATATTTTGCACATTTCAATTACAATTAGTTGTTCAGGCTGTTGTAGTTTATGTACTTCAATAATAATCATATTAAAATTAAGCTAAAATTATTTTTAACACTTAACAATACAATAAAGTTTATGCTTTAATGAACTTGTGCATAATGTAAAGCGATTTAATGCTAGTCGTAAACATTTCACACATAGAAGAGTGTATGTGTGTGTGTGTGTGTGTGTGTGTGTATAGGTGTGTGTATTTCACACCATAAGCTCGAATAGCGGCGATTACTTTATCGCCCAGCGAAACGCCACAAAATTGCAACCAAAAGCTGCTGGCGGCGATTTTCTGTTTTTTTTTTTTTATTATTATTATTTTGCATGTGTTGTGCGGGTGTTGTGGCTGACAGTGTGTGTATGTGTGTGTGTGTGTATATATATTGTGGTGTGAATGCCGTCAGGTAGATAGAAGAACAGACCCGCAAGCAATAAACAAATAATCATAAATAATGGTAAATTTTTAACAGGCATGCTCTAAATTAGCAATTAATTGCAGTAAGCAAAGCAGAATGGGAGAGGCACATAGATAGAGTGAGAGAGAGAGAGAGAGGGGGGGGGACAGATATAGCAAGTGTGTGAACAGAGAAGTGTTAAACAGGCTGGCAACGCTGGCGCTTCAATTAGGCTTACGAAACTATATGCAAATGCTGGCAATCTGAGGCAACTGTAGCATAGTTTGAGGCGCACTCTGCAATTGATTTGATTTGATTACGTTTGCTGGATAATTTGAAGGCAGCTGCAAGCAGAAGACGCAACCAGAACCAGAACCAGAACCAGAACCCAGACACTGGCATGGACTTGGCCCAGCTGTAGCTGCGGGCTTAGCATATGCGCACGACTTCAATCAGCTATGTAAAATCTATGTAAAATATTTATATTGCAGTCGATGCACAAATGTGAGGCTTGGACTTGGGGGGGGCTGCATGCGTAATCAGTGCGATGGCGGGCAGCAAAATGTCATTTGCATAAACATTGTGCCACAATGCGAACGAACGAACGAACGTCTTCTAGGGCTGCAAGCAGAGATATGATACGCACGATATACGCTGCTCGAGTTGTGTTATGACATTTTCATTATTTATGCTGGCCAAAAGAGAGTTTGCACGAAATTAGTTTGTTTTTCGGAGTAAGAGAGATAGAGAAAGGGAGAGAGAGAGAGAGGGGGGGAGGGGGGAGCATCTTGAAATTATTATCAAATAAATAAGTGTTTGCAAACACCAAACACACATCAAGCAACTGCATATACATACACATATATACATTTATGCTGGCCAACAAATCTATATATTGCCGGACTGGACCGGACTGAACTGGGCTGGATTTCGTGTTCTTGGAGCGTCTGCATCTGAAGTTGGGCAAACAAACATTGCCATAAAATGTAGCATAAGTAAAGTCCTGCCAAATAAATATGCATATCCATATGCGATGCGCGTGTCCAGGCGTATCTGTCTCTATGTCTGTGTGTGTGTGTGTGTGTGTATGTGTGTGCGTGTGTTGTATCTTGTTGTGCCACACTGCGTATACGTATTTTTCAGTGGTTTATGTGGCTGAAGCTGTGAGGCAATTGAGGCGAGCATAAATCACTTAAAATTTGTGCCAAATAAATACTGTGAGCCACAAATATTCTGGATTTGCATGCTTGAGAGCTGTGCTTAAGGCTGACTTCTTCTACACACACACACAAACACAGCAACAACAACAATGGCAACAAAATATACCATAAGGCATAAAAAATAAAATGAAAATCAAAATAAATATGTTTATCTGGCTATGCAAATCAAGTGCACACTGCACACAAGTTTTCTGCTTTTAAAGGCAAATTGAGATATTTTCTAAGCGATTTTCCATTTAAATTTCTCAAGCATTAAATAAACTTAAATTTAACATTTAACTTCAATTGTTAAAGATAATTGTAAATTTTGCACATGAATTCTGATATTGTTTGACTGATAAAAATTGCGATAATTTTTTATATATAATTTAGGTTTTAAAAACTTGCTGAGGAAGATAAGAAACGTGATAAAAATAAGTTTTTAGTAGAGCGGAGAAAACGAATTTTTCTGCATTTTATTCATCTGTCACTCACAATATCTGATTACTTGCTTTAATTAATAAAAGTTTCTGAAATGCTTAGAATTATAATAAAAAATAATTTAATTGGTTTATCTTGATAAGAATATTTGGCATAGACCAAGTCCAAAATATGCAAATGCAGTTGCTTTTAGTGTATTCTTGATTATAAGTTATTTAAATGAGCTGCAGCAAACAAAAGGGGTTAATAACTATATATAATAAAATTAAATGACAATATTAGGGTAGATGTGTTGTCATCGATCGTTTGTCCTTACCAATTCAGGGACTAATAACTACAGCACATAGACAATCATATAATAGCCAATTTGACAACAACAATGAAAAATATACAAAAAATATTTATAAAAATATTTCATATTTATCTATAATATGAATCCCTCTCAATTTCTTTATTTAAATATATATTTGAATGAGTTTATTTTGCTGCTTGGCATCAGACTTGAATTTGGAGTGCAAAGGGAAAGTGCAGCTTTAAGGCACAGCAAACACATATGCAAAATGAAAAAACTTTTACTCCGACCAAATCCATAGCTATGCATACACAAAAGTACACCACAGCTCTGCACACACACACACACACACAGACACACACAAATACAATAGTCACAGAGACACGCTTCGAGCTGAATGGGGCATGTGTCGTATACGCAACGCAAAACTTAGCCAGGCGTAAATGGATACATCTTGGCTATAAGTGCATGCCACACACACACACACACACACTCGCACACATACTGTCACACACATGAGGAAATAGCGCTCAGACAAAACATGATAACAATTAAAACTTTGTACACTTGGCGTATTTACATTATTCATTTCGGTGTTGGATTCTCTTGTCACATTTGTAATCGTTGTTGCTGTTGTTGTTGTCGCTTTTGTCTCTTTATTTTTTTATTTTTATTTTATATTTTTTTATTATTTGTGTTCTGCTCATTTTGTTCAAGCTTGGACCCGACTAGTTTACAGCCAAAACAAATATTCAAATAGAAATACAAATGCCAAAAAGGAACGAATGCTGTAACTTAAAAGGGAAGTGTAACTGTGTGTGTGTGTGTATGTATTTATGCATATACATATGTACGTATGTGTGTTTGATTGACACACGCTTGAGTAATGTTTGAATAGAGGTTAATATCTAACACAATAAACTAGATTTAGTGGGAAATATTTGTTTTTTTTTTTTCATATATATTAGCCAAGTTTAATGAGAATCCATTAAAGTAGATATCTTTATATAAAAAAAGCTAAAAAGCTATATCAGATAAGAAGTTGTTCTTAAAGCAACATCAATTTATTACTATATACTATAAATATTGCTATAAAACTATAAATATATGTTGATTATTTAATGATAATATGGCTCATTGTCTTTGAAATTAAATAATTGACCTTTTTAAAGGTAAAACACGAGCAATAATCGACAGATAGGCAGACAGACAGCCAGTAGATCCACTCAACCGTTGAACAATTATACATATATATATATATATATATATATATATATATATATATATATATATATATAACATACTATATATACTTAATGCGCCGACATGCCGCCTCTACTTGCCCTCTGCCCGTTGATTCATTTTTCAATGGTATAATAAATGCATAATTTATTGCAAAAGGTAATTACGATTGGACCTGGTCCAGCGACTGTTGGTCGCATTGCTGCCCGAATGATATATGAAACCATAATTACTTTAATTAAGCAAATATTTTCACGCGCCAAGCTGTTGTTGTTGTTGTCATCATCATCATCATTGTTGTTGTTGTTGTTGCAGGTCAGCGCATTGATTGAGCATATTTATTAATAGCTGTTATTGCGCTCATTGTTGCATGGACGCAAAAAGCAACATGACTCGACCCGAACCAACTCTGGACTGGACTACACGTATGTACGTATATTGACGCAGTTCAATTAGCACTTAAAGCGCCGACCCCAAACCATAAAAGTCGTATGATCAAATCCGATAATGTTTGCTGGCATATCAAATGAATCAGCTAGCATATCAACTGATTCAGACGATCTGCAGCTTGGCTATATAACTGAATTTGTTTCACTTTGCAGCTTTGCACTTACAAGAAATGACGCACAATTTGCTTTATTTGAACATTTTATTATATTAGTTCTTAAATTTCAGACTAAATGAATGATTGATGAATCATGGCAAATCCTAGTCATCGTGGTAGTGGGAGTTGGCAGCACTTCCATGTTGGTCATTCATATAGCCCTGTGTAAAGAATACGATTATTTACTTAATTATCGATTACGATACTTAATTTTAAGTAAATCTCGCTCCACTCATCTCAACTAACCCAGATGAGCGCTGCAATGGAAAATGCTAAGACAAATATGCTAAAAATGACGATCAGGTTGAATTTCAGTTTCGTCATCCTAATATGTCCAACATTTTTTACCATTGTCAATTGCAAAAATTAGCGTTAAAGATCGTTCCACTCGAACACACATTTACTGAGCGACTGAGCAGCTAGCATGCAATTTGGGATTGGCTTCGGCTTTCGTAGTCGTCGCCCCGTCAACAGTCAGCAGTGACTCGACGAGTGCGCTCACGGTAAAAAAACAAAGAAGAACGCTTTAATCGATAATGCTCGACTAACAAATACCCTGAATACTATACTAGCGCTTTAATCGATAATGCTCGACTAACAAATACCCTGAATACTATAAAAACAATTATTAATTATTCTACGCTTCTTTATGCATGCATAATAAATAAATAAATTAAGCAGATGAGCTGCAATTCAAACTTATTTGTTGAAAACCTTTTTCTTTCTTCTTTTTGTAGATTGACTTTAGTGATCAAACGTTTAGAACGTAATCATGATATTTAAATGTAATTAGTCAAGTTAATCAAATGAAATACTTTTCTTTTGTGCATTTTGGGCTAGTATATAAAATCAGAGAATTAATAATATTTTTGCACCCATTACTTATATAGTACTTATAACGTAAATTCCCAGCTCTTACAACTAAAGTTGATGCGATGATTTATTATAAAAAAGGTTAAACTTGTACTCGTGTATGGTATACATTAACAATTGCAATTCTCTAGACTTTCTGAGTTTAAAGATCGCTGCGTTTGTACAGAGGAACAGCCATACATAGTTAGATTGTGATGAATAAGTATATAGGAGAGTGTTACATAATTGATAACAAAACTAGCATGCCCTATGCCAAAAGCGATATATACACAAACGTTGTTGGAAATTCTATGTGATTTCTTCAATGTTTTTGCTTTACTATGATGAAATATTTTTATTGAAATAATGATCTAAATATAAAATAAATAAATATATAAATATAAAAATTAATATATATATATATAAAATACACATTAAACAAATCAAGTGTATAGTGAAATGATTAGAAATTAGGTCTCTTGTGGTTTCCATGTGATGTGCTCTTTGTCTGATGTCTTTCAATCGAGTTTATTCATTAAATAAAAAATAATATATATGAATGCACATTATCGTTGACCTAGTGAAGTGGAACGATGCAGATATCCATGTAAGCTTTACCATCCCACAAGATGGCCTGTGGACTCTTCACATCCAATTGAACGCTGAGCTTATCGACGAGTGGACAGTGCACAGGCTTTGTCATATCGACCAGGCCGTGAAGCACATCGTCGAGTAGGTTGCGCACCACCAACGGTGCCAGGATGCTTAGCTTGAACGTCAGCTTCTTACTGCGTCTGCCCAACAGGACTCTCCTCTTGATGCCATAAGCATAGAGATTGTCGTCAATATCTGCGTAGCGGCTGTGGGGTGCATAGATGATTAAATTTGGAATGTGATCTCTTCTGCTATCTGTTACCCTTCGTAAATTCCCGACTTTTCCACGACAAGCAGTTCGGCTAATATCGTCAAAAAGTCCACTAGTTTCTCCTGCTCGCTCGTAGGATCTTCCCTCCAACGTATGCCAAAATAAGCGCCGAATAGCTCGATTTTCAGTTGCCAATGCATCAGATTCATGCCAGAGCTAACAATGCGAAAGGTGCTAAATTGCTGAAAGTGGATGGAAAAGATATATATTAAGTACAGACAAAGAGAGAGCGATAAAGAGAGAGAGAGAGAGAGGTGCACTCACTCTAAGTATATTCAGCATTGTCATCGTCAGTATCAAACGACGCTGATTGAGACTGATGTGCGTTGCAGCTTCGTTGGGCCCCTGAATCGCTCCAGTCTCCACATGAGTGTAGAACTCGTGGAGAAACTTTTGCATCTGTGAGGCATTGATACTCTCTTCGCCAGTTGCCAGTTGCTTATAGTAGCGCACTAGCTTGCTCGTAAATACTGTATCGTAGCCAGAGTTGATGAAATAGCTCGTCGATTCGGCCACCACCTGAAGGGATAGAATCTCAATTAGTTTCGCTCTGACTCCATGCCAATGCTTAATTAACAATACTCACCATTATCACATGGTGTACCATTTGCTGCTCGCCGCTGTAATTTTGTGTGTTCAGATGCAGATTGACGAGCGATTTGTAGCTGTGCAGAATGCAGCTGGAGTGCTCGGCCTTCAGCTTGTTGCATGCGTAACGCAAGAAAATCTGCTTTTCCGGATCCACCTTCGATATGACCATATGCAATGGTCCAGCTGGCAAGTCCACCAGATTCAACTGCCTCTCGACCGCATCCAACTTGATTCGCTTGTCTTCAATACGAGCCTTTGCTTTAACATTTTTACGTTTACGTCGTCCCATTTTTCAATCTGTGTAAGTTTATACATATATGCAAGTATTTGTATAAATATAGACTAGCCTTAGAATCAAATCTATTGTTGTGTCTGTTACTTCAATTATAAACTAGAAGTTTTTTCCATCAAATGTCATTTGTAACTTTGAATTCAGATTAAGAAAACGCTGCCTACTTTGTTTGACTTTTTCGATTTATTATTATATTAATATATAAATATCTATATTATTCAATTTACAATCAATTTAATAAACTTTTCAAATACATGTGTGTATATATATTAAATCTTTTCTCTTTTTTTTTGAAAAAATTGCTTTTTATAACTTTCTTTTTTGTTAAACAAATGCCCCATTAATTGATTGATTGAGTTATAAACATTTACAATACATATAAAAATAGAGCACCTTAAAATTGATTTAGAGAAGAACAATGTTAAACGACTGTTAAATATTCAATTAGCATTATACGACTACTGTTAACGCACTACTAAAGTGCTGCGCTGTTAAATATTCTTTGATCTGAGCATTAGTTCTATACACATTTTAAAATTCTATATTAAATTTTATCAAAATAAAGGCTTGCAATTTTGGTCATTGAGTTGAGTTAGGAGGTGCATGTATTACTATTATATATGCATATTTATATATTTATTAAATTTTTAATATATGTATATATATATATTTTTATAACAATTTTCAAAACTTCAACAGAAATGCAAAAATACTTTGAATGTACAATATACAAATATGTGTGTAAGTAGTTCGATTTCTTAAAACTTAGACATAGAGTTTCGAATTTTAAAGAGCTTTTCTTCACTGATGTACAAATTTCACAAGGGAAAACACTTTCCCTTACAGCAAACATAATTCTTGAATTCTACTAGAATTCTCTTAATGCGTTACATTTGTGACACATTTCAGCTACGACTATCGAGCAAATATGTTAATTTGTTGCACTTGTCGTGTGCATTTCAGACATTTGTCCAATTCAGATATTCTATAAGTACATAGCATGTCAGAGGCAAATGTAAATTCTAATACAAAGGACAGCAGACGTGCTGTCAAAAGGGTTTAGATACGAATACGAATGGAATTGACAATTCGTTGCAAATACATGTTCGTCCATCAATATTGAGAGATTAATACACAGATATGTTGACAAATATTTGGGCAATGAAATTGGAATACAATTTTCGAATGTTTCAACAATTGCAATTGTTGACATGAAACATGTTCGTACATGGTTTATAAATTAACATTGTTGATTATGTTTTCTATATATATATATTTGTTTTACTTAAATACTATGCAAATAACTGCACATAACTAAGAAACCAAGAAACTAAAAGCCTGTTTTAGTAGTGTCAATTGGCTTAGGGCTTATCGAAGCCCGCAAAATCGGAGGATTCTGATTCATCATCGTCCCGTTCGACGCCTATGCAATGGATGCCCGTTCGCAGCATGGGCGTGCCTTTGCCCTTGCCCAGGACACGCGCCGCAATCACCAGCTGCAGCACCTCCTTGGCATTGTTCGAGTTGACAATGTGCAGGACCTCGCGCAACAGCTTCTCCTTGTAGGCAAAGAACTCGATCTTCATCTCATAGAAATCGTGCTCATCGTGTTTAGTGCCCGTAAACTCCGTGATCCTGCAGTGCAGATTCGGTGTGGCGCTCACAACTGGCACGAATTTGGTGCCCGGTGCTCCAGTGTTCTCAAACAGCGTCACAGGCAGATTTAGATCAATCAGATAGCGATGATTGATCTGCAGAAAACCCAAGCTGACCACAATCGTGTCGCCCGATCGCTGATACGTCACACAGCTATCGGAGCCGAAGTCGTCAGTCTTTAGGGTCGTCGCATCAAAATGCACATGATGATCTGTGAATTGTGAGAGAGAGAGAGAGAGAAAGAGAGAGAGTTTTAAAATACAGCTAAATGCAATTTCATGTGCTTAAACATTAAGCGATTAGTCGAGTTGTAAACACAACTCAATTAGCACACATCGCAGCTCTTATTACATATGACGCAGTCTTCCTTATAGACCCAAACTGAATCAAACCAAACCGAACGGAATGCCAAGCATTGCGTGATTTGTATGTTTGCTTTAAGCACAGCAAATTAAGTTAATTGCCTCCTCCTGCTCGAACAACTTGCGAATTACAAGCGCTTCGTTGTCATTTGTAAATGAAAGACATTAGTTCTACTTATCGCCTAGCAGATACTCTTCAAAGATATACATACTCATCGCACTTCTAGCGCGTCGTCTTTCTGCTGTTACAGACTTCATAAAAATAATTTGTGTTTAATCTCTTTATTAATCAATCGCATTACTCTTTTGACATACAAATTTTATTAACGTCATGACTTAAGAATCAAAGTGTTCAATTTGTCTTTCAGATTGTCAAACTTGACTACAAATTCAAGGTGTGAAGCTCAAAGACCTTCCAGCCAAGGTAACTCCAATTAACGCAATCAATTTGTACAGCAAGCATGTAAGCTAGGGTAGCATAGTGTATTTAGTTAAAGTCTGAGTGTAGATTAGATTTGATTGATAACAAGTGAATTTTATTATGACTAAACAGATGTGGAACCATTCAAATTTATGAAGCTATCAACTTTGTTTAAAACACACAATTTCCTAAGAGTTTTATCTATTCTTAAGCACATATGTATTTGCTTACAGTTTGAAAGTAATTGCTGTTTATTAATAGTTCGAATGATACTTTTGTAGTTTCACTTAAATCAGCTGAAATGAAGCTGAAATTTATTAACGCCCTACCACAACGATTTCAGTTTAAATGCTAGTCTACTTGGAGTTATTCATAGCTATATTCGTAGCTAATAAAATAATCAACCATTATCTATCACTGTCTCTGGAATATTACACCCGTTTCATTTTCCATTACAATCCGTTTCATTCTAAAATTTCAGTGAGAGAAACGAATTCCAATTCAAATACGCCCTTCCTCAACTATTAATACAGTTTGAAAGCCATTGGCATAAGCCTAAATTGTCACAGACTTCTTCATAATTCAACGAATCAATAATTCGCCACTATAACGTACCCTTTGAGTGCCTGTGACCTTTTAGTACAGTTTTAAGGCCACTGCCTTTTAGTTAGCCTTTGCAGAATGTCAAATGGCATTTCGCATTACTCAAAACTACAGTTTGAAAGGAATTGCCTCTTTGCAGAATGCATAATTGTAGCTGACCTTGCTCTCGCCTACACTTTTAGAGTCATTGTATTTCTGTTGCTCTTAGCAGAGCGGCATAACCTACACAATTTGAGAGTCATTGCCGTTGGCCTACATAGAGAGTATATAAGTGCAGCTGACCTTACACAAAATTCAATGTTAAATTTATAATTCCATATTCATTTCACAACAGCTGTCATACAGTTTGAGTGCCACAGTATTTGATTTACAGTTGCACATTCACTCGATTGCCCTTGCAGCTATCCAGACGGAATTCTGATGCAATTAAAATTGTAATTTTGTATTGTTAACATTTCATTTCATTTCATTTCGATTTATTTGACTTGCATTGCGAATATTGTGACCCGGCGTTGCGCGGCAACAGCTGCATGCAGTTTGGCCTGTGGATAGTTTTGTTTCTTGTAATTTGCATATTTGCTTGAGGCAAACATAATTATTTAGAAATTGTGGCCAGAAATCAGGTGTGTAGCGGTTTCTAATATCCAGCTTTACTTATTTTGCCTGCGCCTATATAGATAAATAAATAAACAAACAAGAAACGGAGCAAACAAACAAAGTAAACGTCTCGGCGGCGGTTGGGCAATTAAGTAAACTTCCACAATGAAGGCAAGCAGTGAAACGGCGATGATCAAGTTGCCAATGATGTTTAAGGTAATGCTGATGATGATGATGATGTTGTTGACGCTGAGGAAATTGCGTGTAAGCGTGCAATTAAACGCGTCCACATTTGCCAAAGGTTGCCAGGTTGAAAGCAGCACAAGGAACTGCGATGAGGGCAATGCCAGCAAAGTCTTCCAGATTCTTACGGTTCATTTACTTGCGCACAAACAAGAGCTTAAATTGCATTAAAATTGGGTCAATGGGGACCAAAATTTGAGCAATCCAAAAAAAAAAAAAGACTCAAGTGAAATTTAATTCCCAAAAAAAAAAAAAATAAATAAAATCGAAATCGAAGAAGAAGGCGCAGGCCCACATAATATATATATCAGTATTAATAATAGATTTATGCTTGATATATAAGCAGGAAGCTATGTTTTATTGATGTGATTTGTGCTTGTTATATTTGTATACCCTGCAGCTATAGAGTATGTGTAAAGGGGTATACTGAAAGTTAATGTGACAGGCAAGAGTCTAATATTAATATAAATAATAATATTCAATAGAGTGCTTCTAGGGTAACTCTTAGTTTAATACTTTCGGCTACGTGAAGACGGCAGTGCTTTATGAGCTCTTAATGCAGATGCCATTAAAGATATATATTTTTTATTTAAAGGGTAACTTCTAGTCAGTCACTTTCGTCTTACTTCCGCTGTTGCTTATTTATAAAATGTGCAAGTCGAAATTTATAGACAAAAATATAAGCACAAATAATTTGTTTCTATAATTTGACGGAAGTCGAGTCGGCTAAAATGAAAAAAATATATATAATTCGATTTATGTTAATATACATATACATATATTTAACATTCCCATATAATTGCTATAAAAAAATTAGCAAAGTCTTTTATAGCACGCTAATCGTAGAGGCGTGCTTCGCTTTTACAATTGAATTAGCAACATTTTTTTTTTGTCATTTTGTAGTCTTCGAGTATTATGCAAATATTGAAATAGAACTTGGCCCGATTCATTCACAATCTACTTATTTTCTATATCTATGACAGTCGATAGGTTGACGTAGTTCAAGCAACAAATAAATTCATGGTTTTGAAATATTTAGCTATAAATAAATGAGAGACATCGACAAAAAAAAATGCCTAGAGACCAATGAACAAATAAAACGAAATGCCATGGGCCGGCCAAGCGCTTGCAGCTAATTGTAGAAATGTATTTTTAAACATTTGTTGCAACAACAATTGTTTATATGACTAAAGATGTTTGCTCGGGCATGCATACGCTTGAAATGTGTGAATTTGTAATCAAATAAAATATATAATAAATAGAGTAGTGTATAGAAAGGAAATAATTATGCTGATGATGTACTCAATCGCATTTATCAAATATAAAGACATTTATCATGTTCATAAAATATATATTGACTTCAACAGTATCATTAGTCAAGTTGATAAATTGAAGCGTGCTTCTAAGGCAAGTCAACTATAATTTTAGTACTATTGTCCTAGATCTGTCTATATTCGATGTAGGCTGTATTCAATTGAATTGTTTCATTAATCAATAAAAATGGTTGATTATTATTTTTCTTTGATAAAGGCAGCTTTACTAAATCTTAGAAAAATATTAATATTTTTTTAATTGAGTATTATAAAAAAAAAATAATCATTCATAAAATTATTTAAAAATAACAATTTTTAAAAAAGGTTTTAAATAGAATATAGAAAAAAATAAAATAATAGATATACATTTTCTATGCATATGTATTCTAAATCATATAATATTCAACCATAGTAAATTTAATTTCAAAGAATTTCTATAAAAAAAATAACAATAATAACTCTGTAAAAATGTAGAAAATTATATTATATTTCTTACAAACAGCTGTGCCATTAAAATAATTATTAAAATTCTACTGTTTTATGGCATTTCTCTTTTAGTTCGCTTCAATTTAAAGCTCTATAAATAATACAGTTGTTTTCTTGTTTATGTAAATACAATTTTAGCTTATGCAGAAAACAATTTTTAGCTTTTACACCTCATGTTTTTATTTGTCATGTTAAGTGCTGAGCATAAGCCAAACTGCTGTTTACATATTTTTTAAATATCTGAATAATATATGTGTATATATTTATTTAGCTTTTCTATATAAACGGATATTCATATTTTGCTGTGCTATGCCACAAAATGAGGAATGTCTCAGTGAACAACAAAAACAAATTCTTTGCTTTGCTTTTTGGCCGATCGCCCGCTCAGCAAAGACAATATTATATATATCTATCATGATATATAGCTATATGTATATAGATATATATATGCTTGCGACAGATTGAAATTTATTCGCATTTAATGCGACTTTAATTGAAATTATTTACAGGAAAAGCCACTCAGCGAGTATTTTCTGCCTGCCTAATGTAAAATTGAACGCGCTCAACTTTTTCCTTTTTTTTTTTATTTTTATGCTGATGAAAATAATTTCTGCTGCTTCTTCAGCGACGTTTTCTTTCAATTTACATTAATCCAGCTAAATCTGCTTAAAAGCGAATCAATATTGAAGGACGGACGTTTCACTCTCTGCCTTTATTGAGGCTTGTTTGCTTAAATTCTTGCTTTCAATAGAAAAGTCAAGCGCAGAGATCAAATAAAAAAATGAGAGAGTAACAGGGAGAGAGAGAGAGAGAGAGAGAGAGAGAGAGAGAGAGAGAGAGAGAGAGAGAGAGGAAGAAGGTCATAGTGAGGTAAAGCCACAGCTATGTTGACCGCAGCACATTTTGGGTTTTGATTTTGCCACGCCCCTCTTCAATCTCTAGCCAGTTTAACGATTCCAGTCGATCGCAATTGATGAACGCTTGCTTTATGCATACATACATACATACATCTATGCATAAATGTTATTCAATTGGTTTGTTTGTGGAGCGGACTTAATTAACATCCCAAGCGTGAGTGGGGTATGAGTTGGGGCGATACACAGTGAAAACCTTTACAAAAGTTCTCCATTTACCAGCGGCGTTCGTTCCGCTCCACGATTGGCAATGCCTCGAAAACTCTGACGTAGGAATCGCTTTGTTTTCTTATGAACAGTCACATGTTATTCAGCTGCCGCTGCTTCTGAGAGATTCTCCAAGCACTTGGGCACGTAAAAATTTCAGTGGCTTGTTGGCAAAATCGAAAATTAACTTATAAAATTTGTAAATTTACGATTGAGCACGATTTGAATACGTTTATGCATAAATTATATATTAGCAAAATTTATACAACATTTAATGACGACAATTCAATTGGTAGCCAAATGAGCTTAAAAGTTGGGAATAATAATTCAGAGACTCATGCAGCTGTCACATAGAGTGATTACTGTACATTTCATTCATTTCTTGTTTTACAAGGTATGCACTATGCAGTGATCTATAATAAATCAGTCAACCTGCCAATTAGTGCTTCAGACTTATTGATTTCTCTTAGGCAGTGCATCAATCAATTAGCAGGCAATCATATGGAAATACACTTAGTAGTAGTCAGTAAATCTCGAATATTATGAGCCAATCACTCAATCAATCAGTCAGTCAGAGAACAGACAATATATTTGTAATATATTTAATTCAATCAGCTAGACAGTCAAATTCAGTTTTTAAATCAAATCATTCGATAGAGATTCCATCATTCAATCAGTTATTGGTCATTCAATCAATTCTTCTGTTACTCAGTCAATTAATTAATCAGTATATCTCATAGGCAATAATACAATCATCAATACAATTAGCAAGACAATCAATCAGTCAGTTTACTGATCAAAAAATCCATCAGTCAGTACTTAAACAATTCTAAAATTATATAGACATTTCAATCAAAATATAAACCACTCAATCAATAAACAGGTCAATCAAATAATGCAGCCAGCACTCAAATAATCAAAACAAATTCGAGGGTCACTCAAGTGTTCAAACCTCAAACTTACATTCAAGCTTAAAGTACTTTAAGTACTCTCCCTCGCTCCCCCAACTCTCTCTCTCTCTCTCTCTCTCTCTCTCTCTCTCTCTCTCTCTCTCCCATCAATACTTCTTAACAAGCATTTACTGTACTCAAACGAGCAATACAAATTTTTTTATGTATATTTTATATATATATATATATATATTAGTTAATAATTGAAATTGTTCAATGAGTGGCACACATTTTGTCAGCTTGTGCGTCTCTTTGGGCTGCTCTACTTTTCTTTGCTCTGCTCTGAGCTGTTTGTGTTGCCATTCAGAATGGGAAATCGAGAAATTGGGCAACAGCGGCGACAACATATAAATAGCTATTAAAATATTTGTGAGAGTGTATTTGTGTGTGTGTGCGACGTGCCCTTCCTAACGTATGTACCTCTCTGTTTCTCTCTCTCTCTCTCTCTCTATCGCTCGCTGTCCCCTCTCAATGGGGCTCCAAACTGCATAACGTATGCAACTTGTGTGTTTATGTTTACGTTTTTCCAAATCAAAACAATTGTCAAGGTGTCACGGTACACCTGTCAATCAAAGCGCAAGGCTGCTGCACAGGAATATGTCAGCATACCCCTGTTGCATGATTACACGGCAAGAAATAGTGCTTCAACTTAATTTTAATGCTACAAAAATAAAAATATATAAATAAACACCACATTTATCTGAGTTCTTAAAGCTTTTAATTTTCTCAGAAATGGAGAAAAATATCTTTTATTTATTTTCATTCAATAAATCAATAAAAAATGTGATATTAAAATTGCTTCTATATTTCTTTAGAAACTCTAAATGTATCGCATATATAAATATATATTTAATTTAATTTTAATTCATTATAAATTATTATACGATAAAATGATAAGAAAGCTCGATTGGCTAAAGTATAACATTTTAGCAAAACTTTGTACACTTAAATTAAAATTCTTTACTATAAATTATTTGCTCAGAACTCAGATAAGTTTAAGAACAAACAATTTTATAAATTTATAAGAAATTATTTATCTTATCTTTAGATTTTTTCTAAAGATAAATCATCTTTATTTATTTTTTTTAAATATTTGTTTAAATATAAATCTTTTGGGAAATTCCTGTTTTTTTTTTTTAATTTTAAATTGTTTAAATTGATTTATATTATATATTTTTGTATTATTTTTTTATATTTGAAAATGAATGCAAAAAATTTGATATTCTGCTTCCACTATAGATTCAATTACAAAGGACTAACATTTTTTCGCCAAGTGTATGCGCGAATGTTTAAGCAAAGGGAAGCTCTCGGAGCGGCATTTACAGCAGCAACAACAATTACAATAACAATAACACCTATTAATAGTCAGCAAACTATTGCAGTTGCATGCAAATATGTATGCGAATGGCACATGGCACATGGCACATGCATGCATGCATGTGTGAATGTGAGCTTGCATGCATGAGTGCGCGTATGCGCAACAATAAAACATTTGTTGACAGACCGCGCTTTGTGCAATTTAATTAAAAAGGCAACTTGAAAGGCGCCTCGATGGGGTGGCCAGGTGGCAAATCGAGGCGATAATTGACTTAGATCATGTTTCCAACTAGGCATGCACATACACATACACATACTCATATATTTTCGTATGTGGGATGATTGAGTGTGTGTACCTTCGTCTATAATTGCAGCTGTTCTTTATGGGCCGCGACGATTCATTACTGCCATAAATTAGCAAATTGAAAATAGAAATAGAAATCGAAATCGCAGTCAACTAATCTGTGGCGACATTTCCATGAACATAAAACCGTTTAAATGAAATACTAAGAATGTACTGGGCGAGCATGCACGACTAGCAATTGCTCTGTGATTAGAAGATGCGGGTAAAAGCTTGTTTTTTTTTTTAAATAGTTATTAAGAAACTTTTTTTATACATACATATATATACATGTATTTTTGTTTAATAGGAAAAATACTTTATTCCTTTAATTCCTATTTTAAATAAGCGGTTATATTAAATAGATCAAAACTTGTATATTGCTTTTGGCCGACAGTAAACCTTTTAATTTATTTAATAGAGTTTTATGAATATTTTAATTAACAGGTGTGTAGATTAAAAAGTATCAACTGTACTTACTTCACTCGTAAGTCAGCTGTTTCTATATATCAATAAAATTGCTTACCCCTATGAATCTTTAATGAGTGCAACAGCAGAAAAAGATTTTACAAATAGCTTTTAAATATAAATATATGCATATATGCATTTATTTGTATGCATATTTACAATCTCAACTCAACAATCTCGTATCTTAGCGAAACTAAAGCCAGTTAAAGCTTCCCAGGAAATTAATAACCTTTTAACAATAATAGCTATAGCTATAGCTATGTATGCGTCTTATAGGGAACCGGTTGAATGGGTTTTAATAATTATATATAAAAAGTCACGCGCAAAGATAAATGCAAATATTACAAAATTTAACTATCATTTTTTTACAATTCTCATTTGTCTATTAAATTCTAAAAAAAAAAAAAAAAAAAAACGGAGTTCTATTAAATAAAAATTTTAAAGATCTATGTCAAATACCTAAACGTAATTTCTTTTTAATTTTCTACATGTTGTTTACCGTTTGTTAACAATTATTTTTTATTAATTTGCTTCTTTTTTTTTTTTTTTTTTTTGATTAAGTGTTTGTCAGGCGCTTTGTTGCTTCTAACAAATTGATAAGCAGACAGTTGTGATAAGAAAGAGAAAAATGTGACCAAAGTTGTGTAAATGAATTAGAAATAACAATTTACGCACACATCGACACACATGTACACGTTTAAAAATCAGGAACTAATTGCAGCTAGCATTCAAAATTGGCTTAAGTGTGACCATGAAGAAGTATTATACAAATATTATATTTCATATGGAGGCAAAAGCTAAGCAACATGGGACAAAACAAGACAAGGCCGAACGGAAGAAGAACAACAATAACAACGGGCAAATGTTGACAGCGTATAAACTGTCGATATTTTGATTTACATTTTGCGCAAATCTCAATACATAACAAGAACAGCAACAAGAGCTAAACTGTCAAGGCAACCGCATAGGAGGCGCTGTAGGGCTGGCGTCCCATGCATAACAAGCAACACGCACTCAAACACATACTCACTCACACATATGCGGAAATTGCCATTCGAGCCTCCCCAACACACATACAAATGCTTTTATTGAATTCGAATACGATTTTACATTAGTGCCGGCCGCTTTGACCGCTCAATTTTCGCACGCAAATTGCAACTGCCAAGCGAAGGTAAACAAAAACAATTTCCTCTGCTTACCTGCTTGCGGTTCGGCTACTTCGCTGGCGCACTCGGACATCGTAGTTGCTAACAGTAGCTTAAATGCAAGGCGTTGATTGTTAAATCGAAAATAAAGTGTAGTTTCACACACAAAAGTTGAATTTACGTCTTTATGGGCTTTTTAATTTGCTCTGCAATTGTTATTTAATTGGCGTGCCACAAGCAGACGCGAACGACGCTAAACAATAGAACAAACTGAAGCTAGTGTGACCAGCTGGTGAGTGTATTTAGAATACTTTCAGTACCAAATGTATCGGTATTGAGTGTATGTATATCGTACGTTGGTATTTTATTGCTGGCTATCGAATGAACAGTGCTGCCAGACTTCCAACCCTGTACAGTGTTGCATTGCTTGTTGTTCATCGAGAGTCGCAAAATGGTGGCTTCTGCTATACGCGGAGAAATTTTGTTGTACCATTAAGAACTAAAAAAAACACGCATTTGTGCTAATATTATTTAGTCAAATTATAGTGCAAAACTTTCACGTGCCACTGTCGCTGAACTACGCGTGTGAAAGTGTACACAAATTGCGTTTCAAAGTCAGCGAAAATTGTTCCCAAAAATCTCCGCAGCAATAAAAAAGAAAAAAACGCAAAGCAAGCGAAGTGCGTGAGTGTGTGTGTAAGTGAGTGTGTGCATGTTTGTATGCGCGTGTAAGTGGTTGTGCATGTGTATGGCGAGCGCTTGCGTGTGTGTGTGTGCGCAAAGTGTATGCAAAAAAGAAGAAGACAAAACAGAAGAGCATTAAAAAACGTATTGTTAGCCCCTACAGACAAGTTGAAACGCGCACACAACAAAAACAACAACAGCTAAGACAGAAACAGAAACTTTTCGAGTCTCTAAATGTAAGCAACAACTACAACAAGTGTGCAAAAATTAATTATTATTTAAGTGTGTCACTAATTTCATTTGAAGCGTCGTCTGAATCGCAGTCACAGTCGCAGTCGCCGTTGACGTCTTAGTCGTCGTCGTAATGCGCAGCGTAGAAATCATTAAAATTTATTAGTGAAAAACGTATGAAACGCGTCGCTGTCGCAGTCTCTGTCGACGTCGTTTTAGTTGGCGTCGGCGCTGCAACTGTGTTTGCACACAAAGTAAAGTGAAAAAGCCAAAGCGGGCAGAGGCAGAGGCAGACGACGACGATGATGATGACGATGGCGACGGCGACGGTTTGTGGAGCAGGGGACGTTTCTATTATGGACTTTTTTGGGGTAGAACAATACAAAGAAGAAGACGACGACGACGACTCAAAGGCTCAACAAATTTTGTGCTGAAAAGGAATCACAAAGCGCAGCAGCAGCAACAGCGACGGCGGCGTCACCCACCACCGACGCAGCTGCCGCTGCTGCTGTGACCACCCTTCATATGACAAGCTGCACGCCCACCCGCTGCCCGCTCGCTACTACTGCTGCTGCTTAAACTTTGCTTTGTTGCTTTTTCGCTGACGTTGGCTAAAAAATTTATTGTTATTGTTGTTGTTGTGTGACTCGCGCCTTTTTTAATGCACTGCACATGGTGTTAAATGAGCATATTAGTGTTGTGCAATATATACGTAAAAAATTAAACAATTTCTAAAAACTCATACAAAACTAAAGCTATATTCCAATATTAGTTAGTCCGAGATATCAACAGGGCATTGCGCAGTTTGTTAAACTCGATTGCAATTTTCTTGTTTTATAATTTTTTGCGTTCTTTGCTCTTTTTCTTCTCCTGTACTCTGCAACTTCAGTCCAGTCTGAATCTTCTTCTTCGTGCCTTCTGCTTAATCATAATCATCAGCTCGTCTCTCACCTACGTCATTTCTTCGTTTCCAGCTGTGCCAAGTGCAAATTAACCAAAATCTACATTTCCGGCTGCCTGTGCGCCCTGCCACAGTAACGGTACAGGAGGAGCAACAGCATCATCTCTAGATATCTACACACTTCCTGCTCGCTCGCACGCACAGTAACAATACCGTTAGCGAGTCAAGTGGGAGCCCCAGCCACCCGGTTTCGAGTTCGAGTTCGAGCTGCTTGCTTGGAACACACGCACACACACATACACATCTCTACTGGATTCATGGTGAGAACAGCTGTTGAACTAGGCATATATTTAATTATTATTATTTGTTTGCTTAACACACACACACGCACAATAATATCGAATTTGCCCGCCGGCTCATGTGTCATCTTCCTCTATTACTGCCCCTCGGGTGTCGAGCTGAATCCCAACTCTCTTTTTCGCTTGATGGCTAAAATTATTGAACTACATACGTGTGTGTGTGTGTGTGTGTGTGTAGGGTATTAGGGTAGGCGCTATGGCCTGCTGTGATAGACAAGTAAATTGCCAGGCTCACTCACTGCATCATAAACTAATTAGGCAAAGTGCTTCAAGTGTCCCAGCACACATAGAAACACACACACAATCAGAGA
Organism: Drosophila stalkeri; assembly: GCA_035047405.1. Taxonomy (NCBI): domain Eukaryota; kingdom Metazoa; phylum Arthropoda; class Insecta; order Diptera; family Drosophilidae; genus Drosophila; species Drosophila stalkeri. Next base: position 13,835,016 of record JAWNPR010000041.1, on the reverse strand, counting down.
AAAAGAGAGAGAGTGAGAGAGAGAGAGGAGAGCGTGAGCGAGAGACAAATGCGTTTGTATTCAATAGAAGTTTATAATAACCTAGAAAATGGAATTTGTAAAGTGATATCCCGCATTGTTGCTCTTTGAATCATTAGATGTAATAATAGGGTATCAAAAACTAAGATCTCTGAAACATAATTTTCTCTTTTTAATGTATAAGAACATTTAAATAATATTATATTTAATATCTAATATCTGTCAGTTATAAAAAGTTCTCACTGTATTCTGTTTCGATAACTTAATCTTATTCTTATTTAGTTCATTTGAACTTGTGGCCCATTATAATTGGCTGCACAACGCAAAGCCGTTCACTGAGTCAGTAGTTCAAGTTCACGCAACTGTGATTCCAGTTCGCAAAGCGCTGCTCTCTAGTTGTTGCTGTTGTTGTTCCATGTTCCGTTGCTTCAATCGTCGTCGTCGTCGTCGTCGACGTCGTGGAGCTGTCAGAGCGTAACATCTACAAGCTGTCAATTAGTTTTGCGCGCCGTTCGCTGATTAATTGCCGAGTGGTCGATAACTTGGTGTTAACCATAATTAAAATGCAAACAAATCTATTTATTTAACGAGCATTCAATAATACACTCAACTACAGTCGCGAGAGATCCATTAAAGGGAATCATCATTTGAAATATATAGGAATCAACATTATAGAATATAGATAGTTATTAGTCTTTCTAGATTTAATATAATTTTGAATTCTTGGAAACTCAGCCAATTTCTTTGATTATAATTCCAATGAAATTTCTCTTAACTGCTTATCGAAGAACTGCTCCATGGGCGCCAAAGCTTGAGCTTATCTCTTTCAGTGGACGAGCGAGTGGGCAGCTCTATGCTGGATTTTGGGTGGGTAGGTTGATGGAAGAGAGCGGGAGCGTGGGGCGGGAAGGGCTGCCCGATTAGGAGGGAATAAAAACGTGAAGTGTTTAATTAATAAATAACGTGCTAATAATGCATTTAATAAAAACAAAAGGGAACTTGGAGCGCGCTAATGCCACGAGCGGAAATTCATGAGCCAACAAAAGGCAACAAAATGAAAGCGCTAACGCCCACACCCACGCCTACTGATGTTGATGTTGGTGTTTTTTTCTTCTTTTTGACTGTATTTGCTAGATGGATGATAATCAGGCTGTATGGACGGGAAAGGGTTGTAGGCGGCCTTTGATGTCGATTTCATTTCATATTTTATTATTAGTCTTTTTGGCTTATTTATAATGCGCTGTTAAAGTTTACGTTTTATTAATCTGTTTGCTGGTGCTTTTAATTTATAATTACCGCTTATCTGATTGAAAAAGCAAGACACTTGGACTCGAGTGTCGATTTATTGCCACTGATTATGAAATGTGCCGTCGAAACACCCACACAGATGTATTGAAATACTTATGTGTGTGTGTATATGTCTATAAAGAAATATATATATAGAGCTATGACAAATTAGATCATTTTAGAAATGTTTAACAAATACCGAAGCAACAATTAGAAATGAAAGAGTTGTTCAGTAGTTGGGGGGAATATTATAATATATATGAAACTATAAAATTTAAGAATATATATATATATATATATATATATATATATATATATATATATATATATATATATATATATATATATATATATATATATTATATATATATATATATATATATATATATATATATATATATATATATATATATATATATATATATAAAGAAAGCTTTTCGTAGTACATAATTTATATAAAAATATTTTTTTTTTAAATATGCTATTTGAAAAATTCAAGGAAAATGAAAAACAAAAGCAGCGCAAAATACTCATTAAATAAGATTACTATGAATATAAATGTGACTGCTTTATGAGGTAAATAAGTAAATATACATATATGAGTGTATATGTGTTTATGTATATATATATATATATATATATAACAATATATACAATATGTATTGTATCTGATGTATTTAAAATGTAAAATCAGAAGCAAAAAAACACATTAATAATAATTCACAAATCCCTTGTTCATTTATAGCTTAAAAAGCTTATGGAAAATATTTGATATTACCCCTTTTTCTCTCTCTCTATCTCTCTCTCTCTCTGTTCCCCCGCTCTGTCTCTTGTGTATGGAAACAATTCCAGCTGCGTTCTACTCCATTAACGATAAGATAATTAACACACAAAGCACCTATTAAATCTATATATAAATATATGCATAATATCCATATACAATGTAAAGTCAAATAATTAAGCGCAGGTTAATCGGTGTAAAATCAATGAACCAATGGGAATATAATGCATAAGCGTGTTTAAAAAAATTAACAATATCAACAATGAATTCCCATAAATCTTTCTCATTGTGTGTAATTCGATTATACACAAAAGGCAGCTAGAGTGATGCGAGAGCGTTAGATATGAAGCAGCGCGAAAGAGAGAGACAGAGAGGAAGAGAGTGAGAGCGAGAACCAGAGTGGTAACTTCACATGCAAAACGTTCATTTACATTATGCCAAGCACACATTCTCTGACACTCGTTGCCACACAACAAAAACAACAAGAACAACAAACAATGACGACAACGCTATAAACACTTGAAACGGCCCTAACAGTAACAACAACAAGAACAAGGGCCCAGAGCAATGAAAGGGCAAGCGGTCTCCTTTTACATGCCCTTATTCTTATTTATGTCTTACCCTTCTTCTTTGTGCATGTGCCCTTCCGTTTAAAGCAAAACGGGGCGACATAAGTAACACGAAACAATTTCCAAATGAAGCGCGGATAAGCCGCAAAATCCTTAAAATACTCGATAAAATTACATAAAACTAATCGCACAAGCACACGCACACAGGCACAGGCACAGGCCATCACACACACATACACATACTGGCACACATGCAGACAGAGTTTGAAAGGGAGCGAGTGAGACAGATGTGAATTGGCTGTATGACTTGCCCGACTGCGATGGATGGGCAGCTGTGAGAGAGATAGAGTATAAGAGGGAGAGGAAAAAGAAGAGAGGCAGACGCGGGTCGTCAGACATGAAGAGAATGATGAAGGTATCTACACCGACAATCTGTTTAACAACTTCATGAGCAGCAAATCCAACAAATCGTATAAACGGCAACAACAAAAACAACAACGACGACGACGACTATGACGATGACGATGACTCTGACGACAACGAAGTGAAGTTCGGCTGCACACGAACAGCCCCAAATGATGCACAGGTTAGAGTGAGCCAGTGAGTGCCAGTGAGTGTGGGTGCGGAGAGGTGAGAGGGAGAGTAAGAGGTGAACTCGTCGTAGTCGTTGCGGGTCGTTTATTTGGTTTCGGTTTGGCTTTTTTGAGCGCCGCATCAGTGCCTGAATAGATGCTCAATCGTTCGGTTGAATGAAGTGGAGCAGCGTATGGAAGTATGAAGTTCTTACAGAGCTATGCTGGGTGGAACTGGTCGGAGGGCGGCTGCGGCCATGAATGAAGAGAATGTGGCATAATGTTCTTGTTGATGTTGAGTAATGGGTATAACAACTGTAAGCTGCCTGCATTCGAACATCATCTACATACAACACACTAGACTATTTCCATGTGGGCCCAAAAAAAAAAAAAATAAGAGAAGAAATTTGTTGGTTATTTATTTACTTTTTTTTTTTTTTTTTTTATTCTTCTCTCTGGGCAACGAGTTGAGTGCTTTGAACGCTGTTCAACTACCTCCGTTTGGCTTCTTGTTTCTAGTTTTAGATGTTTTTATTTTTTGTGACTTTTCGGACGTCTGTTTTGATTTGTTGTGAAAATTTGGCTTTCACAACAAACTCATGTAGACACATACGCGCAAGCAGAGGTATTTCTATTGTATGTATGTGTGTGTGTGTATGCGGCAACTTCTCTTGTTGCCTACAAACACTTTTAATGGGGTTTCCGCACTTGACACATGGCACTCAACTCAACTCAACTGAACAGATTTCAGACATTCCAAGCTATTGAGCTACTCTCATCCACACAAACTGTTGAGAATTTTGTTGAGTTCATGACGAAGCTAATTTGTTGGGGCGCATACCTAAAAACCAAAATATCTGTGCATAGTTTTTGGTAATTTATGATAGGTAAGCGTAGGACTATCTAAAGGTCAATTAACTAAATTAAAACATTTGGATTACTACAAAATATTTAAAGGAACTATTTATGAAAATTTATTGATATATAATATTTATATTGCTGATGATTAAATTAAAAATTTATATTTGTATTACTTATTGTTTATTTTTATTTACTAAATAAACAATGCTGTTTAGTTAGTAATTTATGAAGGTCAAAAAGTACATATTTTTAATGCAAAAACACTATTTCGTATATTATAATTTATTGGGAATAGTACTTTTATTTTATATTATTTACAATATTCATAAATAATTAAAAAGGAATTTTTAAATTAAAAATGAAGTTATTTTCCATATTTGCATAGTTTATTTAGAAATTTTTCATAATTGGCTTTGCATTTCTTATGCACAGGTAGAGCATTAAATATTCGTTTTGATCAAAAATTACCTGCACGGCCGTAACGATGTCTACGGCTCGGCTACAGGCCGGCAGATTATTAACATCAAGTTAATAACCACCCTAATGTACAGTTGTGCGGCGAATGCAGCAGCAGCAGAAGCGAAGGCATTTTAAGTTGTCTGCCCGGTGCTGCTGCTGCTGCTGACGTTCGTTGTTATTGCTGTAGTTGTTATTGTTGTTGTTGTTGTATCCTATTTGTCAGTCAATTAGTCAGCTTATTGGCAAGCGATGATTGCAGAGAGAAAAACAAGCTAAATACAAGCGCAAACATACAGACAGACAGACGGACGGACGGAGAGACAGCCAACCACACAGAGGCCGACCGTTGGGCCAGTCGACCGTCGAACGTTGAGCGTCGACAGCCAACAGCCGACAGCTTTTCCATTTCAAAATTACGCACACACACTCGCACACTGATTCTCACACACGCAAACACACTCAACAACGTCGTTTAGCTGCGTGCGTACACACAATTTTCCGCTACTCATGATACAAATTGTTTATTGGATTTCCTCTTGGCGGCTGTTATACTCCTCTCTCTCTCTCTCTCTGCGCTCTGCTTGCTAAGTTTTATTTTTCATTTACATTTCTCGTTTTGTTTCGTTTTATGTTTATGGGCTGTTTAGAAAACAATTTGCGGCGCTCCCTCACAGCCGCCCCCCTCTATCTATCTATCTCCCTCTCTCTCTCTCTGTACATGTGTATGTGGCTATATTTTGTAAGTTGATAAAGCGCGTGTTGACATTAATGGAGGCAACGCGCCGTTTGAAATTGACAGCGTTATTGACCTTAAATTTTCGTGGCTCGTTCGTTCATTCGTTCAGCTGAGACCCAACCGACCAACCGACCGACTGGCTGACCATAGACGACTCCAGCCAACCGCATTTGGGGCTGCTGCTGTTGCTGCTGCTGACTCACAAAACGGCTAAAGCACTCGCAAAACTGGCCAACAGTCAGTCACGTATCCACGACGCTGTACAGAGCAGCAACAAGAACTGCTGCAACAGCAACAGCCACTACTGCAACAACAAGCAACGCCCTATCAACGGTTGCTGCTGCCATAATTTGTGGTCTTTTACTGTGAACTGTTATTGTTGTTGTTGTTGCCTGTGTGCCGCAACCTCAGCGCTGGGCATTATGATACGGCTATTAATACATACACACACACCGACACACATATATATAGATATACACACACAAGCACATACTTTTTACTGGGCCAGGGGAGGATTCACTCACTCACTTACTCTCTCACTGTCTCACTCTCTCTTTCTCTTTTTTTCTCTCTCTATGCAGCACATTTTTCGGTGGTGGCAAAAATGTTCGAGCCTTTCATTTTGCCTTTTTAGATTTTATGGCTTTTGTGCGTTACAACGGCGCTTTTTGTAGTACATTTGTTTTATAACAGCCACCGCAGAAATAGCAGCAGCAGCAGCAGCAGCAGCAGTAGTAGCTGTAGCACTAGGCAGGAAGAGGATACTGAATGAAAGAGGGAGAGGGTAAAGGGGGAGGCTTTGAGTACACACAGCTTAGCACATTGCTCGCAGTTATTACACAATTTTGCCCAAAGCGCCAGAGCAGCCACTTGGGCCATTCGCGTGCCCAGAACGCCAGAGTGAGGCAGAGAACACAGCAAGACAGAGAGGGAGAGAGAGAAAGAGGAAGAGCGCGACTACGTAGACGAGGCCAGGAGCTACTCACCTTCTACTTTTTTTATGTGAAATTTTTCCACTCACGACTTTCCTGCCATAAAAAAAAGTTGCTAACCAAGCCAGCCAGCGAGCCAGCCAAGCCGTTCAGTCAGCCAGTTAGCCAACCAGGCCAGCTAACCTGGCTGCTGCTGCTGCTGCGGCTGCCGTTGCTGCTGATGTCGCTGATAAGTGTTGGCCCCAAACGCAGTGTTGGAGTGCTGCACAGTGGCATAAAGTAGCTGAAAAGTTGTGGGCTTTATATTAATATAAATGTGTGCAGATTAAGCAACATAATGCGTAGCAGTTAAGGCTTATTGAATGCAGTTTGATAAGTTATTGATTACAAGCTAAGATGTTATCTATAAAAAGTAGCTATCGATAATCATTTGTTTACTGTGATAGTCTTTAGAAGTTAGCAGCTTATTTTACCTCTCTCTTGCTATCTTCTCTATCATTTCATTTTTCTTCAAAATTTATAAGATATTTATAAAAGTTATCGATAAAAGCATGATCGTTAATGATCTTTTTATTTATTGTAAAGTATTTATGTGCCCACTTCCTTTAGATACTAGGAGCAGTAGAGAAGACATATAGATTCTCTCTATCTATCTCTCTTCTCTACGGCTCCCATTTTTCATTCTTTGTAATTCATATCTGTATTTCCTTTAATCATACGCTTTGCACCACTGTGCAGGCCCAGCAGCTTGTCCGTTTTGGTTGTCCGCCATGGCACCCTACGCTGCCGCGTCGTCAGTCATTTAGGCGGCGTGTCGTGGCTTATTGAGTGTAAATCTGTCGACAATATTTTCTGTTTTATTTAATTTTTTTTTTTTTTTGTATATATATATATTATGTGCGTTGCGTTCGGTGCGAGCCGAGCCGAGGCGAGGCGCAATGCTCTTTTTATTTGCCTGCTGCTGCATTTAATTAATTGATTTTAATTGCCATAATTTGTGTGCCGTTGCCACACAACCGCAACCGCTGGCATGCGTACGAGTGTGTGTGAGTATCTGTATATATATATATATATATATAAGTGTGTGTGTGTGTGTGTGCGTGCATTGGCACTGATATTGATTCGTAAGCAAATTTAATGATAATTCCCCTGACAGATCGCCCTGCCCGTAGGCCAGCCTCGTTACAGTTATTCGCCAAGTTACTTGAGCGGAAAATCTGTTTACAGCTGCACGCACACTTGAGAGGCGGCCAAAAGAAAAAATAACCAGGCACAGACAAACAGAAAGAGAGAGAGAGGGAGAGAGTGAGAGAGTAGGCACACAGATACATAAGATATGAATATATAGCTGCTGTAACTGTTCCGTCAGTTCAGCTCAGCTCCCTCTTTCTCTCCCTCTCCCTTGTCAATCCAGCTGCCTGTAGCTGGCAGCAGGCGCATTATAACATATGCAAACGATTAAGTGTTCGGGTCACATAAAACTCCCTAAACTCGTCTGGCCTCCAGATTCGCTACACGTCGCAGCCTCGTCTATTCTACGGGCACACACATTACATGGCATTATTTTTTATTGCTTATTTATTTATGCATGTTGATATCAGCATTTCTAATACCCTTGAAACCATGCCAAATGCTTTAAGTGGGGCTGTAAGACGAGTATGTAACGAGTAGAGGAAAATATATATATATATACATTTTATACTATATATATATCTTGAATCAGCCTTTGTTTATACATTAGACTGTTGTTCTAGAGTTTGTTGATTACTTTCAAATGTTTTCGAGTTTTTTAAATCCATTAAATTTGTCATCTATGAATTGTCTTCGAATTTTATGAATTTTATGTCATCTCTCATTTATCGTTATTACCATTTCCTTTTTGGATATCTTTTACTTTAACTATTAAATTTAAAAAGTACAATGGGAATATACTAGTCGCGCATACCCGACTATAGCAGATTTATTCTGTAGTATGTTAATCATTTTAAGCATATGATGCATTTCGGTTGTTTTACATTTTTCGCTCTCTATTTTTTTTTTTTTTTTGCAGTTGAATTTTCATATCATAGCGGGCATAAAAAGGCTTAACACTGGACCGGAAGCGTGTTTTTAAAGGGTGATGGCGGCCTCCACTCAAGGAGAAATACGAGTGGGTCCCGGCCACCAGGTAAACGATGTCTATGTACGTACATAACTCTCACAATTCAGAAATTCAGCTCACGGTAACAAAATGAAAAATAAAAACAAAAATACAAAGAAAAAATAATTTTTTCCTTTTTGTATTGTAATCGTAATGTTGCAAGTTCTAATTGTAATCCCAACTAACACTAACCCAACCCAACCCTTTCCAATCCTCATCCTATACTCTCGCCTCTTCTTAAAAATCTTATCGAAATTATAATTAAGTTGCTCACGTTATGAGTCTTGGCGTCATTATAATTTTATTTGTAGGAGTAATAAAATTTTATCATATGCCAGTTTTTTTTCTTTTCTACTGATTAAAAAACTGATTCACTTAAAATTTTTGTAGCTTGAGCTCAGAAGATTAAAGTTTTCCATATAGATATTAAAATATGATTCAAAATACTAACAAACCATAGAAACTCTAAAAAGAGAAATTGTACGAACAGAGATAGGTATATAAAATATAGTTTATTATGCTTATAAATTATAAATGAAAAAATATAGCAATGAAAAGTTCTCAACAGTTCTATCTAATCGCATGCCTCAACTCTTCGCTGTGGGCAACTTGTTAGTCAACTTTGATTTGTAGCTTGATAATTATCTAAAATTTATTATTTATAAAGAATAAATAACAGCTGTAAATAAGTCGTTTACTCAATTGGCCATATATATATATATTATAACTAACACATAGAGTACCTACCTCCACAAGTCCGTACGCCATACCAACTCTCCTATCCAGAATTTGACCCGATATACCCATACACCTCACATCAAGACATTGTTCATACATTTCATGCATTAGCTTTAAGTTGTATATTGTCGTATCGTATGACACCAGACAAATTACAGACTTGAATATGTATATATTATATAATACCAGCTCAGTTGGAAATACTTTGCCAATTTGTCATAGAAATAACAGTAAAGAGTGAAAATTTATAGACCGCTTCGTGTCCTGCATGGATAATGCTTAACTGCAGTTTTTCCCATTGGGCAAATTTCTTTGCTTATTGTGTTCTTGTAGACTTTGTCTTGTGTCTGTGGTGTATGTGACGTAACTAACTGAAAAGAAAAGAAAAAAAGAATACCACTAGTCTGTATGTGATGTTTTTTTGGAGTTGCATTCCGTTTTTCTTTTAATTAACTAATACCGGCAACTTCTTCTGTCTTGTCTTGTCTTGTGACTGAAGGCAAAACTGCCCGATTATAATCCAATCTCAAGCTTCCCCGTTGACAAGGAAACCGATGAACGTGAATTAGAGGAAACAAGATGGAGTCCTGGCGTTGTGGCCGATGGCGACTTGTTAATGTTTCTGCGTGCGGCACGCTCCATGGCTGCATTTCAAGGAATGTGTGATGGCGGTTTAGAAGACGGTTGTTTGGCTGCCAGTCGCGACGACACAACAATTAACGCACTCGACGTGGTGAGTGATGACCTGATGACCTGATGATGACCCACCCCCTCTCAACTTTACTAACTAGTCGCTTCCATTTTCATTTCCATTTTCCATTTTTTCCATTTTAAATAGCTGCACGATTCTGGCTACGATCCAGGCAAAGCTCTACAAGCACTCGTAAAGTGTCCCGTTTCGAAGGGCATTGACAAGAAGTGGA